>OX276464.1:18030776-18636360 GCA_946251905.1 Cryptocephalus moraei | reverse complement strand
GAACCATATTTCCAATTGTGTGGTTGATGTGATAACCTGGTTGATCCACCCCGGCATATTTAAGGACCAAATTGGACCGTAAGCGTGACAATAATCGCCCTTAGCAAGTCTCAAAGTGCCAAGAAAATTTCAAAAATGAAAGGGACATAATAACCTGAATTAAGAACAATATTTCCATTCGTGTGGTTGATGTGGTAACCTAGTTGATCTACCAAGGCACATTTATGGCCCAGATTGAACCCTAACTTGACAATATTCGCCCTTAGCAAGTCTCAAAGTGCTAAGAAAATTTCAAAAATGAAAGGGCCATAATAACGTCAACTAAGAACCATGTTTCTATTTGTGTGGTTGATGTGGTAACCTGGATGATCCACCCCTGCAATTTAAGGCTCTAATTGGACCCTAAGCGTAACAACATGGGTCCTTAGCGAGTCTCAAAGTGTCAAGAAAATTTAAAAAAAAAAATGAAAGGGCTATATTAACCTCAATTAAGAACCATATTTCGATTTGAGTGGTTGATGTGGTAATCTGGTTGATCTGCCCCGGCATATTTAAGGACCAAATTGGACCCTAAGCGTGACAATATTCGCCCTTAGCAAGTCTCAAAATGGTAAAAATTTCAAAAATGAAAGGTACATAATAACCTCAATTATTAAGAACCATATTTCGATTTGAGTGGTTGATGTGGTAATCTGGTTGATCTGTCCCGCCAATTTAAGACCCTAATTAGACCCTGAGCGCGACAACATTCGCTCTTAGCAAGTCTCAATATGTCAAGAAAATTAAAAAAAAAAAATGAAAGGGCTATATTAACCTCAATTAAGAACCATATTTCCATTTGTGTGGTAGATGTGATAACCTGGTTGATCCACCAAGGCACATTTATGGCCCAGATTGAACCCTAACTTGACAATATTCGCCCTTAGCAAGTCTCAAAGTGCTAAGAAAATTTCAAAAATGAAAGGGCCATAATAACGTCAACTAAGAACCATGTTTCTATTTGTGTGGTTGATGTGGTAACCTGGATGATCCACCCCTGCAATTTAAGGCTCTAATTGGACCCTAAGCGTAACAACATGGGTCCTTAGCAAGTCTCAAAGTGTCAAGAAAATTAAAAAAAAAAATGAAAGGGCTATATTAACCTCAATTAAGAACCATATTTCGATTTGAGTGGTTGATGTGGTAATCTGGTTGATCTGCCCCGCCAATTTAAGACCCTAATTAGACCCTAAGCGCGACAACATTCGCCCTTAGCAAGTCTCAATGTGTCAAGAAAATTTAAAAAAAAATGAAAGGGCTATATTAACCTCAATTAAGAACCATATTTCCAATTGTGTGGTTGATGTGATAACCTGGTTGATCCACCCCGGCATATTTAAAAACCAAATTGGACCCTAAGCGTGACAATAATCACCCTTAGCAAGTCTCAAAGTGCTAAGAAAATTTCAAAAGTGAAAGGGCCGTAATAACGTCAATTAAGAACCATATTTCCATTTGTGTGGTTGATGTGATAACCTGGTTGATCCACCCCGCCATATTTAAGGACCAAATTGGACCCTAAGCGTGACAATATTCGCCCTTAGCAAGTCTCAAAGTGCCAAGAAAATTTCAAAAATGAAAGGGACATAAAAACCTCAATTAAGAACCATATTTCGATTTGTGTGGTTGATGTGGTAACCTGGTTGATCTACCATGGCACATTTAAGGCCCAGATTGGACCCTAAGCTTCACAATATTCGCCCTTAGCAAGTCTCAAAGTACCAAGTAAATTTATAAAATTGAAAGGACCATAATAAATGTTTTGCTTTGTGCGGTTGACATGGTAACCTGGTTGATCTACCCCGGCATATTTAAGGCCCTAATTGGACCCTAAGCGTGACAACATTCGCTCTCAGCGAATCTCAAATTTCCAGAAAGTAAGGCTCATAATAACCTCGATCTAGACACATATTTCAAGTTGTGTGGCCCGAAAGGCCACACAAAACCTACCCGAGAACGACGTCGCGCCCTTCTGCATTTATCACACGCTTACGTTACGCCGAAAAGCGTTTCCCGCATAACTGGCAAATTGTTTCCGCCAGATTCAGGTCTCGTAGGCTAGTTTACAAGTTCCCATTGTGCGCCGTGCGGCGGAATATACATACGTCACGTAGGGATCACGCGTACAATATACTTTACGTCCGAGGGAGAATCGGCGCGCGCCATGCTCTGCCGTGGGAACTACTAAAACTCGGCCTGGAGGCGAGATTTATGCGAGGGGATTCCCCTCCGAGGAAAATGGGGAGCGATCGTTCGACGGAGGCGTGCGGGAGGTATAAAAGGAAAAGTTGTTACTTCTTTTCGGCTTTTCCGGCTCGCTAAACGGGTGCTCCATATGCGGCTTCGGGTTCTATATTAACATTGACAAGTTGGAATGGAGTATATTTCGAAAATGTAAACGTGAATTTTCTAAGATTCAAGAATACATTTGTCACTCCTCTATGGGAAATTACCCATTAAATCCACGCTAGGTTAGGATAGATTACTTAATTTGCAACTGTGATTGTTTAAAAATTTAAAGAAAAATACATTTTTTTTTTATTTTGGCACCTTATGTCATACAACAACTTTTAGATTTTTTCAACAGATTATATTATAATTATTATTATTATATATATTATTATAATATTATTATAATTATAATTATATAAATTCGCAATAACTTATCCCACATGATAACGTCTTTATGAAAATTTCAAATTTGTTAACTTCACACCAAAATTACCGAAAAGTGCCTTATCAAACTATTTATGTGTTATTCACATCATAACGAATTAAGTTACTTAACAGTAAAGTTCAGTTTCAAAATTAAAATTTTGTTAAAACTCTACATTGATGAAAACATTACCCATCAGTCACCCAAGTGCTCCAACGTGGTAATTAATTTAACTTAATTTTTGAGTTATTTTGGAGATGCTGAGCTTTCTATTTCATATTTTACAAAAGAAGTTTTTTACACTTGGTTTTTTTGAAAATTTTAACTTTAATCCAGATTCTTAACCTTTTGAGTTGTTGTTCACTCGAAAATTGATTATCTCATTCTTATATCCAACACAACTTTTTAGCATTCGTTTTGCCCAAAATTTGAGTTGGTATTGAAATAAATCTCACTTAAAATGTATGAAGTTTTCAGTATTTAAAACAAAGTAGTTTCAGTTATTTACGAAAGTTCATAAAATCTTAGCAGAAACTATAGAATTTATTAGTAAAATTTGGTAAAATTAGTTATAATTAAGGCCCAAGACAAATTTCAAAGTTCAATAAAAATTTTACCGAAAGTATACAATTTTGAAACATAACACCTTCATTTACTGAAATTCTCTTACTTGAACTTTTGGTTAACATTTTTAGGTTTATTTTTTAATTATTTTTCTGACATTACTCAATTTTGTGTAAATTTCTCATTATCTAACGTTATGGTACTCATTGTTTACAAAATTATTATCACTTTTTGGTTTCTTGTGCTCTGTTTACTCAAAAATTGGTTGTATCATTTCTTATACAATCAACCAAATTTTTTGAGAAATTATTTTGACCAAAATTTAAGTTGTTCTCAGGTTAAATTTCATTCAAAATGATTTACCATTATTTAAAACAAAGTAGAGTAATTTAGAAGTTATTCACAAAAGTTGAGAGCAACGACATCCCCAAGTTTCATGAAACCTTAGTAAAATTTACAGAATTTTTAAATTTAATCTTTTAAAATTTAAGAGTTAACACTCTAAACATGTTGAAGCTTTACATAAGTCATCAAAATGTTATTACGTAGTTTAGAGACTCTGAGTATCAAAAATAATTTTTTAAAAATATTTAAGATTGCAACGGATTTCAAAATATCTTCAAATTTGTTAAAACTTCACAAGACTAAATAAGACTAAAAAAGTCTAAAAAATTCACTTGAGCCCGGTTTCATAATGCAGTTAAAGTCCACTTTAACTTAAAGTTGACTTTGACTGTGATGCTTTCATCACTTTTACTACTTCTAACGCCACAGTCAAAGTCAACTTTAAGTTAAAGTGGACTTTAACTGCATTATGAAAACGGGCGTTAGTCATTTAGATTCGGTTAACTAACTATCATCAGAATTGTAGCTAAAATTGAATTTCAAAACTCCATAAAAACATACTGAAAATCCAAATTTAATAAAACCTTCTAATGGCATTCAATAAAACGTTATAAGTAACATAATTTTCCTTGGAGTAGTTACAACTCCTTTGAAAATGTCTTAAGATGACAACAATAAATTATTGTTAACAAGTATGTTATGTCAGTGAAACTCTGAATTCGCATCTGTAAAATTGTTAAAATAACGAAAACTATTATTTAGATAAATTTAAAGTAACGACGGATTTCAAAATGTAAAATTTTTTGACATGTTCTCAGAAAAACTCTCAAGATGCTCAGAAAGAAGCTTTCAGTAGTACATGTGACATGATTTCAAATTTATCCAAGGGACTGGAAAATTTTGGCATTTATCTCCCTTTTCTTCCCTTAGGAAGTACTGCGTCTTTCTCACGCTCCTTCTTTATCTTCACTCGGTCACCGTAACTATGATCTCGCCACAAAATTAGAAGTGGCAATGAAATTCGGTCCGACCGTTGGGTGAATGCCCGGTTTTACACCTACGCGCCGCGTGCAAGGAGAAAACCCTCGTAAAGGGTCAAGGGAACATCAAAAGTCGCGCTCTCCCTCTGACCCTTCGCGTGTACTCCGAGCGGTCCGAGGGCTTTTGATATGCCCACGTAGGGACACACGTACGCGCCGCGTACGTGTATTTGCGCCCCAATAAGGGTTTTCCATCAAAGGTTTCCGATAGAGTCGTAAATAGGTAGGTTTGTTTAAGGGGGTTTATAGAGGTGACTGGCGGTATATATCGGGAAATCGATTTCGGCGCAAATACCAAAAATCGTGATGTGTTCATCAGAGTACTTTCTCATATACAGGGTGTTAGGGGTTTGACTGCCTTTATTTTAACAGGCGATAGTATTTACCAAAATGAAAAAAAAACCTTATATAATAGGGGTCCTAAAACCAACCGTTTTCGAGAAAAAAATTAGCAAACTTCTAATTTTTTATTAAAGAATCTAACATAATTTTGTACATGAAATGACCATAAGATGTATTGTTTTAATGTATTTATGGTTAATTTTTAACAAAATTTTTCCTTTAAAGAAAAAATATTTCCAATCAATACAACTCGATAAAGTGGCTATGATGTGGTGTGGCAACACCGCGAATTTATCGCACGCGTCGCGAAACATTGACCCCGCACAGCTGTTTACATGTATACGTATGTTTTCTGGTCGGTGTTGCCAAGTTGTGGTGAAATGCCTTGATAAAATAACTCGACTTTTTTCGAAAACGGTTGGTTTTAGGACCCCCGTTATATGAGGTTTTTTTTTGTCTGTTTTTATGAATACTATCACTTATTAAAATAAAGACAGTCAAACCCCTAACACCCTGTATAGGGGTTAATTTAGCAACAAACCGAAAAACGACAAGTACCTATAAAGTACTCCTCACAGTAGATTTAGCCAAAACATTTACAAAAATTCTTGGAGCAAATTTCGGGAAGAATTCAAAAAATTGAAGAAAGATACAAAGTGCCTTTCACAGAAGATTTTGCAAAAAACAATAGAAAGGTTTATTTTATACTAATTTAACGGTAGAATATACTATTTAATATACATAATAACATAACCTTTTTATACATATTTAATTGCACAATAAATTTTCAAAGCTTAAAAAGAATTCTTGGAACGAATTCCGAGAATAATCAAAAAATAAAATAAAATACATAAATAAAACTAAAAAACAAAAAATCGAAAAATATAAAGTATCCTTCTCAGAAGATTTAGCCAAAAACGTTAGAAAACTTTTTTATACATATTCAATAGTACAATAAATATTCAAAGTTTAAAAAAAATTCGTGGAGTGGATTTCGAAAAAAAAAAAAATGAGAAAAACCGAAAATTGACAAGTATAAAGTGCCCTTCACAGATATACTATTTACATACATATTTTTTTAATTTTTAAATAAACTTCCTTATATTCAAAAATATATTACTAAATTCACTTATCAAGTCGTTATTAATTCAGGGCGTCCACAAAATTTTCCTTTCGAAATTCCCTGATTTTTCCCAGACATTTCCCGCCAAATTTTAAAATTTTCCCGACCTTATTTTTGTAATCACCGGTCTTTCACGCGTTTTTCGAGGAAGTCTTTTCTTAGGAAAGTAATGGAAGGATCATAGGAAACATACCATTGAATACTTGTGAAAACGAAAGAAATAAAGTTTCTTAATATTTATTGTGATTCATAAATAATATTTCATGTTATCAATGTTACGTCGAGGTACAAAATATTCAGATTATTTTTACTGGTTTATACCTTGTGAATTTCTCAAACTGCCTTAGGTTATCAGGTCTCATTTGGTTTGGTTTCTTTTCATTTTTGAGGTTCAGTCTTGCGTGTGAGTTAAGATCTCACACTTTTTCCCCAATAGCCCCAAAATTCCCAATTTTTTTTTCCAAAATCCCTGACTTTCCCGATTTCCCTGGCTTTTCCGACTGTGTGGGCACCCTATTAATTCACTTTATAAAAATAACGAAGAAATCCAAACTGAAGGTTAATATTTTTGGAGTTTAATATTTTTTTTTGTTTTCGTAACATGTTTTAGCGTATCTCGCTTATTGTTACAAATACAAAAAAAAAGAAATGTACAGAAAATAGTTACATACCAATTTTTTTTTTAAATTTCATACACGGGATGCGCTCAATATAAGATAATTTGACTTTTTTTCCAATAACACCATACAGGGTGTTAGGGGTTTGACTGCCTTTTTTTTAATAGGTGATAGGATTAAGCAAAACAAACAAAAAAAACCTTATATAACGGAGGTCCTAAAACCAACCGTTTTCGAGAAAAGTCGAGTTATTTTGTCGAGGTAGTTCACCACAACTTGGCAACATCGACAAGAAAGGAAACGTAAACATGACGGTTTTGTTGTTGGCTCTCGGTAAAGATGACGTGTACACAGCTGATCGTGCGAGGTTAACGTATTTGCGAACTCTTCCCAAATGCCGTCTTTACGCTGTACGTAGTAGTAAACGAAATAATTGTAAGTGATTCCAATTGATTCAATTATGTAATTATTACACTTGCATGTATAAATGGTAAATCAATAGCGATCAGTAATTCAGGGCCACTAACAGCATTAGAAAAGGATCATGCTGTTATTGATATGTGGTAATTTTCAATATTTACCTGGTTATTACAGCATATGTTCAAAATGTCCACCGTTGTTCTCTCACTTCAACAAATGTTCTACGGTTAGGCAGTCGCCGTTGAGGAAATCGTTCGTGATAGATACGACGTGCACTTGTAGAACTACAACGCGCCTTCCCGTAAATTAATAGCATATCGTGATATTCACGTATACTGAACATTTTAAGAACCGAAAAAATTACACGCACCGAAAAGAAACCGTAACGATCACAATTATCTTTCGAATTCAAAGATGGACACTGTCACTGTCATTAGTGTCACTGTCTGGCTCTCATTTCGCGTCGCGAGCGATACCTTCGCGATGTTGCCACACCACATCGTAGCCATTTTATCGAGTTCTATAGATTGGAAAAAAAATTCTTCTTTAAAGAAAAGATTGTTTTGTTATAAATTAAACATAAATACATTAAAAGAATACATCTTATAGTCATTTTATGCACAAAATTATGTGACATTCTTTAATAAAATTGAATTTTCACACCTTAATATTAGAAGTTTGCTAATTTTGTGTAAATTGTAAATCGCAATTTAAGTGTTCCGTGTATATTTTAGGTTGACAATATATTTATATGGTTATGTGTATTCTCATCCTAAAATATACACGGAACACATAAATTGCGATGTCCTGGGACTATATTAAGTTGGTAGTATTGGATGTGACGTCATCAAAATGACATGCATCGGGATTTGTTTTCAATA
This sequence comes from Cryptocephalus moraei, assembly GCA_946251905.1. NCBI lineage: Eukaryota > Metazoa > Arthropoda > Insecta > Coleoptera > Chrysomelidae > Cryptocephalus > Cryptocephalus moraei. The sequence continues at coordinate 18,628,333 of OX276464.1, read as the reverse complement.
GAGTAATAGCTATATAGATAAGAGATATGGCCAATCTCCCATCGCGTAAGGGTCAAGTAGTCCTCTTCTCCATACACATCGATGGGTTTGTCGTTACTTTGGCAGCTTTCCAGCGCTCGTCGGAAAGCGTCTCGCGGGCTTCGCGTTTTAATTGGACGGGACACGGAAAACGGCCGAAAACACGCTCGAGCTTTTTGTCCCGCTAATTGGAAAAGCGCACGTAAAGTTAGTTCGGGTGTGAGTTGGGGTCCCGGGTCGAAAAACACATGATTGTAGTAGTTCAACTGGTTGGGGGTATCGAAAGATGGGTATCCTCGATTGTTGATTGTATTTAGTAGGCAAAGTGCAGTTATTGTAATATTTAAAAATATAGCCGAGAGCCGAGGCGGAACCATGTGCGATTTTAACCGATGAAATAACTATTTCATTTCATTTCTCAAAATTGGCTAGAATTACAGTCCGATTTAAGCCTAAAATTAATTAAAATGAAATCAGAATCTCAGTTTTTGGAAACTGAGATTTTTTCGCTTTTTTTTGACTAGACTATTAAATTTTTGGGACAAATAGATGAGTGTATTAAATGAGTGGTGTTCAATGCTTGAAAACCAAGTTTGTGACTTTCTGAAAAAATATAACTAATTTGTCAAAAATGTTAAATTAATTTTTAAGTAAATAATTTCATAACTTCTGAGAAATCTGCTGAATTTGGTTCAAGGCACATTTATGCACCAAATTTTTGATCAGGACTTCTGAAGAATATCGAATTTTTAATTAAGTTTAAAATATAACTTGGTTAAAATTTCAGATTTTGGAAATTGACTGGAACATTAGATTCTCTTACAAAAGCCATGTGAATTTTTTTTCTGGATAATTGACTGCAATTCATCCGAATTTTAGTGGGGATATGTTTAAACCCTAATAAACATTTATGGAACAGGTGATTGCTTGCAAGCTCAGTTTTTGGGAAAATTCCCTGGAAAACTAGTTAATAGAAAATTAAATGTTACTTTGAAACATACGAAACTGGCCAATGCAAAATCCGCTATTATTCACTCATAATCCCATTTTCAATGTTTTCTTTTATTTTATCGACCCTTAAAAATATTATTGAAATTTACCATAATTACTTCAGCTAGTAAATAACTTTCGATACACAATACCACCTCTAATAATAATAACCATAACCTGGTCATTACTTCTTAAACTTCCGCCATTAATATTCACCTACGAGACAGATCGCGTTCCAGAAATAATACCCCCGCCTTTTATGGATGTGGGACATCGCGTGACAAAGTCCATTTATTATTTAAATTACGGGCAAAAATGATATTAACGCAGTTTAAACGGCACATTTGCATTACAAGATGCAAAGCTGCCGAAAATCTCCCTCTTCGAAAAAAGGGAATCCGACGACCCTTCGATCCGAATTACAATACTCGTGCGTCCCTTATTCCCGCAAGGGAGGTGACCGTTTAAGGTTGAGTAGGAGTCGCGGACGATTACTCGTTAAAAAGTAATTAGTAGAACGTTACGAATATTTAATGCCAGAGTCTAAATGTAGGGTGATTGCGTAATTCACCAGAAAAAAAAGTGTCATTTCTGCAGGTAATATTAAAACGTGGGCTTCGTATAAGTGAATTATAAGGATAAGGGATGATAACGATGAGTTTCAGTGACTTGCTCAAACAAATTAAGATTTAAAAAAGAGGATTTTAAGATAAGAACTACAGAAAGTATTAAGATACTTCGAAATAAATTATTATTTTTGTTCCACGAGAGAGTTGAATTCAAAATCAAACGAACCGATTGCGTCCGACCTAATTTACTTTTTTGAGTAATAAAATTGACCCGTGTCTACGACTGTCTATATGTATCGACGTAGGCTTCGTATAAGTGAAGCATAAGTATAGGGGATGATGATGATGAGTTTCAGAGACTTGCTCTAGAAATTGGGACTCAAGAAAGAAGACTTAAAAATAAGAACAAAAGACAGCAATAAGACGCTTTGAAATAGTTTATTATTTCTGTACCACGAGAGACTTGAATGATTAAAAATGAAAAGAAACGATTGCGTCCGGCGTAATTTACATTCTTATGTAATGAACTTGACCCGTGTCTATGACTGTCTATGTGTATCAACGTAGGCTTCGTATAAGTGAAGCATAAGCATAAGGGATGATAATGATGAGTTTCACAGACTTGCTGTAGAAATTGGGACTCAAGAAAGAAGACTTAAAGATAAGAACAAAAGACAGCAATAAGACACTTTGAAATAGTTTATTATCTTTGTACCACGAGAGAGTTGGATGATTCAAGATCAAAAGAAACGATTGCGTCAGGCGTAATTTACATTTTAGGATAATGAACTTGACCCGTGTCTACGACTATCTATATGTATCGACGTAGGCTTCGTATAGGTGAAGCATAAGTATAGGGGTTGATAATGATGAGTTTCAGAGACTTGCTGTAGAAATTGGGACTCAAGAAAGAAGACTTAAAGATAAGAACAAAGGACAGCAATAAGACACTTTGAAATAGTTTATTATTTTTGTACCACGAGAGAGTTGGATGATTAAAAATCAAAAGAAACAATTGCAACAGGCGTCATTTACTTTTTTGGGTAATGAACTTGACCCGTGTCTACGACTGTCTATATGTATCAACGTAGACTTCGTATAAGTGAAGCATAAGTATAGGGGATGATGATGTGTTTCAGAGACTTGCTATAGAAATTGGGACTCAAGTAAGAAGACTTAAAGATCAGAACAAAAGACAGCAATAAGACACTTTGAAATAGTTTATTACCTTTGTACCACGAGAGAGTTGGATGATTAAAAATCAAAAGAAACAATTGCATCAGGCGTCATTTACTTTTTTGGGTAATGAACTTGACCCGTGTCTATGACTGTCTATTTGTATCAACGTAGGCTTCGTATAAGTGAAGCATAAGTATAGGGGATGATTATGTTGAGTTTCAGAGACTTGCTGTAGAAATTGGGACTCAAGAAAGAAGACTTATGGATAAGAACAAAAGACAGCAATAAGACACTTTGAAATAGTTTATTATTTTTGTACCACGAGAGAGTTGGATGATTCAAGATCAAAAGAAACGATTACGTCAGGCGTAATTTACATTTTAGGATAATGAACTTGACCCGTGTCTACGACTGTCTATATATATCAACGTAGACTTCGTATAAGTGAGGCATAAGTATAGGGGATGATAATGTTGAGTTTCAGAGACTTGCTGTAGAAATTGGGACTTAAGAAAGAAGACTTATGGATAAGAACAAAAGACAGCAATAAGACACTTTGAAATAGTTTATTACTTTTGTACCACGAGAGAGTTGGATGATTAACAATCAAAAGAAACAATTGCATCAGGCGTCATTTACTTTTTTGGGTAATGAAATTGACCCGTGTCTACGACTGTCTATATGTATCAACGTAGGTTTCGTATAAGTGAAGCATAAGTATAGGGGATGATAATGATGAGTTTCAGAGACTTGCTGTAGAAATTGGGACTCAAGAAAGAAGACTTAAAGATAAGAACATAAGGCAGCAATAAGATTCTTTGAAATAGTTTATTATTTTTGTACCACGAGAGAGTTGGATGATTAAAAATCAAAAGAAACAATTGCATCAGGCGTAATTTGCATTTTTCGGTAATGAACTTGACCCGTGTCTACGACTGTCTATATGTATCGACGTAGGCTTCATATAAGTGAAGCATAAGTATAGGGGATGATGATGATGAGTTTCAGAGACTTGCTCAAAAAATTCGGACTCAAGAAAAAAGACTTAAAGATAAGAACAAAAGACAGCAATAAGACACTTTGAAATAGTTTATTATTTTTGTACCACGAGAGAGTTGGAGGATTCAAGATCAAAAGAAACGATTTCGTCAGGCGTAATTTACATTTTAGGATAATGAACTTGACCCGTGTCTACGACTGTCTATGTGTATCAACGTAGGTTTCGTATAAATGAAGCATAAGTATAGGGGATGATGATGATGAGTTTTAGAGACTTGTTTTAGAAATTGGGAATCAAGAAAGAAGACCTAAAGATAAGAACAAAATACAGCAATAAGACACTTTGAAATAGTTTATAATCTTTGTACCACGAGAGAGTTGGATGATTAAAAATCAAAAGAAACAATTGCATCAGGCGTAATTTGCATTTTTCGGTAATGAACTTGACCCGTGTCTACGACTGTCTATATGTATCGACGTAGGCTTCATATAAGTGAAGCATAAGTATAGGGGATGATGATGATGAGTTTCAGAGACTTGCTCAAAAAATTCGGACTCAAGAAAAAAGACTTAAAGATAAGAACAAAAGACAGCAATAAGACACTTTGAAATAGTTTATTATTTTTGTACCACGAGAGAGTTGGAGGATTCAAGATCAAAAGAAACGATTTCGTCAGGCGTAATTTACATTTTAGGATAATGAACTTGACCCGTGTCTACGACTGTCTATGTGTATCAACGTAGGTTTCGTATAAATGAAGCATAAGTATAGGGGATGATGATGATGAGTTTTAGAGACTTGTTTTAGAAATTGGGAATCAAGAAAGAAGACCTAAAGATAAGAACAAAATACAGCAATAAGACACTTTGAAATAGTTTATAATCTTTGTACCACGAGAGAGTTGGATGATTAAAAATCAAAAGAAACAATTGCATCAGGCGTAATTTGCATTTTTCGGTAATGAACTTGACCCGTGTCTACGACTGTCTATATGTATCGACGTAGGCTTTATATAAGTGAAGCATAAGTATAGGGGATGATGATGATGAGTTTCAGAGACTTGCTCAAAAAATTCGGACTCAAGAAAAAAGACTTAAAGATAAGAACAAAAGACAGCAATAAGACACTTTGAAATAGTTTATTATTTTTGTACCACGAGAGAGTTGGAGGATTCAAGATCAAAAGAAACGATTTCGTCAGGCGTAATTTACATTTTAGGATAATGAACTTGACCCGTGTCTACGACTGTCTATGTGTATCAACGTAGGTTTCGTATAAATGAAGCATAAGTATAGGGGATGATGATGATGAGTTTTAGAGACTTGTTTTAGAAATTGGGAATCAAGAAAGAAGACCTAAAGATAAGAACAAAATACAGCAATAAGACACTTGGAAATAGTTTATTATTTTTGTACCCCGAGAGAGTTGAATGATTCAAAATCAAAAGATCCGATTGCGTCACGCGTAATTTGCATTTTTGTGTAATAAACTTGACCCGTGCCTACGACTGTCCATGTGTATAAACGTAGGCTTCGTATAAGTATAGCATAAGTATAGGGGATGATGATAATGAGTTTCAGAGACTTGCTCAAAAAATTCGGACTCAAGAAAAAAGACTTAAAGATAAGAACAAAAGACAGCAATAAGACACATTGAAATAGTTTATTATTTTTGTACCACGAGAGAGTTGGATGATTCAAGATCAAAAGAAACGATTGCGTCAGGCGTAATTTACATTTTAGGGTAATGAACTTGACCCGTGTCTACGACTGTCTATGTGTATAAACGTAGGCTTCGTATAAGTGAAGCATAAGTATAGGGGATGATAATGATGAGTTTCAGAGACTTGCTGTAGAAATTGGGACTCAAGAAAGAAGACTTATGGATAAGAACAAAAGACAGCAATAAGACACTTTGAAATAGTTTATTATTTTTGTACCACGGGAGAGTTGGATGATTAAAAATCAAAAGAAACAATTGCATCAGGCTTCATTTACTTTTTTGGGTAATGAAATTGACCCGTGTCTATGACTGTCTATGTGTATCAACGTAGGTTTCGTATAAGTGAAGTATAAGTATAAGGGATGATAATGATGAGTTTCAGAGACTTGCTCAAAAAATTCGGACTCAAGAAAGAAGACTTAAAGATAAGAACAAAAGTCAGCAATAAGACACTTTGAAATAGTTTATTATTTTTGTACCACGAGAGACTTGAATGATTAAAAATGAAAAGAAACGATTGCGTCCGGCGTAATTTACATTCTTGTGTAATGAACTTGACCCGTGTCTATGACTGTCTATGTGTATCAACATAGGCTTCTTATAAGTGAAGCACAAGGATAAAGGATGATAATGAGTTTCAGTGACTTGCTCAAAAAAATTGGGATTAAAAAAATAGGATTTTAAGATAAGAACAATAGAAAGTAGTAAGATACTTCGAAATAATTTATTATTTTTGTATCACGAGAGACTTTACTGATTAAAAATGAAAAGAAACGATTGCGTCCGGCGTAATTTACATTCTTGGGTAATAAACTTGACCCGTGTCTACGACTGTCTATGTGTATCAACGTAGGCTTCGTATAAGTGAAGCATAAAGATAAGGGATGATAATGATGAGTTTCACAGACTTGCGCATAAAATTGGGACTCAACAAAGAAGACTTAAAAATAAGAAGAAAAGACAGCAATAAGACACTTTGAAATAGTTTATTATTTTTGTACCACGAGAGAGTTGGATGATTCAAGATCAAAAGAAACAATTGCATCAGGCGTCATTTACTTTTTTGGGTAATGAAATTTTCCCGTGTCTACGACTGTCTATATGTATCAACGTAGGTTTCGTATAAGTGAAGCATAAGTATAGGGGATGATAATGATGAGTTCCAGAGACTTGCTGTAGAAATTGGGACTCAAGAAAGAAGACTTAAAGATCAGAACAAAAGACAGCAATAAGATTCTTAAAATAGTTTATTATTTTTGTACCACGAGAGAGTTGGATGATTAAAAATCAAAAGAAACAATTGCATCAGGCGTCATTTACTTTTTTGGGTAATGAAATTGACCCGTGTCTACGACTGTCTATATGTATAACGTAGGCTTCGTATAAGTGAAGCATAAGTATAGGGGATGATAATGATGAGTTTCAGAGACTTGCTGTAGAAATTGGGACTCGAGAAAGAAGACTTAAAGATCAGAACAAAAGACAGCAATAAGATTCTTTGAAATAGTTTATTATTTTTGTACCACGTGATACTTGAATGATTAAAAATTAAAAGAAACGATTGCGTCCGGCGTAATTTACATTCTTGGGTAATGAACTTGACCCGTGTCTACGACTGTCTATGTGTATCAACGTAGGCTTCGTATAAGTGAAGCATAAAGATAAGGGATGATAATGATGAGTTTCACAGACTTGCGCAAAAAATTGGGACTCAACAAAGAAGACCTAAAAATAAGAACAAAAGACAGCAATAAGACACTTTCAAATAGTTTATTATTTTTGTACCACGAGAGAGCTGAATGATTAAGAATCAAAAGAAACGATTGCGTCAGGCGTAAATTACTGTTTTGGGCTATGAACGTGACCCGTGTCTACGACTGTCTGTGTATGTCAACGTAGGCTTCGTATAAGTGAAGAGACTTGCTCAAAAATTGGGACTCAAGAAAGAAGACTCAAAGATAAGAACAAAAGATAGCAATAAGACACTTTGAAATAGTTTATTATTTTTGTACTACGAGAGAGTTGGATGTTCAAGATCAAAAGAAACGATTGCGTCAGGCGTAATTTACATTTTTGTGCAATGAACTTGACCCGTGTCTACGACTGTCTATATATGTCACCGTGTCAACCAATCAGGCGAATTAGTTTTTTTTATAAGCAACGAAATAAATTTAAGATTAAGGGCAAAAGCTACGTAGCAGCCTTTCTTCCCTTCTTCTGTCGCCCTCGGGAACACTTTCGATATCCTCTCGCCCTATCGAGTCGGCGTTAATTGGTGAAACTCGGCGAGAAACTTCCGCGGGCGATAAATCAATGGGGGGGCCGTAATATCCGTCGTGGAGTTTGATGATGTTTAGGGGCCTTATTAATTAGCGGGGAGCTTTAAGGCTCGTTCGGGGGACTATTTCGCGGCGAAGTTTTAACCGCGGGAAGATTTACGGCGATTGTGTAGCGAATGTTATAGCGTTTCCATTGCGAATGCGAAAAAAAGCTAACGACCGCATAAGTGACCGTAACGAGAAACGTAAGGGTATACGGGGTAAGGAGGAAATAACCGGAATTAAATATGCGTAAGTTGGTAGGGATTTTAAAAATTCATACAGAGATATTCAAACTCAAATTATTGCAAAATTCACTAACGACTATTTAATCGTTTGTTCGTTTGGAAGAGGATTGGTGAGTTTTACCACTTTTCATAAAGGAATTTTAAACTCTGGAGTATTTTGTATAAAATTATTACTACTTTGGAAATGTAGATAAACTATAATTAGCTATAGTAGGCGTACTAAACCAATGTAGAAAAAAGGTTTATTGTTTTTATCTAATTTTTCTGCCCATAAATCCCACTTTAACTTCTGACGCATGGGTAGTTCGGTTTTTTTGTCGCGAGATGTCGCCACATACGCGCCACCGCACATACTAAAAACCTGTGTAGATACACGTTAAGGATTCAAAACGTTAATTGACGGTTCCCAGCACATTCCTTCCAATTTTCAAAAACATCTCATCCAGCGGACCGTAACGACACTTACGTGCGCCCCATTACGTGTTGCGTCTCACGTTGCCGAAACTAATTTTCTTCCCTCGGCACACATCCAATCACTTTGATGTTACGTTAATAATACAGCGCGGCCCGTTAATGAAACCGGCCGGCACGTAATGACTTTTTATTTATTTACCAATACGCCTTAAGATCGATCGTCTCGCTTTTTTCGTTCTTTCGACGCAAACACTCATCGACGATTTACTGTTGAACGTTCACGTGACTTTCGAACGTAAAAAGGATGTAAGAGCATAAAATGGTCGTAACGGGCACGACGGTTTTTCGGAATTCGGGGGAAATGGCACGCAATTCAAGAAAAGTTCGACGCATAAATAAGAAGTTTCATTTAATTAAAGTAATTACAATTAGTATTGATAATCTACTGTGAGCGATTGTTATTTTAAGTCATTATGGTGCAGACGCTATTTTTGTATTTTTAAGAAATAATTATCAATGATGGATTATCAATGACTTTTTAGTAAACCAGTCGTTACAATCCAATGTCTAATCGAATCGACGCAAGTTTCAAACCAATTTTATAAACTTGATAAACGTCCCATTCAATTAGTCAATTCTATCAATCCTCAACTTACCGATAAGCAATTTGTGGCGAGGGAACGGTACTGTTAGTAGTAGTATAGCTAGCATGCTCCTGGGACAATATGACCTTGAAATTACATCCTGTGTATTTTAAGTGAGAAATAGATTTAAACTGATTTTACCAGCTTCCGAATACAGCTCTAAACAGTTCCAGGATAGTTTTAAACAAGTCTTGAACAGCTTCAGAATAGACTAAGTCAACAGCACGTTCCAATGACAAACCGTCACAGGAGCGTGCTAGCTACACTACTACTACTTTTGTAACAAGAATTCTATCAAAAACGAAAAACATACAGACACTTCAAAGAAGACAATCCACGACAGAATAGACAGACATCCCCTTATACCACTAAATAAATAAATACGAATTCTCACCACATTTCATTTGCGCCGCCATTAATAATTCCGACGACATCCCCTTCCTCCAACCCCAAAAAAAAACTTGTTTTCCGGCCCATATCTACAATCTCTCCTGACTCGTTCCCGTTTTTTCTCCTCCCAAAATATGACGCCCGTCCCTGGGAAACGTCGCAGGCCTCATTTTTTCCGACTGTCATTCCGGGAGCGTCGCGCGGATGAAAAATTTCCCTCTCCCGCAAATTGAAAAATAGTGGCAGATGTACGGATTCCGGAAAGAGGAAGAGAGAAAGAGAAAGGATTCGATTCGCTGTTATTAAGCGGGGAGTGGACACTTTTCGGCTAATAGGACCGTTCTGCTTTGTCGTGGTATTTCATTGTTAGTTTGATATTACTGTGACGAGGTTTTACCACGTGGTGTTGATCCAATTAAAACGGTGAGTCGCTTAATAAAAAGATTACAGTACTGAACACTCGAGTACTAATTAATTGTCCATCTATTCAGTAATTAACGTTCTCATAAGCCACCTTTGGGATATGATTTCAATTTCCATAAGGGAATCTCGAGAGAATATAAATCGCTCTCTCACTCTCATTTTCCAAAATGAACGATTTGTAAAAGTGGCTCAAATTAATCAATTTCTTGTATAACGAGCGTGCCTAAGACACCAAAATGGTATATTGCCCATGTGGACCGAAGAAGAAGAGAATTTAACATCATTATCATAAACGAAAGAGTAAATAGGAGAAAATGATAAGAGCATGTAGACAGAATGGAAGATGAAAGAATCCCAAAGAAGGTACTGAACTATAAATGTGGAGTTAATAACAAGATAATAATATTAAAAGTTTCTCGAAGGGTTTTTGGGCTCTGCCGGGTACCTTCAGGTCTACAAACATATTTAAATTACATAGAGTGGTTTAGGTTGGAATTGAAAAAGGTGGCTTAATTGATTAAAACAAAAATGAAAGTAAAGAAACTTGTTACTAGCAACTCAGTAAGCAAATTGCCTTACTCGAACTCATGTCATATTTGTTAGAGAACCCTTTTAAGGTTGAAGATAAAATCGTATTAGATCATGATCACTTCGTGTGGAGTAGAGAGGATGAGCACACTCGAAGTGTAATCTCTCATAATTTGACAGGATACGATAGCAATTTTTGGAGTAAAATGAGAGTAAAGAAACTTGTTAATAGCAAATCAATAAGCAAACCTTTGTGGCAAACCTTTTAAGGTTGAAACTCACTAAATCCTTTCAAAATATTTCAGTAATTCACCATTCATGAATTTTACAATAATTTGAGTGTTAATATATTTTTTATGGATTTTAAAAAACTTTCAAATTTCAACTTCATCCAATCACTGTCAGGGTATCAAATAAAAACCACCAACTTCACAACTCTTTCACAAAGTGTGTAGAAACTCACTAAACTCCCCAAAGACACTTCAGTTAATAATTTTAGTGAGTTTAACGATAATTTCAATTCAAGTAATTTCTTCTAAGAATGTTTGTATTAGTTCAAACTGACACCTCATCCATCCACCATGTTACGTTGTTAAATGGACACCCATAACTTGAAAACTCCTTTACTAAACGAGTTGAAACTCATTTAACTGTCCAAGGACACTCCAATACATAATTTTAGTAAGTTTTACAATTATAAATTTTTGAAACGAGAAATCGTGACTAAGTGCTACTACACTCGTCCAATTGTGCCACTTTTTTAAATAAAGCTTCACCGGATCAAAACTCCAGTGAACTCACTAAATATCTTCAAAATACTTTAATTAACAGCCACTAGTGAATCATTTAATAATTGAAGTCTGAATACTTTTTTTGGGAATTTTAAAATTCTCGCAAATTTCAACTTCTTCCAATTGTTGATTCAGGTTCTTAAATAAAAAGTTCCAACTTCAAAACTCCTCCACAAAATGGGTTGAAACCCACTAAACCCTCCAAGGGCAATTCATATAAGAGCTTTAATGAGTTTTACAATTTAAATTGAAATATTTTTTTATGAATTTTTATTAGCATTTCAAATTGCTATTTCATCCCATCCACTATGTTAAGTTGTTAAAAGAACGCTGACAACTTCAAAACTTCTTTACCAAAAGAGTTGAAACTCGCTAAACTTCCCAAGGACACTTTAGAACACAATTTTACTAAGTTTCAGCGAAAACTGAGTTTCAATTTTTAAATCGTGAATTTTAGAAACTAGAAATCGCGACAAATTGCAACGAGACTCGTTCCATTGTGTCACTTTTTTACACACAACACAGAACTCGAAGTGTAATCTCTCCTAATTTGACAGGATGCGATAACAATTTTTGGAGTAAAATGAAAATAAAGAAACTTGTTAATAGCAAATCAATAAGCAAATTGCCTTACTCGAACTCATGTCATATTTGTGAGAGAACCCTTTTAAGGTTGAAGATAAATTCGTATCATGATCATCATCGTGTGGTGTAGAGAGAATGAGCACACTCGACGTGTATTCTCTCATAATTTGACTGGATACGATAGTAATGTTTGGAGTGAAATTAAAGTAAAGAAACTTGTTAATAGCAAATCAATACGCAAACTGTCTTACTCGAAACCATGTCATATTTGTGACAAATCTTTTAAGGTTGAAGATAAAATCGTATTGGATCATGATCACTTCGTGTGGAGTAGAGAGAATGAGCACGCTCGAAGTGTAATCTCTCATTTAAAAGCTCTTGGTGGTGGCGCAGATTTGGCAGGGTACGATAGTACTGTTTTAATTAAAGATATTGCCAAATCAATAAGACTGCATACTCCCCAACAATAAAAGGTTAAATTTATTAAGAAGTCTTAGTTGATTTCAGGAAATTTACAAGATACTCTGGTAGTTAAAAATCGTCCGAGAAATTTTCTAAAGAGATGTGTGTGGTGTTTTGGAGATATCATAAACTTCAAATATTCCTAAAAGGGCTTCCTAGAGTTCCTTATCGATATTCGAAAAATTCAAGAATGCAAGCCGAAAAAATCCCAAAGAAGGTACTGAACTATAAATGTAGAGGCAGAAGTATTGGTAGACAAATGGGTGCCGTAACAGACAAAAACCCTGATGTGGAGAAGAGATTCGATATCACCGAACCGCTCTCCAAACAAGAAGGCCGCATCGATTGGTCTCGAACGACCTTAATCCCTTTGCTTAACTAGTTATAGTGCCCTGTTTACTCTTCCATCTATTTCCCAATAACGATTAAATCCGCGTGATTAAGTGTTAAACTGCATAAATTTCAATTATCGGGGATGCGGTAGACCGACGGAGCGCACTTCCCCGCATCGTCCACGTTCGGTACACGACCGATAAGATTGTGTGGCAGAAATTGAAAAATCGTACATTTTGAACGTGAAGCGCGACGTGTCGTTACTTTTCCAACACGGCGGAACGCTAAAAGGGTAGCGTGGGAAATTAAATATGGCGAAATGTTAGAGAAAAATATCATATTTGAGAAAATTACTGTGAAATCACTCTGATTCTAATTAGCGTTCATCGAGATTAAGCGCCTCCAGTGAAATGAAGTGAAGACATAAACTCATTTGGTTCAGTACTAACGAAGTTATTAATTCCAAATGGTACTAACCCTGTTAAGTTCGTAACTTTTTAATGAGGAATACCGATAGAGCTCAATACTAAACTTATTGGAAACATGTGCCCGCTAAAACCGAACGTAGGAAAGTACGCATTACGCCGACCAGACTGAATCCAAAATTTCGCAAAACAAATTCAAGGGAAATACCCGGAGAGCCTTTTACATAATGAACACTTTTCGACCGCAAATCGAAGCCGCCTCGTGTACGTATCATAAATTATTTATTAAACGCCAACCCGAAGCCGAAGCGGGCGCTGATTAACATGACCGAATAACAAACTGATCGGACGTTTTGCGATCGATGTAAATTTCCCCGAAATACAAAAACGTCAAATTTACACGATATTTTAAAAATTGAACGTGTTTACGGTACCGATCGCTTATTCGAGCCGCGGGGAACGAACACTACGTGCATTAATAACATCCCTGAATGTGGAACGTTGACAGTCAACAACGTCTAAAGGCCCCTTTAAACTTTTATACAAACATCTAACCACGATTTATTACTTATTGGAAACGTTGGAACGGAACCAAGCGATACTATTTTTGAAACTGGTGTTCAAATCTTAATACGTTAGTAAACCTTAAACCTGACAGAATCTTTGCTTGTTAGAACAGTAAAACTTAGCGTTGACAATCAAACAAGTCATTTTAAAAACTTCATAAAGCCCTTTTACAACTAGTGAGGCTGCTGGTTGAGAGAACGAACAGACTTAAGGGGGCAGTCTCTTTCAAAATTGAAAAAAAAAACACCTCTTTCAATTTTTTTTCAAAAAGGACATTGTATTTGGCCAAAAATATTGCTCTATATTAATTTATAGAAGAACACCATTTTTTTCAATTTTTTGCTGGTACTAATCACTGTGGTCTTCAATGAAAAAAATAAAGACAAAATTCAAAATGGATTCTGTTTTTTGGACTTTCTTCTAGGACATAGACCTATAAAAATGGATGTAAATAACCCCCCCCGCTCTTTTTTATACATGTACTTTTCCCAAAAAATGGTTGATTTTTTACATTTTAACAAAAACAGTCGTAAATCAATTTAAAAAACTTAAAAAAAATTCTTTTTTGGTCTACGTTCTAGAAAAAAGTCTAAAGGGCAGAATCAAGTTTGAATTTTGTATCCATTTTTTTCGAGGAAGATCACAGTGACTGGTACCAGCAAAAAAGGCATCAAAAATAAAATAAAACAATTTTTTTTATTCCTCAATAAATATAGAGCGATATCTAAAAAGAATTTGAATAACTACAATGGCCTTTTTAAAAAAATCCCAAAAACGTTTTCTATTTCCAATTTTGAAAGAGACCGTCTCCTCGAAGTATATACCTGCCGAATCCTTTAAGGAAGTGGAAACATGTTTACCCCTTGACTCTCCTCGTCTCGAGGAAACAACGTCAGAAATTATAAACAAACCGGTACACTTTCGACGAGCAGTTCCCGTTTAAACATTTTTGAGATTCGTGAAATATGCATGATTTAATACTCTTCCTTCATATAAATTTCATGTTTACGCACACGCCCTTGTTGAGGCTTCAGAAAAATTAAATACCTTAATAAATCATACGAGGAGGGTGAAACGATAAAGATCAAAATAAGAGCGAGAAATAGTGAGCTAAAGTAAAACGTCTTATGAAGGGTAGAATAGAATTTTCAAAGCATTTTACTCGATTGAAAGTATTTGAATTTACAATTTTTAAGGAAATCATCCCCTAGCGTTAATTATTTTTATTTCTACAAAAGTGCAAAGGGGTTGCAAAACCACCCCTTTTCCAAAATCAGATATCCCTAAACGCATTTTCAACTGAGGTTTTCAGTTTTACTCTCAGGCATCATCCCCATGGCATTTTGACAACTTTTCGTCAAAATGAAGTATATAATAACATCCCTTATCGATTACTGCACCCTGCCGGCCACAACAAATCTCGATATGAATTTTTTAACAACTTACATCCATTTAGACGCCATAAGGCTTTCCCAACCCTTTCGTGGAGCGCCTCACGTGGGCCATCTAAATATTCATGAGGGCTTAGGGCGGACGGCACCCCCACAACAACACTACCCTACCGAGTCGTGATTAAAACCGGAAAAACCATAGCAATTTATGATGGGCGACGTTAGGCGGCGCATTCCTTCGGGATAATTTCGGAACTTAGGGGGATGAATCCCGTCGTTCCTGCGCCACGTGAGGGGAGGATAAGACGGCCCGGGAAAGTCGGGAAAAAATCCAGATTAGAACCTGAGACGCTCGCTTATCGGCGAGATCCAGACGATTGCGCTCTAAGGACCCCTACGGAGGTCCGATTCATCCCTTAACGACTCGGTTAAGGGAATATAACGTCAACGACACCCCATCGGCGATACGGCTTAAATGCGCCCTTAGATCTAACAAAATTTAGGGTTTAACGTCGAATGTAAACGAATCGAATTGATATTTAGACTTTATTAGTAGATATACAAGGCAGGTTCTGTCTCAAAATCTAGACATAAGCTCACTTTTACTGAACGGGCCTACAGACATGGTTAAACTGCTCTGGATCTGTTTGAAGCTGTTTGGGAGACTGCAGGCTTCCCGACAAAGTTGGTGTAAAATTGCATTAAACGATGTAAATCATCCAGACTCTTACAGATGCATTCCACGATGAAGGTGCAGAAATTGAAACGTCTTAGCCACGTGTGTATATGTTGTCATTAAGGCAATGATAGAAAGGCGACCGGTTTCATTTCATTCAGGAATTGAACATAATTAAACAACTAGCAGTTAACAACGCTCACCCTTTAACGGTCACCTTTCTGTCAGTGTTATAATGAAAACTTGTAACGAAGCCGATTTTCGAGAGTTGAGGGTAGACCACCCACCATACAGTTAATCGCGAAATCAAACCTATCTCGGATAGATGGCGGCCGATAAGGCACTGTTCGATCTACCATCGCTTAAACATCCAGACTAAATTTAGATAAGCCAACCGCCCCCCTCCAGCTGTTCATCTGCACCCAAGGAAGGCACCAGGACACCACAGGATAACGAACAGAATGCTGAAGGAACAACCAGAGGGATATATGGAAAGGATAGCAAGGACCATCAACGCGGCGATGAAGAGGCGATATTACCCGGAGCAATGGAAGCTAGGAGAAGTCATCATGATACCGAAACCAGGAAAGGACAGGAAACTACCACAAAACTACCGACCCATCACGTTACTGAGCAGCATAGGAAAAATCATGGAGAAAGTCATACTTTGGAGGATAAAGGAAGAAGAGAGAAGATTGGACATCATCCCGGACGAGCAATGCGGATTCAGAGAAGGACATTCAACGGAGGACCAAGTAGTACGACTAATGGAGGAGGCGATCAAGGACATCAACGAGAAGAGGACGACGTGTATGATATTATTCGACGTGGAGAAAGCATTCGATAGGATATGGCATAACGGACTGATAGCAAAGATGGACCAACTAGGATTCGGAAAGGCGCACACGCAGATGATACAGGAATACTTGAAGAAGAGGACATTCACGATAAAGATTGGAGAAGAAACATCAACTACGAGGATAATCGAGCAGGAGCACCACAAGGATCTATACTGGCACCAGAACTATACAACATCTACACGAGTGACATACCCAGGAGGGACTTAGGAGGGCACACAAGGACATACATCTACGCGGACGACACGGCGAAGGCAGCGACATCACTACACCCAACGAAAGCAGCGGAATATCTACAGAGGGAGGTTGACAAGATGGAGGAGTGGACTAAGAAATGGAAGATAAGGATCAACGCGGAGAAGAGCCAAGCGATATGCATAGGAAGGAAGATAAAAGGACCGAAAATAAAAATCAAATTGAGTGACAAAGAAATCGAATGGAGCAACGACGTCAAATACCTAGGAATACATATCGACAAGAGACTAACATGGGGGAAACACATCGAGGAGACAGCGAAGAAGGCAAAGCAGAGACTAAACCAACTGGGACCAATGATAGGAAGAGGAAGCAAGCTACAACTAAGAATAAAGAAGAGGATCTATGAAGCAAGCATCAAGCCAATCATATTATACGGAGCAGCAGCATGGGGACATACAGCGGACACCAACATCAAGAAGCTAGAAATGATACAGAACCAGGCAATGAGGAAGATGACGGACGCACCATGGTACATGAGGAACGAGCAATTACGAAGGGACTTAGGAATGAAAACCATCAAGAAGGAAATCAGGGACAGGACGAGGAAGACAATAAGAAGAATGGAGACGCACCAAAACCCGCTAATAAGGAAGGCCATCGACTACGACGAAGAGGAAAAGTCAAAAGTGAAGAGACCAAGACTAGCGCTACTACAATCGGAGGACGAGGAATAAGAAGGAAGGAACAGAAGAAGACATAATAAGAAGAAGAACAGGAGAAACAGCATGATACAAGAGGGACAAATGAGAAGAACAAAGAATACTAGAGGGAAACAATGAATAATAAAAGAGGGAAAAGAAGCAAGGGGCACACAGCCCGGCTTTGGAAATAAAAGAGGATACCCAATACTCCTCCAGCTGTTCTGTGCCCGAGTTAATCCAAGGTGAGAACCAATACTTCTCTGTGACAAGCCGTACGTTATCCGTATTTTTCCGTTGCGTCTGATATCCGTTTCCGTTCTACAGACCGATATATGTAATTGTGAACGTTACCGACCGTTAGATTTAAACCGACCGAATTATTCGTTATTTGTTACATAACCGTACGATTGTGAACGTACTACCGACCAATACATGTAATTGTGAACGTTACCGACCGTTAGATCTAGACCGACCGCCACCGTCCGATTGTGAACGTATCGCCTACCGAACTATATGTTCCGCCGTTATATGTAATGTAGTTGTCCGTTATCGACCGATATATGTGAGGGATCTGTAGTACCGTCAAAATATCCGTCTCTCCGAACCGCTCTGAATTAATTTCTCCCTCGTCGTGTTAAGGAAAAATTAATTCACCACAATCTTCCGCTCGCTCTCTTGTAATGTAAAAGACCGTATTACCGAATATTAGACACTGCACGTTTTCCTATCGTCTCTGTATCTAGCTATTTCTCTTTCATTGTGAAATTGTTAGGATAATTTTCCGTTTTCCCCATTTTCAATACTTGGAGGGTTTTTCGTATTTCAGATATTCATTTTTTGCAAAAGTGTTGTAATTTTCCGTTTTCGCATTTTTCGCTTCGCCGGTTTTCCCTACGTAAAGTAATTTTTATTTTTCGTACGTTCCTAATTGTATTTTCTTTCCGAAATGTATAAATATTTGTAAACAAACATAATTTTTTTGCAATTCTCCGGTCTCCGATCTCCGAAACGCCAGCAGGTGTTTGGCGATACAGTGTTGTCACTTTCATTTAGAAATAAAATACTTTAGGGATTGTCCATTTTTAGTGTGTGTGTGTTTCATTTCTACGGGCAACCCTGGTAATCTCCCGAGTTCGTAAACTACCCAGGCATAATCCCGAGGGAGAAAACCCTTGAAAATCTGGCGCCCGAGCAAAATCGACCCTAAAACCGATAACCGAACCCTCGAAATCCGTCTCAGCGCCAAATCTCACAAGTAGCCGCACCAAGCGTGTTACAAACTTAACGGGGCTAAGACGTTTCATTTCCTATACCTTCATAATTACATTAGTAAGTGAAGTGAGATGTAGCTTGATAAACGAGAGCGTGGGCAAGGTCAGGTAGTAATGTAATCATGATAGATATACAGTCGGAGGAATTAATTATAGTTACGGTAAATTGTAATGCCATGTTGAATACAGGCGCCGAGATCATTTAAGTGTGTCATAATGAATCAAAAACGTTTATTTGAACGGCGCCTCCACCATATGTCAATTGCAAATATAACGTTAATGTTCGTGCAACGCAGAACAACCAGGGAAGCAATACATAACAAAAGGCAGTCGGGGGAAGGGTTAATTTTAAAATATGCCTCAAATGTAATAAATGGATAAGAGTAATTGCGTTGATATTAAAAGTACTCCAATTGCTGATTCGCTGTAAAAGGCTCGTTTTTAAAAGTCCCTTGGGAAGGAATTAAAAAAATTGATGTATCAGTTTGCCCTCTAGACACCAAGACAAATCGCCTTGTAAATGTTATAGCCAGACTTTGTACGGTAAGAGTCCAGACTCGTGTGTCAAGCAGAGCCCCATCCCTGTCGCTAAGGCGATTTGTGTGGGAGCATTCCCCGAAATCCTGGATTTTTCCGTCCACGCGCGAGGCTAAAGATAACAATCGAGCCGTGCCAGAAATCTCCCGCGAATCGTGCCTGGGGGGCACGGAACGGGATGAATCCCGACCGTGCCCGCAAACTACGCAGAACTATACGGAAGCGGCACTCGAGCCGGAAGCCCTATCCCGCATCCCTACGCCTAATTGCCGCTTTAATCGCGACAAACACACATCCATACTCCCACGCAGCGAGGAATAGAGAGATCATTACGAGAAAGGGAATCCAAGGAATAATCACGGATCACTCTAATAAATTCCAGAGAGGAGAGGACGAAAACGAAATGTTCTATCGAAGGTTAGTGATGACTTCTGCAAATTTTAACTCATGTTGAGTTGAAAACCTAAGCTAGCCCATTCCTTGATGTTTTTCAGCCACGTCATTTGTCTTCTATCAGGACCTTGTTTGTCCTCGATCTTTCCTTCCATTATTAGTTGTAGGAAGCTATATCTTTCGTGTTTTTCGCTTTTTAACTATCTCTAAGAGCTTTCGCTTACAACTTCTTCGTTACAGATGTGGTCCGTCCACAGAATTCTCAGCATACGGCGAAATAGACACATCTTGAAGCTTTCAAGTCTACGCAAAGTATTAACGGTGGCTAAGAGAAGGGCTTTAAGTCCCTTGAACGGTCTCAAAAACATGTTTTTGGTCTGTTCTACTATACTGCTTAACTGATCTGGGTCCAGTGTACTGCTCATCAGTCTTAGAAGTAATGAGAACACAATGTCTAAACTACACACTTAATATATGATATCAACACCTACTATAGAACAAAAATCAGAGTAGGATATATGACATCAGAAGACACAAACGTAAACGCAGTGAACGAAAATGGGAAGTGATCTCTATAAAGAGTGGACTGTATGTAATCTCTCTCGTAGCTCGTGGGTGGCTGCGGAGATGAATCTTGTCTCCAGGTTGTAAGGCTGAAGACGGTCTCGTGGTTTGGAGATCAGGGCGTGACGTGATCTCTGGTTGAAGTTCTCGAAGTATGGAGAGAGGGCGTAACGTACTCTCCGGGTTGGATCTTAGGGCGTGACGTGCAGATCCGGGGTTGAAGTCCTAGTAGAGTGGAGAGAGGGCGTACCGTGCTCTCCGGTTTAGATCTGAGGGCGTAACGTGCAGATCTGGGATTGAAGTTCTTGAAGTTAGAAGTTGTCGTAGCTTGAAGATCTCGTAGGACTCTCAGGGCATAACGTGAGAGCTTGTAGGTTGGGGTGAAGAATCAAGACCACAACACACTGTCGTTTTGAGCATACTAGGTATACTGATTTATTGCCAAAAATTCACGAGCTTTTATACAGTCATTTTGAGTTACGTTACCTTTTGGTTTCAGTTATTTGATAACGTTGTTAATTATGTTGAATGTTATCTTCCAATGTCGGAGAATTGCTTCAGTGACCTTACCGATGCGGATTTGCATCAAGTTGCGAAGGAGTATTATGCTGACATCCAAATTCTGCACCTTAGTGGTACACAATTGACCTTATTACTGGGTCAGTGTTGTTTCGTTTCGGAAAACAAAGCGTGTTCTAATTGAATGATGTAAGAGGCTCCCTGAATTAGTTCGCAATAAATTACAATTTCTTAACCCTAAAAATTTCCTAAAATAATGTTGACGTTAGCGTCAACACGCAGGTATTAGACAGGGCGATTCACTCAGCCCTGTCATATTCAATGTGATAATGGATAAAATAACAGAAAATCTCGCTAGAACAGCTGGATACAAAATGGGAAATACATACGTACAAGCGATCTGTTATTCAAGACTCTAAAGATAATCTCCAAAAGTTAGTACACTCTACTCACTTTTAACACTACAGCAAAAGAGCTAAACATGTTCATCACCATCGAGAAGACCAAATGCTTAGTTACATCCAAAGAACCGAAATTGACTTTAAAACTATCGAACGGGTAAACCACTTTAAATAACTGGGTGTAGAAATAACGAGCCGGGGACATCTTTTTAACGAAGTAAGGAAGCAAACAATGAAAACACAACACAACAACAAGAAACAAGCAGAACTCTACAAACGATGAGAAGAGTCGAAATAAGAACATTAGGCAGCATACAAGGCAAAACACTATATGACAGAATACGGAACGAAGGTATCAGACAACAAGACAGAGACGAAGGCTTTGGAACAAACATATAAGGCGAATGGAAGACAGCAGACTCGTCAAAAATGTAAAAATGAGTAACACAGTAGGAAAAATTTCTCCCAAAAATGTCCCGATTTCAAATGCCACTCTTACTCTCACGACCAATCAATTATCCTTTACTGTCTCTCCGCCCAACAAGCTCCCCTCTCGGCGTAATCGTGAAATTATGGGATCCTTTAAGAAACCATAAAAATAATTTATGCCAAAACCTCTAATATTTCTTTACCTTACTGTGCATCAACTTACTTAAACTGCAATTACAGGCAAACCGTACAACGGAACACTTTCAAATTTTTACCAGCGATAGTTAATAGACTGAGCCCCATTCTGACAAAATTTCAACATTCTAAGTTAACAATGCTTGTTTGTAATCCGTGGCTAGACACCGCGACGCCGTCTTAACCACAATTTTCATAAACTGTGAATAAACAACAGACAGGACCGGACTACGTCTTCCAACGCGAGCTCAACAAATGAAACGTAACAACCGGCACATCGGAGCGTCATTTGTCATTTTTTCACTATGTCTTCCTTTGTGTCCCGATGGACTCTTACGAAGATTTCCTCAGAAAATGGGTTAAACAATGTTGGAGACGGAAGGTAACCTTGACTAACGCCTCTTTGGATATTTATGACTTCAGTATCGCTGATTTATGTTCTCCTTTTCCTATAATTTTCTATCCTCTATTTCTTCCCTCATCTTTCGACAATTTTCCTTCAGTTCTTGCTCCGTTTTCTTCCCCTCTATCTCCCGGCAGAAATCCCGAAAACCCAAACACTCGACATTTACGATTTTCGATGAACCCTGAGGACTCATCCCGGGACGGCCGGCCGGTCGGGAGAGATGAACCCACTTCGAGCGAACCGATAAATTATTTTTCGGCTCGAATAAAATTTATGAAAGGAGCGCACCAGCGCGTCGTGCGCGCGTGTGTGTGTGTGCGCCCCCTTTTATATCGAGGAAAATAGATGGAAATCAATTCCTGTTAAGATCCCCGGAGGGATCCGGAACTTATTCTTAGAGATGGCTCGAAATAAATTTCTTTGGGATTTATGAAAGTGAGGGTTAAGATAACACACGAGGCGCACTTCGAGATGTACTAAGCGATAAAAAAGGGCGGCGGGTCGGGTATCCCGTGGGCACGTACGGCAGGGTATCCGCTTTAAAAGGGTGAAGCGGTGGGGGGGGGGAGGAGGAGCTGTTATTGTAGGCCATGAAATGGAATATCTTTTCGATTTAATCTTTTGGGGGGGACCCGAACAAAGACAGGAATGTAAATACGAGGATGGTAATACAGGCAGCGCTGAAAATATACCGGAAGGAACTTAAAAACTTATGGAATTTGGGGTGAATGTCATTAAACTTAACAGACGTTAAGTCAGTTTGAAAATCTGAAAATGGAATTTGTGGCTCAGCCGGGATTCGAACCAGGGTCTCCCAATTTCGCGTCGGGTGTTCTTACCACTAAACTACCGAGATATCTATCAATTTCATTTTCAATGTTCATGTTAAACGTTTTGAGAGGATACATTTGCTTCACTTTGAATTAATTTCGAGAATACATTCCATAAGTTCGTTTTACAGTTTCCACCTATCGCTAATAGCTTGATTGATCCTGCCTATACCCGGCTAATATTTCCACGTAACGTGCGGTCTAATTAGACAATTAAGACAAACAAACATTCTCGTACGTGATGTAGTATAGAAGTGGTTCCAAATTAAGGAATGTACTAATTTCCTGTTTCGTACAAAATAACGAAGGCGTTTAAGACTGTATCTTAATTGTATTGGAAGAGATTGTATCAAGTACGACTTATAGAATATATAGGTATGATATATATAATATAGAAATATAGAAACGTGACTATGACAATTCGATATCATATTCATCTACCTATAATTAATTAATTAATAATTAATTAAAAAAGGTGGCTAAATTGATTGAGACAAAACTGAAAGTAAATAATCTTGTTACTAGCAAATCAATAATCAAATTGTCTTTCTCTAAATTATGTCATATTCAAAAAGGTCCTCATTCAGAGGATTTCTATGTATTTCCAGAAATATAGGTACATATACTGGGTGCCCATTTTAATGTACCACCCCGGATATCTCTTTAGATATGCAAATTAGCGAAAAATTGTTTATACAAATGTTCTGGGACTCGAAGGGGACCATCCAAAAATGACCTAGCTGTTGAACTTGAAATGCATTTTCAAGGTCAAATCAAGGCCAACTGTAGTTTTTTAATGGAAACATATATTTTTATGTCATATTCGGATTCTCCGATAAAAAATACGTATCTTTTGTATGAAACATTTTTTTCGTAAATGCTTCGATTTCTCGCTAGAAGACACTTTTCATCTTTGACCTTTGTTTGACCTTTATGTGACGTTGGATTGACCATGTCAAGATCAGGTTCAAGTCTGATGAAGGTCGGGTCAAGGCCTAGTCACAGTCAGGCCAAGTCCAATCTACAGGTCAATTTGAAGTCTCAATTAGACGCTGAGTGGGCCATGACTGGACGAATTGATGGTTGAATCGAGGTCAAAGCTGAAAAGTGTAAATTGTTACGAAAAAAATGTTTTATATAAAAGATACGTATTTTTTATTGGAGAATCCGAATATGACAAAAAATATGTGTTTCCATTTAAAAAAAAAAAGGTTGACCTTGATTTAACGTTGATTCAAGGTCAACGACAAGGTCATTTTTTGATGGCTCCCTTCGAGTCCTAGAACTTTTGTCTGAACCATTTTTCGCTAAATTGCATATCTAAAGAGACATCAGGCGAGGTACATTAAAATGGGGCACCTTGTATAACTCCAAAGATTCAATAAAGCTGAGTTGACTCATATATAGTTTAAAATACTTAAAAGAAATTAAGCGACTTCTACACGAGTTGATAAGAACTCTTCTTTCTGGCACAATTTTCAGAATCTTCCTGAAACTCCATAGATCCTGAACTTTCAGACTACCTGGAGGGACTCAAATGTCTCAGTCTTTTACGAAGTTCATTAAGAAGTCTTGATAGATTTTAGGAAACTTACAAGACTCGCACAGTTCAAAATCGTCCAGGAAATTCGAGATATTTTCTAAAGAAACGTCAATGGTGTTTCTGAGATATCAGAAATTCCAAATAATCCCGAAAAGGAGCTTCGTAGGGAAATTTGGAAATCTACTTCCAAAGAAGAAAGCTAGAAAGCTATGGCGACTCTAAGATAACTCAAAATTTCCAGGGAGATGAAGCGACCTTCTGAGTTAACCACTACGGTTTCTATATATCCAAACAGGTTACTATATTTTCCTAAACAACTTGTAGGAAGTCCCTAGGAGATTCTTAAATTTTCTGAGAACTCCAAAATAACTTTAAAATTTCTTAAAAATTATAAATGTCCTTGGGAAATTTAGAAAATTTTATAAGAAAACTCCAAAGGTTTAAACATTAAATAGACAAGTGATAAGTAACATTGTCCTAAGATATTTCACAATGACACTTATTGAATTAGTCCAAGTAACGCAATGTCAATTATGAATCTGACAACTACCCTAAATGGATCCAAGCACGAATATCTCTCTACTTTTCGCTCCGAGGGACGTATAAACTTTCATTAGCGAAATTAAACCGAAAATTGACCATTTCGTTACGAAAACAATACCATCCTTCTCTCCCCGTTTACCTCCACGAATTAAACCGCGTTTTCATCACTCGAAACGTATCTAATTCACGGGACGATAAATTTAACGGCCAATTTCCACCGCCATACATCCATCCAGGGCAACGTAATTGATCGCATTAATCGCCCTCGTCCACGACACTCTCGTAAAGGGACGGTTAATTCGGGGACCGCTGAACCGCCCCCGTTTGCGTTTTTATGCGGGACTTCACTAAGAATTTCATTTGCGGCTAGTTGACGTGGCGACACTTGGGCCACCTCCCTCCACTTCTCGAGCCCCCCCGCCTATCTTCTCCCCACTTCTCCGAACGGACGATAGTAAACTACACCGAAACCCATTACCGGATTATCGGATTACGATAAGAAAGGTACGGTGCACCGACCATAAACAGGTAGCAAATGAATCCGACCGGATAAATGTATGCTAAAATCTTATATAAATGTAGTAACAGAATTTATTTCTTCTACATCGAGTGTGGTATCAAATTGAAGAGCTCATAAAGACGATTTCGAAGGGTATATATTTTGCAAATTTCATCTACTAACTTAATTAATATAGTACATTTTAGATGCGATTTACAGTAAATATTAAACCTGATTTATTTAGTATGAAATGAACTCTGAACTCTATCGAATGAGGTATCGTTTTAAAGCGCTCAAAGAGCCGATTTTCCTGAACACATTTTCTTATTAAAATGTTTGTTTGCTCCAGTTGTTACTACATTTATATAAGATTTTAGTATACATTTATCCGAACGGATCCCTTTGCTACCTGTTTATGGTCGGTGCACCATCCCTTTCTTATCGTAATCCGATAAGCCGGTAATGGGTTTAGATGCAGTTTACACCCGAGCCTCCCAACAATCGACTTTAAGCTGGTTGGTCTAAAGTTGGTCACAAGTACTCGAAGATATGTTCATAGATAGGAAAAGTGGAAGGGGATGGCCCAAGTTGCGCCATACGTACTTCTCACTTCTTCCTGTAAATCTAGCAACTCCAGCAATAATACCATTATAATGATTTGTATGAAACAAAGCGTTGAATTACACGAGTCGATTTATTAAATTCTTCCCTTTAAGGCGCAAAAATTACAACTTTGAATCTGTTTTAAAAATTAAAAATTTCGAAATATCAAAATTTTCTGAAAAAAACTGTCGCCCAAGTTACCAAAAACAAAAATTTGTTGAAACTGTATCTACCAAACAAACCGATTTCCAAAAATATTTTGAACTTCCAAAGTTGTCATAGTTGTGGCAGTCAAAATTTTGATTCAATAGCGTTGGGGAACGACTTAAGCCGATCTGATCTGCTCAAAAATTACTCAAATTGTTCTCAAAATTTCCATCAACAGATGATTGGAAGCAATTCCAACGAGTTACCATGGGAATATCGTCTGGATCGAAATTGTTTATTAAAAAAAGTTCTCAAAAACGAAAATTAAATTTTACAAAAATTCTACAAATTGTACACAACGAATTATACTGTTGGGAAGTTTTTGTAAACTAATTCAGTCTGTTTGTCCAGTTACTACAGAAAACAAACTCAAAAATTCCCATACTGAATGGCACTTCGAAGAGTACTTCTGAACAAATAAATTTCTTTCTAAGTTGTCATAGTTGCTACAGACAAAATTTTGCTTTGATCTGCTTAAGAAGTTACTAAAATTGTCAAACTCAGTTTTTATAAAGAGGTAATTAAAAGCAAGCTAGATTGCATCCAGAAAATATACTGTTTCAATCAGCTTCGAAAAATAAAGTTATTTCCCAAAAAAAGTTATTTTAGTAGAACCTACTTCAATAAAACTTTTATATTGGTTGCTATTACAAATATTGCTTCTGAGGGGATAAAATTTAATTAAGATTCCAATGCTACCAACAAAAACACTTCTGATTTGTTTAAAAATGTTAAAGATATAATACCACGTTGAACTTGAACTATACCTGATCAATTATCTCGCCCCTTATGAAACTTCCACACTAAATAAACTAATAACGAACGCTTTTAAGCTTGTGAGCACAACATGTAACATTATTTTAATACCATCAGGCCTGTGATATTAAAGTTCGGTCAGTGGACTAATCCCGGAAATCTTGAACCCTTCATCCCTTGCAGTTTACAATTTATATCGAGATTTAACCCTGGTAGGTAGTAACAGCTGCCGGTACCCTAAAAGTTCGCACGTAATGTCCAGAAAGGGGGGTGAACTTCAGAAAGGAGCTTCCTGTTCCGGGATAGAGGGTCCCGGAGGAATCGAATTTTACTCGATTCTATCTTAATTGCAGGGATATTAGGCTATTGACTATGTCGAAAATAACAGGGATAAAAGGAACTAACGCGTGCAAGATATTTTATTTTTTCATATGGTCAGTTGACCTATAAAGAAATAAAATCCAAAAGTGCTACTAAATTTAGCTATGCGTTTTTGAGAACGGGGTAAGTTTGTCCACTTTTCGATTTTTCGGCTATAGCACAAAAACTATGCATTTTTCGAAGATATGTGCCGTAAGATTTCTTGTAGAGAATTAAATTTCCTATGAAAATAATATTTTTTTAAATAAAAAAAATTTTAAATGAAATAAATTCAAAAGAGAAATTTAAAAAAAAATTGAAAAATTTCAAGAAAATGCTTTTTTGAATTTTTGACTATAACTTTTTTCTGAGTGAATTTAGGTATAGGCATTGCTTCATAGAAAATAAAGCTTATGAAATTCTCTTTAAAACGGTGACTTGTGAGAATTTATATGTTTAATATTGTCTGAGATATAAACGTTTGAATTCGGCCATTTTTTCTCTATTTTTTACTTTTTTTTAATGCTTATTGTTTCATATTTTTACCTGAAAAAAATAATTTTTATGCAATAAATTACTTATGTACGAATAACTTAATATAAAAAATCATCTTATTTATTTATATTTGAAGTCAGTTTGGCACCGAAAATCACTGCAATGTTTTCCATCATCAAAATTATATTTTCCACGCAGTAAACGTAGTATAGATACCGAAAGCTATGGTTTTCCTGTTAGAAGAGCTAAATAGATTATAAGAATCTCTGGTTGAGCTACCCGAGCAGGTATAATTGAGGTTTAACCAGTGTTTAAACGGAATTCCCGAGAATTTAAAAATGAAGGTAGAGAACATAATATGTGGAAATAGTATTACGTAGGTATCAATGGTATCCTCAGAAAATGACTATTCGGGAAGATGGATATTCGGGAAAAGACTATTCGAGAAGATAGACATTCGGGAAAATGACTATTCGGGAAAATGACCATTCGGGAAAATGACCATTCGGGAAAATGACTATAACCATTTAAATTAAATATGTAGAATATGTTCTAGTAGAATAATATCCAATATTATAGATAAATTTATTTTCATAAAATTGTTATTGCATAAAAAATTTTTTTTTCGAGCAAAAATATGAAACAATAGGCATTTTAAAGAAAAAGTAAAAAATGGCTGAATTCAAACGTTTAAATCTCAGTCAATATTAAACATATAAAGTCTTGCAAGCCAACGTTTGAAAGGGAATTTCATAATCTTTATTTTCTATGAAACAATGCCTATACCTAAATTTACTCAGAAAAAAGTTAGTCAAAAATTCAAAAAAAAACCATTTTGAAATTTTTCCATTTTTAAACTTAGTTTTTTGAATTTGTTTCATAAAAAAAATTATTTTTTTTATTTCAAAAAATATCATTTTCATAGGAAATTTAATTCTCTACAAGAAATCTTACGGCACATATCTTCGAAAAATGCATAGTTCTTGCGCTATAGCCGAAAAATCGAAAAGTGGACAAACTTGCCCCGTTCTCCAAAAAGTATGGCTAAATTTAGTAGCACTTTTGGATTTTATTTCTTTAGATGTCAATTGACCGTATGAAAAAATAAAATATCTTGCCAGCGTTAAAGCCGCTTTACAGTCATACAATCCGGTGAAATTCCATGCAAGACGCAAGAAAAATGGCACAAAGGCATGCGCAGTGCAAGCCCAGCTTGCAAGTTCGTGCAAGAGACTTGCATGAAAATATTATCGGTCTCGCCCGTTTTTTCTTGCATTGCAAGCGCAAGTCTAGGGATAAATTTAGCTACTTTTGTGTGACCAACCGCACAGTCATAGAGATTGGTGACTTATTTTTGTCAAGAGATTATTAAATGTTGCTTCATCCATCCTCAGAAAGTTGGACAATGTTTCCTGCTCGGAATTTACAAATTCCTCAGTCAAAAAAAGTATGCTTCCCTTCCTCCTATTCAACCAAGGTCTCACCCACCACCGTCTTTTTGCCGGTTTCTCTCCATCTATACTTTCAGTAGCAAGGCAGAAGCAGCTATAATCGTGCATAATGATGCAGTGACTATTTTTGTACGCTGTAATCTTTTCATTAAAATATTTTTATCTACTATACACAGTGGGAAATTTACAAAAACAATAACACATTAGAGGTTATAGATTTATAATTCTAAATGTTGTTGACATTCCTGCATAGACTTCAGTACGTTGATACACATGTTGCAATTCAAAGTGAGTTGCCTATCCTTGCACAACTGTAAAACGACTGACAACTTTCATTTCATACAAGAATTTGATCTTGCAAGCCCTTGCTGAAATTTCTTGCACATTCCATTGCATGACTGTAAAGCGGCTATTAGTTCCTTATTAAATGACATAGTCAATAGCCTATATTGAGAATAAGGGAAGGTGTTCGCGGTAAAAATGTAGGGAGAGTTTTTGGAAATATGATTTTAAGTGTTTTTCCAATTTAAATCTCGCCTCGAGTTCGTTTTCAAGCTCTCGAGACTGTTCCTCCTTTGTACGACCCTTAAAAATTCATGGCAATTCAAACAAGTTATATTTCGTAAAATTTTCTAGATTTCTAAATTTTCCAAGAACTCTTAAAATATCTGGAAAATCCTCCGATTTCCTGATTGGTCCAGAAGTTTGTGGGAAATTTCGGATGTCTCTTAAGGAAACTTTAAACGTTCCAGGAAATTTGGAAGGTTCCTTGATTGACCCAGAAAATTGTTAAGGCTTTCCAAAGACGTCGTTACAATTTCTAGGAGATCAAACAAGCAATATTTTTAATCATCTTCAGCAATTTCAGTTTGTTGGAAATATTTCGAAAAGTTTCTCTTATTAAGAAAATTTAAAGGTTTTCTGGAAATTGGGAAAACTTTCTTATATAATTCCAAGCGTAGGAACGAGTCGAAACAAATTTTCAGGAAACTTCATAATGCCCTACTGCCTCTGGGATATTTAGGGAACCTCTTACGAAGATAAGTAAAGACTGTTAGTGAAGGTAAGAAAAAAGATTTTCTAAGAAAACTCATAGATAGTTTAAAATAATCCCGTAAACCTAAGACAGTTCCTAAAGACGTCTTTTCAGCAATTTCAGTTATTGAAATTTCTATTAACTCTCAAAATATTTCTAAAAATTTCTCTTATTAAAAATTCAAAGGTTTTCTGGAAATTGGGGAAAATTTCTTATGTAATTCCAAGTCAAGGAACAAGTCAAAACAAATTTTCATGAAACTCCATAATGCCCTACTGCTTCAGGGATGTCTAGGGAATTTCTAACGAAGTTAAGTAAAGGCTGTTAGTGAAGGTAAGAAGAAAAGGTTTTTAAGGAAGACTCCTAAATAGTTTAGAATAATCCCTCAAATCTAAAGACGTTTTTTCAGCAATTTCAGATATTGAAATTTCCATTAACTCTCAAAATATTTCTAAAAGTTTCTTTTATTAAAGAAGTTCAATGCGTTTGTGGAAATTGGGAAAACTTTCTTATTTAATTCCAAACGTAGGAACAAATCGAAACAAATTTTCAGGAAACTCCATAATGCCCTATTGCATCTGGGATATTTATGGAATTACTTACGAAGTTAAGTAAAGGCTGTTAGTGAAGGTAAGAAAATAAAATTTTCTAAGAAGACTCCTAGATAGCTGAAAATAATCCCATAAACTTAAGACAGTTTCTAAAGACGTCTTTTCAGCAATTTCAGTTGTTGAAATTTCCATTAACTCTCAAAATATTTCGAAAAGTTTCTTTTATTAAAAAAAATCAATGGGTTTCGGGAAATTGAAAAAAATTTCTTATATACCTAATTCCAAACGTAGGAATTAGTCGAAACAAATTTTCAGGAAACTCCATAATGCCCTACTGCTTCTGGGATGTTTAGAGAATTTCTTACGAAGTTAAGTAAAGGCTGTTAGTGAAGGCGAGAAGAAAAGATTTTCTAGGAAGACTCCTAAATAGTTTAAAATAATCCCTTAAATCTAAAGACGTTTTTTCAGCAATTTTAGTTTTTGAAATTTCCATTACCTCTCAAAATATTTCTAAAATTTTCTTTTATTAAAAAAGTTCAATGCGTTTGTGGAAATTGGGAAAACTTTCTTATTTAATTCCAAACGTAGGAACAAATCGAAACATTTTTTCAGGAAACTCCATAATGCCCTACTGCATCTGGGATATTTATGGAATTACTTACGAAGTTAAGTAAAGGCTGTTAGTGAAGGTAAGAAAATAAAATTTTCTAAGAAGACTCCTAGATAGCTGAAAATAATCCCATAAACTTAAGACAGCTTCTAAAGACGACTTTTCAGCAATTTCAGTTATTGAAATTTCTATTAACTCTCAAAATATTTCTAAAAATTTCTCTTATTAGAAATTCAAAGGTTTTCTGGAAATTAGAGAAACTTTCTTATATAATTCCAAGCGTAGGAATAAGTCGAAACAAATTTTCAGGAAACTCCGTAATGCCCTACTGTTTCTGGAATGTTTAGGGAATTTAGTACGAAGCTAAATAAAGGCTGTTAGGGAAGGCGAGAAGAAAAGATTTTCTAGGAAGACTCCTAAATAATTTAAAATAATCCCTTAAATCTAAAGACGTTTTTTTAGCAATTTCAGATTTTGAAATTTCCATTAACTCTCAAAATATTTCTAAAAGTTTCTTTTATTAAAAAAGTTCAATGCGTTTCTGGAAATTGGGAAAATTTTCTTATTTAATTCCAAACTTAGGAACAAATCGAAACAAATTTTCAGGAAACTCCATAATGCCCTACTGCATCTGGGATATTTATGGAATTACTTACGAAGTTAAGTAAAGGCTGTTAGTGAACGTAAGAAAATAAAATTTTCTAAGAAGACTCCTAGATAGCTGAAAATAATCCCATAAACTTAAGACAGTTTCTAAAGACGTCTTTTCAGCAATTTCAGTTGTTGAAATTTCCATTAAATCTCAAAATATTTCGAAAAGTTTCTTTTATTAAAAACGTTCAATGGGTTTCTGGAAATTGGGAAAACTTTCTTATTTAATTCCAAACGTAGGAACAAATCGAAACATTTTTTCAGGAAACTCCATAATGCCCTACTGTCTCTGGGATATTTAGGGACTTTCTTACGAAGATAAGTAAAGGCTGTTAGTGAAGGTAAGAAAATAAAATTTTCTAAGAAGACTCCTAGATAACTGAAAATAATCCCTTAAACTTAAGACAGTTTCTAAAGACGTCTTTTCAGCAATTTCAGTTATTGAAATTTCCATTAACTCTCAAAATATTTCTAAACGTTTCTCTTATTAAAAATTCAAAGGTTTTCTGGAAATTGGGGAAAATTTCTTATGTAATTCCAAGTCAAGGAACAAGTCAAAACAAATTTTCATGAAACTCCATAATGCTCTACTGCTTCTGGGATGTCTAGGGAATTTCTAACGAAGTTAAGTAAAGGCTGTTAGTGAAGGTAAGAAGAAAAGGTTTTTAAGGAAGACTCCTAAATAGTTTAGAATAATCCCTCAAATCTAAAGACGTTTTTTCAGCAATTTCAGATTTTGAAATTTCCATTAACTCTCAAAATATTTCTAAAAGTTTCTTTTATTAAAGAAGTTCAATGGGTTTCTGGAAATTGGGAAAACTCTTATTTAATTCCAAACGGAGGAACAAATCGAAACAAATTTTCAGGAAACTCCATAATGCCCTATTGCATCTGGGATATTTATGGAATTACTTACGAAGTTAAGTAAAGGCTGTTAGTGAAGGTAAGAAAATAAAATTTTCTAAGAAGACTCCTAGATAGCTGAAAATAATCCCATAAACTTAAGACAGTTTCTAAAGACGTCTTTTCAGCAATTTCAGTTGTTGAAATTTCCATTAACTCTCAAAATATTTCGAAAAGTTTCTTTTATTAAAAAAAATCAATGGGTTTCGGGAAATTGAAAAAAATTTCTTATATACCTAATTCCAAACGTAGGAATTAGTCGAAACAAATTTTCAGGAAACTCCATAATGCCCTACTGCTTCTGGGATGTTTAGAGAATTTCTTACGAAGTTAAGTAAAGGCTGTTAGTGAAGGCGAGAAGAAAAGATTTTCTAGGAAGACTCCTAAATAGTTTAAAATAATCCCTTAAATCTAAAGACGTTTTTTCAGCAATTTTAGTTTTTGAAATTTCCATTACCTCTCAAAATATTTCTAAAATTTTCTTTTATTAAAAAAGTTCAATGCGTTTGTGGAAATTGGGAAAACTTTCTTATTTAATTCCAAACGTAGGAACAAATCGAAACAATTTTTCAGGAAACTCCATAATGCCCTACTGCATCTGGGATATTTATGGAATTACTTACGAAGTTAAGTAAAGGCTGTTAGTGAAGGTAAGAAAATAAAATTTTCTAAGAAGACTCCTAGATAGCTGAAAATAATCCCATAAACTTAAGACAGCTTCTAAAGACGACTTTTCAGCAATTTCAGTTATTGAAATTTCTATTAACTCTCAAAATATTTCTAAAAATTTCTCTTATTAGAAATTCAAAGGTTTTCTGGAAATTAGAGAAACTTTCTTATATAATTCCAAGCGTAGGAATAAGTCGAAACAAATTTTCAGGAAACTCCGTAATGCCCTACTGTTTCTGGAATGTTTAGGGAATTTAGTACGAAGCTAAATAAAGGCTGTTAGGGAAGGCGAGAAGAAAAGATTTTCTAGGAAGACTCCTAAATAATTTAAAATAATCCCTTAAATCTAAAGACGTTTTTTCAGCAATTTCAGATTTTGAAATTTCCATTAACTCTCACAATATTTCTAAAAGTTTTTCTTATTAAAAATTCAAAGATTTTCTGGAAATTAGCGAAATTTTCTTATATAATTCCAAACGTAGGAACAAGTCAAAACAAATTTTCAAGAAACTCTATAATGCCCTACTGCTTCTGGGATGTTTAGGGAATTACTTACGAAGTTAAGTAAAGGCTGTTAGTGAAGGTAAAAAAAAGATTTTCTAAGAAGACTCCTAGATAATTGAAAATAGTCCCTTAAACTTAAGACAGTTTCTAAGGACGTTGTTGTTAATTCTGAGATGTTATATCTCATTAGCTAACTCTGAATTCTCCTTAGAGTAAGAACCAACTTCCTTGATTAGACCTTAGTCTCATTTTCCTGAACCTCTGACCCGGAATTCCACATTGCTTGTCTCACATATTCCCATTTTTCTCCTCACATCTCGAAATATATTTTTCACCGAGTTTATTCGGCTCTTAAAAGTTTTACTCGTTACATTTACGCCACGTCGCAGCGGTCTGACCAATCAGCACCGTCCAGGGGAGTCCATATTAAATATTCCTCCACCGAAATTAGAGAAATTCATCTGCCTAAAGTTTTAACGGGCTGCTGTGTTCTTCCCGTTTTACGATAATACCTTCTCCCCTGATGAGACGCCTGTGTTTTATCGTGCCTACTTTGACGGTTGCGAATTTGGGAAGGAAATTCTTACTTCCAGCGGGAAGAATTAGGGAAAAATTTCGTGAAATGACAAGTGGGAAAAATAATTTTTAATAAAAAACTCATTTGGAAATATTTCAAATTTCTTGAGATAATTTGTATCTAAAAGTTTCCACGAACTTAGGGAGTTAACTTAGAATGTCCTTCAATTTCCACAGTCACATTGAAAGTCTTTGGATACTTATGAAAATTAATAGAAAATATCTGAAAGTTTTCAGGATAATTTGAACTTCCTGAAAATCTTGAGAATCTCTAAGAAGGTTATTCCAGGACATATCTCGCAGAAACTTCAATAACGTCTATAAAATTATTTTGAACTATATAGGAGTTTTTCAACGTTTCTTCAGAACATTTGGACCTTCTTTAGGAAGTTTTTGAAAATTTTCAAGAACATTTGGGATCCTACAAGAAATCTGAAGGTTTCAGGATACTTTTCAGTTCATGGAAGGAAGTTTTTCCAGGACATGTAAGGTTTGTTCCAACAGCGACAGAAACTGGTTTCAAACTGTCAGAGGCATGCGCAGTGGAAATATTCGTCCTATTAGGTCCAAATTCGTATGAATAATTTCTACTGCGCGTGCCTCTGACAGTTTGAAACTAGTTTCTGTCGCTGTTGGAACAAACCTGTTATTAAATGATGTCCCAGAAAATCCAGGGGATAAGAATAAAATTATCAACGTGGAATAAATAAAAACAACTTTACGTAATTAAATTAGGTGCTCCTAACAAACAGATGCACTTAAGGAAGTGCCCATTAAGGCAATTTTAGATAAAAATGTTTCAAATAAAAGGTATATGCATTAAACAAGTAACTTAAGTTATGAGATTTGGTGTAAATCGTTTTAAGAAAATTGTACAAAATAAAAATTCTTAAGAGTAAAGTGCCCTTTAGGAACGTTTTCGAAAAAAATGTTCCAAATAAAAGTTGTGGCCATTAGTTAGGTCAGTTCAAATCTAAAATTTGGTAAGAATCGGTATAGCCGTTTTGAGGGAAATTGAGAAAAACTGAAAATTCGCAGGAGTAAAGGGCCTTTTATCAGTTAAGATAACGAGAACGGCAATCAATAAGAATTGAACAGTAAAATAAATATACCTAGTTTGAAAAAACACGTTAGACCAATTTTTGAGATAACCCAAAAAAAACTAAAAATGACAAGAGTAAAGTGTCCTTTACCCTTAACTGATTCTGATGAAATTTATGTGGTGGTGAGTTTTCAGGGGATCCAGCCTAAATACAAAATTTCGACTTTCCACTATTTATAGTTTCTGAGAAAACGTTGACAACATACTAACACATAAACATGTTTCCAAAAACATGTTTTTCTAACCTCAAAACATCCAGAAATGCCATTATCTCAACATTCCCAAATCAACACCCTTATAATAGGGTACTTTCTCTTATTATATAGGTACCCCACATGAGAAAATAAAAAATATTGGGGTGCATTTTGAGAACATTTTCAAAAACATGAAAATTCCCCAATTGACCCACGAAAAACATAAAACCGAATTCACTGAAGACGAAGTGGACGTAAGTACTCCACTAACAACCAATTTAATCACTAGAAACCATCGAATTACACTAACCTGCAATCAGTGCAATCCTTCCTCCCTCTCCGCTCCTCAGGGACACCTCGATGTCTGCCTCGCCGAATCACTAATCACTAATCACCGAGTCAATACCGCGAATCGATATGTAATATCGATTAATTATTTAAATTATAGATTAATCAATCACTACTAATTAGATTTGAGGCAAATCAAATTTCCGTGCGTACCGGTCGACCGAACTTACAAGTGATAAGACGAATGACGAATCACGAAAGGTAACGAGAACGCTCGGCCCAGCGACGTTGCCACGTGTGAAAAATTAGGTTTGTCAAAGTTTTTCCCCAAGTGTATATTAGTGCAATTACTGATACTGAATACTATACTACGGGATTTGTTTATAAGAAAATCGATTTGTAAAAGCACATGAAAAGTTGTTTTCTTGAACGACTATGCCTCTAGGACAACAATTGAACATCTCTTATTTAATAGTATATTATTAAACGTGTGTAATATACTATTTTATCTACTTTGCTTTATTAATTCATTAAATTTTGGCTGTTCAAGTTCTGGTATTACACTAGGGAATTTTGCTTGGGTTGGTCACACTGACGTCACTGACATGGACGTTTCGTATTTGAATTTGAAAATGTAGTAGCCCTAGGACAAATTCAATAATAACTACGCTCTTACTTACGTGCGAGAAATGGGAGACACAACTGTAGAACTGACCTGTACAGTGTATTTTCAGGAGAAAAGCAAGACGAAAAAGTCTTCGACGCTCTGGACATCGTACTATAGCACGCTGAGAGTATGTCTAAATGCTTATAAGAACGCAGATATATCGAAGTTTTCACGATTGCATGCTTTTCTCAAACGGCGGTCTCGAGGATATCAGCCTAAAAAAATCAAAAATTTTGGATATTGCTGAAATAAATCAGTTTTTACGTCAAGGCGACTATCTTCATTATTTAGCAATTAAAGTAAGTTTGTTTTTTTAAAAATCATGTTTCATTTGTTACCTGCTTGTACTATTTTCGTTCAGGTTATACTCATAATGGGATATACTTATTACTTACGGGCTTCAACTTATTAAGAAATATGTCAGCCTTCGACCAATCGGTATAGCTTCAAAACGCTTTTTTCTCACATACTCACTAGCCCTATAGGGTTTAATAAGATTAGCCAAGTGCCACGCATAATTGCTACGTTTCTGAATCTGGCTAATCCGGAGCACTGCTTCCGTAGGTCCAGTGCATCAAACTTGGCCAATAATGGAGCAGATTTAATTACTATAAAAAACCCTGGGGCCTCGAAGTCTTGAGCAATATCAGAGGGGTACATTGACACTTCGTTAAAAAGGAAAAGAGATGTGGCGGATATGCTGATATCATCCACTTCTGCTTCCGTCAATGTACAACCAATGTCCGAGCCAGAACCCCCTAAAATTGGAATTATAAACAATATCAATTCAATCACAAATGAGACCAGTTTTGTACGAAATAGTCAGGGAAATACTAAGTCGCCCAAAATGTCTCTGGCATTAGCATAAATGCCCAAGCCACAGTAATGTCGTAGTTGAAGTTTTCACTAATTGTACATTAGCTACTGATTAGTTGTTCGTCTTTTGGGTCATACCGTCTTTTGTAACTTGTAATGCATTTTGTACTAGAATAATATAAAATAATACATTTTTCATGTGAATTTTAAAGGTTATGTTTACTTATAATTTAACCTTGACGCACCAACTTAACAAAACTAAAAAGTTACCAAAAGCAGTGTAATAATATGAATATTATTACACTACTTTTGATGCAATAATGAGATCATTAGTAACGCAAAGTAGGTAAATTTATTAATTAATATAAAACCTCTCACCATTAAAGGCAATTTTAATGCGATTATCATATTTTTCCACAAACAATACTACAGCACCTCTTCTGAGATGTGATAAAATAGTAATTTCAAGGAAGTGACAGGTTTTGACTTGAACAACTGGCCGGTTAGGGAGACATTTAAATATATTAAGGTACATATCGTAACTATTTATCCAGCAATGTTACTTGTTACTAGGGTTAGCAATATAGCATTTCACTGACCATTGATTTTTTAAAACGAAAACTTCTATACGCGCGCTTGAGGAAAATAAACGTGTTTAGATTAGGTAAAACCTTCAACTCGCCCCGTCAACATGAAATCTGTAACGTCGTGAGTCATCGTACATCCCAACGCGTGTTTAAGTATATACAACATGCCTATAGCAAAAGAGGAATAAGAGAGATAGTGTCACTTGAGATCCGATACTCGAACAAATGGAGTATATACAGAATTAAGTTTAAATGATGAATGATGATTGGTATTTACAAGATACTTAGATCAGTTTCATTCAAATGTATTTATTCGATCGTATCATCTTTAGAATATGATTTTTCTCCGGTAGTGGCAACGCTGCGCGGTACATTCTCACATAACGACAACGTGTGGCGATTTTCGTACTGGAGAACTGTAGACTTGGAGCCTGCAAAAATATGAAAATATACGGGAAACTACGAGCCGTGTTTAATTGAAGGTTGCTTTTTTTGAGATATGTGTTTTTACATTCGAACTGGAGAGCGTCAGTTTGAAATTTAAATAGTTTTAGGAAATTTCCTTTCGATTTCGGTTATGAAATCAATCAGCGCGAGGTGTAATTAATTTGATTGATTAATAATTAACGTAATTAACTTTTTGAAACGCCGTTTGTGCGGCATTCGTAGATAGTTATAAAGCAGAACTTTTTAAAAAAACCTTACTAACCAATGTAAAATCTTATTATCCAATTACCAAGATTAAGATCTTGTTTAATGTTTAAAACAGAATGTATTACTCGACAAAATTAGCTTTGCACAAATCAAATGAGTCATTGTAGAAGTGCCTTAGTAAATAACTTTGACAATAGTGGTTTACTTAAATGGTATGAAAGCAGTGTAAAAATGGGGGAAATTATCATTCTGCTTAGATTTTTAAAAATAATTCAATTTACTTTGAACTTTTAATTATGTTGTAAATAGGTAGCTAAAATCTGCAAGAATTAAGATCCCAATAAATTTATAAGAAACCTGATTATTTCAGTACATTTTATATAATTCGTAACTGAGGTGATTTGATAAAGAAGTATGTATTTGTAAATGTAGAATATCTAGAAGAGTTATGAACGCACCCTCAATTTTCCAAAATATGCACCTATTTTAAGTACTCCATATCGTTTATCCCTTTTTAGTAGTTAATAACATATAGAAGCATTGAAAAATTATTATAGAAGTCTCCTTCTTCTACGAAGAAGATGTGAATCGTTGTGAAACAATACAACTTCTAGTTCTATTGCTCCACTTTTCTATTGTTCGAATAGATCTAGTACCAATAAGAATTTCCTGGGTTATAGTGGTGGTTCATTAACATCCTTCTAGATTTTCGGAAATATTTATCTTTATTTTGAATTTGGAACTTTATTCTAGATGGCTAAAATCTCAAAAATCATGCAGTGCCCAAGAGATTAAAAAAAACTTATGATTTCAGTATACCTTATACAATGCGATACTGAAGTGATTTTATAAAGAAGTATTTGTAAATGTAGAATATCTAGAAGAATTATATTCTCTAATTGTTTTTTTCCAAAATATGCACATATTTTAATTATTCCATATTATTTATCAATTTTGAGTACTAGTTAGTAATGTACAAAACCGTTTAACAATGATTATAGGTTTCTATTTTCTTTGAAGAAGAGGTAAATCGTTGTGGAACAATACAACTTCTAATTCTATTGCTTCACTTTTCTATTGTTTCGATAGATCTAGTAGGTACCATTAACAATTTCCTCGGTTATAATGTGGTTCATTACCATCCTTCTAGATTTTCGGAAATAATTACCTTTATTTTGAATTTTGAACTTTATTCTAGATGGCTAAAATCTCAAAAATCATGCAGTGCCCAAGAGATTAAAAAAAACTGATGATTTCAGTATACTATGCGATACTGAAGTGATATTATAAAGAAGTATTTGTAATTGTAGAATATCTAGAAGAAATATGAATGTTTTCTAACTTTTTTTCCAAAATATGCACATATTTTAATTATTCCATATTTTTTTATCCTTTTTTAGTAGTTAATATTGTACAAAACCGTTTAAAAATGATTATAGGTTTCCATTTTCTATGAAGAAGAGGTAAATCGTTGTGGAACAATACAACTTCTAGTTCTATTGCTACACTTTTCTATTGTTACAATAGATCTAGTACCAATAACAATTTCCTCAGTTATAATGTGGTTCATTAACATCCTTCTAGATTTTCGGAAAGATTTACATTTATTTTGAATTTTGAACTTTATTCTTGATGGCTAAAATCTCAAAAATCATGCAGAGCCCAAGAGATTAAAAA
This sequence comes from Cryptocephalus moraei, assembly GCA_946251905.1. NCBI lineage: Eukaryota > Metazoa > Arthropoda > Insecta > Coleoptera > Chrysomelidae > Cryptocephalus > Cryptocephalus moraei. The sequence continues at coordinate 18,587,417 of OX276464.1, read as the reverse complement.
AAAAACTGACGATTTCAGTATACTATGCGATACTGAAGTGATATTATAAAGAAGTATTTGTAATTGTAGAATATCTAGAAGAATTATGAATGTTTTCTCACTTTTTTCCAAAATATGCACATATTTTAATTATTCCATATTTTTTTATCCTTTTTTAGTAGTTAATACTGTACAAAACCGTTTAAAAATGATTATAGGTTTCCATTTTCTATGAAGAAGAGGTAAATCGTTGTGGAACAATATAAATTCTAATTCTATTGCTTCACTTTTCTATTGTTCGAATAGATCTAATGCCAATAACAATTTCCTCGGTTATAATATGGTTCATTAACATCCTTCTAGATTTTCGGAAATAATTACCTTTATTTTGAACTTTGAACTTTATTCTAGATGGCTAAAATCTCAAAATCATGCAGAGCCCAAGAGTTTAAAAAACTGATGATTTCAGTATACTTTAATGCGATACTGAAGTGATTTTATAAAGATATATTTGTAAATATAGAATATCTAGAAGAATTATGAATGTTCTCTCACTTTTTTCCAAAATATGCACATATTTTAATTATTCCAAATTTTTTTATCCTTTTTCAGTTCTTAATAATATACAAAACCGTTTAAAAGTTATTATAGAAGTCTCCTTCTTCTACGAAGAAGATGTAAATCGTTGTGAAACAATACAACTTCTAGTTCTATTGCTCCATTTTTCTATTGTTCGAATAGATCTGTACCAATAAGAATTTCCTGGGTTATAATGGTGGCTCTTTAACATCCTTCGAGATATTCGGAAATAATTACTTTTATTTTGAATTTTGAACTTTATTCTAGATGGCTAAAATCTCAAAAATCATGCAAACCCCAAGAAATAACAAAACTGATGAAACTTTATATAATGCGATACTGAACTGATTTTATAAAGAAGTATTTGTAATTGTAGAATATCTAGAAGATTTATGTGTGTTCTTCCAATTTTCAACTTTCCACACATCCGTCCCAAGTTAATGTCCCGATCATAACACGAGCACTACGAAGCTACTCAGAGAGTTTTCTCCCTCTCTACATAGAATGGGACGTTTCAATCAGAGAAAGCCTCCAAAATTACAATTAAAAACTAAATTTAACCGCCTTGAACACTAATCTCTCACTAGATCGAAGAGGCTTATAAGTGTAGACTTTGAACCGAAAGTGTCAATTAATTTACATCTAAATTGCTCTATTGGCTCTAAATTCACCAGTCGAAGTACTTCGGTACTTTGATTCGAGGCCCTTTGAACCGGAAGTGACTATTAATTTACATCTAAATTGCTCTATTGCCTCTAAATACACCAGTCGAGGTACCTACTTCGATATTTTAATCCTACGTGCTACAGAGATAAGACCCATTCGAGACCCTTTTAACCGGAAGAGACTATTAATTTACATCTAAATTGCTCTATTGGGTCTAAATTCACCAGTCGAGGTACTACGATATTCTGATTCGAGACCCTTTGAACCCGAGTGGCTATTAATCTACATCTAAATTGCTCTATTGGCTCTAAATTCACCAGCCGAGGTACTTCGATATTTTAATCGTACGTGCTACAGAGATAAGACCCTTTCGAGACCCTTTGAACCGGAAATGACTATTAATTTACATCTAAATTGCTCTATTGGCTCTAAATTCACCACTCGAGGTACTTCGATATTTTGATTCGAGACCCTTTGAACCGGAGTGGCTATTAATTTACATCTAAATTGCTCTATTGGCTCTAAATTCAGCAGTCGAAGTACTTCGATATTTTGATTCGAGACCCTTTAAACCGGAAGTGACTATTAATCTACATCTAAATTGCTCTATTGGCTCTAAATTCACCAGTCGAGGTACTACGATATTCTGATTCGAGACCCTTTGAACCGGAGTGGCTATTAATTTACATCTAAATATTGCTGTATTGGCTCTATATTCACCAGTCGAGGTACTTCGATATTGTAGTTGTACGTGCTACAGAGATAAGACCCTTTCGAGACCCTTTGAACCGGAAGTGACCATTAATTTACATCTAAATTGCTGTATTGGCTCTAAATTGATCAGTCGAGCTACTTCGATATCTTGATTCGAGGCCCTTTGAACCGGAGTGACTATTAATCTACATCTAAATTGCTCTATTGGCTCTACATTCACCAATCAAGGTACTACTTCGATATTTTAATTGTGAACTGCTACAGATATAAGACACTTTGGGCTTAATTAAACACCTTACGACTCTATTATTCAAAGACCGTATCTGTAAGAGCAATCAGCAGGATCATATGAAGAGAAGAAAATTTGAAAATAACGGTGGATTAAATTTTTTAATCTAAAGCTGTATTTACGAACTTTTCCAATCAAGTACGGTATATGCATAACGGCGAAACTTCCAAACTGGTTGCGCTATTTTTCAATGGAATATTTCGGACTACTACGAAACAATATTTCCTAATTACTCCTTTTTGGTGGGAGTTGGGCCCTTTTGCTGAATTAACTTTCATTATTACGCCTAAAGTTACAATCGTATTGCGACTCCTCTTCGAATTCGGCTGCGAGATTCGGTAATGTCGGCATTTCGCGGGCTGATTAAACTAAGAGACGCCGCCGCACTCGTGATTAAATCCGAATTAAGCCCGAAATTGGTTATGATCGTACATCCAATTAAAAGGCCCGACGGGCTAATTAAGTGTACGTCCCGAAAGTTTCGCGCCGCATTCCCAATTAGCCCGAAAGAAACGAGATTCGATACGTCGCAAATCCGGGCATTTTGTCGTCGTCAGTTATTAAGGGCGTACGTACCCCATAAATACACCTGTCCCGGAGAAATTCAAATCCCGTTCCCTTAACGCCGCCCTTCCTCCAGAAAAACCAACGCGAGGGCGGAAAATGCGCCGAAAATGGAAAACGTCATTTCCCTAGCGAAGAAAGGGCGCCTCCAATTAAACGTACTCCTACATGTATGTATTCAGACGAGGGTTTTCGGTTTTAATGTGTCGGCAAGGAATTCATAAAGTTGCAATACGTTGGGAAATTAAGTTTGCGAGCGGGAAAAAGAAACTGGAAAGGGTGAGTGTTTTCCCTTTGCCGTAAACGAGTGGGAGGGATAAACTTATTTATAATTTCGGTTGTATTGAAGGTTCACTTTGAGGGATAAACGCGTACATTCGAAGGGGGCGTCTTTTAGATTTATTTTTCTCGGCGCAGTACAAGCAACCACCCAGTGGGATAAGGGAGGGGGGGAATTTAAGGCAAAGCCACACTTCAAATAGTAGTCGAAAAGTGGTCAAAAAAGGCAGTATTCGAATACTTAATATCGATCCAAATAAGTATATTACGTACCCTCAATTACAATAATTTGTCTTTAACTAGAATCCCAAATTAAGTTCGTAGGCAAAAATTCGAGGCATTCAGTGAATTCCGAAAATTGTCCAAAAAGGCAATCTTATTTTATAAAATTTTATTCGTTATCGAAGAAGTTAGTTAATATTGAGGAATTAGGTTTATCTCATGTGATATTCCAAGTCAAGCCTGTTACTCTCAATGAGACGATACCTACTAAGTATCAAAAGTGGACAGACTGAAGATAATCATAGACCATTGCTTAGAAAGAGCCTTTTAGAAGAATATATTGCATTACACTAAAGGCTCAGGTTCTATGTTGGTCGCCCAGCAGTAATACTGAATTTCTATAATATTCTAGGAGCTAACAAGCATGCCTACTATTCTGTAATAATCCAAATGGATACTTGTACTTCAAAGGAATATCCTGAAATATTTTGTACCTCCCAGAAACTAACAAGCAAACCTTCCAACTGTATAGTTCTGGATATCAGCCAGCGATACGTACAACTCTGGAATACTCTCACCACAGTTCTATAGTAATCCAAATACATTGGTACTAAACCGACAAATAGAACACAACCTTTCCATACAAATTGATTACAGGGGCATTCCAGAAGCTGACTAGTAAACCCTACAATTCTAAAATGTTCTAAATAAAGTCTCAGGTTCTATGTTGGTCGTACAGCAGTAATACTGAATTGCTATAATATTCTAGAAACTAACAAATACGCCTACTATTCTATAATAATCCAAATGGATATTTGTACTTCAAAGGAGTATCCTGATATATTTTGTACCTCCCAGAACTAACAAGCGAATCTTCCAACTGTATAGATCTGGACACCGGTCAGCGAAACGTACAACTCTGGAATAATCTCACCAAAGCTCTGGAGTAATCCAAAGACTTTCGTCCTAAACCGACAAACAGAACACAATCTTTCCATACAAATTGATTGCAGGGGCATTCTAGAAGCTGACTAGTGAACCCTACAATTCTAAAATGTACTAAATAAAGGCTCAGGTTCTATGTTGGTCGTCCAGCAGTAATACTGAATTTCTATAATATTCTAGGAGCTAACAAGCATGCCTACTATTCTGTAATAATCCAAATGGATACTTGTACTTCAAAGGAATATTCTGAAATATTTTGTACCTCCCAGAAACTAACAAGCGAACCTTTCAACTGTATAGATCTGGACATCGGCCAGCGAAACGTACAACTCTACAATAATCTCACCACAGTTCTGGAGTAATCCAAATACTTTGGTCCTAAACCGACAAACAGAACACAATCTTTCAATACAGATTGATTGCAGGGGTATTGCAGAAGTATTTATTGCATACCAGAAGCTAACTAGTGAACCCTACAATTCTAAAATGTTCAAAATAAAGTCTCAGGTTCTATGTTGGTCGTACGCAGTAATACTGAATTTCTATAATATTCTAGGAGCTAACAAGCATGCCTACTATTCTGTAACAATCCAAATGGATACCTACTTGTACTTCAAAGGAGTATCCTGATATATTCTGTACCTCCCAGAAACTAACAAGCGAACCTTCCAACTGTATATAGATCTGGACACCGGTCAGCGAAACGTATAACTCTGGAATAATCTCACCACAGTTCTGGAGTAATCCAAAGACTTTGGTCCTAAACCGACAAACAGAACACAATCTTTCCATACAAATTGATTGCAGGGGCATTCGAGAAGCTGACTAGTGAACCCTACAATTCTAAAATGTTCTAAATAAAGTCTCAGGTTCTATGTTGGTCGTACAGCAGTAATACTGAATTTCTATAATATTCTAGAAGCTAACAAGTATGCCTACTATTCTATAATAATCCAAATGGATACTTGTACTTCAAAGGAATATCCTGAAATATTTTGTACCTCCCAGAAACTAACAAGCGAACCGTCCAACTGTATAGTTCTGGACACCGACCAGCGAGACGTACAATTCTGGAATAATCTCACCACAGTTCTAGAGTAATACAAATACTTTGGTACTAAAACGACAAACAGAACACAATCTTTCCATACAAATTGATTGCAGGGGCATTCCAGAAGCTGACTAGTGAACCCTACAATTCTAAAATGTACTAAATAAAGGCCCAGGTATACTTTGTTGGTCGCCCAGCAGTAATACCGAATTGCTATAATATTCTAGAAGCTAACAAGTACGCCTACACTATTCTATAATAATCCAAATGGATACTTGTACTTCCAAGGAGTATCCTGAAATATTTTGTACCTCCCAGAAACTAACAAGCGAACCTTCCAACTGTACAGATCTGGACACCGGCCAGCGAAACGTACAACTCTGACATAATCTCACCACAGTTCTAGAGTAATCCAAATACTTTGGTACTAAACCGACAAACAGAACACAATCTTTCCATACAAATTGATTGCAGGGGCATTCCAGAAGCTGACTAGTGAACCCTACAATTCTAAAATGTTCTAAATAAAGTCTCAGGTTCTATGTTGGTCGCCCAGCAGTAATACTGAATTTCTATAATATTCTAGGAGCTAACAAGCATGCCTACTATTCTGTAATAATCCAAATGGATACTTGTACTTCAAAGGAGTATCCTGAAATATATTTTGTACCTCCCAGAAACTAACAAGCAAACCTTCCAACTGTATAGTTCTGGATATCAGCCAGCGATACATACAACTATGGAATAATCTCACCACAGTTCTAGAGTAATCCAAATACTTTGGTACTAAACCGACAAACAGAACACGATCTTTCCATACAAATTGATTGCAGGGGCATTCCAGAAGCTGACTAGTGAACCCTACAATTCTAAAATGTACTAAATAAAGTCTCAGGTTCTATGTTGGTCGTACGCAGTAATACTGAATTTCTATAATATTCTAGAAGCTAACAAGTATGCCTACTATTCTGTAATAATCCAAATGGATACTTGTACTTCAAAGGAGTATCCTGAAATATATTTTGTACTTCCCAGAAACTAACAAGCAAACCTTCCAACTGTATAGTTCTGGATATCAGCCAGCGATACATACAACTATGGAATAATCTCACCACAGTTCTAGAGTAATCCAAATACTTTGGTCCTAAACCGACAAACAGAACACAATCTTTCAATACAAATTGATTGCAGGGGCATTCCAGAAGCTGACTAGTGAACCCTACAATTCTAAAATGTTCTAAATAAAGTCTCAGGTTCTATGTTGGTCGTACAGAAGTAACACTGAATTTCTATAATATTCTAGAAGCTAACAAGCATGCCTACTATTCTATAACAATCCAAATGGATACTTGTACTTCAAAGGAGTATCCTGAAATATATTTTGTACCTTCCAGAAACTAACAAGCGAACCTTCCAACTGTATAGTTCTGGATATCAGCCAGCGAAACGTACAACTCTGGAATAATTTCACCACAGTTCTGGAGAAATCCAAATACTTTGGTCCTAAACAGACAAACAGAACACAATCTTTCAATACAAATTGATTGCAGGGGCATTCCGGAAGCTGACTAGTGAACCCTACACTTCTAAAATGTTCTAAATAAAGGCTCAGGTTCTTTGTTGGTCGTCTAGAAGTAATACCGAATTGCTATAATATTTTAGAAGCTAACAAGTACGCCTACACTATTCTATAATAATCCAAATGGATACTTGTACTTCAAAGGAGTATCCTGATATATTCTGTACCTTTCAGAAACTAACAAGCGAACCTTCCAACTATATAGACCTGGACACAGGCCAGCAAAGTGTACAACTCTGCAATAATCTAAATGGACACTTGGTAGAAAGTATTTCTAGAAGGACCTATTGTGTTTCCACGGGCTAATAAGATTTCTATCTAATTCTACCATAATCAAAACAGAAACTTTGTACGTTAAAGGAGTATTCCAGAAGCATATGTTGCTTTCTATCACCTGCCAAGCGAAGATAACATTTCTAGAAAAACCTAAATTGACACATGGATTCCAAGATCGCATGGTTTCCAGAATGTTCTAGAAGCTAACAGATCTGCCTTCTCATTCTATAATGATCGACATGGAAATTTATACGGCCATATGAGAAAGTCTCGCGATGTTACACATCGCCATTTTGAAAGCCTATCCATCTTGTTGCAAGAACTTAAATCGTCATAAAACTCGCAGAGAACACCGGGGAGATGATTTTAATGTCGATGGCCGAGTTTCGGATAGCTAATTTCAATACTTTTCAATATATCGTCATTTTACTCTTTTTGGAAACCTATCCAACTTGTTGCAAGATATTAAATTTTCGAATTTCGTCACGAAATTAGGAGCGATCGTCAGGGAGGTGATTCTAAGGTTGGTAGCTGAGTTTTAGGTCGCCAACTTCACTACTTTTAGATTGATCGTCATTTTACGTTTTTTGAAAACCTCTGCATCTTGTAGCAAGAAATTAAATTATCGAATTTCGTCATGAAACTCGCAGGGAGCGTCAGGGAGATGATTTTAAGGTTGGTGGCTGAGTTTCAGGTGGCTAACTTCAATACTTTTCTATTTATCGCCATTTTACGTTTTTTGGAAACTTATCCCATTTTCCAAGGAAGGAAAACTTCTATGTCTTGCCAACAAGTCTTTCCTTCCTTTGAATTATCATGGCCAACTTTGAGTCCTTGGACAACCTTCTTTTGCTATCCCATCTTGTAGCAAGAAATTAAATTTTCGAATTTCGTCATGAATCTCGCAGGGAACGCCACGGAGATGATTTTAACCTCAGTGGCTGAGTTTCAGGTCGCTAACTTGAATACCATTCGATCTATTTTCTTTCGCCGAATGAACCCGTCACGTGATAACCGCCGCCCCGCCGTAATATTTCCCCGGGAAATTATGCGTGAACACGTAAGATAACATCTTATCGCGATCGGCCCCGCGGCGGATGTAATGCCCAATTAATCATTCCGGCAAGGGTTAAAATATAACCGCCGGGTCGAACCTTTCCGCGCCCCGTCACACACAAAAGCCCGCTAACGAGTAAAGTTTTTAACGCGGAGGGAAAGAGAGAGAGAGAGAGAGAGAGAGAGAGAGAGAGAGAGAGAGAGAGAGAGAGAGAGAGAGAGAGAGAGAGAGAGAGAGAGATAGAGACGTTACCTGTCATCATCACGCTTTAGACATAAATCTAGCTTACTACCGATGAATCGTTTAATTCGTTAATTTAATCCGGTGTGATTCCGATCAAACGGGGAGTTCGGTGCATGACGACGCTTTACCTATACTGAGGATAGTATTGGCAGACAAGGGGGATAACTGAAATACACGCTTCTATGCCGCTTAATCTGGTGTAACTACGGAAGGAGTTCAGCACAAGACAACACATCTTTACGGAAGATGGTCTTGGCAAGCAATGCCTCCATCGGAGATCCTGTCACATCCTGCAAACACTAAAACATAAGCTCACTAGCCGTGACCCGACCACGCTTCGCTGTGGCTCAGTTTGATATGAAATAAATGAGCAATTAAATAAAAATAGGTAATCTCGCGAATATAGATTTACCGAGAAAACAAATAATTTATTTCAATACCATGCATTGCATTGCTGTGATTATGTTGTAGAATGCTATGAAAAGGGAAAAAAATATTTTTTTGCAGTTAGTTTTTATAACCGATGTAGGTACTCGGCTTCGCTCGGGGGCGACCCTGTCTCATCCCTTTTTCCACTTTCCATGAAAATGATTTCAATCAGCGTGCGTTATTTGTCTTGATCGAGCAATGCGTACTCCTTCGATTTCCAATCTTGCTTCTCTTTGCTCGTCTGTTTCAGATAAAGGGGCTTGAGCATTTCTTAATCTTAGGGCTTCTAGTCTATTTTCCCTTTAGTCGTCTTTTTCAAATAAGCGGGCTTGAGCATTTCTTAATCTAAGGGTTTCTTAGTCTATCTTCCCTTTGCCCGTCACTTTCCGAAGCTCGTAGTCTTTTATTTTTTTGCTTTTCTTTTGGAGGCATAATTCACAGAGAGTATAAAATAAATGCGCTTGTTTTCTATTGTCCAATGTCCAAAGTTCACAAATAACACCACTAACACTCACACACGTTCAAAAATATTTCTACTTTTAACAGAGTGATTTTTAGCAATTTGATCCTCAAAGCGCTGTCAAACTGTTCGACATTTAAAAGATACCTTTTCGCCGCGAGATGGCGCCATCTGTCAGTCACTCGTCGGTCAAATAAAGATGACATATTGCCTGTCATCCATATATTTTTAAGCCGTTTCGGCCCCCTGGCTCTTTTTTCGACGTGGAACCATTTCAGGAACCTTAACGGACATGCGCCCTACAACTCACCAAAATTTCGTTGCAATCGGAAGAATGGTACAGGAGCCTATGCGGAACATACAAACAAACAAACATACATCAATTTTTATATATATAGATAATACCGCTTTCGACCTTACCTTACCAACGTCCAAAATCCAAACTCCCCTTCGACCCAATGGCATCCCGGATCTCAACTCCATCGACAAGACCTCACCTCCTACAATAAACTCCGCTAATTGGACTCCCAAAGAGTTGAACATTCAAAGAGACGGTCTCTTTTCTCGTCCCGCTTTTTGTTTCGTCTCCCTCGTGAATTATGCAGCGAAGTTACGTCCGGGCGCCCGTTAACCGATCTGGGGAGGGGATCGCGTTAAAGTGGCGTTAAACGGTTTTATGAAGGGAGGGAGAGGGTTTTTCCGACAAATTAACAACGATGGGGCTCGGATGGAAGGGAAACTTCTCGCAAACTACTCAGGTTCTAAGTTATAATTTAATCAACATCGAGATACAATAGTAAGTGGGTAGTTACATGTTATGGAGTAGGTACGATTTCGACACAATTTTGCAAGCCAGCGCGAATATATCATCTACATCCAGGCGATCGGCGGATCCACCAAGAGTTACGTTATAACGAAACAGATCTGTCCCAAAATTAATACCCCCGTTTAAACAAAACAAAAATCAGGAATCACCCACCTGGATAATAGTCACTGAATGCATTTCCAGGCCACACGCACTATCCCATGTAATAAACAACTAGACACGATAATAGTTAAGTTATGCGGTTGATATGACGTGGGCTACAATTTCACGTTGAACTAAACCTAATCGCGGAACGCTCAGACGAATCAATCCTCGTTCCACTCGAACGGCTCCGGCGGTTCCGGCTCCTTCTCGTCCTCGCCCTTCGGGCCGAAAGCTACGAGAAGACAAGAAAGTTATATTTCACGGTTAACGTTGCGGTCGGATCGCGCTTACCGGCCACAGGTTCGACGAGCTCCTCCTCGCCCGGTTTCGTGTTCCTCACCATGATCAGTCCCCCGATAGACACGTCCTTCAGCGGGACGTACTGGCTGTTGTCGACGAGCTGCAGCACCTTCAGCTGCTGCCTGAGCACCCTGGCCGGGTTCTGCAGGATCTCGAAGTTCGGCTCGGGCTCTTTCTTCTTCTCCTCCTTGTCGTCCTTCTTGTCCTTCTTGTCGTCGGCGGTCGAGGTGGAAGGAGCGGCGGCTTTCTTGTCTTCTGCGGTCTTCTTCTCGTCCTTCTTCTCCTCTGTCTTCTTATCGTCCTTTTTCTCGTCTTTCTCTTCGTCCTGCGAGGAGGGAGTAGTGAAAGGGCGATTCGGGGGCGGTTTTCTGGTACTTACCACTTCCATTTTCTCGTGGTGTCTCCTGCGTTGCCTCGCGGCGATGCTGAGGACGGCCGTGGTGACCTTCTCGCGTTCCTCGCGTTTCTTTTCCTCTAACGGCGCCGGGTAAGCGTAGGTGCTGGGTTTGGCGTTGGATTTGTACTCCAGCTTCGGCATCTGGAAAACCACATCTAGATTATCAAGACTCAAAATTGCCAAATAATGCTACAATAGCTCATTTGGTGCTTTAATCAAATAGGACGATCAGTGTGGTGATTTGGACCCTTTCTGGAATCTCTAAACTCAAAATACCCAAGCACAAACTTCTTAATGAAATAGAAAATTCGTTTGGTGATTTGGGTTTCACTTGGTCCAAAATTTCGGCATCTGGGCAAAAATGGACAAACGTTGGAAAACCACATCTAGATTGTCAAGACTCAAAATTTGCCAAATAATGCTACAGTAGCTCATTTGGTACTTTAATCAAACCAGATAACCAGTGTGGCGGTTTGGACCCTTTCTGTAATCTCTAAACTCAAAATACCTAAGCCCGAACTTCTCAATGAAATAGGAAATTCGTTTGGTGATTTGGGTTTCACTTGATCCAAAACTTCGGCATCTGGACAAAAAATGGACAAACGTTGGAAAACCACATCTAGATTATCAAGACTCAGAATTGCCAAATAATGCTACAGTAGCTCATTTGGTACTTTACTCAAACAAGATAATCAGTGTGGTGATTTGGACCCTTTCTGGAAACTCTAAACTTAAAATACCCAAGCCCAAACTTAATAGGAAATTCGTTTGGTGGTTTGGGTTTCACTTGATCCAATTAATTGCTTCATCTGAGTCTAATAACAGCCACATGTAGATAGATCACCAGGCCTTTGTTTCATTTCACAGGATTCAATATCGAGCTGAACTCGTCGTTTTATCTTCCCAAAGATGTAGTAATACCTTCAAAGTTGTCCAAACTAGCTTTAAATATTATTTGAGCCCAACGGGTCATAGCACAATGAACCCTCCATTCTGACGGCATACCTTGAGTTGGGTGTTGAGGGCAATCAGGCAGGTCGGCGTGAAGGCCAGCGCGAGGCAATGAGACAGCGGGAACCAGTACCAATACTGGGTGAAGACCAAGGTGCCCACCACGGCGAGCATGTTGGTATGGCCGGTCCTAGATTGGAGCGACAAGGTGACGTTCCTTCCTCCAGCGTCGATGATGCCTGGAGCGAAATTACAATCAATCAATGACCGCACATGACAGTAACCATTGGACTTACCTTGCGCCAGGATCGCTCCGAACTTCGCCATGACGTCCTCGTGCTTATTGGAGATGACCTGCGCGTACGTCTGCCTGAAGAACGTGACCTTCGGGCAGGTCTGCTCCGTCTGCTGGATCAGGATCATGGCGGACGCGATCAGCGCCCCCTGTCGGACGAAGTTGACCGGATCGAACATGACCATCGGCTCGAGCAGCGCTATCGCCTCGCGCAGTCCGGTTCCCGCGCAGGCAATGCCCAACGCCATGGCTGCGCCGTAACGCACGTGCGGGTTGTAGCTCTCGGCGAGCAGCGAGACGACGCTCGGACATTGCTCGGGCGTCCTGCGGGATAAAACGAGATGGATTTAGTTAGTGACTCGGGCTTGGAAGAGATACAGAGAGAAATAATGTTGACGCAGGTGAAGAAATCATAATTTATTGTAAACGAATTTAGGAAACTTTTCACGTAATTTAATCATTGAAATTAACACGTATTGTTTTACAAACGGAAAACAAGTCATGATTAAGAGCGAGGATAGTTGTGTAAAATATTATTGGATTGTTTTAACGTTCTTACACGAATCAATAACATTAGCGATCGTTTCACGTTAAAAAAAGGAAAACAACTGCGACCGAACGTGAGCCGGTCAAGTTCAAATCCCAATACTAAGCTGACTAAGCATAACACTACGTCTCGGTAACGTGATAACGAGCGCCTCTCGAGAAGGCCAGTTTGGTGCAAGGTAACAAAACAAATAATATCTCATTTAGCTACTGTAAAATAAGATGTATAAAAGCTCTGGAATTTGGGACAATAAATCAGTATACCGAGTGTGCTCAAAACGACAGTGTGTTGAAGTCTTGATTCTTCAACCCAACCTACAAGCTCTCACGTTACGCAATGAGAGTCTACGGGATCTTCAAGCTACGACAACTTCTAACGTCAAGATCTTCAACCCCGAAGAGCACGTTACGCCCTCTCTCAACTCGACTGGAACTTCAACCCCGGATCTGCACGTCACGCCCTCAGATCCAACCCGGGAAGCACGTTAAGCCCTCTCTCCATACTTCGAGAACTTCAAGAGATCACGTCACGCCCTGATCTCCAACCTACGAGACCGTCTTCAGCCTTACAACCTGGAGATTCATCTCCGCAGCCACCCACGAGCTACGAGAGAGATCACATACAGTCCGCTTTACAGAGATCACTTCACACTTCGTTCAAAGAGGGAGAGTCTCGTTTCTGAATCTAATTTTTGCTTCTCGCCCTCGGCAGATGTTTGATATGATTACTTGATCAAGAACACGAAAACCTAAAAACCCCGGCCCCGACACTGATCCACAACAACACGATCAATCCCATTTACGTACGTGAGTCATTGAATTTTCCATAAAGGAATTCCGTGCGAGCCCGCGAAAATCTGAAAAGCGCGCAGTGAACTCCGAGGGCGGCCCCTTTAACTTATTCAGGCGCGTCCCGCTCCTTCGATCGCATTTAAACTTTAATGGAACGTACAAAAGCGAAAATCGTCGGGGGTGACGTAACGAAATTAGCCGTGCACAATGCAAGGGGAGATTGAAACATTATGCCCCACGTGACAGTCGAACGTCGAGGAACGCCGTCGCGACGCGGCGAACCCCGAAAACTCCCATAAATAATACGTAATTTGTCAAATTTTTGATGAAGGTAACATCGTTTCGGAAAACTTGACGAGGGTTCGCAGTCGCATAAATATTCATCGGGGAATTTTGAAGGATATTTACTTAGTGTCTCCGGCTCGCTAATGGATTTCAGGACTACCGGGCTATTACACTACATATATAAGGAAAAACTCGTTTGCCTCGGAAAAGGAGAAGGACATAACCTGGGAAACTTAATTTCTCGCCGGTGTCGGACCCATTAGGGTTCTGGGATTCTCGAGGTAGGAAAAGATGGTACATTAAATCCCTGATAGCAAATATTACCAAAGAAAATAAATCAATAATCAAACAAGGGTTTCCAAGAGTGCTGTGAGAAATTAAGTGTCCACGACGTTCTACTAAGTAACTTTAATAGGAATACAACAACAAAATTCCACAAGGCGAACTTTTCGAAACTAAAGTATCAAATTTTAAGAAAAGGGACCTGCAAAATGACCACCATAGTGTGAGTGATCTCCAACTACATGAGTAACTCAAATGGAATTAAAACATATTAGTAGAGACCAACTGTTCTCAACTAAGTTATTAAATACTATCTATGAAAAGAGAACTGTATTATGACCAGGATATTATGAAAAATATTGAAATAAGATTTCAAAAGTTAGGAAACTTTACTATGGAGCTTCTTCAAAGTTGTTTGTAAACTCCTTACCATGCCCATACCGTCAACATTTCTAAAAACACAGCCTACTAAACAAATGAATACATAAGATAGGGCTTAGAGTATCACGAAGTTATCACCGTATCAAAGCCCCCTCAACACTCACACCGATCTCAACTTTCGATCTCACCCTCTCGCCTTTCTCCGGGACAATAACGACGACGAGAGGATAAATCCAGGCGATAAGACGCCCTTTAAAATCGAATAATCACGATATAATCGTAAAAGTGAGGACCTAACCACCCCTGACCCCCATCGGATATGACGGTGATTAGATTCACTTTTACTGTCTCGAGAGGGAAGGGAGAGAGATTCGTTGCGACCATAACAATGTCTAAACATATAAAAGACTTACTTTATCGCGGGAACAGAAATCTGCCGAGAGGGATTTGGAATCAGAGGTCCTGTTATTTCATTGAAATAAATTCTAGCAGAACATGGCTCAAATGTCTGCTCTAAAACCAATTAGGGATTTAATCCGAATTAGAATTAGGGAGCGCTCTCAATCTTTTGAATTTACCCAGTCGTAGTTTGCCAACCACCTGTTGTCACTAAATCACTCTTGTGACTTCAAGAATAATGTGGGTATTCTTAACACTTACATAATAAAGGTACATGATTAGACCCATTGGAAGAACTTGAAAATCTAGAGCCATTAAAGACAACGACTCAAGTGTTGTTACATCATGAACACTATTTTGAACTCCTTCCGAGGAGGACGCTTTGAAAATATAAGGTAGGTTACGTTACGTGTTGTGACAGGCATAACTCAGTAGAAGTAGCAGTTAAATCAAGATGTGAAGGTGTCTCAATTTGGGACAATTACCATTGTGATATATGTACATGCAAAGTACTACAAAACGCTGAAGGGAAAAAATCAAATTAGACGAACATAAACGCAACAAAATGTAGGAATACCAAAAACTGTTAATGTGCTCGACATCTCTTGCACATATTGTCACGCCCAGGGGATGAAATCTCTGATGTGATGTTCGTTCTGAAAATTCCACGTTAGTAAATTGGCTACAATATTACTACCATAACTTTAGAGAACTGATTGCGTTAAGTTTCAATACAAAGTCAGCATGAGGCTTACGTCTATAATGTTTATAATATTGTCACATCAACCGTCAGCCTATTGCTTGATACATCGAACATGCACTAAGATAAATCTGCTACATTTCTGTTCGATGCACATGCGACTCGACGTATCTCTTTGATATCAGATTCTTATTTTCCGTTCCAACACGTGTCCAATTAGATCCTCGTAGCGACTGGATAAAATCTCGTTGCATTCCATCCGTCGCCGTCGAGAATCTGATATCCATCACTCCTCTCTAATCCGGCTCGATTGCACCCTCATCCGGATCTCTCCCCCGGGGACTTCGCCGACTATTTATGATACTAATCGAAAATAAGCCATTACGCCCTTCCCTCTTTCTCTCTCTCTCTCGTCCACTCGGCATTAATCTTCGTGTACGAAAAGCTGCGTCGACATATTGAAAGGTTCCTCGCCCGACGACAACTTTTCTTCCCTTTCAGCGCCCGTGTACCTTTCGGCCCCGAAAAGCCCACCCGGCCTGGATAAAACCGGGGAGGAGGCCGGAATGAATAAATCAAGCCGATGGGGAGGGTATCAATTTTTTCGGGGATGAAATACTGACTGTCCCGCTGACGAGGGATGAATTTCATTTTTTTTCCCCCGGCTTCTCGATGAATAATTCCGGACGACCGTGTAACGGTCATATTTCGGGCGGTTATGTACTTCGGATCGGCTTCTTCGGTTTGTTGTGAAAAGGGTGGCGACGTGCGCCCTTTTAATACTTATCCCATCGATAAACCCGGGATTAGTGGCAAGAAATACTTCGTATTTCAACTCGATCTGGAGTCGATGGAACGCCCATTGAATCAGCAATCGCGTAATTAAGGAATTACATGAAATTCAACTCTCAGCTAAAACACTGACCTAACTTTTATCGCTTCGATGAAAATAGAGGCAGCTTATTATTACACAAAACATGATCGGTGTCCCAGCTCCGCAGAATCAATAACCAGGTAAAAAATTACTTGTCACTTATTATGTCTGCAACCCAGCTCCGCAGAAACAATAACCAGGTAAAAAAAGTATCTCGCCCTCGAGCTAGAAGCCTACTTTCCAGCGGTAAACTCAAATTTTCAAGCAGCAAGCTTCTCGCTTTTAATTTTCCACGTTTCGAGACACACGCGCCGTCATCATCGGTCCGGCTTTTAACGTTACGTTTCATCGACGATGAAAAGTGCCGCACGTCGCATCGATTTGGTCGATGTGAGGCGCGAATTCCCGCGAAAAATTCCCGTCGCGCTCAATAAAATCCCGCCATTTTCGGCGGCCGGGCGACGTGGAAAGCGCTTTCATCGAGGACGCAACGTAAAATAATGGAAATTTCCGGTGGAAAATCCGGAACAATCGCCGACGGGGATGGTCGTGTAGCGTGAAGTTAAAAATAGATATATCTGGAATCTCAACAATCGGATTTTGGATAAACAATCACATCCCCGTTTGCAATACAAATAGTCAGATTATCAGGACTCTGTTCGCGGCATCCGCACTGTAATTAGTAATCTACTACAATATCGTATCAATCTAATTATCTAAATTAACAACTTCCTTCAACACATTGTAAAATTGCTGGGTCGGAGTTTAAAACACAACGTAGATAGAGAACAGTCGTAGACACGGGCAAGTTCGCACCGGCTACTTGTGGAATATCTTAGGCATAATTTCTTAAGGGAGCACTTTTGTCGTTTACACTTAATTCCGTTACATATTGGAAACTTCGGTTAAACAGGCGCCTTAAATTATCTAGACACCATGTATAAGATTGCATTGAGGCAAACACATCTTGTGAAACGTGACAGTTTTGATATAAGGACGTGAAATTACATACTGGAATGATAAAAGTTTTAATTATGATGATGAGTAAGAAGTAACTTGAATGCGCGATACACAAAAATGTACAGATTTAAAAAGATATTGTTTTGCCAACGTACAGAAACCTACGATTTAAGTTAATAGTCGCTAAAAACAATAAAGTAAATGAATTCTTGAATTGCAAATCGTTGGTTTCAAACTTTTTACATGGATGATTCCTCTACAAACAATTTAAAAAAATCGCCATTTTTCAATCATTTATAGTTTTCAAAAACAAAACCTAATCTTCTGGGTTTAGTCTCGTAACTATTCTTTTTAATTTTTAAGTGAAAGGCACCCTCAACGTCGAAAATTAACAACCCTGAGTTGGATTGGAACCCACCTCAGACTTCACCAATTGAGCCACATGAGTTGATATAACATTTCTCTTCAGTATCCAACTTAACTGTTCAATTGGCGCCAGTAGTTGAAGGTTCGAGTCCCTTTCAGGGTTGTAAATTTTTGCGTTTGAGGGTGCATTTCACTTAAAAATTGGTTGTCTATAAAGTCGGTTTACGGACGATAATTTTACGTGATAACCTCCTAAGAAAACATTGATGAAAAATGGCATACGTTTATGAGTTATTATCACTAAATTATCATTGATGTTTTATATTATAGAAGGTTTTTTCGCACTGCCGTTGGCCGGTCCAACTGGTCATTTTAGACACATTGTTATGACATGTGTGAAGTTGAACATTAATCTTGAACCTTACATGAATTGCTACGCAGGATAATTGTTTTCATTGAATACTAAATGAAAGCAGTCGACATTTTCTACGATCATTTATATCATTCATCATCATTTTTTGCGATAGATGCGTCATCTCACTCCCGCATGGCTCACATTGGTTGTGTGGTGCCGGTCTCTCTTTCACTCGGACACTGAAGTGGAAGAGAGATAGATGCGTCGCAAGGCAAACGCTGAGGTCGATCCCTTTCTATTGTTGTCGCTCTCACTCTAGCTCGCACGCATGGGTCTGGCGTAACGTTACAATGTTTTCTGGGACGTACGGTAGCATAACCGTTGAGGACTATCGAAGTAGTTGTTTACCTAAATCCCCCAAGTCACCGCTACGTACCTAATTTATTTTTATTTTTTATATGCTTATCATCTATGTGCCACACAGTATGTGCGGCGTTAGACGTAACGTTATCACGTCGAAGTTATAAAGAAAATCACACCAACAACTAACAGTAACTCCACGGTAACAATAACTCCGACGCTACATGAGATATTAAATATAAAAAAAAAACTCCCTTTACTTTCAAATCATTGTACCCTTTTCCCCAATCACGTCCTCATCTAACTCCCGCCCTTCAATCACATTATATAAATAATGAGGCGGCGCGCCGTAAAGTAGAATCTACGGCCGGGCGAAAAATCGGCAGTAAAAAAAAGCGGGGCGTAGTATCCGTGGGCCGTGAACAAACTTTGACGTCTCCCGGTTTTATGTCTCCCTCGGACGACGACGACGACGGGCACGTCGAGAAGGGTTGACTTCATGATACGGCCCTTTTTAAAAGTAGTCCCGTGTAACAGCTGCGGCCCCCGGGCCCATCGATCCGACGCGGGCGTTTAAGTGTAATCGGGGAATCTCAACTTTTCCTTCTTATTACTCACTTCTTCCGCCTCCTTCAAAGAGCGAAATTTAGGATTGTGAGTTGTTTGACGTGATGTACGTCTTATAAATCGGTGTGCGGGCTACCTACACTTCCCAGAAAACATTGTAACGTTACGCATCTATCTCCCTTCCACTCAGTGCAGCCAGAACGCGCGTAGCGCGCACCCCTTTCATCGCGCTCGCGAACCGAGCAGATCGCCAAATCGAGGAGGAATGTTTCCACGACCAAGCGACGCAGAGACGTCACCTTCACAAGTATTACCACGTGTCCCCGGGTTAATTTCAAAAAGCCGAGCGTAGCCGAAAAAATAATACTTTTGCACAGGAAAAATTCTGCATTTCGGCTGCTTTCGGACACACTGTATACAAAACTTGTTTGAATATCACACGTCTTCTCGACGTGTTGCTTGACTTTATTCATGATAATGATGATGACGCTACTTGAAAATTTTTGATGTGTCTATTTACTGACAACGTCCTCCAATTACACATTATTGTTTAAACATTGTAACTATCCTGTTACCTGACCTTGCCCGTACGTTCCTTTATCACGTCAGTTCCCTCATTGTGAAACAATTAAGTGATATTACAAACTGCTGGATAAACATCTACATAGCATATCGATTCAAGGTTGTTAGAAGTTTTGTGCCCCAATAACGATAACTTGTAATAGGTTATATTGTCACGCTTAGGAGCCTGATGGATCTTAAAGTGGGCACTGTTTGAGCGCGGTAAAGCGAAACTCGCACAAAACGAACAAGTTAAACGATAAAAGCCCAAAAGCCAAGAAGTGGCATGGCTTACAAGATTCGAGGATTGATGAGGAAGAGACACGTTAGAGCAGAAGCAGTGTTTCATGGACAACTTGGCACTTGTGTGGTTTTTCTAGTTTCTAACTATGGTATTCCTTTCGGCGGTCGAAATTAGAAAATACACATCTCGTCCCATTACACGTAGTCCATTCGAAATAACGGTAGAAGGTCGGGAAACGCTGGACTTGACGAGACCACTTGTCTGGGGCGCTGATTACGAAAATGGCGGTTGGAAGTTGCAGCAATTGTTGGAACACCCCTAAAATTGAAAAAAATGTCCCTAAATAGGGGTGGTTTTCGACTATACTGCGGAATTCCCTTACGAAACCTCTTGCGGACATTTGACCTTGCCTATTCACTTTCTTTTTCAATTTTTTCAAAAAAACAACCTTTGGGAGGGGTGTTTCTTGCATGTGGGGGTGAAACACCCCTTTTCGCGTGATGTCACTCTGATTTTGAATATCAGCGACCGAAAGAAACTGAATAGGCAAGGCCAAATGTCCGCGGGAGGTTTCGTAAGGGAATTCCGCAGTACAGTCGAAAAACACCCCTATTTAGGGGCGTTTTTTCAATTTTAGAGGTGTTCCAACCACTGCTGCAACTTCCAACCCCCATTTTCGTAATCAGCGCCCCAAAATACATAAGGGACAAGTGGTCTCGTCAAGTCCAGCGTTTCCCGACCTTTTACCGTTATTTTATATGGCCTAACGGTCCACGGACTGCTCCTGTACGTGACACTATGCTTCTGGTTGATAGATTCTGATAGATGGGAAATCGCGTAAGTCGAGATTTCGGATGGACCGAGTCCGCTTCAAGTTACTACAGCTTTCCCGTCACGATCCAGTTCCTTTCCAATAAACAAACATTCGGTCCTCGGGAATTACCCGTCCGTGGAAACTCCTCGAGAGCAATCCTACCGCCGGTAATATTTTAAGCATCGACCTTAAAACCGGAGAAGAGGCGAGTCGTCGGCATAATTGGAGCACTTCTCCTCCCTCCTCCCTCTAGACGTCAGTATAGATGAAATACTGTAACCTCAGCAGTCCCACTCCACCACGACGTCGAGTGCGCTCTCCCTCTCTCCCTCACTCTCTGGAATCGATTGTATTGTCGGGATATTACTGGAGGGAGCTCTGATTTGCCCACGACGCGTGGAGTGGACAATCGACGACCGGCGGCGGGGAACGGGGGAGCAGGAGATCGCCCTCCGATCCTCATGAATTGTAATGAGGCTTGCATATTTCGGCCCGGCACAAAGGGAATAAATTATCCTGGTCCCCGAGGGGGACAGGCATCGCGAATCGGGGACGTTCTCCATTTTCGGGAGGACGCGACTACTTTTTTGCCTCTGGATAAGGGACGCGATTAAGTTCGTCTCGAGTGGGTATATGTGCGTTATCCTCTTCGGTCGATTATTTCGGAGTCCGCTCGCTTCTGAGGTTTTGCAGGTAACCTTGAAAACCTTGGATGGGTGTTTTTATGCGAGCGCTCAGAGATTAAGTCTGCGGCGTTTTTTGTCGCAGGTAGTTTTTTTCGCAATCTACTTACTACGTTTTAATTCGGTTTTTCTACACGTCGACGCGGTCCCAAGAGGAATTGTTGCAAACGTGGGAGACGGCGAGACTGAACGCAACATAATTGGCTGAGGACAAGAGGTCGAGGGTAATTCTGGTTCGCCGGTGCGCAATACACAATGCTAACGACAACACTGTTCAAGAAAATCTTAGTTATTCGCTTCTCGCCAATAGCATCACACTATTCTAAAAAACGCCTTCCTGTGTTCACGTTCCCAAACACCAACACACCGGAAACAACTGTATTCTGATACCGATTAAACGGTGTAATTTGCTATGAACATTGATAGAGTAATCACTGCTGAATCTTACTAGTTCAAATTAGAGTTAATCGAAAGCAACAAACCGGCCTGAAAATATAAACTCATTTGGTCGAATGATAAAGAAGTCATGAATACCAGATGGTAATAACAATGCTAAAGACAGTCAGGCGGACACAAGCGATAAGCTTTCGCTGAGCTAAATGTCCTGTTAAATTTGTTGTTTTTAAAAGAAGAGTACTAAATAAGTTTGACTAATTTGAAATGTCCGATCGTCACAAATGTCCAAATTAGTTACCTTACCTATTTTCAAATTAGGGTTCATCGAAATAAATAACCCGGTGTGAGAATACAAACTCATTTGGTCAAGTAGTAAAGAAGTCATGAACACCAGATAGTGATAACAATACTAAAGACAGTCTGCGGACACTCATTTTGAAAGTAGGGTTCACCGAAATAAATAACCCGGTGTGAGAATGCAAACTCATTTGGTCAAGTAGTAAAGAAGTCGTAAACACCAGATGGTGATAACAATACTAAAGACAGTCTGGCGGACACAAGCGATAAGCTTTCGCCGAGCTAAATGTCCTGTTAAATTTGTAGTTTTTAAAAGAGGAGTACCAAATAAGTTTAACGGACTAATTTGAAATGTCTGATCGCCACAAACGTCCAAATTAGTTACCGTACCCATTTCCAAAGTAGGGTTCATCGAAAGAAATAACCCGGTGTGAGAATACAACCTCATTTGGTCAAGTAGTAAAGAAGTCATGAACACCAGATGGTCATAACAATGCTAAAGACAGTCTGGCGGACACAAGCGATAAGCTTTCGCTGAGCTAAATGTCCTGTTAAATTTGTTGTTTTTAAAAGAAGAGTATTAAATAAGTGTAACGGACTAATTTGAAATGTCTGATCGTTACAAACGTCCAAATTAGTTACCGTACCCATTTCCAAAGTAGGGTTCATCGAAAGAAATAACCCGGTGTGAGAATACAACCTCATTTGGTCAAGTAGTAAAGAAGTCATGAACACCAGATGGTCATAACAATGCTAAAGACAGTCTGGCGGACACAAGCGATAAGCTTTCATTGAGCTAAATGTCCTGTTAAATTTGTAGTTTTTAAAAGAGGAGTACCAAATAAGTTTAACGGACTAATTTGAAATGTCTGATCGTCACAAACGTCCAAATTAGTTACCTCACCCATTTTCAAAGTAGGGTTCATCGAAAGAAATAACCCGGTGTGGGAATACAAACTCATTCGGTCAAGTAGTAAAGAAGTCATGAATACCAGATGGTGATAACAATACTAAAGACAGTCTGGCGGACACAAGCGATAAGCTGTCATTGAGCTAAATGTCCTGTTAAATTTGTAGTTTTTAAAAGAGGAGTACCAAATAAGTTTAACGGACAAATTTGAAATGTCTGATCGTCACAAACGTCCAAATTAGTTACCTCACCCATTTTCAAAGTAGGGTTCATCGAAAGAAATAACCCGGTGTGAGAATACAAACTCATTTGGTCAAGTAGTAAAGAAGTCATAAACACCAGATGGTGATAACAATGCCAAAGACAGTCTGGCGGACACAAGCGATAAGCTTTCGCCGAGCTAAATGTCCTGTTAAATTTGTTGTTTTTAAAAGAAGAGTACCAAATAAGTTTAACAGACCAATTTGAAATGTCTCATTGTCACAAACGTCCAAATTAGTTACCTCGCCCATTTCCAAAGTAGGGTTCATCGAAAGAAATACCCGGTGTGAGAATAGAAACTCATTTGGTCAAGTAGTAAAGAAGTCATGAACACCAGATGGTGATAACAATGCTAAAGACAGTCTGGCGTACACAAGCGATAAGCGTTCGCTGAGCTAAATCTCTTGTTAAATTTTTTGTTTTTAAACGAGGAAGGGAAAATATTCCTTGAGCCATCCAGATTCCGCCGTACACGGAGATAAATCTCGTTTCGGCCCGAGGCGGGCGACGGAATCATTTTTAGTACTCGTTTACGTGCATTGTGCGCGAGATGATTTAATTCCCGACCCTCCGGGATTAATCCAGACGCTCGGTTACGTGCGTCCCGGAAAAGGGCTAATTTAATTTTTGAAGGGAGGAGGGGGAGGGAAGACTGAAAGTATCCTACACTAGCTCCTCGGTTTATCGGCCATCGCGAATCGTAATGAGAGTTGGAGCGTCCCATCCATCAGATTTAGTCATCGTCTCGAGTAAACAATCGTTTGACGGGTGACGGGGCGTGGGCGTCACATCAAAATGTATAGGCAGAAGAAATAACGAACCACCGGGGACACCGAGGGGATTATATAATAATAATCGTGACACTGAAAGCCTCGGATTTGACGCTAACGTCCCTTAAATTGATAACACAACGATACAGTACAAATTTCCACAAAGATAATTGTGTCTCAAGAATATCCAACTTTATTACTTCACTAACTAAACTGATTACTGGGAAACAGAAAAATATTGACTCGTAGAAAGTTGTCGCATCTCTCAAAGTTGGCCATGCTTTCTGAGAAATAAAGTTAAGTGAGTTATAGAATTATAAAATCGATGCATTCAAGATTTTCCTCCAATACAACAATGTCAATTAATTCGAAACATGTAATTCATTTTGTAAAAATTTCGAAATTTCGAAAACCTTAATTTAGCACATCAATTCGAAGTGCCTAACGCGATTTTCTCAATAGTTCAGAATGTCGTGAGACATGAAATCAATATCAATTACGACCTTACTTAACAGCGAGCGAGAGAAAATATTCCTCCATTAAGGTAGTTCCAGAAAAAGGCATCAATTTCAATCGCATTAAAATGCACTCTTCAAGCACCTCTACAAAGGAAAATTCATAGAGTGATTTATGTTGGGTACGGACTTATGGAATAATCGATGACGAAGCGACTTTAATAATAGTGTCACTTATCGAAATTACCGTTTTGGAATATATCGGGAGTCTAACTGCAAGATGATAGTTAACATAGGAAAAGTGACATGGCATACAGAGACTTCAATACTATTTTAGTTTCTAATTCTGAACTGACACTTCATCCAATTAACTAGATGAATTAATGATTTTTTCACGCTGCCGCTATCGTAAATCGCTCTTATATGTATAGATACGTTGCATGAAAATGGCAAATAACATTCGTGTATTATTTTTCCTTGACGACGGAATGTAAATACTGTCATTTACATTCCTAGGATTATCAAAAGAGTAAATCGAGTTGATTTATCCCTAGTAACGCACTGACATATGTAAGTCTGACTTGTGTCAGTCAACTTATGTCAGAGTGACGTACGTCCAAACTAAATCAAACATTTCATTTTTTGAGGAGTTATGAGGAAATTTTCAACGGCAGCGTGAAAAATCTAATAAGCCACACGGAATGTATCGACTGTTAACATCCTTGGCAAGTGACAAGCCTCGGCTTCGCCTCGGCTCGTACACACTTGCCTCGAATGGTATAACGTCTTTAAATTCCTTGTGGCTTAAATAAATATCATGATCCTATATGAATCAAAGTTATCATGACAGTAATAAGTGAAGTTAATCAAAAATTTGACTATCACTTAACCTCACTACCAATTCAAGCTCTTCTTCGGACACCCTCGACTGCCATGAAGTTATGATTACATCACCTCTGCAACTTTTATTCTAGAACGAATCGTGCACATCGCAGTCTCGCTTCCAAGAATAGAATGATTCCATTAGATCCCCGACTCGTAGGGCTAATTGATAGAGAGGAGTCCCCTCCGACTTAATTAAAATTATATTTACCGCCTCGAAATTACGGCGGAAAGTCGGAAATACATTCGACATTCGGCCTGTATAGTATGTCATTAGGGCCGTGTATTGACGTCGGGAAATTAACAAGACATATTGTCGCTAATGGAGATTATTGAGGCGCGAAGGTATAACCTTCGCGATTACGGTACACCTTGTCACGCTTAAGGCCCAATTGGTCATTGAGTGCGCAAAAAGAAGCAAAGCGGACAAGTTAGAAGAGAATAATAAAGATTGAGAGTTAAACTGGCCTCGACTTAATTATTCGGTGCAGATGCTGCTCCTATTCGTGACAATATCGTTCTTGGGTAAGGGACGTGTCAAACGTTGACGGGCTTGCTTATTCCCAATAATCCAAGTCTCAACGACGTAATTACCCATCGATGACATAGAGTACAAAGCGAATCCCGTCTGTCACATTAGCTCTCCTAATGGCACGAGGATCTCATACGTTTCGAAATTTTCCTATCTCCTTTCCACGGGAAATTCGGGATTTTCTCCGTCGCCGTTCCCTCGGCTCTCGTGCCGGAATATTCTTTTATCCTCTCGCATTACCATACTCGCGTTTCGTTCCCGCGCCCCGCGAGAAAACCCACAAAACACCCCTCTCTCTCTCACCCCCTTTACCGTTCGTATTTACGGGTGGGTTAAGGGTGGGTTGAGACGCCACGTTTACTCCAATCATAGCGGAAATGCAGCCCGCAATCGGAGAGTACGATTCGGTGCATCGATCGAGATTATTCCCTTCTATTTCTCTTTTTCCCTGCGAAAAGGGCATATTTCTCCGTTCCCGTTCCGTCGGACGGTCCGGGTCATGTGGTCGCTTTCCCACAATCGAAACACGTAGAGCACAGTCAATTTTTGATAACAGGAGAGCTATTAGCTTTTCGTCCAAACAAACTAACCATACGAGAAATCAGTTCTCTACCGGATCCCTTAATCTAAGCCTTCTTCTACCCAGGAGCACTTGTGCCCTCTCACTCGGATCAGTTCGGATAAGAACTATTTCATCCCATCGAGTCTCCTGACAAAAACTTCCACAAGCTCCCAGAAGACCTCCCTTCAAATCAAACTCCGTGTCTCAGGTGGAATTTCGCACTAATCGTCGGCCGAAAGTATTCTCCCCTAGAGTGGGTAATCGGGGATGGATGGGGTACGATAATAACGCGGCGGGGATTTTCGTATTTGGTTTAATGGGTCGCCGATGGGTCGAGCGCTTAAACGCTAATGGAACGGCTGGAAGTGCAGAGCGTTCCAGATGAAAGGTCGCGATTAAAATTCAAAAGTGGAATGCGGGGGCGGCGATGTATACACAAACGACCCCGAATTGTTATCGGGGCTTTCCGCCCCCTTCGGAAACGAGAAGAGGGCCGATTAGGATGGATTTCGAGGGGAAAAAGCTTCACCTTCGGATGGCTCGCCGCAGAACGAGCTGTAATATTGATAAGGTCGTCGTTTTCGGTAGGAATCAGCTTCCGCATCAAATTTTTAGGCTTCGCCTGGGCAGGGTTTAATTAAATTTACGGCGACGGCGAGTGCGCGAACGGGAAGAGGTTGAATTATTAATCCTGGGCGCCTTTTCAAAGGCAGAGCGTTCCCGTAGACTGTTGCAGTTTTTATACGTGCGGAATGCGGATCTCAGCACCACGTAGACGAACAGCCGCGGATACGGTGTTAAATTCGAGTGAGAGAAGCCCAGAAACAAGTTTTCTAATTTCAGGATCTGAAAAGTCTGCTGAAATGAGCTCTTATATCTACTATCTACTGATCATATCCCATCCTATCCTATATACTGATCCTACTTGCGTAAAATTGACACAAAGTTCAAAGTTTGCGCCTTATACTACCATCCAAAGACAAAACGTGTCATACCGCCGGTGCCTACGAGGAGTATAACTCTGAAAAACGCGGCGAAAAGTATAACTGTTGTAAATTATAGTTAGCGTTGACACATTAACATGAGTTATATTTTTCGCAGTTACACATTGGGAATTATTTTTTTCCGCTACAAATCTTTTAGTAGTTATACTCTTCGCAGGCATGTAAGAGCCTTATCCGAAAGTTATTTCTTTTGTTGACGACTTATTTATTCTTCGTAGACACCGGCGTTATGTGATCTCATTGGTATGATGAATCACAATACTTTATATAGCCAACGACTACTCAATCAAATAATTGCAATATCCGTGCGGCGGTCACATATCTCAGAACGTTAGTTAAGAGGCAGCTGCGCTAGATGGCTCGAGGTGATGTCATTACAGCTTGCTTTGAGGTGGGTCGGCGTCGAAATACACGTTTGTCGCCCCCTATTTCAAAACCCTAATAAATACGGAAACCCGACCTAAAAGCGAAATCACCCTCTCGACCCGATTAATAAACATCAATCGCGCCACGTTTATTTATACCCCACGAGCACCCCGGCTGAAACTTCCCCTTCGGTCAGAATTAATTTCAGCTCAAAATTCAGTTAGAGCCGTTATAAAACAACCCCCGCAAATCCTCTCTTTTTTTTTACCATAACCGTCGCCGTTCACATATTAATCCCGATCCCTTCGAACTCGCCCCGAAACTAGTTAAGAACTCGGTCACGTTTTTCCGAGCGCGATAGGGAAAAAAGGCTCTCGGGGCTCGCTCGACGCCCTTCCTGCCCCCTAATTAATGATACACGACTCGTCGCTAATTGCGGTTTAATGTAAGACAAACACCTGCAAGAACGGCACGGCAAAAAGTCCACCTTTTGGGAGTAATAGCATGAAATAGTGAAGCTGAATTTTAGTCTAAACAGAATAGAATCAGTTGGAAGGTAGTAGGATTAATCTTCGTTGACGAACGAGACGGAATTGTCCTCAAAACTAATTTACACTTTCCAGTATTTTGCTTATTTACATGGGTATCATCGTTATCATCATTAATTGGATTCCATTTTTTTCTCAGGACTATTTTTTTATTTGTGTTAATAACACTCTCATCATTAGTATCAGTACCACAATCATCATCGACGTCGTTGTCTTTACCATCTGATGGTTATATAAAGAACACACAATAATTGGAACATAAAACAATTCACTTTTGTTATATTGTTTAGCATCTTGTTAATTTAGTGCCGGGTCCACAATATTTTTTTACTTTGGCACTGATGGGTATGAAGAACACGCAATCAATTGGAACATGAAACAAACTTTTGTTATATTGTTTAGCATCTTGTTAATTTTGTGCCGGGCCCACAATAATATTTTTTTACTTTGGCACTGATGGGTATAAAGAAAACGCAATCAATTGGAACATGAAACAATTAACTTTTGTTATATTGTTTAGAATCCTGGTAATTTTGTGCCGGGTACCTCAATAATATTTTTTTACTTTGGCACTGATGGGTATAAAGAACATGCAATCAATTGGAACATGAAACAATTAACTTTTGTTATATTGTTTAGCATCTTGTTAATTTTGTGCCGGGTCCACAATATTTTTTTACTTTGGCAAGCGTTCAACTTTAATTTCTCTTTGATGAATATTTCAAAATACTTTGTAATAACCAGTCAGAATCCGTGTAACAGATAAATCTCAAAGGTAGCGTAATTGGAACGACGCAAACTTTCAACTGAGGCGACCTGAAGTTCACGTCTTTGAAAATGAGATTTAGAGTTAAAATAGTTTACACGGTAAAGAAGCTGACTTCATAATTCACTCCAAACGAAACTAATATGAAGTTTGGTCTTGTCGAAAGGAGCGAAGCCTCCTAGGGAGGTTGTGTAGAACTCAAAAGTGAACTTTTATCTGACGCGAACTCAATATTAACATCTAATACAGAGTTAACTGTAGAATCGTGTATAGACTTTATAATTTCGTCCTAACAAAACAGAGTTGTAAAAAAGAAAAGCCTTCACGTCGGTTATTTTGGTCAAAGTTAAAGTAAACTTTAATCTTCAATCGATCAGACACCAAAATTTACTCAAATTGAACTGAATTCGAGTTAAAACGACTCACCAAATTTTACGCAGGAAATCTATCCCAAATCGCAGAGCAGGTACTCGCATGCTACTTCGACGTTCGAGTCCGTTCCTGTTCTACGTTCTCGTGTCGCATTTCACTTTCGCCGCAACGATAATTAATCGGGATCGAGCCCGGGGAGATGATTAAAATTATAAAAAAAAACAAATCGTCCTTATCCCACTCTCTCTTCTCTCTCCCTTCCTATCTCTCGTCCATAAAGAGGTATCCCCGTTCCGGTCACGAGATCACGCGAGCGCTTCGCTTTTTTAATGTTTTAATAACAAGCAAACGGATTTTTCACCGCGACAGCAAACTGGAAGGGAGGACGGGAGGATTAATTACGATTCGTCCGTAACTCGGTTCCGTTTCCATTTAAGTAACGGTGTAGGTCACGGCGGCTGACAAACTACACTAAATCATTCCGGGAAAGGGAAGGACGCTTTATGAAATGAGGCGATAACATCATAAAATATCAAAATGATATATCAAATGGGCGAAAAAGTAAAAGCAAAATGGCATCACTTAGTAACTAGGAAGATGAGCGTGGGCAGTAAGCGTGGTTTATTCTGCAGATGTAAATGAGAACAAGGCGTGGGATATGGAACGCTTACGACCCACCAACGCTATGGCTTTCAGTTAATCCGTGTTGATACCATCTATTTTCTGTACGTTTCATACAATGTTTCTAATAAAATTTGTTTTCAAAAATCGATTTGTATTTTGTGATGTCTACTCTTTTACGTAGCTACTTATTGAAGCACGAGTAATGTGAATAGTACTAATATTTTAGTGAATATGAATTACCTTGAAATGTCACAAACCGTCCCTGTTAAATGACAGTGATGACAATTCTTAAAACATCTTTTCAATGCGTCATTACTCTCACTCAAATCACAATTTACAGGTTGCATTAAAAAGTACTCGACCCAAACGTGACGCAGTTAAAAAACACTTCACTCTCTCTTTCTTCCACTCACTCTCTCTCTCATACGTCGCTACTAAATTCCCGCTCGACGCGAATAATAAAATATTCATTATCGAAAGTTACTCGAAAAGATGAAGGGGGAAAGTTCGGAAGTAACGAATGATCTCGTTCCGGATCGGGGGCGGAAACTTTTCCGTATTTCGCGAGAACGAATCGCCGATGTGTTAGCAACTTTTTCGGGCGATCTTTTACCCCTTTAAAAAAAAGTTACGAAAGGTAAACATCCCTCGAACGCTAAAAGTCGCGATCAATTTTGACTTTATTAGGGATTTGATAAAGTAACGATGAAAAGTGTACTTGATACTACGCTTATGGGTTTCTCGTGTTCCCATTTCTAATGTGATAGCAAGCGTAAACGAAAGAACACACGTAGAATCCACAAGTGTCTAGGTATATACTTTAGACTAGTTCGTTTGTTATGTGATTATAAAAATTGTTGCCGGTTTTTACATTAGTTTCACTCTTATTAATTCTCATTTAACATCCACTCATGTGTTTCTACTCGCAGTTGACGGCATATAACACAAATCAAGGTTTAAAACATCGTTCAACTACGTTCTAACGTTCAAATAGAAAACAGTTTTACTCACAAACTATTGGCTGAGAGTCGTATCTATTCTCACCTGCAACAAAAAAATAAAATAAATTAGAAAAGTCATAAAAACTCTAAAAACATCAACACAATTTGAATGTTGTTCCATAATTATGAAGAACATAAAATATCGCAGTGCCCACGAAGAGTATAACTGCGAAAACGAGGCGAAGAGTATAAATTCCAACAAATTAATGCGACGAAAATTATTATCTCTAGTTGTATGGCAATGAAAAGTATAACTCTTAATAATGCGTCAGCGAATAGAATTACTGTCTGGCGTATGTCAGCGAATAAAGTCATTCCTATTCATGCGTCCACGTGAATAATTGTTATTAAAAACTATCCTGCGAAAAAAATTTGTGTCAGAATCAGTGTCAGAGAAAATAATTATTTCTGATTCTGAGTCGGCGAAGAGTATAACTCCTAATAATACGCGGCGATAAAAATAATTGCTTAATAAGTGTCGAGATATTTCTGCATTGGGTGTTCGCGAAGAGTATAACTGCTCATAATGCGCGGCGATAAAAAGAATTGCATAATAAGTGTATTGGTAACAATTTTTTTCGCTACAAATCTTTTAGGGATACGCGGGGCATGTAGAGGAGAATAATTCTTTTCGCCGACTCCTATCAGATATTTTTTTCGCCGACAGTTTTTTTATGAGTTATACTCTTCGCGGGCATACAGAGACCAATAATTTTTTCGCCGACTCTTATCGAAGAGTTATTGTTTTCGCCGAGCATTTTTCGGGAGTTATACTCTTTGCGGGCAAATAGAGGACAATATTTATTTTGACCGACTCATCAGTTATTTTTTTCGCCGACAGTTTTTAGGAGTTATACTCTTCGCGGGCATACAGAGACCAATAATTTTTTCGCCGACTCTTATCGAAGAGTTATTGTTTTCGTCGAGCATTTTTCGGGAGTTATAGTCTTCGAGAGCATGTAGAGGATAATATTTTTTTTCGCCGACTCTTATCAGCTATTTTTTTCGCCGGCAGTTTTTTTAGGAGTTATACTCTTCGCGGGCATACAGAAACAAATAATTTTTTTCGCCGGCTCTTATCGAAGAGTTATTGTTTTCGCCATAAGGCTTAAGGACTAAGTTACATAAGGATTCGTCATATAAGTAACGCAATATCTGAATAATTCATAAATTAATCCACGCAAAGTGCTGCTTGTCTAGTGCATATGGATCCGCAATGAGGATCGTTCCCACGTTACCCGAAACACGTCCCCAACACGAAACGACTCCACCCAGAAACTTATTCGTCCCATTCCGCCTCGCAAGGACAGCCCCGCCATTTTCCACGCCTCCTCAGAATATGTATGAAACTTTCCGCAGTCAAACTACATAAACACACAAACGCTTTATCGCACAGCGCTTAGCGCGCATTCAAAAACCGCGGATTATCTCCGTTTCGCCAGAAACACCAAAAATAGATCACCAAGGGTCCCGCGAAATAATCAACTTTGCGTCGGGGATTCTTCGCGACGGTTATTACGAGTTTCGCGAAAGGGGCGAAACCAGCGCCGCACGAAAACATTTCATCCCCCGAGATTAACTCGATCAAAGGGACAGAAGGGGAGCTTTTATTTTCGCGAGAAGCTTATGTTTGTGTACGTGTAAATTCCTTTCGTGGAAACGACTTTTATTAAATAAAGTGCGAGCGGGACATACCGATTAGATGCATATGCAAGGCCGGCACAAAAAGGGAGAGAATGGTACACGTCGACGTTTAATTAAGTTAACATCCGGCGTCGGGGAGCGTTGAATGAATTATCGCGTTTTCGACAAAGCTCTCTATTACTCTCGCTGGCGGGAAAATTAAACATGGACTTTAACAGGGAGAAATTAATCCATTCTTTTACTACTGCAATGCAATGCAATTTGCGAAAATCTTTCCTGAACTCGATGCACAAGTTCACGCATTTAACGCCTATAAAGCTACCAAATTGCCTCTTCGCGATACATTGCCCAATTAATTTCGTTCATTCGTTCATCGTTGATCCAGTTGCTTATCTTAACGAAAACCCTAATGCTCATCGATGTCCCCTACCAATGGTCCGTTTGTTCAATTTTCCCACCACCCCCAAAAGAGCAACCTTCTAAGTGCCCATGAGGCCTTAAGCGTTACACTATCTCTCTAACAGAGTATTGGTAAACATGTACGCTCCTTTTCAGGCTACTTCGCGCTACCGAAGGTGTACTGCCTCGCCTGGATATGCCTCGACGTGCTCTTCTGTACCGCCTCCATCATGCACTTGTGCACCATCAGCGTCGACCGGTACCTCTCCCTGAGGTATCCCATGAAATTCGGCAGGAACAAATCCAGGAGGAGGGTAATACTCAAGATCGCCTTCGTCTGGCTGCTGTCCATCGCAATGAGCTTACCGTTGAGCTTGATGTACTCGAAGGTGCGAAACACTTTCCTCAATTTAAGACTTCATCTATCTATTCTTCTATTTTAGGATCAGGGCTCGTTGATAATAGACGGCACGTGTCAAATACCGGACCCGCTGTACAAGTTCATCGGGTCGATCATCTGCTTCTACATCCCGTTACTCGTCATGCTGGTCACTTACGCTTTGACGGTGAGGTTGTTGGCCAATCAGAAACAGAGCCTCGGCACGCCTGATTGGTCCAGCAACTGGATGGGGGGACCCACATCGACACCATTGGGTAAGAGAACAACGACGCCAATGACACTAAATAAGAAATTTGGGGGAGAACGTTGACAAAGCGAGGTTTTAATTTCCCATAAGGATGGAAAGCTCCCATTATAAGGAGATCATCATGAGTGATGTGTATGAAAGATGGCATTTAAGTAGTTTACTGTAATAGTCCTTTTTGCTACCGAATGTATTGAAGACGGTATTTTTCTCGTTAGAAATGATGAATGTGTTTAGTACTTGAATTGGTATTCATTGCTCCTTATTGGTGTGGTGATAGATGGTCAGATGGTGTAGCGTAATTGTACTTTAGCTTAATGTGCTAAACAGTTAGAAGTCCTCGAAGAAGATGGTGGTTTCTATTATACTACCTCGTTTCCTGACCTTGCCCTCGCGTTCGTATCTCACGTTATAACTTACTTCAGCGGAGTGTATTTAAACAATACAATTATTACCGTGGTTTCGAGTAGATGCAGCCATCAACAAAATTAAATCGAGAGATTCCTTCACACCTCCAGTTATTTAACGAGTAGTTTTCGGTTTTCCAGTAATTTCGTCTTTCTGCCCAAACCGCTAATTAGAATAAAACCCTGCCTCCGTATCGGCCGCCCACATGAGATCAAAGAGCGGCACGGCATGTATCCTTCCCTGGCAGGGACTCTTTTGAGATTGAAAAGCCGACGGAGATTTTTCGCATGGCTTACCGTACGCGCCATTGTTTTTGTTAATTCCCTTCAGAAGCCCTAATACCCGACTCCGGCATACAGAGGGAATTCCTAGGAATCCGCTCGGAAAATAGAAGACAGAGGGATAGAAGTAAAAGGGGAGCGAATCCGTCTACGAACCTTTTGAGGACTGTAGATAATCCGCAAACATTTACTTAAAACTGATTAACATGCACCGAACGCCGAAACCATTCTTGAAGGGAGAGATGTTTTCCGATTCGCGACGATTAACTTAAACGTTAATTATGAAGTCTGCGCTACGACGGACCCGTTTCCGTGCATTCCGCGTAACGTTTACGTTTTCAATTTAAACGTTCCTCGCGGGAAAGTTTTGATTAGGCGGCGCACGGTCAGGAACTTTATAACAAAAATTACGACGCCTGATTAAACCTTCACGGTGGATCATTAATTAATCCTGCTGGCGGAAGGTATCCAAAACATGCTCTGCAAATTTCAACCAAAATTCAT
The DNA here is from genome assembly GCA_946251905.1 of Cryptocephalus moraei. NCBI lineage: Eukaryota > Metazoa > Arthropoda > Insecta > Coleoptera > Chrysomelidae > Cryptocephalus > Cryptocephalus moraei. The sequence continues at coordinate 18,552,377 of OX276464.1, read as the reverse complement.
CAACGATAAACTGATTACTCGAATATATAAATATAGACTTATTCTTATGCAACACATATGTTTTTGTGACGTAGTGTAATTGAACACATCGCCGGTGCCTACGAAGAGTATAACTCTGTAAAACGCGGCGAAGAGTATAATGTTCAAGAAACGTGTCGAAATGTATTTCTAATTGTATGTCAGGGAAGAGTCTCTTAACTCTTAATAATGCGTCAGGGAATAGAATTCATCTTTTAAATGTGTCATTGAATAAAGTCATTTCTATTTATGCGTCAATGAAAACAATCTTCATTAAAGAGTATCCAGTGAAAAAATTACTATTTGATGTGTCGGCGAAAATAATTACTTCTAATTCCGAATCCGCGAAGAGTATAACCACTCATAATACAATTTTTTGGGAATTTTATGGGATTTTTTGGGCCGACAATTTTTTGGGAGTTACACTCTTCGCGGGTATGAAGAGAGAAATAATTGTTTTGCGCCGACTCTTATCGAATAGATTTTTCGCCGATAATTTTTTGGGAGTTATACTCTTCGCGGGCATGAAGAGAAAAATATTTTATTCGACTACTCTTATCGGACTGCTATTCTGTTTCGTTGACAATTTATCGGGAATTATACTCTTCGTAGGCACCGGAGATATGTTCTAAGGTGGTATTTTGTGTGTTTTGTGTGTGTGTGTTTGGCGAAAATAATTACTTCTAATTCCGAGTCCGCGAAGAGTATAACCACTCATAATACAATTTTTTGGGAATTTTATGGGATTTTTTGGGCCGACAATTTTTTGGGAGTTATACTCTTCGCGGGCATGAAGAGAGAAATAATTGTTTTGCGCCGACTCTTATCGAATAGATTTTTCGCCGATAATTTTTTGGGAGTTATACTCTTCGCGGGCATGAAGAGAAAAATATTTTTTTCGACTACTCTTATCGGACTGCTATTCTGTTTCGTTGGCAATTTATTGGGAATTATACTCTTCGTAGGCACCGGAGATATGTTCCAAGGTGGTATTTTGTGTGTTGTATATGCCAACGCGGTATTAATGAGACGTGGATTTTGGGTACAAGAGCATCTTCTGCTGATTAGCGAATTGACTATCCCCTTGTCATCGACTTCTATAGTGTATCATCACCATAAACCATCTCACTCTCCGCTCCTTCCACAGAGAGGCGCTGCACTTGGCGCCGCCTCCTCAACGCGACCAAGGCCTCCAACCTGGGCGGCGTGGGCGGCGGGGGCAGCAAGCTCTCCACCCCCCAGCACGCCCACTCGGCCGCCTCGACGGACACGGAGCTCACGACGCTCGACACCCACGAGCTGTGGATCCAGGACTCGGAGCCGAGGCCGTGCACCATGTCCGCCCTCGGGCAGTTCGGGGCGGAGATGCTGAAATTGTCCAGGGGACTGGAGGCGGCCTCGAACGCTTGCAACTCCGAACCGGACCCGATCGGCGGGCGGCGGTCGCCGAGGGGCACCTTCAAGTTGGGGTGAGTGAAATAGAATACCCTTTCCAGTAGTGTACTACTTAGTAAGAGTAGAAGAATAGAAGGAGAGTAGTAGAGGGGACGCTGCGGGTAACGTATTAACAAAAGGGCTTACATTAGTCTCCAGAGGGCCTGGAAGTACAACAGGTGTAACAGGAGATCTAGCAACCTCGAGTCCAGACTCACCAGCAGTTCAAATACTTCTCCACGAATGTTTAGTCGCATCGTCATTTATTGACGACCAATGATGATTGTTGTACTTCTTTGGCGCCCGCATTTAACGGCTTGAATCGTTATGAAATTACTTTACGGAATTAATTTTAGGATATTCACGTTTTGCCCCCAGACTTTGACAACAAAAAGGAAAAAGGCAAAATGTGACCTATTTTACCAAAAGGAACTAAATACATGCCACTAGAAGCCCAGACCTAAGAACCTCTTGGATCAAAGCGTTAATACACTGCTGGTACAATACAAAGTAACCAATGCAACAAAACCCAACCTCCGATAAGAGCACACACCAATTCTCTCGTATTACCTTCCACGAGCAAATTTCATAAACTCAACGTCGGAACGAATCGCCACAGCCTCGAGGCGGTTTTCGCCTCGATACATTGTTAGCACTTTTAACGTGGCTTATTCAGACGAGAAGGGAGTTGAATCGAGATACAATCGTCCCATAGACGTAACTATAAAGTCGAAATTGTTTCGAAACTTCGTTTTAAGAATCGTTATCTCTCGGATTTTATACGCGGCGAGCCTGATGGAGACGGATGGAGATGAATAGTTGAGGTTGCTTACGTAATCGAATTAACAAACCTTCCGAATACAATGATCAGCAGATGGGAGCGGTGATTAAGTCAAACGAACGCTCAAAGACTTGCGTAAGTGTGAGGAGACGAATGAAATAGTAAAACGTATACCACATTGCGCATTAATCTAAATATCGAATAGGAAACTTGTACATTCCCAGTCAAAAATCTGATTACACGTTTTTGAGTAACTGTTTCCGATAGATTGAAACTGTTCTATAACACGCACCACTACTTCATAAATTCAAAACAGGACGAATTCAATTTTAAATCCCACAGGTATACGCAAATAGAGTTTCGGGGTTTCGATTCATCCGTTTACCTATCGAGACTATTGAATTACCTCTCGTCGAACTCAATTTAATGCCTCGTTACGTATTATGTTGCGTATGATGAATATCGATAATTATTTAATTACGAAAACATCTCGTCGATAAGCGGCGCACTATAAATAGGCAATTTCGACGTCGAGGGCAATCGAGAGGCGGGCGATGTAAAAGCCGGTACGATGCAACATTATTGCAGGGGATCTATCAGATTAAGCGAAATTTCCATCCGAATGCCCGGAATAACGATCCCACGTCGTTGTTATTATTATTGCCACGCGTTCGCTACATTAATTCCTCGTTGTTTCCACCCGGACCGGCACATAAACACGGCAGGGAAGTCGGCGGCGCTAATAGAAGGCGATTTCGGGGTCATAAATCAGCAGACATCAGACCGTCCGGATCACGAGATCATCAGCGGGCTCGCTCTCTCTCTATCGCTCGCCGAAATAGGATTTACATAACGTCCGACAATCGAGACGTGGTATCAGTGGACTCTCTCACGCCTGCCGTGCTGTGTTTAATAGGGTGGAACCGAGCCACGGGGATAAGTTTAATTTCGTGTTAATCTGGGTCTGGGCACGGATAATTTCTACGGTTCGGCGACCCGCTCCTTTCTTCCTTTCGCGATTTTGAAGTGAAACTTTTATCTGCTCGCCCGACATCAATCAGAATAAATTCAGACTATTCTGAAAGGGTTTAACCATAACAGAACGATGGAGTCAATTAGCCTATTATGAAGATAGATTCGCTGTGAGCATCAAATAGCTCGACCGATTTAAATGTCTGTCCTATTATAGTCGTTTTAGAACAAATAGATTTATTGAATATTAACCGCCTAAAACTCAAGATATAATATATTCCGCGAGTGGATCCACACGCCGTCGGTGTACGAGCGAGACTGGGCCGTGTGTGTCCCCTGCAGAAGGACGACGTTCCCATGCCCCGCGCCCCGCAGCTCAGCGGCGGCGATGCAGGAGAAACCCAGGGGCGTCTCACAGAACGCCCTCAGTCGGCCATCCTGCTTGAAGACTGTCCTCAGGCTTCTATCAGCATCAGTCATCTAAAACATTAATTGAACGTTAATTCAGAATAATATTATTGTAGACCTAAGCATTGTCTTATTGTTGATCCTTTGCCGGAGCAAGGTACAGTAGTCTCTGTTTATTAAGTCGTATACTTAGATCACTTTTCACATTTAATGCCAAGTCCAATCCTCACATTACTTCGACAATCGCAACTATTGCAAATGAAGCCTATGCCTAGATTACTCTTGACTATCAATACCCTTGATACTCATATCTATCTCAACAATTGTAATAACCACAAATGAGTCTGACACTAATGGTTCTATTGTATCCATCTCAACAATTGTAATAATTACAAATGAGCCTGATACTAATAATTCTGATGTACCCATCTCAACAATTGTAACAATTACAAATGAGCCTGATACTAATAGTCCTGATGTACCCATCTCAACAATTGTAACAATTACAAATGAGCCTGATACTAATAGTTCTGATGTACCCATCTCAACAATTGTAACAATTACAAATGAGCCTGGTACTAATAGTTCTGATGTACCCATCTCAACAATTGTAACAATTACAAATGAGCCTGGTACTAATATTTCTTAAACTTGCTGATTAACTATCCATTTAAACAACAACATTTAATTACCTTTCAAAATCATCCAAGGCTTTAACCTATCCACTGCCATCACAGTAGTGGTCTTTCTCATGCCCTCACGCAGATCCTCAACCACGTATCGGTCGTTAGGCAGTACCTTGGTCACCCTGAAGGGACCCTTGAACTTGGGTAGCAACTTCTTGCTACCCCCCGTATTAATTGGCGCAGCGGCAACCATTACCAACTGTCCTTCGTTATATTCGATAGCAGTCGCTCTAAGCTTGTCGAATCTAGCTTTCTGCGCTTCTTGACTTCGACTTATTCTCGAAGAAATCTTCCCTCTGACTTCAACTAAGTCCAATCGGTCGAGATTTTCCCTGATAGAGTTAACAATTCTCGCCTCAGCAACATGTCTAGGCTTGTAGCCAGCCAAAGCCTCTAATGGCGACACTCCCGTACTCTTATTAACAGTACAATTCATGGAACTTTGTACTTGTTTTACGTAAGTATCCCATTTATTTTCAGACTTTCCAGCGGCTGTGGTTGTCAAGGCATTCAGGATCGTCCTATTGTATCGTTCGCACTGCCCGTTAGCTCTAGGGGTCGCCACTGCATTAAGAACGTGCTTTATCCCATAACTTAGAGAAAATGCTTTAAAGGCTCTAGAGGTAAAGGCCGTGCCACGATCACTAACAATTCTGCCGGGGACGCCAAACAAATAAAATAAGTCCATCAATACTCGAGTAACATATTTCGTCTTCGTATTTTTAACAGGTTCGATCACAACAAATTTTGTAAAGGAGTCCACCAAAACAAACAAATATTTGTTTCCCTTCTTTGTGGTTTCGAAAGGGCCTAGATGGTCGACGTGGATAGTGTGGAATGGAACAGGTGATTTGGAAATTGGATGTAACATCCCTTGCTTCTTACCAGACGAATGTTTATAGTAAAGACAAGTCAAGCACGATGCTACATACTTCTTTACAAACTTCCTCATTCCCGAGAACCAATAGTTACATTTTATTTTATCCAACATTTTCTCCTCTCCAAAATGGCCCATCTCATCGTGGTAAACTTTACAAATCTGCCATCGAGAGCTTCGAGGAACCAACCAGACTGACTTCGACTTTTCGAGTCTTCGATAAACCACACCATTTTTTAGTTCGTAATTCACAAAATACTGTTTATTTTCTCTGTTACGAACACCTTCCTTTAAGATGTTTCTGATCATGACGATTGCTTCATCTTCCAATTGCGCCGCCAACAACCAATCAGCTTCCGTCACGTCCACAGCACAAACCTCATTCTCTAGGATGGGGTTTCGGCTCAAAGCGTCAACATGACACATGCGAGAACCTGGACGATATTCAACTTGGAAATTAAAATCTTGCACTTCCAGCCACCATCTACCCACTCTAGGGATCAGATCTCTTTTGCTAAATGCCGTTCGAAGGGCGTTGCAGTCAGTCACCACTTTAAACTTCAACCCCAGCAAGTAAGTTCGGAAGTAACGAAGAGATTGCACCACCGCTAACGTTTCAAGCTCATAAGAGTGATATCTCTTCTGCTCGTACGTTGTCTGCTTACTGTAATAGGCCACAACATTAGGTTTACTATCTTTGATCTGCACCAGCATTGCTCCGAACCCTAGGGAGCTGGCATCTGTGTGTAGTTCGGTAGGTAACTTAGGATCAAAAATCCCTAGGACAGGTCTAGTCGTCAGCATTCCTTTAACCTGTCGTACCGCAGCACTCTGCTGTTCACCCCAAGTCCATGGAACATCTTTCCTTAGTAACTTCGTCAAAGGTTCAACCATTCGGGCGTAATTCTTGACAAATCTTCGAAAATACCCAGATAATCCAAGGAATTGACGAACTTCTTTAACATTTCCTGGATACTTCATATTCAGAACTGCTTCTATCTTTCGGCTTCCGGGTCTAACCCCCTCAGCGCTTATCTCCCTTCCCAAGTAGTCTATCTTTGGTTCGAAGAACCGGCATTTACTTAGCTTCAGTGTCAAGTCGTTTCTCTTCAAAACTTCTAACACTTGGGCGAGTCTATCAAGGCCTTGGTCGAAAGTCACACACGGTATTATTATATCATCCATGTAGGGAAACGCAACAGTATCTTTGAGCTCACCCAACACTTTGTTTATCAATTTTTGAAACACACTTGGAGCATTGGAGAGCCCAAACGGCATCCTCAAAAACTCATAATGAGAATCAGGCGTCACAAAAGCAGTTTTTTCTATCGAATCCTCAGCCATAGGAATCTGATAAAAACCCGACGCTAGGTCCAGGCCAATGAAGAATTTATTGCCTCCTCCCAAACGGTCGATTTGATCTTCAATGAGTGGCAGAGGATATTTATCTTTAATAGTTATAGCATTCAACTTCCGATAATCAATACACATTCGAAAGTCTCCTGTCTTCTTTTTTACCAATAAGATCGGACTGGCATATGGTGAACTCGACTCCCTAATGATATTGTTATCTAACAATTCCTTGATTATTTTTGCCAAAATCTCTTTATCACAAGTTGCCATGCGATAAGGCCTATAAACAACAGGTTCATCCGTAATGCATTTAATGTGCATTTCTATTGCGTTAGTACAGCTCAAATTTCGAAAGGAATAGCTGACACAACCTCGATATTTATTGAGCAAATCAAGGACAGCTACCTTCTGTTCATCTGTAATATCGCCAACATTCAAGGAGGGTAAAGCTAGTGCGGTTTCCGGATCGTCTTCGACAATACACACGTCTTGTATCGGCGGTTTATTTCGTATTATTAATTTATTACCCAATTTCAGTAACATAATGTGCTCCTGATTCAAATAATCGCCCCCAATAATAAGATCGTGACGTAAGAGCTCGTCCGATAGCAGGGTCGCTCTCACTACCGCCACAGCTTCTCCAATCCGGATTTCAATTGACGTATTCGAGGTACTTCTTATGGTATTACCCATAAAGCATCTCAAGGTGACCGCAGGTTCATCTTCAGCGATATCTAAATCTAAACGTTTTGCCACCGACAACTTCATTAAGGTGCAAAAACTCCCTGTGTCTATTAAACACATAACCTTTTTACCGCGAATAATAGCAGGTTTTATATAAATATTTTCATCTGTAACGCGACCCGCGCAACTGACTGTGTTTACTTTATTTCTGTTTAAGTAACACTGATGCTGAAGGTGACCATATTTCCTGCAACTTTCGCATTTTCGTACGGTTTTGGGACAATTTTTAACGATGTGGTCGCCCTTACAATTGTAACACATTACGCGTTTCCCTCTCTTATCCGCCTCAACGGATTTTCCGGGAAAGGGTTTTGGCGAAGGAACGTTAGTGGGTTTCGAAGTCATCGGTTTAACTTGGAAAGTTTTATTACTACCGACACTGATGGTATTCAAATAATTTGCCAGTGCACCGACCGTAAGAAATCTCGCGGCGCGCGCGGCCAACTTGATATTTTCGTCGCCAATTCCTTCGATTACGCAATCCACTAAATGTTCGTCCGTCATGTTCAAATTTAGTCTATTTAATCGCGAAACTTTTTCAAAACAATAGTCCCTTAGACTTTGTCCGGGAACAGGAATATAATTAGCGGCCTCAACAAGTAATTTGCCGAAGCAAACGGCAGGCGGAAAGTTCGCGAACAAAAGTTCTTTCATGATATTCCACTCGACGCAAGGACTAGGTAGTGAGTCATACCACGTCCTAGCGTTCCCGCGTAATCGATTTGTAGCTAGCTTTACTACGGTAACAGCATTCCAGTTATAAAATAATGCAAGTTCGTCTACCTTACGGGTCCAGTCGACGGAGCTCTGAACGCCTTTGGCCGGATCAAATTCGGGCACCAACGTCTCGTCTACGACGACCCTAAGAGGCGTCGGCGTTGACCCTACCTTTCTCTGCAGTCGTTTCACCTCCTGCTCGAGCTCGAGGATCCGTCCCGACTTCTTGCAATACCTCTTCTTGCCGTCCGAAGATGACGAACTGGAGCTCCCATTCGAACTCGATCGACGTTCACGCCTAGATCGCTTCCGCGACGTCTTCCTCGATCCAGACCTGGACCGCCGGCGCCGGTTCGCCTTACGCTTCTCTTTCGATCGCTTTCCCATTGTTATCGTCTCGTGCACTTTACACAAAACGTTTCACACTTAAAACTCAATACGCGAACAAAAGAGAGACCCCAAAGTGGGGGTGGTGTACAATCCCACTTCTGAGCTATTATAGTCGTTTTAGAACAAATAGATTTATTGAATATTAACCGCCTAAAACTCAAGATATAATATATTCCGCGAGTGGATCCACACGCCGTCGGTGTACGAGCGAGACTGGGCCGTGTGTGTCCCCTGCAGAAGGACGACGTTCCCATGCCCCGCGCCCCGCAGCTCAGCGGCGGCGATGCAGGAGAAACCCAGGGGCGTCTCACAGAACGCCCTCAGTCCTAACAATCAACATGTCATTCATCAGACAAACAAGTGCACACATAAGGGGCAAACGAACAAAATGGGCTTTTGGGGACCCATTTCATTATCTCATCAATCATCAACCAGCCCTTATCGTCCACTGCTGGACATAGGCCTCCCTCATGGCTTGCCATCCGCGTCTATCTTGACCTGCGTGGATCCAGTTGTTTGCAACTCTTTTTAGGTCATCAGTCCAACGTGTAGGTGGTCTTCCTCTATTTCGCTTATCTGTGCGTGGCCTCCATTCCAGCAACCTCTTTGTCCACCTATCGTCACTCATTCTGGCCACGTGTCCTGCCCAATTCCATTTTAATGTGGTTATTCGTTCGACGATATCTTTCACACCGGTTTTTCGCCGCAGGTCCTGGTTTGTAACGTGGTCCCTCAAACTCAATCCAAGCATTGACCTTTCCATTTTGCGTTGTGCTACTTTGAGTTTTCTCGCTGATGTCACCGTTAAGGTGAGTGTTTCAGCGCCATATATGAGCACTGGCAGAACGCACTGGTCGAACACTTCTTTTTTGACAGATGGGGAGTTCGCTCTTAAAGACGTGTCTTAACTTTCCATAGGCCGCCCATCCGAGGTTGATCCTTCTGTTCAACTCGCATGTCTGATTGTCTCTAGATATTCTAATTTCGTGGCCCAGGTATGTATATTTTTCAACCAATTCAATTTCGGTGTTGTCGATGTTTATACCTTCGCTCATGACAAGGTTTGACATGATCTTCGTTTTTTTTAGACCAACCCCGGAGCATGCATCTTCTAATTCGTGGAGCATTTGTTTTGCCTCTCCCAAGTCATCCGTTGTTAAGACAATGTCGTCCGCGAAGCGAAGGTGGCTAAATTTCTGACCATCTATGTTTATTCCCCTTTTATCCCAGTTAAGCTTTTTGAAGGCATGTTCTAAAACAGTGATAAATATTTTAGGAGACATAGTGTCCCCTTGCCTCACACCTCTTCCGATTTCAATGCGGTTGCTGGCTTTATGCAGTCTAACTGACATAGTAGCGTTTTTGTATCAGTATCACTTTCTACCGGAGCAAATCTATTTGGAAGAAATGCATAGAAACATCCCCGTCACATTTCGAACATTCAAACTCACTATTCTGGCACAAAAACTCAGATTCATCCAAAGATCCCCCACGTACCCCTAATACCTCCTTTTGGGAAACTCTCGTCCCTAATTGGTAAATATGCGTGTCTGTTTGCATCCCTTATCCTGGATATCATCGAATTGCTCGCGGTGGGAGAACACCCCATTAACCGTTTAACGTAAAAATTCCTCGCGGGACACACACACACATATGTACCAACCAGGCTTTCCCTTCCCTCGGGACACTTAAATCGGTGATAACGGAGGAATGTCGCGGGGAACAACGTTAAGGAAATTCGACGGTGGGGCGCATCCCACGAAGGTTCCCGAGGGAGTAAGTTTATCATATTTTGTTGCGAAAATGGTAGTTCCCATATTAAAAACGTAACTAACCCTTGCTATTCTTACTTCTTCTACGTTAATTCCAATCAACATCATAACAATTTCATTCTGTGACAAACCACCAGCTACATAACCGACCTTCATCGACACAACTGTGCCAAACGTTGCTTATCGATTTCCACGGCACGAGGGAAAGAAATACATTAAAAAAATAAAACAAGATCCGACCATTCAGTATCTGAATTAAGTTATTAAATATTAGTGAACAAGTAGTGTCGAAAGGAGAGTTCTGGGGCAGGATTCGGACCCTGTCATTACCCCCGACCTTAAAAACCCGTTTAACCCAAACCTAAAACGAGTTTGACAGTTTTCAAGATCGAGGTCAATGACCGGATCCGAATCCTGTCCCAGAACTCTCCTTTCGACACTACTTCACAATTTACTTATCGAAATATCGACTGGATCAAACCTAAAAATGATTCCGCGACCGCGACGGAATTCATCCCTTGATACATACTCGACAGAGCGAGCGACTCGAAAAATTAAACGCGAACTACGAATCAGAATACGTAACGTGACGGAGCTGGAAAGAGAATTCACCCCGTCTGCCACTCACTTTCCCGTGAACGGAATCTCCCTTTAATTATGGCGGCGTGTCTCTCAAGACATACAAAGCTACCTACTCCGTGCTCCCGGTGTATGTAACAAACATAAATTGCTGCTCGGGATTAATAGCATTACCGGGCACGAAGAAACAAGGGTACTTCTTCACGCATCTTTAAATTAATACGACACCCTTATTCCGGAAGGACGAGAAAGTGAGGAAGAGAGAGTCGGTGTAGCTATCGCTTGGAACTTGATGTGGCAAAGTATATTATTTCGCGTCTCGAAAGATCCCCCGGGAGGGACGGTCGCGCTCTATCGAATGCCGTGCGGCACGAGAGCTCGAAACGTGAACGATTCAGCATGCGCTGCATGGAGAAGTTTTAAATGAAATGGCCGAGGCGATTGTCGATGTGTTTCGGGCCGAATTGCTCTCGGAATATTGGTAGCTAAAGCTGCGGAATTTAAATGGTATTGGAAGACTTTCGAACGACGAAGCATTGCAAGCAGCGCGTGTTCGCTTTTCGAATACGATGATGTGAGCTCGCATGGAGTTTAGTCGGAATATCCGAAGAGTAGCGTAAAAAGAAGTTAGGGTGGTAGAGACGAAGGTGAGTTCTCGAGGTACAGGAGCGACGCAAAAGACGAGAGTTCTCAGTATCCCCCAAATAAAACCAATTCAATTAATGTAGATGATGTTTAATCCAAACAGCTGACATCCGACGTTTCGTCTACGATCGTAGACATATTCATGGATAATTCCAGTGAACTGATGAGTCAATGTTACATTGTTGCATGTTACATTGACTCATCAGCTCCATGAATATGTCTACGATCGTAGACGAAACGTCGGATGTCAGCTGTTTGGATTAAACATCATCTACATTAATTGAATTGGTTTTATTTGGGGGACACTGAGAACTCTCATCTTTAAGTTAGGGTGTGCTTACCCACCATAACTACTAAATATGATATTTACCTTGAAACAGGTTTATTTTCAATCACCTCATTTTTATCAGCACACCATTTCGTCTTTGTATTGAATCTCGTTGTGAGCATAATGATGAAAATCGTTTAACGCTTGTGTATCAAAAACAGGACGTTTTCTCGAAAGCTCGATTTGATCCCCATTGATTTCCTCTTCCGATGAATCCATTTTCGCCAGGAATGACCTCCCGGAGTTAAAATTCCGCCGTGCACGCACCGCACGAGGGGAGGACGGGAACTTTTGCAATTAATGGCACGGCATCGGAGCGCGTATATTAAATTCAATCCGGACATATTTCCCCTACCGCACTATCATCAGCGGCGCGATTACGGATGTCCCTTAGACGGATTAGGCCGTTCCCGGGGCAGAATTTAATCCGACTCGACATAAATGAAATAACTTTATCATTATTGCTCGGCGGGCGTGTGCGGTCGCCGCCTTTTCGTTACAGTATAATTTACCATACAATTTGTGAATATCGTTTCCAGTGCTCTTGCGTTTTATGAAAAATTGACGTACCATTTTCTAACGCTTCTCTCCATCCTGGCGTATCCATGTAGACTGCATTCCCTTGGGTGTGACAATATTTGAAATCGTCTCTATATATCATTGAAGCAAGTACATAATCGGATTTACAACATCCAACCTGTTGAAGATGTGGGACGCATCAGAATGACTATTAACACCTCTCTTACCTCCTGACAATATTTGCATTAACATGCATCAATGGTACATGTTAAATATTGTCACGGTTAGGGGCCTGAAGGTGTTGGGATTGCTGATGAATGACCAGTTGTCATTTTCATTGCAGCAATTATTTCAGGTATATTCCTGCATCATTATGGACTGCACCTTCAATATCACAAGCAACTTTAGAATCATTTTCCGGAAATCTCCGCTATCCACTAAAGTGATTCCATTACTTAAAACCGATTTACGACGTCAGTTCCAACTGTCACTTACCGCAACCTCTGAACGGATCGGTGGGACGTTTCCAGCCTGGTGACAATTCGAACCTCGCATTTCTTACAATATCCGAGCGACTTAATCGTTATTACCGCCATAACTGGATCTAATAATCATTGGAAGTTCCGTAGCGAACTTTGTGGCGCCCTCCTTCCTTCCTTCCCCTCCACCACCACCGGATTTAACACAAGAAATCACGCAACGCGGGAGATCCCCGGAATGTTATTAATATTTGAAACGATGCCAAGAAGCGAGTCGGATAGGAGTCACTAATTGGCGAGTTTTATTTCATGGGGGTACATTCGCGCTCATTACGATTTTATTCACTTCCACGTAACGAGGGTAGTTAACCCCCGGGTTTCGGGACGTCACGCTAAGACGGGCCTGCGGTTCAATTTTCAGGCGTGCGGGAAACTCCCGGCCTCTTCTCGATATTGTACAGTGGGTACTTTCTGAATTTCCCTGCGTGCGATTGGCGTAGTATACTGGAAATTACTTAGGTGTCGGTCGGTCTAGATCTAATGGTCGATAACGTTCACAATTACATCTATCGGTCGGTAGTACGTTCACAACCGGACGGTTGCGTAACAAATAACGAATAATTCGGCCGGTTTCAATCTAACGGTCGGTAACGTTCACAATTACATATATCGGTCGGTAGAAGGGAAACGGATATCAGACGCAACGGAAAATACGGATAACCTACGGTTTGTCACAGAAAAGTTCTGACCTTGGATTAACTCAGGTACAGGACGATTGGATGGAGGCGGTTGACTTACTCAAGTTTAGTCGGAATATGTAAACAAGGGTAGATTGAGCATTGCCTTGTCGGCCGCCATCTATCCGAGATAGGTTTGATTTCGCGATTAACTGTATGGTGGGTGGCCTACCCTCAACTCTCGAAAATCGACTTCGTTACAGTTTGTTTCGTCGAGGACATGATTTCCTGCTTTTTCAATTCTCGTAATAACATCATCCATTGGTATATTACATCGTATACTGATTTATTGAGATAACTCGAGTCTTTTGTGTATACTTTTGTAATATATCGACATTATAATACTACTTGGCACATCCTCCAATCCCGTTATTGTTCACCTGTCTATCACAACTAGCTCGTTTCCTGACCTTGTCCGCGCGTTCGTATGTCACATTACAAGTCAATTCAGCGGAGTTTCGGTAGTTATATTTTTTCCTGCTACAAAACGCATCCTAATCTCTGATCTATCGCACATATCACGACAGTCATTGCGTGATCCATTCAATGAAGCGATAGTGCGCCTCCTAGGCGTCGATTCGGCGAAGGAGCTCGTTGCGACCGTTCCCAATACTCATTACGGTAACGCAATACAACGAGCGAGTGCTCCAACATGCCAGGCAATCTCTTCGTCGTTCTAGTACTTAACAATTCGACACGCTAACGGAGCATCGACGTCGTCGCGAAGTAAACGCCGCGGATTCCGTCGATATCCTCCGGGATCCGAGCGGCGACCGTAAATTTCGATCCCCCACAATTTTCCCGTGCCTTTCTCGCGCCTTCCGCCCCTCACAGTCGATAACATCGTCCGGACTTGACTCCATTCGAAAACCATCAGGGCCACAAAACGCTCTTTTTCGCCTTTTAGCCGACCTCATCAGAATAGCGATGTATGAAAATGAGAAGACCGCCCTCGAACCCGATCCATCATCGATATATATACACCTCCGTCCGGGCAATTTAATTTCAGGGGGAGAAAGGGAGAAAAAAGAATGAAAAATGAAAGGTCAAATATTCGATCGAGATATTCCGGCGGCTTAAGGGATGAGGGTGAAGAGGGTTATTGTTTAATAAAAGTACATATGTTACGTTTCGCCCTAATACCGATACGAACGGAAAATAATTTCATCTCTCGGCGAATGTGAAGGGATGGTCATGGCAGAAAGCTCCACCAGTAAAGAACCAATACATCTGAACAACCACATATTTATAAGAATGAATTTACAACGCATCTTCAGTCTAATATTACTCAATTGATGCGTTATTATTATTACTTTAGTGGTCGTTAATACATCAGTAAAAGGATATCTCTCCGAAATATATTTCATTCCAAAAATCTTCATATTGTCACGTCTAAGGATCGCCGCGGCTTCGTCCTAACACCCGATCGCTAAAATCATCGCAATCAATTCCACTAAACAAAAAGAAGTGACTATCACTAGTCGCTTCCTGGACTCAATGTTTGCTTCTCAATTAACATTTGAGATCATTCTCATCCCATAAATTTTTTGTAGAGTGGAATTTGTCGCGTATCGTCCTCCTACTGCGCGAAAACTCGCGAATTAACTGCCGCCCTACGATTTCCAATTTTCCACCCATCGACTATTAATTCGCGGCAATCTGCTAGAATAAACGGCGGCCTATTAAGCGGCGAAGGAATGTATATCGTCTACGGCTTTTGTCCCCGCTCGAGGAATCCCGTTTCGATTACTCGGCGATTTATTAGGACGTCCATAGAATCAGGCACTCGGAATTCCCTTACGAAGTAGGGAATCTTAGAATCTGACGCAGCAACAAAGAACTAATAAAATAAGTAGTATAACAAACGCTGCACTGGTCCACAAATGTGTACCAGTGGGCCAGTACGACGTCAGCTACACTACTTATTATATTAGTTCCTTGTTGAAGGTGCTTTGGTCAAGGACTAATGGGAAATCAAAAATATGGACTGCAGTTAGATTATTCATTGCGTCAGGAGAACTCGGAGAAAGTGAACATTGTAAAGGGCATTAACTAAACATCTTGCCTATGGAAAAAATGAGTTCGCCATATTTTTATACAGCAGTTACTTTGTTCATGGCCCCATGAGATATAATATACTGCGAAGAATATTTCTTGAACTCCTATATCAAACGTAGAAACGCAATAAATTTTTGTGATATCTTTGTTGCAGTTATTGAGGCCACATGAAAAATCATAGAAAGAAGTTAATAAACCTTCAAGGCCTGATGGTGACTAATGAGCCGTAACCGGTCACCTTGCTCGTCGTGTATTTATCCGTCGTCCTTGACATTACGCTTTCAATTTACGGCCAGTTCATTGGTTCGAATTAACCCAACGTGCAAAAATAGGAAATTCCTTTGGCCGTTCGAAGTGAAAGAATCCACGTCCCGCCGTCGCTTAATTACACGACCCATTCACTGCTCCTGTACGTGACAATATGTAATGACGAGCCAAATCCAAACGTCTTATGTACAACTCGAGACTTATCGAAGGAGCAGTTAGGTAATGACATTTCGTCTCGGAATGCTCGGCAGGTGGTCTCCCTCGCGTTGCGACTATTAATCGAAAACTGATATATTTTCGGGTATTGACATATTATTACCGGATCGGTCGTCAAGAACATAACAGGAGTGTGACTGTCACGTCCGACGATACGCGAATATCGTTTCGACCAATCGATAAGCCGGTTACGTCATTAGAAATGCTATCGGTGATGAAACGAACTGGTTACTTCGCTCGACAAATGGCAGATATAAATCTTAAAAGTCGATTATACCACGCCGTAACATACCAGCCCTCTTAGCAAGCGTTAGCTGAAGACAGCTAAACGATCTCTGAAAGATAATTGATTATCCCTCTTCCTGGCACACATAAATTTGATCAAACCCTACGCTCCCAACGAAGTATTAATTACCAGACCCTAAAAAAAAACCTTATTAACGCCCCACTTTCCCCACCTCACCGGATCGCGTGCTCGAAGGCCCTAAAAAGGTGAATAAAAGCCGAATTGCTTCGCTTCTCCTGCCAGGCTATTTGATTTGAAAGCTATTGCGACAGATAGAGGAGCTGATTTGGCGAACGTAAAACCTAAATTGGAGCAAAAGGAGCGCCGAAGGGTCCAGGTGGGGGCGCGAGAAAAAAGAAGAGGCGTCGGGCGTTCGATGAGGGATAAGGGATTTTTACGTGCCGAACGTTTGTCTGATTCCGGCTAAAAGGGGAAGCTAAATATTGACAATGAAACTAAGTGGATAGACCGTGAGGGGAAATTTCATTTTCCGATTTTCGCACCGGCGGTTTTCTCCGTCCTTCAAGTAACTGCCATTGTTGCTGCGGTGTTGATTTAGGACGCCGATACTCGAAGAAATGGAGTTTTCAGTACGCTTATTTCGATTGTAAGCGAGACCGTAATAGACCAATGGTATTATTGGATTATAGCGAAAAGCTGTAAATTGATCTTCCATCGTTTCCCAAAGTCTTTCAGACGAGTCGTATAACTCACTACTACACCAAATCAAAGCCGAAGTCCTATCAAACTGTCAGTCGTTTAACGGAGATTAATTTACTAAACTAATGTGTCTACAGTACATATGAAACCAACGATCATACTTTTCACAAAAAGTGAGGCTGCTCTTTGGGAGTATTACAACTTATTCATCTCGGTGAGACGTTTACAGTCTCCAACGCAACATTTCCCTTGTTCACACTTGTTGTAATTTACCTTATTGCCTATTACACTGTGATGAAACGTAAATAACTAAAATTTAAACGTCGGTCCGAATTGCAAAGTTGTGTTAAATCGATTTATTCTCATTAAATATTTGTGAAGCAGCAATTAAAATGCCAGCCCAATCATCTTTTATGCTTCGACTCTGTTCAACACAATGTATGTGAGCAATCTGAATTTTACAAGGAATAGTAGAAGAGCTAGAGATTAAACTACAACAACCCCAAAGGGGCCTAAATGAAATGTGTGTTTATCGTTAGCGGGAAACGTTGAATCTGTTAATTCGACCAATAAGTTAGACGGTTACGTAAGGTATGAAATAGTTCCTTAATTAGTGTTTGCCTTAACTGAATATAGTTTCGATGACGACGTAGAATTATTTCTTAATTGAAGTCTGTCTACGTTTCTAAGATTTGCCCAACCAAAACCACCACCGTATTTTTTGTAAAAAGAGTTATAAATTAATCTATTGACTTGTGGCAATTTATCAAGCAAGTGCCGATAGACTCCGAGTAAAGGAGAGGGCCATGGGAAGGTCAAAGCTCGGTATCAGTCTAAGAGACAGAATACCAAATGATGAAAATTACTGAACTGAAATGGCATGTGGCAAGACTGAAAGGCAAGAGGTGGACATCAAACACCGTTAAATGGAGACCCAAAGAAACAAAATAGAGTATAGGCAGACCTCCACTACGGTGGATAGACGATATAAAGAAAATATCAGGTGGAAATTGGTATCAGACGGCTCAAGGCAGGGATCAGTGGAAGGAACTAGGAAAGGTCTACGTCCAGGCGTGGACGAGAAGTAGCTGAAGAACAATCTGTGATTGAGCCACGTCCTAAATGTTAACAGACACCCTGTACAGAGATATGATTGAATTGTGAACGAGTATATATAATTTAACATGCTTTATACTCTGCTCTATTTTGATATAATACATTGTGGCGAGGCGACCTCACGAAAAGGAACCAGATCGAGCTAGATCAGCAGTTACCCAAATCAACATGGCCTGATCTCACGAAAGAATCTTCCATATTCAAACATATTATAAATAATAAACACATTATTAATTCGAATACACACGGGCGATCGGAACAGATCAAGGAGTCAGTGAAATGTCAGCATCCTGTGACGCTGCCCGTTAGCTTGCGTGCCCGCCTGCTGTCTTGCGTGAGGAGAGATGCCTTTCGTGATGCGAGCCCTGTACCAGATACCCTCCAGGCCCCCTGGGGACTATTGTAAGCAAACATCTATATAATAACTTGTTATTTTTGTCTTCCTGTGTGTTTTGACCGTTTCGTCACGTTCACTTTGTTTATGCCGCCTTTTAATACGAGCTCACTGTCTCTCTCCCCCTGTATTTTAGTGTTCAATAAACATTACTGAGTTTGCCCATGTCTTTGCCGTCTCTTCCGAGCTACCATCCCCAACCAGAGCACCCCTCTGGGTCCTAGGCCCTTAGGACCGTGACAATTAATTAGTACACTTTGCAAATTTAGGTATTATCCAATCACTGCGATTAGGGCTCCGCTCTATGGTCCAATCAGCAGTCAATGAATCAATCAATATCTTTGCAGATCCGACGACAGGAGCGTCGAGAGCCTCGCCGACTCGCACTCCTCGCTCCTCATTCCGGACTCGTCGCTGCCGTGGCAGTCGAGGCGGCGGCGAGCCTCGACGTTCCACGAGGGCGACTCGCGCGACGACTCGCCCTCGCCGAGGTGGCGGAGGCGAGGCGCGAGCTTCCACGAGGCTCGCGACCGCCCGCGTGCCGCCCTCCTCTCGCTCGACGAGGACGAGGCGTCCGCGGCGGCGGCGGGCGGCGAGGCCTCGCTGCCCCTGCCGCCGCCCTGCACCTGCCCCTACTTCGGCGAGAGGCGGCCGGCGGAGAGGGCGGCCGCCTCGGCCTCTGGCGGCGGAGCCGGGTCCGAGGCCGCGCCGCCCCCCTGCAGCGGCAAGTTCAACCTCGACGTCGAGAGGTCCGGCTCGCAGAACGTGTCGCCGATCAAGTCGTCGATGGCGACGAGGGGCAGCAGGGCGAACAGCGGCAACTCGTCGCCGAACAACGTCGTCGTCACGTGGGAGCCGAGGCGGAGCCACAGGAGGGGTGAGTAGATGCCTCAAAACGCATTTGAAACTCAACGTTTCAAATTCATTCTCACAAACGTTCAAGCAACCGATCGCATAACTGGTAACACAACTTATTCACCAATACTAACTAATCGAAAGCTTCCCATTAGGCTACAACTAAATCACCAGAACTTCAAATCGTGTTTTCATGCAGACTTTTGTCATGAACGTTTCGCTCGTAAATTTCGTCCGACCTGCGTTACCAATACAGATTTTTCGAAATATATTACTGCGCTCTATTATGTGCCGAATGTGCCTCGTTAAAAGTTTTAATATCAATTTTATACGTCACTGCCCGTTTCCCAACCGAACCTTCCATTACTACCGTTCCGTTTTACAACTCGTCCTTTCAACCATCAAATTAGAATGATGTGCTAGCATGGAAAGAATTTACTCCATTGGTTGGTCGTTCCATTTGTGTAGATAGAATGAATAGCATAAATTCTTCGATTCGCAATACGTCGCTCAAGATGAGTCGGTTTTTAGAGTGGGAGCGTTTTTACGGTACAATCATTTTTTGATTCACATTGAAGTTCACTTTTTCAAATAAAAGGAAGTTCTACTTACAAATTATTGGCGGCAAATGGTTTTCACTCTTACCTGTAACAAAGAAAAAAAACTTTACCATCAAGTTATCCACAAGTTAAAATAAATACGTTTAGTAATATGAAGTAGGACATTTAATACAAACAGAAAATAAAGTCGGGTTCTTAGTTTTCATATCCTAAATATTAATGAACTAATTAATGACCATTACTAGTAATTGACTAACTTAAAAACTTCCACTAGATTAGAGATAGATCACGATCACGACATAATCCGAAAATGCTGGCATACGTCTACGATCTCAGCATCTCCATCGTAATTATTGTCGACCTAATTGCTAATTAGCTGTTGCGAATACGCGTTCCACATGAATTAATCATCATCATCATCATCATCATCATCATCATCCAGCCTGGTGTTGAGTCCACTGCTGGACATAGGCCTCCATTAAACTGCTCCACTGGGTTTTCTCTTGAGCTGTTCTCATCCAGTGTCCTCCAATCCTCTTTATATCATCACTCCATCTTGTCGGTGGTCCACTTTAATGCTGTGATTCGCCGGATTATGTCCTGTACCCCTGTCCTTCGTCGAATTTCGGTGGTTCTGAGACGATCTTGTATCCTAATACCCAGCATAGCTCTCTCCATTCTTCTCTGAGCCACTTCCAATTTCTCCACGGTGTCTTTTGTCAAGGTAGGCGTTTCGGCGTCATAAGGCATTACTGGCAGCACGCACTGATCGTATACTTTCCGTTTCAAGCTCATTGGAACGTCACTACCGAAAATATCTCTCAATCTTCCATATGCTGCCCATCCAAGACCAATCCTCCTCTGTAATTCCTTTGTTTGGTTGTCTCTATTCTAACTTGGTGTCCCAGGTATGTGTATTCGTCGACCTTCTCGATGGCTTAGTTGTCTAGTAATATAATCCCTCTCAGTACTAGGTTTGTCATGATTTTTGTTTTTTGCTGGTTTTTGTAAAGGCCAACTTTTTCAGTTGCCTGCTTTAGTTCGTTTATCATTAAACCGGCTTCTTTGAGGTTGTCTGTTATCAGCACTATATCGTCTGCAAATCGTAGATTATTTAACATCTTCCCATCTATACTGATACCTTTGTTTCCCCAATTCAGAGCCTTAAAACATGAAGTAATACCGCGAATTATATACGAAATATCCTCAAGGTAAGACATCAGATTAGAAGCAACGATTGCCGAGTAGATATCGTAATCCAAAAAAACTTATATCCCACTATACTAGAAGCTAGATAGAGCAATCGTCCCAGGTCCTCCAGGTCGATTTCCATCTATATCGTTAGTTTCTTCCGCAGGCTCGAGCTTCGGCACGACGAAGACCTCCTTCATCAACACGTCGACGTCGAGCACCCAGCGGACGCCGCTTCTGCTGCGACGCTCGGCGACGCTCCGGCACAACGACCACGGCGGCGGCCTCGTCGACCGCTCGAAGAACCCCTCCTCGCCGTGCCTCCTCCAGAGGTACGCCTACGGCGGAGGCGGAGGCGGCACGAACGTCGTCCGCAGCGTGCGCTCGCACCACAGCCGCAACTCGAGCGTCATCTCGAGGAACTCCTCGAGGCACGGCCGCATCATCAGGCTCGAGCAGAAAGCGACCAAGGTGCTCGGCGTCGTCTTCTTCACGTTCGTCATACTGTGGGCGCCCTTCTTCATACTCAACCTGCTGCCGACGTTCTGCTCCGAGTGCGACAAGAACACCGACCATTGGGTCTTCGATCTGGTCACGTGGCTCGGGTACGCGAGCTCGATGGTCAACCCGATATTCTACACCATCTTCAACAAGGTGTTCAGGCAGGCGTTCAAGAAGGTGCTCACGTGCAAGTACAGGAAGACGACGTGGCGGCCGCACAGGTGACAGATCAAGCTCAAGAACAGGAAGACAGTCGTCACGAACGCCGTCAATTTGTGAATCAGAAAAAGGTGTGCGTTCGTCGGTAGTGAGAACGATAAAGGTTACAGTTACTTTCACACCATTCTGGATCAACGGTGCTCGGTGGTTGCACCAATTACCTACTAAATCGTACCTCAACCAGGACGCTCTAGTGGTGTACAAAACACATATTTCGGATAAAGTGTTGAACCTGTAGCTATTTAGGTGATGAACCAATATACAGAAACAACCTCAAATCAATTACACTTCTCGATTGCAGAAGTCACCAAGTGGATTATGCAGGCAGGTCTCTAGGTGCTACACCATGCAAATGCAATCTTAACTGATGAATAGGGAAAGCAGCGTCAAGACTATCGTGCGACGAAATAATAGTTCCACCATCCGATCGCTTTCGATTGTCCTGCATAAAAGAACGATGCAGAATTAGGAGAATTATGCAGGCAGGTCCAAAGACAATCTTAATTGATGTATGGGGAGAGCACTGTAGTATTGTAATGGGGATGAACTGATATTGAACAACTTTCGATTATAGACCTCCTCATATGCTACCTTCTCTATTCAATGAGTATACTGCAATGATCGTTCGGTGGTGATGCCATTTACGAAACTCGCTGGATATTACAATAGGAAATCTTTAATTTTCAATTTAAGCAAAGCCTTTTTTGGGGAAAAGTAAATACTATCAATAATCGTTTATCAATCATAAATGTGTTGTAAATAGTCTCATTTCTTTTTCTTTTCTTTTTTCAGCCATTTTCTATCCATTGGATATAGGCCTTATGTTTCACCATACACTTCTATTTTCTGCTCTCTGGTACCAGTTCAGCCCAGCGAATTTTTTCAGATCATCGTACCATCTCTGTTGTGGTCTGCCAATACTTCTTCGTTCTCCCCAAGGTCTCCATCTAGTGATGTGTCCACTCCAATTCTCTCTGTGTCTTGCAACATGTCCTGCCCATTGCCACTTTAAGGAACTGATTCTCTGTATGATGTCGGTTACTTTTGTCCTTTCTTGTATTCACTGGTTTGTTTTGTGGTCTCTCAGTGATATTCCCAGTATTCTTCTCTCTATGGCCCTCTGATGTATTCTTAGTTTGTTAATAATCCTTTTAGTCAGAACCCAGGTCTCGGATCCGTATGTAGTGACTGGGAAATAGTCGCATATTACTCATAATATCTTTGACATCTTTTCATCTGTACGATTTCTATTGTCTTGTTGTGTTTTCTGATTGAAGTTATGACAATTGAGTAACTACAGTTTCCTGGCGATTTCCCGAGATGGCGTCGCCCTGCTAGCAACGTTTATGTATGATTAAGCCTCACTATGAGAGCACCAAAATCCAAATTATAACCTGATCAATGGAACACAGCACAGACATGAATTGATCCATCATGAATTCCTCGCAAGCAAAAGAGAAGTCCCTTGATAGTGTCGCTATTACAATTCCCCCTTGCGACCTCTGCGTATCATTGACAAAAATTGAAATACTGCATGGCGCCCCTAGGAACCTGCTATGTATGATATGCGCGTCACTTAATTTTTCTTTAATTAATGATAGCGACTTCCCTAGATGTGGACGATTGTCGCGCCCCCCTACAATCTAATCTTAGTACTAATCGTTTAGCTTCTCCTCCGATGTGATAATTAGTCAAACTGAAACCATATATTTTTTATCAATGACGATGTGATATAGACCATTAGTAATTATCCTTTCTCTATCCCACTGGCGACTAGTCCCGATGGACGTGTCGGAAGACTGACGAGTTCGATTCGAGCGTAAGCGTTAGTCGCCAAGGCAGATATTTTAGTTTAGGGAGAGGGTCTACTGTAAGTAAATGTTAATGCCGCACTGAACTCTTGTGATATAACTAGTGTTAAGTAAACAAAAAAGGTCAAACCTTGAGTTATGGGGAAAAAATGCTTCTAACTGTAATATAAAGGTAAATAAAATGTTTGTATGTTGTGTACAAAAAAAAAATCCAATTGTTAGATAATAGGACATGAAATCTGTTGAAACGAGACTGCCGAAGAGGCGCTTGTGAAAATCATATGAATCAATAAATCTGAAAACGATCGCTGGAGTCTCGCTCCCTTCGCGAGTTTGATTATCCTTTACCCTTCTAACTTTTATGGAAATATGTGCGCAGACAACTCGTTTAAATGAAGAAATCACACGACACAAATACGCACTAGCGATTATGCGACCGCTGTATTACGTTTTACGTCGTCGGACACTTTTTCGAAATTCCGATCTCAGAGAAAGAATTACTCGGCACTATTCACGTCCATTCGTCGGGAGAGAAAAATACGAAAACGTTATAAATGGAAAAACGACGTTTGATGTCTGAGTCATTATTCGAATCGAGTGAGACAAGAAAAAAATAGTATTACGTCGGGTGGGCGAGCGGATTTAGATCGATCGAATGCGTTTAAGTGAATGAGGTCCCACTGGTTACTTGTCGATTTTCTAAAAATACTGTTAAGTGGGTAAAAACCATTAGCAGCCTCATAAGCATCTTGCTACTGAAGCTCGAGTTTATCTTTTCATTTGTGCATATTTCACAAATTCCAGTGCGTTTTATGCCTATTTTGTAAATATGAAGTTTGACCGATTGTTCAAAACGAGTTACCACGTACTGCTACCCATACTCCTATGAAAATCTATTTCTGCGACAATCCTAGATAATTTAGGTACGTACCGTCAACCTAATCGCACTATATGGCAGTTGTTGTTAAGTCCCTTTTTGTAACGCCTCCATCGAAAAACTAATTAGTAAGTAAAGCAAGGTTTTTTAATCGCAGTTTAACTTTCGGATCAATCGAACTATGTTCGCCGTTTAAAATAAGTTCGATTACGTAGTCGTTTTCCAATCGATATAGGGCCCTAGGGGCATTCAGAGACTTTATTTTTATTACCAGAAAATGTCTTACGGAGGGCGTTACTTGACGTTGACATTTAGGAAACTATTGCCTAGGGGAGTGAAGGAGTTACACTAGGTAAGACAAAATTACAATATCAAAATCAAGGGACCGAGACGAATAAAATAAAAAATAGCATGAGTACCTTACATTAATCTTGTTGAAAAACAGAACACATTTCCTACTAAGAAATTGGTGCGATAAAGGACGTGGGATTCTCGGTACAACAAATCGATAAATTGAATTGCCACCTCAAACGGAACTTAATTGGTATACCAAAAAATGAAACACACTTACATACTCTCTATCCAAACTCAATTGAAGCAGTCATAAACAAATTACGACCACATAAATCTTCTTTCTCATAAGAATGGCTAAATTTATGAGGAGTGTTAAAGTGGTGCCAAATTGAAAAAAAATCACGTTTCGTAAGTTTGCATCACTGATTATCTACTTTTTTTAAATCCCATTGTGTGTTTCCATTAGGGTGCATCGAACATAGGTCCGTTTCCGAATTCCGAATTTACCCCTAGTACGTATAAGTGATTTTTGATTTAGAGTCAGAACGATATTCTCCCAAATCTCCTCCCCGAGCACTTCCCCGATGATTGATTAACGACCCGCACACAATCCCATCACGATACATCTACATATATTACTTTTATCCCGCGTCTCGCCCACCGCCATCATATCTCCATCGATCCCCCTTCTCGGGGGGTCGAAGCTATCCATTTAATTTGCCACAAATTTAGACCATCTTTTTCGCGTTTAGAACAGAAGTGGGAAAAGGTGTTCCTGTCGCCGCCAATCTCGCCTACTACGACGAACATCATACACAACGATAATTGTCGCGAGATATGAGAAGAAGAAAAATAACGGGGAGAGAAGGGAAAAAGCTCAGATCGATAGGACGAACTACTGCGTTAGGTGTTCCACGGCGAAGATAGAGTACGGAGCGACCGCGACGCGATCGATAGTCATTTGTTTCACAACATACACACGCCGCTATTATGTCAAAACAAAACGCCGGAGAGGTTGCGGCTTGAGGGGGAGGGACCATTAGGCACTTAGGCGCGGAAAATAATTACGGCACGAGTAAATGGACAAAAATGAAATTTGTAACGTTACAGGGAATCGCCCTGATCCGGTACCGGTGAGTGGTGGTGATGACGAATGCATTATGGATGGTTGACCGGCATTGCGACTAACCACAGCAAAGTTGAGTATCCGTAATCACGACCCTTTGAATAATCGATATAACCTAAAATTGCGACTCTTATAAAGCCGCAAAAATTAAGTAGACACTTTGACATGGAAGACTCATATTTCGAAATTACGATGGTAGTGCATGGACTCCAAGAACAGCAAGAGAAAATCCGTATCCGATAAGGTTCCTAAATAATTTTCGCCTCTGAGGATTGAGTTTATGAAGTGCACAGCCCAAAAAAGACAAATCATCTCGACCATTTATCACCGAAAGGTCCGTCTCTGAAATAATGATGATATACAACGGGAATTATTAATACGGAAACATGCACCGTCGAGCGGAACTAGACGCACGGCCGAAACGGGGTAATAGCGCTGGGAGCTGCCACTCTACTCCTCCGTTACTTGTTAAATCGACGCCCGGGGTCGTAGATCAATGCTGCCCCCGACGACGGGCCCCGTTTAGCTCGGGAATTAAAGGTGAAGTTCTGAAGGGGAACGTTACACCATTAGAGGGCCGCCTCGCCATTCCCGAAAGTAATCGTGGGAGCCGTAAGTCTCTTTTACGGCGGGCTCATCGCGAAACTGCCCCTCATCTCGTCGGTCGAGATGAAGTTCCACACTTGGAGGCATCAGGGTATTCAATACATGAATAACTATATCTGCATGCATGAGTGTACTGTGAGTTTTTCGATTGCCGCCGTATATGTGTATGAATCACAGGCGTTCTCTCCCGAAATTTTAAAATGTCCAGTGCAAACTTACACCGTCAAATCAACCGTGAGGAACATTAACGATTACATTGCACATTATCGTTAATAACGTTACGCTACTCTTCTTCATCTTCTTCAGCCCATATTCATCCAGTGTCGGATATAGGCCTTTTCCATGTTCTGCCATGCCTTTCAATCTCTGGCTATTCTCATCCACTGTCTTCCCGCCACCTCTCTAATATCATCCACGCTATCAGACGCTACTCTATATGTCTATACAGCTGCCACAACGTCACTTCGTAACATGAACCTCTTCGGCTCTAAGGATCATGTAAACATTACCACTTTCGCATTGTTCGTGTGCTCATTTTAATGAAATCCCAAGTGGTTTTAGATGTCTCTCTCCCCTAACAATGTTTCAGTTAATGAGTCAGTAAACCGTCTTTGTAAATTAAGTGTCTTGCTTGGATTAACAAGTGGCTGTGTTGCGTTTAACGCGGTTTTGGCCACCATCCTTTGAGATACAACCCCCTTTCGGGCCTTAGGTGTGACAATATCCTAATATTATCCACGTAGGAGAGGATGCAGGAGAAAAGTAAGTTGCATCCATAACTTTGTAACTTGTGTCGTCAGTCTATCAGTTTAGCCCTTCTCAAGCCTTAGACGTGACAATATCCTAATACATTTCACGTAAGAGGAGATACAGGTTTCATCGTCGTGCCACAAGAAAATTCAAAAAAATGTCTTCTCATGACTCAGGCTAAAAACTTAAGTGAGATTAATGACATTGTAACTGTCACTGCAGTATGAGAATATATGAAAAAGTAACAGTTTTGTGATTGTTTACAATAAAATTATATTGAGGAAGATGCTGTTTCCTCCGAGCATTCTATTCAGGAGACAAGACAACCATTATCAATCTTCTTAGCCTCAAATTAGCCATTTAATTGTTCTCATCACTTTTGATTGATATTTGTAGTAGAATTAATAGTGTGGAAGGAAAATAAAGAAAATGGAAGATCTTCCAGAAGAAAACTCAGCTCGAAAGATACGAAAGTTGGTAATACAGTGTATGTTTGTTTATAGTAGCTATCAGCCACAGCAGCATTATTATTTTACCTCAAAAATGTTAAAATGTATCCTGCATACGTTGGTCGTACTTAATGTTGATAAAGTTTTATAATCTCACTGGTTCGTTGTATACTTCACATTACAGAGGTAAAGTTGTATAATTTTTTTGATTAGTTAGTTGGATTAGATTCGTTACCTTTCCATTTTATTGAGTACAACTGCTTTAACTGTCACATATTTCATTAGCAACGCTTCTTGCGTCTTTCGGCAGGAACAAACCTTCTAATAGCCTCCCTCGAGTGAACCCTATTGGATAACAAAAGTGCACGATCAAACGTAAGAGCCGAGCAATATATAGTTAGTACTTCCACTCTTTCCATCTCTCTCTCTCTCTTTCCGTATACTTCCGGTATTCCGATCACGTCCCTCTCGATATACGAAAAATTTTATAACCGCCCGGCATTACATTCGACTTGTATATATTGCCTCTTTCACATCGCGAGAACCGTACAGTCGACTCGGAAGTGAACCTCCTATATTCAGGACTTTAATTATGACGGCGGCCGCGAAGTCTATCGTATTCGCCTAACGAATTTATCGAAACTTTCGGCGCTGCGATCGTATGGGGATGCAGCGGACTCATTATCTGCCGTATAATGGCCGTCGAAAATGTTTAATGGGAAACTGCAGATTTCGATTTAAAATTTACGTTCTAACGAGGAAAGTTAGCCCGGCGAGCATAGGGCATACAACGTGACTTTAATGGCTTATAACGAGAATTGTGATTATGAAGCAGTTTCCACGTGGAATCGCATTAAAGCTCTATTACCGGTTTACTTTCATACTGATACCATTAGTTACTACTGATGTACATACGTCATGTACAGAAAAGACTCGTCCGGCTCATTCGTTTTTCTTTTCGATGTTAACACCTCTCACCGATCCAGCCCGCAATCTCCACCCCTGGAGCAGGCAATCGACAATACAAACAATTGTAACACGAGTTGCCACCAAACAGCTAACGCGACGCGATAATTGGCCGTCCGTCTCGTCCGCCTTTTTCGATGTTAACACCTCTCGCCGATCCAGCGCTTCGAGCGAAGCCCGCGATAAGAAAACTATGCTTCCAACAAGTACATATTGTCCTAATTAACAATTAGCACACTCAGGTTGTTGACGCTGCAACATAACCGAAGGTCGAGTAGGGATGTAGGTATTTAGGGATTTAGAGTATAAAAGCAAGGGTAGGGTTTTTAGACATTTTTAACATTTGACATAGAGAATTTAGGGAATTAAAGGCAATGATAGGGTGTTTGATAGTCGGGATAGTTTTTTAGATATTTTCTATTTTTGTACAGGGATTTCGCAAGTTAGAATTAAGAGCAAAGATAGGTTGTTATAGATATTATTTCACACAGGGTTTAGGAAACACAATGTCAAATGACAAGGATAGGTCCTTTAGATATTATTGTGTGAGTGCATATTTCGAAGCAATCGATAATGGTATCACTCGCTACACGTTACGAAGAGACAACAACGGTGAACGAACGTGAGCCGGTCAAGTTCGAATACCGCGGATAAACCGAATACACAAAACACTACGTCGCCGCAACGTGATAGCGAGCGATGTTCGGTTAAGGTCAGCCTTGCGAGCTAGGTCGTTAGAGAGAAACAAAACAATTATATCATTGATCTTATGGAATGTAATATGTATAAAATGATCCCGAAAATTGACAATAAACCGGTATACTTTGTATGCTCAAAACGACAGTGTGTTGTGGTCTTGATTCAAGTCACCCCTAATCTTAAACCGATCTGTGAGACTGCATTTCGGGAGACCCAACTTCACCCAAACCTACAAACTATCACGTTACGCCCTGAGAGTTCAACAAGATCTTCAAGATACGAGAACCTCTAACTTCAAGAACTTCGACCCCGGATCTACACGTTACGCCCTCAGATCTACCCCAAGAGCACGTTACGCCCTCTCTCCACTCTACGAGAACTTCAACCCAGACCATTGATCTTATGGAATGTAATATGTATAAAAAGATCCCGAAAATTGACAATAAACCGGTATACTTTGTATACTCAAAACGACAGTGTGTTGTGGTCTTGATTCAAGTCACCCCTAATCTTAAACCGATCTGTGAGACTGCATTTCGGGAGACCCAACTTCACCCAAACTTACAAACTCTCACGTTACGCCCTGAGAGTTCAACAAGATCTTCAAGATACGAGAACCTCTAACATCAAGAAATTCGACCCCGGATCTACACGTTACGCCCTCAGATCTACCCCGTAGAGCACGTTACGCCCTCTCTCAATTCTACGAGAACTTCAAACCAGAGATCACGTCACGCCCTGATCTCCAAACCACGAGATCGTCTTCAGCGTTACAACCTGGAGACAAGATTCATCTCTGCAGCCACCCTCGAGCTACGAGAGATCCTATACAGTCCACTCTACAGAAATCACACTTTCGTTCACAGGCCGATACTTCCAGAAAACGCCATTATTCACTGCATAAGATCGTATGTTCCTTTACCTCCCTCCCACCCCTAAAATTTTTATAACAACGAAAATTCCTAAGAGAAAAGCTCTACTATCGAAAAATAACGAACATCCACAGACACACACACGCCTACAATGGCGCCCCCTAAAGACAAAAATCAATTTCCACTGGGTCCGGCAGACGTAAATCTCCGCTTCCCGAAGGGACACCGTAAATGAAAATCGTGAGGTTCGGGGAGGGCGGGAGGGGACGCGGGACATTCCGTCGGAAAATAGTAACGGGATAGGTTGGAGGGAATGTCGGGACAATGCCGGACGATGATAAAAGGGAACGGAGTATGAAGGTTAGTTATGAATAGCACGGGTTGTTTTGTCGGTTTGTTTTTTCCAACTTTCCGGGAGGGGATCACTTTCGGGATTTGCGAGGGGAAAATGGGATCGCTCTATTAGTCCGATAAGGGTAGGTTTACAATAGGCCACATTTCCAAAGTGGTTGAAAATCGAAATTACCCAAAACCTATTAGGGTCAGTGCTTTTAAGTAAAAAAAGTCATTTAGTTCGGTCAACACTATTACAGTTCATCGATCAAAAATTACGCAAGCTGTTAATGTACGGGAGCATACGTGTTTCCTTAAACTGAGTGCATCTTCGAACTTTTCACACTTTGTTAAACCTTTCGCATCTTTCAAATTGGATTACATATTTCCTTATTCGGAACGAAATAACAAACATTCCAGAAATATTTACGTTACACAAAAATGTAACATGGAACACTTTCGAGCACTTTCCGCGCTCGCCGAAATATTTTCAGTAGTTTAATTCAATTCAGTTTAATTCAGTTAACAGGAACATTATATTGAGTGTTTGTATTCCATTGTCACTTAGTATATTATTACGACCCCTTTCGCCAGGCAAACTGTACCGTTGTTTGCATTTCAACCCCCGCGACCGCCTCATCCCCTCCTCCACCCCTTCCGCCGCGAAACTTCCCCTAAACTAAACCGCAATATGGAATAGGCGTACATGGGGAAGGGACTCTCGCAGAAATTTCGAAACTTATCGGCCGAAAAATCATAATAGAGCGCTCCCCGGGGGGTGGGGGATATATTCGGCGATGACCTCACGTTTTTCATCGAGCGAGGGTTGTATCTGCCGAGGAAAGTTACGGGGATCGACTTTCGGACTTTCCACAGTTTTTCCTCGATCGGTGGGAGAGTTTTCAGGAAAAATATACCGAACGATGGAGACGAAGTCTGAAACGCGGTTTGGAGTACTTGACTCAAGAAGCACAGGACTTTGTAGGAATCTTTAAAAAATTCTACTGAACCAATGATACTGTCATAAATATTGCGGTTGTGTTAGAGACAACGTAAAGTTTAAAATCCAACCGTTGATGTGGGGATAAGGAATTGCTACGTTACTTACTCACAGCGATGGGCACAAGACGAGACGAGACAACATGGTCTCGTCTCGGCCTCGAAAAATCTCTAAAAGTTATGTCTCGTCTCGATCTAAATGTGACTTCGTCTCGGTCTCGAAAAGTCTCGAAACGAATCTTGACAACATTCACTGAAGTACCTATACAGGTGTGTAAAGATGAGCGAACAGAAATTGCTCTTATCGATTTCGTATCTTGATCCAGGATACTTA
Source organism: Cryptocephalus moraei (assembly GCA_946251905.1). NCBI lineage: Eukaryota > Metazoa > Arthropoda > Insecta > Coleoptera > Chrysomelidae > Cryptocephalus > Cryptocephalus moraei. Next base: position 18,520,499 of record OX276464.1, on the reverse strand, counting down.
ATTTTCTGAAGGTATTAAAAAAATTGGCGTTTGGAGAACAAGTACAAAATCTAAAATCTTAATAAATATGTTTGTTAGGATACCACCAATGAAACCTTTTATTCTTTTTGTTAGAAGAACAAGAATTTAATGTAAACTGTACACTACACGCGAAATCGACATTATTTAATAAAATATCCATGTCATTCGTAGCTTTTATGAACATTTCAAAAGGAAGATACCTTGAGGAACGGTCATGTATTAGTTACATCAGCTAGTTTGATTGTATTCTATCATTTCGCCCGGGGAAATTTTCGTGCCATTATCCGTCGGATTATCGGATTATAACAAAACTTCTTAAAATTTGAGAAACTACTAGTAATGGATGTTAAACGTCCATTAATGTACTCAGACTATCCACGCTACTTTCTACATATCGTCGCTATAATAAACCTTCTAAAATAGTTAGAAAACGAGGTAATCACCGTAAAATGCACAGTTATACGGAAAGAGCTGCAAATTTTACCATTTACCGTTTGTTCCTACTGGTTTAATGAAAGCATTGTCGGACGTCGCTATTATTATCCTTTTACAAACAGGAGAACGCAGGTTTCAAAATTCGAGATTTCGAGGTAGTTGAAACTAAAATTAGGTCTCGTCTCGTATCGAACGTTCAATCTGGGTAAGTCTCATCTGGTATAAATTATTTGCATAAAGCCGTTAAATAGCGAATTCCGAGGTATCATTATAATAACGTATAGGTTATTTGCATCAAGATTGGATAAGAAAGCCTATAACAACGTATTGCGAAAAATCATTGTGATACCGTATAGCTTATTTGCATCGAGCCTTTAAAAAACGAATTCCGATGTATCATTATGATAACGTATCGGTTATTTGCATCAAGATTGGATAAGAAACCCTACATACAACGTATTGCGAAAAATCATTGTGATACCGTATAAGTTATCTGCATCACTAAAATTAGGTCTCGTCTCGTATCGAACGTTTAATCTAGATAAGTCTCGTCTGGTATAAGTTATTTGTATAAAGCCGTTAAATAGCAAATTCCGAGGTATCATTATAATAATATATCGGTTATTTGCATCAAGACTGGATAAGAAAGCCTATAACAACGTATTGCGAAAAATCATTGTGATACCGTATAGCTTATTTGCATCAAGCCTTTAAAAAACGAATTCCGAGGTATCATTATAATAACGTATCGGTTATTTGCATCAAGATTGGATAAGAAAGCCTATAAACGACGTATTGCGGAAATTCATTGTGATACCGTATAAGTTATCTGCATCAAGCCTCTAAAAATGAATTCCGAGGTATGACTGTAAGAACGTATTGATTATTTGCATCAAGATTGGATAAGAAAGCCTATAAACAACGTATGACGAAAATTCATTGTGATACCGTATAAGTTATCTGCATCAAGCCTTTAAAGAATTCCGAGGTATCACTGTAAGAACGTATTTGATTATTTGGGTAATATAACATACCAATTATCGTACCAATTATCACTTTTGAAATATTAGTATTTTCAAAGTATGGGAGTTTCCGAGCAAGTTTCGACAATTGTAACCTAACCCAAGCTTAATGAGATATACTGAACTAAATCTCAGTACCACTAGTAGGCAAGTCAACAAAATGTAAGTATAAAAGCGCCGTGACTTTGTCAATGGACCACCGTAGGCGTTTCACTTTCGATCCTCTGGTCAAACCCTTTCACTTTTTGAAACTATTGAGGCTGCTAGTTGAGAGATCGACACTCCCTCATCTTGTCCGCTACGAGGCACGTTGTCACGCCCAGCTGGACCGATAAGAGGATATGGTGTTTTCGTGTTCCTGTCCGGCCTAACGCTCTTCGTCGGGAAGACAACACTTCCATGCGCTTTCCTCCCGACACAATTAATTCTTAAAGTACACACGAGTGGCGTTCCCGTCACGGAAACAATGATTTCGCGATAAAACTGGAAACTGTTGATTTTATCCATGAAACTAAACATTTTTGTTGCCTAAGTAATCAATTTCATTTGCGCGTATGTTTACCGCCGAGTTTCCCCCTCCGGGAGTTTCCCCGACGGCGCACGTTAATGCGACATGTCGTTCACGTAACGCGACTCGACTCATTCGAGACCTGACGTTTCCATCGATAGCGACGAATCCATTTTTTACGCTCAGCGCGTCTTACGTAAATACTCACGCAATCGCTCACGTCAATGTTGTTTTTTCAATTATCCGAGCGTGAATACAAATAACGAGATGCGGACGACACGTTTAATTTAGTACGACATCGGATCCTCTCATCTGGATCGGATGGTAATCGAAATTATTTTTTTACGCCTCATTTGGTCCACGGCGGAGGGGGAAACGGAAGAACTCGATGTAATTGTGCAGCCAATTTCGAGGGGAAAAATGAAATTAATAACCAATCCGGGGGCACTTTCGATAATTGCAACCTGGACCAAACATGGCGTGATTGACGCGTTTAAAAAGATTTGCCTGGAACAAATTTTCGGCTGGGAAACTCTTTTCTTTATGAAAAATACTGAGGATAGTTCAGACTTCGTAACGTACTATTACGTGCTGAGAAAGATGGTCTTTCAATTGGGAAAGTACGTAAGTCACAGACGATAACAGAGTATTTGAAGAGTTTCCCCAATTATTTTTACGGAAAACTCATGCTGTCGGCACATGATTAAAATTGAAAACGAATTAAATGAGATGTCATTTCTTGTTTTCATAGTAGGATTAGACCAAGTGCCATAAATAATCATAAGTGTTTAGATCAATTTTTAGCCGATGCTGAAATACTACTTCGAAAAAAAAAACAATAATTTCAAAAAAGGTTGAAGTAATTAAAGCTAATGCAAATTGTTCAATCGAATGGTGCTTCTTCGTATAAAATATTACAAACACCATTATATAACACTGCTCCACCAGGCCCTTTACTGTACAACCCCAAAGAGTCCTTCGGGCCTTGAGCGTGACAATACTTTCGCCTTAAACATGTTCAAATCACCTCACATTTACATTTCACTTCTGCTGGATGGAATTCACGTTGTACGTAAAAGTAGCAGGAACAACAGTACGGTAAATATATAAATGTAACTCGCTCTCGCGTTCGGCGTCTTCCGAGATTCCATTCAACTCCGATTATTCCCATCCACGCCTGAAATCACCGGCGAAACGTCACCCACATACATCCCGAGATAGCGTCGAGGGACTTGACGCGTAACCCTGTGGAACCCCCTTTACGGGGCAAGTTTGAATTTACAGCTTCCACGGTATAAGACTCGTCCCCGTCTAAGAGATAAGACAACCTCCTAAATCTCAATTCGCGATTCCACGCGGCCCACTCTCCGCCTCTCTCTTTTCAATACGGTCTCCGGGATTTAATGAATTTTCTTTATTCAGGGCCGGCGCGACGTTTCACGTAAAATACTCCCCAGATTACGGAATCCAATTTTGAACGCGGCTTAATTATCCGACGCGTTGTGACGCGTCCCGTCCTCCCGCTCGGATTACGGCCCTTCGAAAAATAAAATATGACGAAAGGGAGAGAGAGAGAGAGGGAAAAAATTGTTTCCGATTTCGGGTCACGTTTTGTTTGTCGTAATTTTTACGGAGCTCCTCCTTATTGAGATTGATGTCCGCTATTTCATTAATGGGTAATTTTATTGCCACTTGCCAAAGGCTGTGACTCCGTTATTTCGTTACGAGGGTCCTTTTGATTTTTAATGTAGATGAAACGGATTTGTTTATTACGTTCGACGCACCGAAACTGGTTCATAATTTGAAATTTAATCACAGGAAAAATCCTCTGGGGCGGCCATCCCCTCACCATTCCAAAAATTGATTTAAAAAATTCTCGTCCCAGTTTTACAGTCTTAAGGGCCCCTAGTCCCTCCAGGGCTCATACAAATGTCGTCAGGTCCTTTGAGCCCCTTCAGAGCTATTCAGAGTTCATCCCAGCCATCTCCGTAGCATTCTAGGTCTTTTCAGATATACTCAAGCTACTCGAAATGTCGCAAAGTCAGGAAAGGGCATTCTTGCCCTACCAAACGCCTCAGAGCAGCTTCAGACCTCGTTAGGGCTCATCCAGACGTACTTACAGGCTGTTATGGCTTTTAGGCCACTTCAAGTATCTCGAAGGTTTTCTAAGGTGTGCCTTCTGGCTCTTCCAAGCAACTACAGATCGCATCAAGGCTCACCCAGGCGGCTCGAGGACCCTCCATTCCCTTCCGGTTATTTCAGGAGCCTCCAGGCCACTCTAAGCCTATTCGGGTATCTCCAGGCTTCTCCAGGACGCATCCAAACATACCCAATTCTAGCCCTTATAAATGTCTCCAAGCCACGCCTGACTTCTTCGGTAATCATCCAGACCTCTTCAAGTCCCGTCACTCCAAACCTCTTACCAAGGCGTATCCAGACGTCTTCAAACATCGTTCAGATCCCGTTATAGGACTGTTCCAACACAAGTCCTGGTACAATTCAGAACTGATTTCGTCACTCGGGAAACAAAGCATCCAATTAATATATCTCACATATTTCCGACAATATGTGATAGAAAAAAGTTGATTTTTACCCGACTTGTAGACCACAGCCATCGTAATGTAACGTCTCGCCACAAAATAAACACAAGTCGGGAAGAGTCCGTTCGACGAATCGATGAGAGTTCATAGAATTCGAGACCGTTCTGGGATTCGATACTCTCGGGGAAACAACCAGAAGATTCGGAACGACATGAGGCGGTAGAGATAAAAGGAGACGCCAGACCGAGACGGGGCAGTCGTAAACTGCGAACGCGACGAATACCACTGACCTGAGCGGCCGTGTGCGGAAGATAAATAAACAGTCGTGTAATATAAATTAAGTAATAAGTGTTGGTTATCGGTGTAAAATAAATTAGTTATGTATTTAATACGTCGAGTGTAGTTATTTGAACCCGAAAAACGTTTCGATAAGTTGCTACATTTTAGTTTTTTTTTTTCAAAATTTCATTCTTTGAATGACACTATTTCAACTTACAAGACATTTATTGAAACGTTTCACTGTGCCCATTCAAGCCCCTTCCGTTTTTCGCGATTCGAATCGACTTCCATTCGCTTTCGGCCCGTTTTTCGGGTTCGCTGGAAAGAATTAATCCGATGACGTACGATGACGGGCGTTCGCGTCTATCCCGTCGGGCGTTACGCGTGAAATATTCCGGAATTGTGACAAGCAATTTACATATTTACATAACGAAAATGGGGGGGAGGAAGAACGAAAAAGTTTTTAGTTCATTATCCGTATGCGTTCGCGTGAAATTCTATCTACCGTTGTTGTCTCTTTTTTCTCTGTTTGATAACGTTTCACGTTTAACGTTACGATTCAACGTGTGCGACAGATTGGAAAATTGGATGTATTTTCACGTGTGAATTCGTTACGAGCGTAAGCAGACAGGAGATGTGTAGGCGATGATTTGAGCGCAATTTAAACAAGAGATCGTTATTAAGTCAGTAAGCCACAATAGCAATTAACAGTCGGAATATAAAAGGACCAAACTAGTTTGGTTTGTACCTTTTATACAATTTCCATAAACCATACACAGTCCAAATTGAGCCATTTCAAATATTAATTGAGCTAGGTCGGTTATACAATTCAATTTGGATGCAACTCTCTAAGTTGCATCATCTGCTGTCAGAAATGACACTAAACAGGTGAAAACCGAATTAACTCAGTTGCATAAAACCGTTAAATAGCGAATTCCGAGGTATCATTATAATAACATAGAGGTTATTTGCATCAAGATTGGATAAGAAAGCCTATAACAACGTATTGCGAAAAATCATTGTAATACCGTATAACTTATTTGCATCGAGCCTTTAAAAAACGAATTCCGAGGTATCATTATAATAACGTATCGGTTATTTGCATCAAGATTGGATAAGAAAGCCTATAAACAACGTATTGCGAAAAATCATTGTGATACCGTATAAGTTATCTGCATCACTAAAATTAGGTCTCGTCTCGTATCGAACGTTTAATCTTGATATGTCTCGTCTGGTTAAGTTATTTGCATAAAGCCGTTAACTAGCGAATTCCGAGGTATCATTGTAATAACGTATCGGTTATTTGCATCAAGATTGGATAAGAAAGCCTATAACAACGTATTGCGAAAAATCATTGTAATACCGTATAACTTATTTGCATCGAGCCTTTAAAAAACGAATTCCGAGGTATCATTATAATAACGTATCGGTTATTTGCATCAAGATTGGATAAGAAAGCCTATAAACAACGTATTGCGAAAAATCATTGTGATACCGTATAAGTTATCTGCATCACTAAAATTAGGTCTCGTCTCGTATCGAACGTTTAATCTTGATATGTCTCGTCTGGTTAAGTTATTTGCATAAAGCCGTTAACTAGCGAATTCCGAGGTATCATTGTAATAACGTATCGGTTATTTGCATCAAGATTGGATAAGAAAGCCTATAAGAACGTATTGCGAAAAATCATTGTGATACCGTATAGCTTATTTGCATCGAGCCTTTAAAAAACGAATTCCGAGGTATCATTGTAATAACGTATCGGTTATTTGCATCAAGATTGGATAAGAAAGCCTATAAACAACGTATTGCGAAAAATCATTGTGATACCGTATAAGTTATCTGCATCACTAAAATTAGGTCTCGTCTCGTATCGCACGTTTAATCTTGATATGTCTCGTCTGGTTAAGTTATTTGCATAAAGCCGTTAACTAGCGAATTCCGAGGTATCATTATAATAACATAGGTTATTTGCATCAAGATTGGATAAGAAAGCCTATAACAACGTATTGCGAAAAATCATTGTAATACCGAATAACTTATTAGCATCGAGCCTTTAAAAAACGAATTCCGAGGTATCATTATAATAACGTATCGGTTATTTGCATCAAGATTGGATAAGAAAGCCTATAACAACGTATTGCGAAAAATCATTGTGATACCGTATAAGTTATCTGCATCACTAAAATTAGGTCTCGTCTCGTATCGCACGTTTAATCTTGATATGTCTCGTCTGGTTAAGTTATTTGCATAAAGCCGTTAACTAGCGAATTCCGAGGTATCATTATAATAACATAGGTTATTTGCATCAAGATTGGATAAGAAAGCCTATAAGAACGTATTGCGAAAAATCATTGTGATACCGTATAGCTTATTTGCATCGAGCCTTTAAAAAACGAATTCCGAGGTATCATTGTAATAACGTATCGGTTATTTGCATCAAGATTGGATAAGAAAGCCTATAAACAACGTATTGCGAAAAATCATTGTGATACCGTATAAGTTATCTGCATCACTAAAATTAGGTCTCGTCTCGTGTCGAACGTTCAATCTGGATAAGTCTCGTCTGGTATAAGTTATTTGCATAAAGCCGTTAACTAGCGAATTCCGAGGTATCATTATAATAACGTATCGGTTATTTGCATCAAGATTGGATAAGAAAGCCTATAACAACGTATTGCGAAAAATCATTGTAATACCGTATAACTTATTTGCATCCAGTCTTTAAAAAACGAATTCCGAGGTATCATTATAATAACGTATCGGTTATTTGCATCAAGATTGGATAAGAAAGCCTATAAACAACGTATTGCGAAAAATCATTGTGATACCGTATAAGTTATCTGCATCACTAAAATTAGGTCTCGTCTCGTATCGAACGTTTAATCTTGATATGTCTCGTCTGGTTAAGTTATTTGCATAAAGCCGTTAACTAGCGAATTCCGAGGTATCATTGTAATAACGTATCGGTTATTTGCATCAAGATTGGATAAGAAAGCCTATAAGAACGTATTGCGAAAAATCATTGTGATACCGTATAGCTTATTTTGCATCGAGCCTTTAAAAAACGAATTCCGAGGTATCATTGTAATAACGTATCGGTTATTTGCATCAAGATTGGATAAGAAAGCCTATAAACAACGTATTGCGAAAAATCATTGTGATACCGTATAAGTTATCTGCATCACTAAAATTAGGTCTCGTCTCGTATCGAACGTTTAATCTTGATATGTCTCGCCTGGTTAAGTTATTTGCATAAAGCCGTTAACTAGCGAATTCCGAGGTATCATTGTAATAACGTATCGGTTATTTGCATCAAGATTGGATAAGAAAGCCTATAACAACGTATTGCGAAAAATCATTGTGATACCGTATAGCTTATTTGCATCGAGCCTTTAAAAAACGAATTCCGAGGTATCATTATACTAACGTATCGGTTATTTGCATCAAGATTGGATAAAAACCCTATAAACAACGTATTGCGAAAAATAGTTGTCATACCGTATAAGTTACCTGCATCACTAAAATCAGAACGATTAATCTGGATAACTATCGTCTGGTATAAGATACTTGCATAAAGCCGTTAAATAGCGAATTCCGAGGGATCATTTTAATAACGTATAGGTTATTTGCATCAAGATTGGATAAGAAAGCCTATAACAACGTATCGTGAAAACCAAGAGATCGTTATTAAGTCAGTAAGCCACAATAGCAATTAACAGTCGGGATATAAAACGTACAAACTGAATCAAGTTTGAACAGTCCCCATAAACCTTAAACAGTCCAAATTGAGTCATTTCAAGTATTAATTGGGCTAGGTCGGTTAGACAGTTCAATTTGGATGCAAATTTCTAAGTTGCACCGTCTGCTGTCAGAATGACACTTAAGAGGTGAAAACCGAATTAACTCAGTTGAGCCATTCAGTCCAAATTGAGTCGCTATAAGCGTTCATTGAGCTACCACAACTAGCTGAGTTAATAATTTCAACTTAGTTGTAAATTAAGGGAGCATCGAGCTTCCAACCATGTTTCTATCAAATTATAAGGCTCTGAAGTAGTTGCAGATAGAAATTGAGTCAACCTAACACCCATTTTCAGTAAAGACACTTAAAGGGTTTGAAGCAAATCAAATTGACTTCAAACTAGTCCAAATTAAGCCAAAACCACTATAATTGTCATAATTGATCTACAACACTCAGACTGTTCAACTTGATTGTAAACTAAGCTTACTATGCTCTTCATATTAAAGTCGTCAAAATGAAATTATTGTAGGTAAAAATTTAGCAAGTGATAATTATATTCCAAAGTTCCAAATTGAGCCACGACACTCAAACTTTGAGGCGGTTCTAATTGAGTCGATACAAGCTGTTATATGATATAAACAGCGAATTGAGTTTCCGAGAAATATTCAAGTAAGTGTCATCGATCATGATCCTAAGTTACATCGCAGACTGTCAGTAAAGGTACTTACAAGCTAATGTAAACTTGTAAGTGCTATGTAAGCTAAGCTACTAATAATTGAGCTACCAGAACTAGCTCAATAAGACTCTGTTTTGAGTCTCGCACGTCCTTTATACTGCGTTATAAGTAAGACTCTGAAGTGGTCGAAATTGAATATTTTCAGGTAGAATTTGAACCAGTTGCTGTGGCTTAGTAATAGCGCTCTAAAATTCAAAATGAGCTTTGAACACGAAAGTTTTGCGCTTCAACATTTTTGGTATACATAGTTCAAAGTGAGTGAAGTTAAACAGTATACTACTGTATCACATTAAGCTTCCAATGATTATTCAAATCAGTAGAAATGATCTTTAGTTACTTAGTTACAACATTTTGCCAGTAATGCCACTCCAAAATCGTGACAAATTTTGAAACTGATTTTTCACCCTGTAAAGCTATAATGGGAAAGCTGGCGTGTCAGAGTCCCGTTGATAGTCACCTTAAATCTCGTATTAATCCCCAATTCATTATCGGGCAATTTTCTATCGATTCCCTTCATGGTGGGTCTTCCTCCCGGAACATTTGTTAGATCCAGAACTACACTCTCCCGTAAATCCCACCGATTAATCCCCGATCCGGACTGATACTTTTATTAATACTCAGGTCTCTCGAGTTCATTAATCTCGCCTTCTCCCTATCCATCTTCCCTCTCGCTCTCTACGGGAAACACGAGCGAAATGACAACAAACACAAACTTCAAGCGATATTTCTCCCTCTCTCCCTCTCTCTCTCTCTTCCTCTCCCTCTACCTCTCCTTTCCTCGTCGTCTGTTCGTGACACTTTATAAAAACAATGATGTAATTTCTGGGTTATACGATCCGATGCCGGGAACAATTGCTACATTAGACGGGTTAGTAAACGGGAACGGGAAGGGCTGATCGCGGATATTCGGTTTGTTTGCAGCGAAAAGTGAGGGGAGGATTTTATTCGGGTCGTCTATTTTCGGGAAGGGCGGGAGCGAGCAGGGAACGTTATCCGGGAGGCGAAATGTGTCGTGGTAGATAAACGAACTAGTCGTCAACAGTTATGGGACGTGTCGCAACGTGTGGTAGTTCGTTCGAACCGACAGCGAGTAATTTTGAAAAGGGCATCTGTTGTATTATGAAATTCTGCTTTTGTAAATCCGACGTAGCAAGGTAGTAAAGGGAGGCCTTGTTGGCCAATAGGTAAATCGCAGCCGTAAGCGCTCCTTGGGCCTTAGGCGTGACAATACTTCATTTATCTCATATAAAATGACAGTAGTTAAACAGTTAATTTACCACCAGAAAATTGAATTACTCATCAACTTCGAGTTCTGCATTTACACACATTAAATCAGCCTTGTTGGTTTATCGTTGATAGTAAAGGGAGTAAACCAGCCTTGTTGGCCAATAAGTGAATCGCAGCCGTAAGCGCGCCTTGGGCCTTAGGCGTGACAATACTTCATTTATATCATATCTGAACGAAGTGTGAAATGATCTCTTTAGAGAGTGGACTGTATGTAGATATCTCTCGTCGCTCGTGGGTGGCTGCGGAGACGAATCTTGTCTCCAGGTTGTTAGGCTGAAGACGTTCTTGTAGGTTGGAGATCAGGGCGTGACGTGATCTCATGAAGTTCTTGAAGTTCTAGTTGTGTGGAGAGAGGGGGGATCGTGCTCTCCGGTGTGGACCTGAGGGCGTATCGTGCTCTCCGGTGTGGACCTGCGGGCGTATCGTGCTCTCCGGTGTGGACTTGAGGGCGTAACGTGCAGGTCCGGGTTGAAGTTCTAGTAGTTTGGAGAGAGGGCGTAACGAGCTCTCCGGGGTTGAGGTTCTTGAGGTTAGGGGTTGTCGGTTTGGGTGGCGTGAAGCAAGATCACAACACACTGTCGTTTTGAGCATACATCGTATACTGGTTTATTGTCCCAAATTTCAGAGCTTTTATACATCTTGTTGTACATTGGTTAAATGGGATATTACTTGTTTTCTTACAATGACCTAGCGTTGCAGAAACTGACCTTAACTGGAGCGCTTGTTATCACGTTCCGTAAACGCTTTTGTTATGCTTACTCGGTTAATTATTGTGATTTGAACTTGACTTGTTGACGTTAGGTGTGCGTTGTTATTCTTCGTAGTAAAATAAGACGTGCTTTTAGTTGAATTAGATATCCCAAACCTTGTTACCTAAGCTGGGTCAGTGATTATTATCTGTTTGTAAAACAAAACGTGTTGAAAAGTTCCCAAAATTAGTTCACCATAAATTACAATTTCTTAACCTAAAATAATGTTGACGTTAGCGTCAACATATCAAATGACAGTTATTAGTTAAACAGTTAATTTACCACTAGAAAATTGAATTACTCAACTTCGAGTTCTGCCTTTACACACATTAAATCAGCCTTGTTGGTTTATAGTTGATAGTAAAGTAAGTAAACCAGCCTTGTTGGCCAATAAGTGAATCGCAGCTGTAAGCGCTCCTTGGGCCTTAGGCGTGACAATACTTCATTTATCTCATATCAAATGACAGCTATTAGTTAAACAGTTAATTTACCACCAGAAAATTGAATTACTCGTCAACTTCGAGTTCTGCATTTACACATTAAATCAGCCTTGTTGGTTTATGGTTGATAGTAAAGGGAGTAAACCAGCCTTGTTGGCCGATAAGTAAATCGCAGTCGTAAGCACTCCTTGGGCCTTAGGCGTGACAATACTTTAATTATCTCATATCAAATGACAGCTATTAGTTAAACAGTTAATTTACACTAGAAAATTGAATTATTCGTCAACTTCGAGTTCTGCATTTACACACATTAAATCAGTCTTGTTGGTTTATGGTTGATAGTAAAGGGAGTAAACCAGCCTTGTTGGCCGATAAGTAAATCGCAGTCGTAAGCGCTCTTTGGGCCTTAGGCGTGACAATACTTCATTGATCTAATATCAAATGACAGCTATTAGGTTAAACAGTTAATTTACCACTAGAAAATTGAATTATTCGTCAACTTCGAGTTCTGCCTTTACACACATTAAATCAGCCTTGTTGGTTTATAGTTGATAGTAAAGTAAGTAAACCAGCCTTGTTGGCCAATAAGTGAATCGCAGCTGTAAGCGCTCCTTGGGCCTTAGGCGTGACAATACTTCATTTATCTCATATCAAATGACAGCTATTAGTTAAACAGTTAATTTACCACCAGAAAATTGAATTACTCGTCAACTTCGAGTTCTGCATTTACACATTAAATCAGCCTTGTTGGTTTATGGTTGATAGTAAAGGGAGTAAACCAGCCTTGTTGGCCAATAAGTAAATCGCAGCCGTAAGCGCTTCTTGGGCCTTAGGCGTGACAATACTTCAATTATCTCATATCAAATGACAGCTATTAGTGAAACAGTTAATTTACCACTAGAAAATTGAATTACTCGTCAACTTCGAGTTCTGCATTTACACACATTAAATCAGCCTTGTTGGTCATTAAATAAGTCGCAGCCTTAAGCGCTCCTTTGGCCTTACGCGTGACAATACTTCACATATCTCACATCAAATGGCAGTCTTTAGTTGAGCAATTAATTTACCAGTTGAAAATTGAATTACTGGCAGTAAACTTCGAGTTCTGCGTTTTCACAAATAGCTACTTTGAACTACCGTTTAGCTTTATTTAATTTTGTGCGTCTTAGTTGTCGAAATAATGTAAAAGAGTTAAAATTTCGCTGTTAAGTTAAACAGTAAAAAGTTGAAGTACTGACAATTTATCTACTAGCAAATCCAGTTAGAATTTTGGTTACTTTGTAATCATTCTCATGCAACATCCTGTGAGCGATATAGCCTTAATTGTTATTAGCTTATTTATTAGTCTACTTGTTCGCTTCTTAGAATCCCAGTTATCAAAACTTACTTGACGCTACTACTGATCTACTAAATTTAAAATAACTGATCAGAAATTTGAACTTTAGTTATAAACCTGCATTCCCCAATAGTTAGCCGAGTACGGAAAAACAAGTATTATTGTCGCCTCCACCATATGTCATGACCTCGGAGTCTTATTGTCTCTAAAGGAGACGATTTGGGAGTGATAGCTCAGAAGCTGGGACAGTTTAAAACTTATGGGGTCTACCAAGAAAGTTAATTACATGGGGATCCAATGCCAATTATCTTACTTAAGAGAGAGAACACACCGAATAAGTAACAAATAAGGCAAGAGGAACACAAAGAGAACGAAGCTAAAAATAGGAGAAAAAAAAGTCAATCCGTGGCATGGCGCACGTGAGGCTGCTCGAGCAGGGGCAGGAGTGCATCACGGCAGGGCATTGTGCAAATGTTTATTTAACACGTTATTTATTCACGTCGGTCGACAATTGTATCAACTGTTACGTATCAAATGACAGTCAGTGGCGGCCCCTTCGTCAACAATTCAACGTCTCTATTTCGATTCATCTCGTGCGAGTCCCTACGGATTTGAAAGCTTTCCCGAATCACTTCTCCTTCGTATTTTTGCCACGTCCGTGTACATAAGCAGATAAGTTACTAGATAAGCGGGCGCATTAAATTTTGACGGCGCACTCGGCTCATTGTTAGATTTTAAGCGACGAACCCTCCGGAGCGCCCGAAAAGTGTCACCATCATTTTTTATCGAGACTTCACCCTCTATTTTCCTCTTCACCTTTTCCATCGGAATATCTTAAATCACTCGTCTTCTCCCCATTCACGTAAAACTCCCAGTCATGAAAAATAACCTAAACCCCCGCGTCCCCGTCCCGCTCTTTAGCATAAGACCTGATGCTTCCTCTCTAATTTTACGCGGCGTTTTGCCAATTTTTCACTCTTTAAAAAAGCTCATTGAATGCGAGCTTCATTTCACCGCCGGCTTCTTCTCTTCTCTTCTTTCTTTCTGGGAGATTTAACGCACGGCTGCATCGTAATGTCAGGTGGGTTTTTCTCTCGGCTTTTTCTCCCTTTCTCCCAAAAATTTTGATAGATTGTACCGTCGGCAATTAATCACGCTGCGTTTACTTTTTAATTTAAGGCAATCTCTCTCTCTCGTGCCGGAATCTGGCGCGGTTCAAAAGGGAACGGGAACGGAACGGGTAATGATTTCCTGTCTTTCCATTCGGGAGGCACAATGCCCGTCGATTGCTTCGCGTTCTTGTCTAATATTTATTCGAGAGTAATATTTCGAAGTGTGTCACCGTTTTGTATGGATTTGGAAAGAAGTATCGCGAGTGAAAAGCTTCATGAATGTTTCTTAATAGATTTGTAACTGATAACAAATGATATTCATCATGAAAACAGCTTGGTTATTTTTACTTAATGGATAAAAGACGCATTCATTACTTTAATATTGTCACGTCCAGGGGACAGTAAGTGGGCCACATATCAAGATCATTGGCGATATGTAAATCCTTTCACCGTGAAATTAATGTATCCTAACGCATCCGTCCGCGAAAATCAAACGCAAGATCCCATCAGACCTTAATCGTGACAACATCTCAATAAATATTAGTAAAATTAAACAAATCTTGCTTTGACGTAAGTTACAAAAATTTTACAAACTTAATAATCATAAATAGAATATTAAATGAAAAATATCGCTTTTAACCTTTATATTTAAATGTACTAAAAAGTAGAAAATAAACTACCCCACTTATTTTAATACGCTCATGAACCAATTCCCGTATGAAACAGATGGGTTATTTAACACGCAAATGCCCATACCCAGTGTGTGTGTGTGCCCAATTGTGCAGTGTACAATATGTATATACCCAATGGTTTCCTGTCTACTGCTAAGAGCTGGATTAATACGGCTTAGATCCGGCTGAGATTTCAAGGGAGAAAGACGTGTTGAGAAAGGAGAGACAAAGGGAGAAAGAAAGGGAGTGTTCAGTCGAGCTGAAGTTATATGAAGAATACTTTGAATTTTAGAGATTACTGTAGCTCACCGTAATCGCTGAAGAAACATCAATTACGATGACTTCTATACTCCATTCGAAATAGGGAGAGAGTAATAAATAACTCAAAATCGGAGGTTAGGGTTGTAACAAAGGGCGTACCATCCTTATTTCCCTGATTTTTAAATATAAATTAAATTCACCCATGGAACTGTTTCCATTTTAAAATTTCTTGAAGTTGTATCGTACATATAGTGATTAAGGATTGAACCTAAAAGGAATGAATTCATATAATTACCAATTTAATCGGTGCCGTTAACGAAATATATCAATGAATGATATTACTTGTAAATATTGAATACTTTTAGACAATTCGTCAACTCGGAGACCATTTTGGAAAGGGTCTTTTTTAATGTGGACACTTAATAATTTGTTCAGGCACCTTTACTCTTCCACTAAACTACTTAGTTAACTGTTACCAGAGATTTACCTGTAGGATTAAGAATTACCTGGAAATGGGGTCGAAAGTTCTCCCTCCGTTGAAGGAGGTATAAAAGGGAAATACCTGAATTTCGGTTATTCTTATTCTAATAGTCTTACTATCAAGAATTAAATATGTCAAGTCTTATGAACTTTACCCCGTGTAAGTTACCGAATAAGCAGGCGTTATCGTGTCGTGAAAAAGTGGTTGTTTTAAATGTATTTAACGGATTGAAACATCTACATCCTAAATCCAGCGTAGATGACCTAGTTGAAATGTGTCACAAAATGACGGGATATGGAAAATCAACGATATATCGCGTCAAAAGGGAAGAGAGGAGTGGAGAGGTGAAGGCTCCAAAATCTGCACCAGGAAGACCTCAAATGCTTGTTGATGAGGATAGCAAGAGACTCATTCGTCGAACGCTTCATTCCTTTTTTTTCAAACGTGAAATCCCAACATTGGATAAAATGTTACATGAACTGCCAGAAGACTGTATGACATTGAAAAGGACCAAGTTGTGGACGATTCTGAAGGAACTAGGTATTTGTTGGGATAAGCGAATTAAAACTTCTCCTCTTCGGGAATCCGATGAAATTATTTGCTGGCGAAGAAGCTACCTCAGAGATATTAAAAAATTTCGACAAGAAGGAAGGGCTATTTTTTATCTGGATGAAACCTGGGTAAACCAAGGATATACCGTGGGAAAAGTGTGGCAGGACAAAAGTGTGGTGAATCCGCGACAAGCCTTTTTAGAAGGTTTATCAACAGGACTAAAAGCACCGGCTGGAAAAGGTAAACGACTTATTGTTACCCACATCGGCAGTACTAGTGGCTTTGTGGATGGCGGCTTACTTCTTTTTGAATCGAAGAAGACGGGAGATTATCATGAAGACATGAACGCGGACGTTTTCGAGGAGTACTTCGTTCAAATGCTCGATCTCATCCCACCTGGTTCCGTAATTGTCATGGATAATGCGAGCTATCATTCCAGACAGGTCGATAAATCCCCGGTAATTTCTTGGCGGAAGGCTGAAATTTTAAATTGGCTGATAAGAAAAAATATTCCGTATAAGGAGGACATGGTCAAATCGGAATTGATATCAATTGTAAAGACCTGCAACTTTCGTAAAAGGTATGCAGTTGATGAAATGGCACAAAATCGCCAAATAACTGTGCTTCGTCTTCCGCCCTATCACTGCGAACTCAATCCCATAGAATTAATATGGGCTCAGGTAAAAGGCTATGTTGCTCGGGAAAATAAAACATTTAAATTAAAAGATGTTAAAATTCTTCTGGAAGAATCCATTCGCAGAACCACCTCTGAAAATTGGCAAAAAGTCATAAATCATGTTATAAAAGAAGAAGAAAAATTTTGGGAGTTAGATTTTATGATTGATAACGCCGTGGAACCCTTAATCATTACTGCACAGGATATCAATGAAGAGAGTTCTTCAGATGATTCTGAATATTAATTAATTTCAACTTGAAAACATTCCTGAACATTGCGTCTTTCCAAAACCTCACGATTACTCCTTTTTCTTTTGAACGTGTACCTTTTGTATACCTGAACGGATTCTTGTACGAGAAAATGAGATTTCTGAAAATCGATTTAGGTATACTTATAGTTACCTATATTATTATTAACGTAAGATTTAAACCGTTTTGAACTGTTTAAACAAGATTTGTTATTCTTGTAAAAAAACGTTTATTTCCAATAAATATATTATTATTTTAAGCCATTTAGTTACTTCTTTTGTATAATTTGTGAAATTGTGCCACGTTCCTCGTTTTAAAATTTTTTTGTTTCTTATAAGCTTGGACAAAAGTGATGTTATGTATACTTTGTGCTTTTGATATATTAATTTAGTAAGTAATTAATTTGGATTGATGTATATTTCTATCCCTTATGGCATATGCCAGTGTTAGGTATAATATTAGGAAAAGTTCAGTTCTTTGAGTAAAAGTGAATTAATTATAGTTTCATTTCGACCTCACGGTATAAATTTATTATTTACATATAGGTTCCATAAATTCTAAATAAACAAATATTGCTTATGATTACTTTTTTTCTTTAAATAAAAAACCCCATGGCGTGACTCTGATGTGACGATTTCAAGTAAACGAAAACAGTGCGAAATAACCGAATTGGAGTAATAGAGAAAGAGCATTCAATTCTTCATAAGAAAGATAAAGACGGATTATATCCCTTGACCCGAACGCAGGTAGAAATTTGATCCGGGTGCTTTTCAATGTAATAGTTCCTAGGAACAGTACAGAGACGTATAACTAAATGCAATGTTTATACATATCTCGCCAGTACTACAGTTTTTGAGGATTTGCATTTATAATGACATTTTATTACTCTCTCGATTTTCCGAATGGAATTTATAATGTCGTTATGAAGTTATGTGTATTTTTTTACGGTCGAGACAACAACTTTATTACCTCGTTATAGTTACTACTTCCATTCGATTAAAATGTTACTCACATTTTACATTTGAAACTAAAGAGAATATAACTTGATTTCATGATACGCTAAAACGCCCACCTAACCGATCACAATTAATTAGCTGATACGCTTCGGAAAACCCATGCAACGGTGCCGTATTGTGTCGTTGCATATTATACATCAGAAGGAGAATGGGGAGGAGTCGCTTTACACCGGCACCAGCTTTGTGTGCAAGTATAATAGACGGTTTCTAATTACTCCGTCCGTAGAGGGATAATTTCGCAAATCAACGGTCCCGGCCGTATATCGGTAACAGTATATCGGCATTCTCTTGGATTATTTAATTCGTTACACTTGTTATCTACTTTATTGTAGTTGACTGATGTCTAATGTCACTATAGACGTATTTAACAGAATTAGGCTAATTTTTATGCGTAATTTTTGAAGTGAAAATTTCATTTCGACGTCCCCCGTGCAATGCCGACAGTTTTCCGAGTGGCACCTAATTGGGCCGTAAGCGCGACAGTATCATTTTTTTAATATGCACACTAAGGTTATTTATACGTCCTCTTTGCAATGCCAACAGTTTGACGCGATGCATCTAATTGGGCCTTAAGCGTGACAGTGTTAATATTTTTAATATGAAACACTAAGCTTATTTCAACGTCCTCTGAGCAATACAGACAGTTTTCAGAGTGGCACCTAATTGGGCCCTATGCGTGACGTTTTTTTTTTATGAACACAGGTTATTTCTGCGTTCTTTGGAATGCCACCAGTTTGACGAAATGCACCTAATTGTACCTTAAGCGTGACAGTATTAATAATTTCAATATGAAACACTAAGCTTATTTCAACGTCCCCTGTGCAAAACAGACAGTTTTTAGAGTGGCACCTAATTGGACTCTATGCTTGACAGAATTTTTTTTGAACACTAAGGTTATTTCTACGTCCTCTTTGCAACTCCAACAGTTTGACGAGATGCACCTAATTGAGCCTTAAGCCTGAGTGTGTTTATATTTTTAATATGAAACACTAAGGTTATTTCAACGTCCCCTGTGCAATACAGACAGTTTTTAGAGTGGCACCTAATTGGGCTCTATGCGTGACAGTATTTTTTTTGAACACTAAGGTTATTTCTACGTCTTCTTTGCAATGCCAACAGTTTGACGAGATGCACCTAACTGGGCCTTAAGCGTTACGATATTAATAATTTTAATATGAAACACTAAGCTTATTTCAACATCCACTGTGCAATACATACAGTTTTCAGAGTGGTACCTAATTGGGCTCTATGCGTGACAGTATTTTTTTTAATATGAACACTAAGGTTATTTCTATGTCCTCTGCAACTCCAACAGTTTGACGAGATGCACCTAATTGGGCCTTAAGCGTGACAGTGTTTATATTTTTAATATGAAGCACTAAGCTTATTTCAACGTCCCCTGTGCAATACAAACACTTTTTAGAGTGGCACCTAATTGGGCTCTATGCGTGACAGTATTTTTTTTAATATGAACACTAAGGTTATTTCTACGTCCTCTTTGGAATGCCAACAGTTTGACGAGATGCACCTAATTGGGCCTTAAGCGTGACAGTATTAATATTTTTAATAGGAAACACTAAGCTTATTTCAACGTCCACTGTGCAAGACAGACAGTTTTTAGGGCGGCACCTAATTGGGCACTATGCGTGACAGTATTATTTTTTTAATACGAACACTAAGGTTATTTCTACCTCCTCTTTGCAACTCCAACAGTTTGACGAGATGCACCTAATTGGGCCTTAAGCGTGACAGTATTAATATTTTTAATATGAAACACTAAGCTTATTTCAACGTCCCCTGTGCAATACAGACAGTTTTTAGAGTGGCACCTAATTGGGCTCTATGCTTGACAGTATTTTTTTTGAACACTAAGAATATTTCTACGTCCTCTTTGCAATGCCAACAGTTTGACTAGATGCACCTAATTGGGCTCTATGCGTGACAGTATTTTTTTTTAATATAAACACTAAGGTTATTTCTACTCCTCTTTGCAATGCGAACAGTTTGACGAGATGCACTTAATTGGGCCTTAAGCGTGACAGTATTAATATTTTTAATATAAAACACTAAGCTTATTTCAACGCCCACTGTGCAATACAGACAGTTTTCAGGGTGGCACCTAATTGGGCTCTATGCGTGACAGTATTAATTTTTTAATACGAACACTAAGGTTATATCTACGTCCTCTTTGTAACTCCAACAGTTTGACGAGATGCACCTAATTGAGCCTTAAGCGTGACAGTGTTTATATTTTTAATATGAAACACTAAGCTTATTTCAAAGTCCCCTGTGCAATACAGACAGTTTTTAGAGTGGCACCTAATTGGGCTCTATGCGTGACAGTATTTTTTTTAATATGAACACTAAGGTTATTTCTACGACCTCTTTGCAATGCCAACAGTTTGACGAGATGCACCTAATTGGGCTCTATGCCTGACAGTATTTTTTTTTAATATGAACACTAAGGTTATTTCTACGACCTCTTTGCAATGCCAACAGTTTGACGAGATGCACTTAATTGGGCCTTAAGCGAGACAGTATCATTTTTTTTTAATATGAAACACTAAGCTTATTTTAACGTCCACTGTGCAATACAGACAGTTTTCAGGGCGGCACCTAATTAAGCCCTATGCGTGACAGTATTATTTTTTTAATATACATACTAAGGTTACTTCTACGACCTCTTTGCAATGACAACAATTTGACTCGATGCACCTAATTGGGCCTTAAGCGTGACAGTATTAATATTTTTAATATGAAACACTAAGCTTATTCCAACGTTCCCTG
Source organism: Cryptocephalus moraei (assembly GCA_946251905.1). NCBI lineage: Eukaryota > Metazoa > Arthropoda > Insecta > Coleoptera > Chrysomelidae > Cryptocephalus > Cryptocephalus moraei. The sequence goes on along the minus strand of OX276464.1, from coordinate 18,499,600 downwards.
TGCAATACAGACAGTATTCAGAGTGACACCTAATTGGGCTCTATGCGTGACAGTATTACTTCTTTAATATGAACAGTAAGGTTATTTCTACGTCCTTTTTGCAATGCCAACAGTTTGACGAGATGCACCTAATTGGGCCTTAAGCGTGACAGTATCATTTTTTTTAGTATCAACACCAAGGTTATTTCAACGTGTCCTGTGCAATACAGACAGTTCTCCGAGTGGCACCTAAGTGGGCTCTATGCGTGACAGTATTATTTTTTTAATATGAACACTAAGGTTATTTCTACGCCCTCTTTGCAATGCCAACAGTTTGACGAGATACACCCAATTGGGCCTTAAGCGTGACAATATCATTTTTTTAATATAAACATTAAGGTTATTTCAACGTCCCTTGTGCAATACAGACAGTTTTCCGAGTGGCACCTAAGTGGGCCCTATGCGTGACAGTATTAATTTTTTAATATGAACATTAAGGTTATTTCTACGTCCTCTTTGCAATGCCAACAGTTTGAAGAGATACACCTAATTGGGCCTTAAGCGTGACAGTATTAATATTTTTAATATGAAACACTAAGCTTATTGCAACGTCCCCTGTGCAATACAAACAGTTTTCCGAGTGGCACCTAATAAGGCCCTATGCGTGATAGTATTATTTTTTTAATATGCACACTAAGGGTCTACGACCTCTTTGCAATGCCAACAATTTGACGCGATGCACCTAATTGGGCCTTAAACGTGACAGCATTAATATTTTTAATAGGAAACACTAAGCTTATTTCAACGTCCACTGTGCAATACAGACAGTTTTCAGGGTGGTACCTAATTGGGCTCTATGCGTGACAGTATTACTTCTTTAATATGAACAGTAAGGTTATTTCTACGTCCTCTTTGCAATGCCAACAGTTTGACGAGATGCACCTAATTGGGCCTTAAGCATGACAGTATCATTTTTTTTAGTATCAACACTAAGGTTATTTCAACGTGTCCTGTGCAATACAGACAGTTCTCCGAGTGGCACCTAAGTGGGCTCTATGCGTGACAGTATTATTTTTTTAATATGAACACTAAGGTTATTTCTACGTCCTCTTTGCAATGCCAACAGTTTGACGAGATACACCCTATTGGGCCTTAAGCGTGACAATATCATTTTTTTAATATAAACATTAAGATTATTTCAACGTCCCTTGTGCAATACAGACAGTTTTCCGAGTGGCACCTAAGTGGGCCCTATGCGTGACAGTATTAATTTTTTAATATGAACATTAAGGTTATTTCTACGTCCTCTTTGCAATGCCAACAGTTTGAAGAGATACACCTAATTGGGCCTTAAGCGTGACAGTATTAATATTTTTAATATGAAACCCAAGCTTATTTCAACGTCCCCTGTGCAATGCCGACCGTTTTCTTTGTAGTTTTCCCGCCCAAATATATCAAAAACCTCTAAATACAAAATACGTAACTGTGAACATCAGCACTCTTTCAGGAGCGCTTGAGGAAAATAATAGAAAAAAATCTTCAACTTGGCGTCAGCATGAAACATGTAACGCTGTGAGTCATCGTATGTCCAGACGCGTGTTCGTAGAGGCATACGATTTCGCGGCGTTCGCATCTGGAAAAATAAGACGGCCGAAGGAACCGGGCCCATAATGAAAAATTGCTTAATAAATGTCATATTAGTTTTGCTGAAATAATACGCTACGCCCTTAAAGTACGCTTTGACGGAATGTATCCTAACCACCCCCGCCACCACCGTATCTACCGAATCAACCCCGACTCGTTAAAAATAATCTCCGATCTCCCTACCTAAGACACCCTCAATCACACGGCTCGGGACTTCCCTAAAACACAGGAAATCCTAAATCCTCCCACTTCCAGCGCGGACCTCCATAAATCCCCCGCACTGATCACAACCCTTAGCCGCTAATTTCGAGCGAATTAACCTGGATTTGAAGGTAGACTGAGAGAAGATACGTACGTGTATGTGTGTGCGTTTGTAGTTTATATATCGTCTGTTATTTATTGCGCCCCCGACGGGGGTTGATGGGGGGTTCGGGAGGGAAAGTGAAATGGAACGTCGACCGATGAAAGGTCGATTCGAATGGAGGACGAGACAAAGCGCGCCGTTCGTTAAGAAAATAAACGCTAATTGAAACGAATAGCGAGACGAGACCCTAAGAACGCGGAGCGTAACAAAAATACACAAACAAACAGACAAACAACCCGGACCGGTATCAAAGGAACGTTTTTTTTTTTTACGAAATTCGTTTACTACGAGCGAACAAAGAAAAATCAAAGGTAGGTACAACGTACATTCATAATTATCGTCGGAGGTGAAGCGAAACTCTTTTCAATTCACTGTTTACTCCCACAACAGCAACAGGCGGCCCGCGTCATAAAAACGGATTATTTACAGTGAAACCACCTCCCAAATTATTTTAAAAATTCTTACCGCTCACAATTACCGTGCGATTTATTAACAAAGTTCGAGTCTGCAGATTAGAAAGTCGTTCATTAGCTCGGGCGTAGGCGTAAAGAGATAGAGAGAAAGAGAGGAAAAAAAGGCTCATTTCGACGTTATCTCCCTTATCCGAAGGATAAACGGCAAAACCCTCGCTTGATCTCCGGAAAAGGAAAATTACTGCTTGCGAAACTCATAAACGATATTTACCGATTGTTCGTCGTTCGTAACGATCTCGCTCGATGCTAGTTCGATAAGAAACGAATAGTACGTGAAAACAAACAGTGATTAAGGGGAACAGTGGCTTGTGTTGAAATAACATATATGATATATTAAATACATAGATAACGCATGGTTAGTTAAGTAGCATTTTTAGTATTATTGATTGATACAGCACCGTCGTTATCAAATAAGTTCGAAATTTAATAAAATACGGGTGGAAATCCGTAACAGTTTCTTTGGACGTGTTGTTAAGGTTGTGCGATACAATATAACGCCGTATGCTTTACAATGCAAACTGATTTCAATGATAACGCAAGGGTGAATCATAAGAATTGAATGTTTATTGTACCAATCGATTAAGAAAATATAAATGTATGTTTTTAAGAGACTACTTTTGTTTGAAACTTATTACATTTCTGGAAATATCGTTTTGAACATAAAAAAACGGAATAAAAATTCCAAAACCTATTCAATCGTAAAGTAGTAAAGTTTGACATCTTAATAACGTGGAGAATGAAGTACTCTACGATGCTTATTAAAATATTATGAGCTTGTAAAAGTATCTGGGTAGTTATTGTTGAAATTAGAATAACTGACACGCCCCTCGAACAGGCGCTACCTCGACAGATCCTCTGATGGTCATAAATTTTATTGCGGTAAGGGTTCTCTCGGCCTGAGGGCGGGACTTGAACAATTTATCTTTTCTTTTTGCATATTCGCTTTTGACGACATCTACCGGAATTCGTATCGAAGTACCAAAGTATCGAACAACCTTAAATAAAAATAAAAAAGGAATCCAACAAAAAAGCGAGTAATCAAAATTAAGTTTCGTACTCCACAGCTTCCTACTCTTTCAGAAATGATATAACTTTTCCCCCATAAGGTAAGGTTACGATTTTAATAGATTCCCTTAGATATATCGAAGCAAAACAACGCATTCCAACCAATAAGACGTGCAAACCGTTGCTATTGTGGCGCGAAATGTAAACATCAGCGTGAAGCGTGCTCCCTTTTATCTGACGCATGCGGCGCATTTCAAAGAGACTATAAAAACTCTTCTCGAATAATCGGGAGCGTCCAATTAGAGAAAGAATAAACCGAAGGTTCTCGAAACGGCATTATTGGGGCTATAAATTACGAGACGGTTCCGTCGCAAATAGTAGACAAGGAGTCGTATATGATTCTACGTTAACTTGCTAATCATTTAACGAATAATTCAATCAGTTTAAACAAATTCTATGTGATACTAACATATAAAGAGCATGGGATTTGGGACGGGCCCGAACTGCACCACATCGACTTTAGCCACCCCGCTGCGTTAAGTAGGGATAATTACTTACGAACCGCTCTCGGAAACCAGGCGAAGCGGTGGATAAATGTACGCTCATCGGTGACGAAAAATGCGGTTGGACATATTGCCGCCAAAGATATTGACATAAACGTGCTTATATCATATTAAAAATAAACACTTCTTGCGGCTAAAAACAACCTTGTCAAATAAAAAAAATAACTGTCTTACTTTCTAAAATGCAACTTATATAAATCAAAAGAAACTATCTTTTTATCGTCTATACTGATATGATACATCTTTGACGTATTGAAAACGATCAATTTGTCCGTTATCATATTCATTAATTTTTTGTGTTACATACTGTAATTTTTGACGGACGTGAATATCTCGACACCTTTGTGGATCATCGGCACTGTTTAATTTAACGTAGGATAACGTTTGAAATTGAATTAACTCCGATACAAATGTAAATATATTTGGATGAGATTCATAAAAAGATCTGGCAAATTTATAGTGGAAACTCTCACAGCCATTAGTGGTTCTTTTAATGCAACTACATTTTTCAGCCCACAATGTTGGAGGAAAGGGAGAATCGGGCTCTATATAATTCTCAACTAAATAATCGGCCATTTGGCGGATTCCGTCATGAACTGGAGCTATTGACATGAAGTCAAGATAGAAACAATCGCTTACTTCTGCCGGATCTAGTAATGCTAAACCGAACAAATGTCCAAGCCATTGCCCTATCTATATTGTAATATATATACCTATTTATTTAATACTAAACAGGTTTATTACTAAACTTACTACATATTGCATATCTTTCAATTTCGGAATACAAATTGGATGCATATTTAAACGGGTATTCAGAGCATATTTTTCCAGCTTTAATTATTACCTACGACCTATAAGTATAAATACCTTGTAATTTAGTTACAAGAAGAAGAGTATTTATTCGTAACCAAATAATAAGTAATACTTTTTGTCATTGCAAAGCAGTTTGGTAACAGTTCTTATCACGAGTATCTATTTCATTTCCAAAAATTTACGCGACCGTACAGCGTACGGCGTACGCATAGCCACTTCCTTGATTCCTTTGGATTTTTCACCGACCGTGGTTAGGTAGCGACCCTACTTAACGCAGCGGGGGGGGCTAAAGTCAAAGCGGTGCAGTTCGAGGCCGACGGGGATTTGTGTCTACAAAGAATACGCCACCGATTAGTATCGCACAAGTTATTAAAAATCTTTCTATACACCGGCTCGCTCCTGTTCACTTCCCCGAAAATAAAAATGAATAAATGAAACTGCAGAAATTGCCTTATTTATCCAGCCTCTCCTCATTCTCTTAAATCCAATAAAATTGGCACCGCTCGGAACGTTTTCCCGTTCTTAATAATGTAATTTCGTAAATATATTTCTTCTTTTATTCAGTTTTCGCCGTGATTCTTATTTTTCATTCGAGGCGAACGAAGTAAGTGGGACGTCGGGATAATTACACGGGAGCCCGTAGGGGAATTGGTAAAATGACGGGACCGTCGGGGTAAACAGGAATTTTATTAGCGTCGAGCGTCGGATTTGAATTTGATAGCGATTTTTGATAAATACGGACTTTGCAATTTAATTTAAAAAAAATGCCGACAGCAATCTTCGTTAATCAATGTAATATTGCGCGAATTTTTTTTCAGATTTTCATGGTTTCGAAGACACTGTTGACGCGAACATTATTTAAGACAATTTATTTTAATGTTCAATTAAGGCGATTTTGAGTTGAATCGACCATCAAGTTAGGAAATTTATAAATACTTTAGTCAAAGCATCATTTGGAGAATATTATTTAATTAGTTTAATAAGTCTCTTTGTTGCTGTGAGTAACGATATTTCAATCGAATTCGACCAAAACTGTAAACTAAACTAGTAAACTAATTTCGGGAACTTTTTGCCTAAATTATGCATTTCACTAAACACGCTTGTTTAACAAATGATGAATAACACTGACCGAAAGTGATAAGGTCAAGATCGGATAACGAACGAACAGTAGCGTCAGGAGATTACGTCACGCCCTGTCTCCAACTACAAGAACTTCAAGTGGGATCTGCACGTTAAGGCGGAAACAGACTATTGTCACCTCACGTAAGCTCACGTGCTGTCACGTTAACTCACGTCACTTTGAGGTAACCTCAGTCTGGTTCTGATACATTTAAATACCATGTGAAATAATACTCCGCACTTTTTACCCGGGACGTGAGTTAACGTGACAGCATGTGAGCTCACGTGAGGTGAAAATAGTCTGTTTCCGCCTTTACGCCCTCAGATCCACATCGGAGATTACGTCACGACCTGTTTCCAACTACAAGAACTTTAAATAGGATCTGCACGTTACGCCATCAGATCCACATCGGAGATTACGTCACCACCTGTCTCCAATTACAAGAACTTTAAATAGGATCTGCACGTTACGCCATCATATCCACATCGGAGATTACGTCACGACCTGTCTCCAACTACAAGAACTTCGAGTAGGATCTGCACGTTACGCCATCAGATCCACATCGGAGATTACGTCACGACCTGTCTCCAACTACAAGAACTTCAAGTAGGATCTGCACGTTACGCTCTCAGATTCACACCCAGAGATTACGTCACGACCTGTCTTCAACTACAAGAACTTCAAGTAGGATCTGCACGTTACGCACTCAGATACACACCGAAGATTACGTCACGCCATGTCTCCAACTACAAGAACTTCAAGTGAGATCTGCACGTTACGCCATCAGATCCACATCGGAGATTACGTCACGCCCTGCCTCCAACTACAAGAACTTCAAGTAGGATCTGCACGTTACGCCCTCAGATTCACACCGGAGATCACGTCACGCCCTGTCTCCATTCTACAAGTCCGTGTACACTCTTACGACCTGTAGACAAGATTAATTATACCAATTAACGAGCTGCGAGATTCTACATACAGTCCACTACACACAGACCACTATACCCATCGTTGAGACATCAAATTCAAACTGAATGCACGGTTTTTTAAAAAGTTTCACGATCAAAATATTTAGCGAACTTTCACTTTTTGATTTACGGAGTTTTTTGAAGAGGAGTGTTTCCGGAGGTTATGTAACTTGGTCAAGGTGAGAAAAAGGTAATCCCGATCCTATCGTATACTCCAGAAATTGTTTTTAGTTCACTAGACAGTAGACGAAGACTCGATCCCAATTACTATAGGTGCGAAATTCCCTGAATTTTCGTTAGATCGAATTACTCGGGGGAATCGGAAGCGGACCCGGCCAAAGTCCACGTTACCTTTCGAAAAAACCGTCTCGATCCCTCCCGTCTCGGGACGAGGGAAATACGAACCCTCTCCCGCCCGTTTTAAACTCCCCGGGATAATATTCCCTCTCCCGAAGTTATCGTCCCTAACGAAATCGAGAACTCCCGAGTATCCGACGGGAGGGGGGAGCCGTATTAACATTAAAATTCCCAGGATGGACTGGTATCCGATCGGAATCGCGTAGATCGATACTCGGATCGTCGATGGATTAAAAGCGGGAAGGGGGAGAGAAGAGTCCAGACCGCGGCGGAAGGGTAAACTTCGATATCTTGGAAAAGTTTAAATTCCCGTGTAATGGAGGAGGGGACGGGACGAATTATCGGTTAATCGGAGCGGATGATTGATTCTTTAGAGCGCCCACGAGCGGTGGAGGAGCGACTCTAACGAATTAACAGAGAAGGGATGACTGTGCGATATAATGGGAACTTCGGGAGAGCAAACCAATTAATACCTAAACTCATACTAAACGATATGGGGAGTAGGATGAACAAGGGGGGATGAACCAACCCTTCCCTTGAGACTACGGAAAATAAACTAGTCTAAACTCGACATTCTCCGAGAAAAAACGAGAGTAAAAGTGGGGTGTTAAGAAAGCAGGGATTGGTTAAGAGTCAAGCGAGAGAAAAGGTTCAAGTTCAACGATTGGCGATCACATGGGAGGTCCCTTTCGGTCATGGGAAGGGATCATTCCCGACGAGAGACGAAACTGGGAGAGAACTAGTCTCGGGGACCCGAGAGGGTTCGGACGGCTGGGCCACTGTGGCCCAGTTATCTAGTTTTGGGTGATTAGTAAAATTTAAGTCAGTTAGAAGTCGAGCCGGGACTTTGAAAGCGTCGAGATCAGAATTTTGACAAACTTTTGGCTGGAGAACCCCAAAATTGGAGGGGCCCACGTATTAAAATTGTCCTTTGTAAATCTGCGTGGTGAATTCGTGTGTCGGTCCGAAATAACGAAAACAGTGAGATGAGGTTGAAGTTCTCGGGGTGTGGAGCTGGAGCTAGACCAAGTTCTCAAGTTATCCCCAAAGTAGAAATGAAACACCGTTCACTTCTGTCGTGTTTTTAATAGTTCCGACGTTTCGCTTGTGCTCACAAGCATAATCATGGAAAAATTTGTAGTATGATGTAGTAGTATGTAATAGTAGTAGTATGGATCGATACGCGATAGAAAATTGACCTGATAGGGGTTTCTATTTTTGATCATAACATCAATAATGGCCCCATGGTTTTTACTTTTACTGCTGACATCTTCTTACTTTTGACATGGTTACACTACCTATCCGTATACGTTGTAAGTGAATCACATAGTGTCTACTGTTACTCGCTCTCCTACATCAACTTGGTATTGTTCATCGATCATCATACTACAAATTTTTCCATGATTATGCTTGTGAGCACAAGCGAAACGTCGGAACTATTAAAAACACGACAGAAGTGAACGGTGTTTCATTTCTACTTTGGGGATAAGTTGAGAACTTGGTCTAGCTCTAACGATAAACAGTGTTTTGATTGGTTCGCTTCGTCAATTACGTTAAGACGAATTGGGTGTGCTTGGATATTCCACTCTCACCGACCGCACGTCTATACGTGTGAACACGAGAGCAGAGAGTGGAGAACGGGTTCGTCGGACCTAAAAGGGGAGCAGCGATCAACGCCGGCGCCGAGCTCGCTCAAAGGGCCGTAAGCAGAGAGCTCCTGGGACGTAGCGAACATCAGGGGGTAATTTGAGTCGTTTAGTGAAGGGAATCTGTTACTTTCTGACACACTTGTGTCGTTTGTAAAATCTGTCAGTAAGGATTACGAATTTGTATTACAACTGAATTACTTACGATCTAGGAAGATCGTCCGCATTTATTGAGCCGGAGATGCTCATTTGCTAGCCGCCATTAAGAGCTAAATAAAGTAAATAACAAACGTTATACTCTGTAGAACAATTCCTAATGTATAAAATACCATCCAGACGACATTAACGAAACGAATTACTGCGATGGATGAAAAGAGCCGACGACAAGGAAACGGAAGAAACAGTCTACCAAAAGGAAAACCAAAACCATACGATTAAGTCACTTCACTACGAAACAGCTGTAGGTTCCCATGACACATTACGTCACTTGTCGCAAATTGTGACTGGGATTTAAACAATCACGCGTATACACACTTTTTATCCTCGGTGGGCGAATCCCGCTTACGTTCCCGAGACTATGCTTTTGTGCGTGTGTGTGTGTCAGATTTAGAAGGGCTCATCCCCGAGATTAGATTCCGCAGAGCCGGGAGAGGAGGATTTGCTAATGCAAAGTGGGCGAATCACGTTCCCATTGTGTATGTATGACGGAGCAGAGCGCCGAACAACAAGAGAAACATCTTATACGGGACGGGGGGGACGAGGGCTCCTGTCCCGCGTATCCATCGCCTAAGGGATGGCTAATTGAAAAACACGACGTAAAATAATGTCGAGAGTGAGAGAGAGAGAAATTCGACATACGTTCCACACGTGTGATGATGTTATGGTGAATTTTTTGGTTTGGCTGTTTTGTGTCCAATCTTCATATTTCTTTGTTTGTTTCGTGTTATAACGCTCAGCCGATTTGCCTTTTCTTTTCGACTATGAACGACCGACGGTCCGAGATTTACCATCGTGCCGTTCCCAATTACGTCGCACTTTGGGACGGAATCGCCGAAGAGCCTCGTCCCGAATCGAATCCTCGGCACGTCCCCGTCATTCCGGGTCCTCTCCGGCTCCTCCGTACGAATCCTGAAATATTAATCCCTCTCCCCTATTCCAACTACTAGACAATCCCGAATGATTTAACGTCTCGTGTCCGGACTTCATTTCCTTTCGCCGTACTTCTCTCTCTCTCCGACTCTCTCCGGCTTAATTGAGCCGAACCTTCATCAGGGAAAATCCCGCTTCATCCCTCTCGGTATCGTTTCGGCGGGTAGGCTAACAAAGTGAATATTTTCTCATCTTCTGCCCGCCCTTTTATCCGCCACTCGTAAACACTTGTTTCCCGACCGGCCACGATCTATTCCTTCCTATTAGAGACTTTCGGGCGCCGCTCTTAATAGGAACGTTATTGCCAGGATGAAATGCGATGACGCGTTACGTTGAAAAAATAACGTGATCGTAATGAGGAGATAGTAGAGTAGGGGAATGCCAGGATCGAAATTACCGTAATCCAAGTCCGCTCGCGACTATACGCGTAGTTGTACGTTAGCGACATTCGATATTAAAGCGGCAACTTGGCCCGAATAAGTTCCTGGAAAATGAGGTGTCATCTTACATATATGTGAGCTGCATCACGCATCTCAACTTCCAATCATCATGATGAAGTCCTCTCCTTGTTACGGCATCTTCAATATCCTTCTCCAGGTAAATCTGGGTCTTCCCCGTTTTCGTTTAGTTGGTGGGCGGTAATCCAAAGCTCTTTTGGACACCTTGTATCGAAGCAGATTTTCGAGAGTTGAGGGTAGCCCGCCCACCGTACAGTTAATTGCGAAATCAAACCTAACTCAGATAGATGGCGGTCGATAAGGCAACGTCCAATCTACCATCGTTTAAACATCCAGACTAAATTTAGATAAGCCAACCGCCCCCCTTCAGCGTTCTGTGCCTGAAGTAATGCAAGGTGAGAAGCAGATTTTCGAGAGTTGAGGGTAGCCCGCCCACCGTACAGTTCATTACGAAATCAAACCTATCTCAGATAGATGGCGGTCGATAAGGCAACGTTCAATCTACCATCGCTTAAACACCCAGACTAAATTTAGATAAGCCAACCGCCCCCCTCCAGCGTTCTATGCCTGAAGTAATCCAAGGTGAGAACCAATACTTGTCTGTGACAAGCCGTTCGTTATTCCTATTTTTCCGTTGCGTCTGATATCCGTTTCCGTTCTACCGACCGATATATGTAATTGTGAACGTTACCGACCGTTAGTTTTCCCCGACCGAATTATTCGTTATTTGTTACATAACCGTCCGATTGTGAACGTACTACCGACCGATACATGTAATTGTGAACGTTACCGACCGTTAGATCTAGACCGACCGACACCGTCCGATTGTGAACGTACCGCCGACCGAACTATATGTTCCGCCGTTATATGTTTTGTTTGATGCCAATATTCTGACCAATAGATCATAACAGCTTCAAAGATTGATCCATATATATGTAATTTAGTCTTCAACGTTATCTTAGTTGACCACAATAATCCATTTAATTTCTAGGTGGTTATCTTTCCTTGGGTTGTTCGAGTCTGTATGTCTCGCTCGCATGTTCCGTAAGATGATATTAGCCTGAAATTAGATACGCCGTACTAGTCACATATGGTGGAGGCGACTTTGGGCGTGCTGATATAGCACGTTTCCCCATATACCTAAGAATATGTAGGTCCAAATACAGACTGAACCAAAAATAAAAATGGAAGATTTATCAGACTTGACCATAGAACGACACTTTCTTAGAACTGTTGTTACCATTCGTACTTCACCTTGACATATCGTGTGATGAGTTTGTAGCCTTGTTTAGTAATAATTCAAAATGGAATACTGATCATGATATACCATTAAAATAGTTCATAGGATTTATTGTGCTTCTTGAGTAAATTTCGTTATCGTAGGATGATGACTCGAATTACCGAGTGACGAACTTGACCGTGGCGACGCTGACTTCGCGTTATTAGTTTTGGGATATCAATTCCGCTTTAATTACAACAACAGAACTGACCACCAAGACTGCGATCATAACTAACTTAGTGCATAGGTCAAGAATTACGTCTTCCTCATATCTGACAATAGTTTCAAGTGCGTGTTGAAGGTTTTGAAACGTCCGTCACGATTTTCGTTAGTGGGCAAGGAAAATTCCCGTCACTCGAATTAATTATCGCCCGTGAATGACGGCGTGACGGGATCGTCTATTTCCGATTTCCATCAATGAAACCCGCCCGCCTCGTTCCCATATTGCGCGGGTCGTTGTCTCGCTCGTTGTTTTTCCCACGTACGACGTTAATGATTAATTGCGGCCGAAAGTGGGTACGTGCGGCACAAATCTTTGTCGTCGACGTTTTCATTGGGGACGTTCAAAGGGAGAGGGCCCCATTGACGTCCGATAGGACGTCGGAATGCTTTGTTGCTATTGTCGTTTTTCGCGAAAAGAAAAAAATTCCTATTCGATAGAGGGATTTTTAAAATCGGCCCGTCGAGCGAACGGAGCTTTTGTTTAGGGGAGACTTAAGTTCTTGCCATTAAGCCGGGAAGGTTTTAAGTCGATGGGTTTTGTGGGGAGAGATTTAAAGTTTGATATGGATCAAATACGAGTATGTAGACTCGTGAACTGACGAAATATCCACGTTTTTCGACATTTACAAATCTTCAGATTGTATACCCGAAGAGTATAACTCTGAAAAACGCCGCGAAGAGTATAATTCCTAATAATACGCGGCGATAAAAAGAATTCCTTAATAACTGTCGGCCAAAGAAGATATTTCAAGTTGGGTGTACGAGAACACATAACTCCTCATAATACGCGGCGAAAAAAATTACTACTTAATGAATGACAACGAAGAAAGCTATTTCTATTTGGGTGTCCGAGAAGACTATAACTCATAATAATCCGTGGCAAAAACAATAACTCCATGATCATCATCATCAAGCTGCCTATCCACTCAATAGACGTTGGCGACCACATGTTGGAAATAATCCCTGTCTCTGGCTGCGCTGACAAGCTCTTCTATCGTTCTTAATCCGGTCCAGTGTCTAATATTCCTTATCCATGACATCTGTCTTCTTCCAATTCCTCTTCTGGCGTCTATTTTCACTTCCAAAATTATTATTATTATGAACTCCGTGATAAGTGACGTTATTTTTTTCGTCGACACTTATCGAAGAACGTTGCTAATCTATTGGCAGTTATACTCTTCGCGGGCACACACATGAAAATAACTTTTTTCGCTGCAAACTTTTGTACAGTATAATCTTCGTTGAATTATACTTTTCGCAGGCACACATTGAGAAATTTTTTAGGAGTTATACTCTTCGCGGGCATGTAGAGGAAAATAACTGTTTTCTAAGACTCTTATCCGAAAGTTATTTTTTTCGTTGACAATTTATTGGGAATCATACTCTTCGTAGGCACAGGCGATACGTACAGTGACGTTCAGAAGCAAATTTGAAACATGTCAAATGTGAATTTAATTTTGTAGTAAAAATAGGAATAATTTCAGAAAACATTTGGTAGACATTCTGCATTTTTATAATACAAATCAGTAATACTGTCACGAATGAGAGCGGTACCTGGACCACAAAACACGACTTAACCAATACGCAAATACGCGACTAAATAAACAATCGGATTTCTGATTAAATCTTGCGTTCAAAGTTCATGACGTCTAGATGAGACGAAACTTGAATTACCCCAACTCTACCAAAAATGAAAAAACACTTTCAATTATTACAAAGATGAAGACTTAAAGTTCACACTACACAATTCTCAAGGACAAAAAGATCAAATAAGATGAAGACTAAATTCATGATGTCAAGTCCACACTACACAATTCTCGAGGACGAAAGGATCGGATTTCAACAAATCTTGCATTAGACGTTCATTATATCCAGTTAGGAAGCAACTTGGATTATTCCAACTCTTCCAAATATCGAAAAACACCTTAAATAATGACAAAACCGCGATGAAGATTAAATTCAGAATTCCAAGTTCACACTATATAATTCTCAAGGATGAAAGGATCGGATTTCAGATTAAATCTTGCTTAGAACCTCATGAAGTCTATTTGGAGTGCAACTTAAACTGCCCCAAATCTTCCAAAAATAAAAAGTCTTCTCTCAGTCGATGAGTAACTAACGGGTGACGTGCTGACAGACGAAAACGACTCCATAGAACGAGTCCTGTGCTCTCTTACGACGTGAACTCTAGAAACTCCCGAATTTGTAATTTCGCCACATGATAAAACAATTTTCAGTGTTTTGGTATTTTCGACTTGTTCACTTTGTGCCCTTTAGGGATTTGTGGCATTTACGTATTTTCTCGTGTAATTCGCTCTAGTATTCATGTTACCTCTTCACTAATTAAATTCATTCATGTTATGTTACCAGCAATGTCCTGTAATCCGTTTGTGATGAATAAGTCTAAATAAATGTCTGAGTCGTTTAACCTGCTTTGCTTGTGCTTGTGAGCTCAAACCGGGTACGCTTCATTGGGCCCTGCCCTGAGCGTGACAATGATTCATTTAAAAATCTATTTGCACTTTCCTAAAAACCAACTCTTAAGACTATACTTTGTGTTTCGCCGTCGTGCTGCATATTGCATGCATATTTTTAAGCAGCCAGTGATAAATGAGGCCGTAACTTCACCGACATTTTATGACATTCTCGCCCAACCGGCATTAATCTCGATTTCGCTGAATTTCCCAAGAAGGTGTACGCCGAGGGCGTTTTTTGCATACGTAAACGCACGGAATAACCGTAAAACTCGCGTCGTAAGCACTAAGCAGGGCGCTAAAAATCGTTACATCGGGTAATTACGGTACAAGTTAAGCTCCCGTTTATTAGACGCCTGACGTGCTCTCGATAGCCCGTACGCCAATGATCGAACACTTTCGCCCGGCAAGGTACCTACTTGCGCGTTTTATGACTCACGACGTGACTTTTTAGCGCAATTACCATAAAAACAAAGTAAACGTCCACCTTCGTACACCAGAAACAGGGGAAGGGAGTCGTTACGAGGAACGAAAATTAAAAAGTAACGAGTATCGACGATGGAAAATTCCTCAAAATGTTACTCGAGAAGACCGTCAACATCAAGGAACAATATTTTGAAAACTTCCCTTTCTCTCTACGCCTACAATGATTTTAACGCGCCTAAGCTAAGAATACGTCTTGAGCAAACTGTTCATCTAAATATTACAAAATTGGTTGTAGTAAGCAACTTTTAAGGGTATTGAGTATTTTACCGCAAAAATTTTGACGCAACCCGACGTAATGACACTAAATTTTGGGTGGATAATCTTAAAAGTAACATCTTATTTCAAAAATTTTGGAATTTCATGTATCAAAACTTCTTTGTTCATCATTATATGACATGTTGAAATCTTTGAAACATTTTAACCAACAACTCCCTCTTCAAAACGGATATAACACACATTATTCAGTTTCAATTTTACTATTGTCACGGCCTAGGGGTCTCATGGGCCCCGAGGGGAGCTCGTTTTAACGCTGATAGGAGAACAAAGTTAAAATATAAAGTACAAGTCAGTTCAGTCGTGGCATAGCTTAAGCGAGGCTGGAGTAGGCACAGGAGTACACCACGGCAGGGCCCCCTCGATGACTCTCCCAGAATATTCATAGCTGGACTGATTTTGCTAATTTTGACCTTGAAATATTTATGGAAGTTCAGGGAAGGTTTAAGCGTTGAGAAACATAAATAATAAGTAACGGAATTACTGAAGAAGGTACGTTTTGTAATTTGACATTTGTAATGAAACAAATGAAAGTATAGTGTCAGTTGGTTGTTAAATAAATAAATACCAAGATGATTATTAAAATCTATCATCAGTTTGTCAGCGCGCGAGAACATTACTGATTTTAAAATGCCAAGGAGAAGACGACCTGACTTAGATCGTCGAAGTCAATCAAATGTGCGACGAGCTACCTCACGTACAAATCACACTCACGACCAGCGAGAGACAGATAATGATAACATTCGTATTGGTATGACAGAATTGCGTTCAACGATGAATTATTATGAAGTAGATAGGCTTAGAATGGAACGACTTCGGGCACATCAAATACAACAGCAGCGAGCACGACACAATGAAATAGAACGATTCCGCAGACGCAGTCTTCGTGTAAACCTAGAACGAGTAGCATTCGACTACGACCCGAAAATAGATTATTGTGTCGACCAATCCGTAACGATTGCAGAAATGACAGTCATATGTCAGTATTGTAAAGCGTTAAAATCAAGCGGTGAATACGCCACAAGCTTAAATGTCTAGGTCATGTGATGAGAGGTCCGAAATATGAACTACAAGCCGTACCCGGCATGCGTCGCAATGCCACATAAAGTTTAAAGAAAAAAAAATTATAGATGACCCGGTGAAATTCCTATCATCTACATATATTTTTGAAAAATAATGTCAAAACAATACAAAATTTTTATCTACATTAAATTAAATGCAACACAGTTATACACATAATCAATTTAAGGCTTTCTGATCCACTATATTTTCCGTCTTTTTTGCGGTGCGTAAATTTATAAAGATGATGGTTTTACGACTCGCGAACACGCGACGTATAATTGTCCATGCGCGAAACCGGGAAACTCCAAGTTTATTCCGCAAACTGTCCTTGTATTAGCAATTGTATATTATCTTTTTAAATTTTTAATAAATAATTTATGAAAAACTACCCTGAAATTAGGTATGAAATTTTCCTGTACAATATGCGTTGCACCAAACGACGTCATTTAAAAGCAATTATTATACGTTTGGATGTTGGCCAAGAAATATTTAGTCATTTCCCACCCCAGAAACTAAAGAAGGTAATGGTTCTGGTGGTGGGAACAATTACGGCAATTTTACTTTACCACCAGCACAACATAATCCAGTAGCTTCACCGTTGCATTTTAACGCTTTACAATATTGACAAACGATTGTCATTTCTCCAATCGTTACGGATTCTTCGGCACAATAATCTATTTCCGGGTCGTAGTGAAATGCTACTCGTTCCAAGTTTACAGGAACACTGCGTCTGCGGAATCGCTCTATTTCATTGTGTCTTGAAGTGCGCTCCATGTTTTGGGCATTTGTTGCTCGTAGTACGTGCATGACCATCTTGGTGTTGATTCTGCCATGTCTTTTTCAGCTTGTCTAAGTGGTTTTTTGTTTGTTTGTTATTTTTACCTTTAGTTCGATTCGTCGGTAATTCTGTTCAGTCTGTTGTTTGGGTTTCTTCACTTCCGGTTTTGGGTCTTGTATTTGTACCTCATAGACATGTTTCTTGGGTGTTTTATTCGTTTAACGTCAGGTACAGTCGAATTGTTTTGTAGTTTTCCTCGATCCTTTTGAAATAGTGTGATCTTATATAATTGTGCTGATCGTCAAACCCAAGTTCATGGAACGCCTCGTTGTTCTCTTGGGCTTTCCCCCATAGTGCTTCTAGGTGATCAATCCTTTTTTGTAAATATTCCTTGGTTTTTCTTGCACTTCCGTTTTTCTTGCAATTATTTTGTAGTTATATGATTTCTTGGGCTACTTTTTCTTGTTCTTGAATCAACTCATCTGCTTGTTATATCTTGTCGTAGTTGAAATTGTGAATTTTTTAACTTAATTCTCTGGAAAAGATGGTTGTGACTTACTCAGGACTTTGCTTGTCTTCTTGACTTCCCACCGTTGTGTTGGCGTCGAAGTTCTTGAAGTTTTGGAGTTGTAATCACTGGCGGCTTTTCCTCCGGCTGCAGTGACTGGATATGTCCGTCGTTTCAAATTTGTAGAATTTGTAGACTTGGTGTCCTGGTGAAGTTGCTTTGACTTACTCAGGACTCTTCTTGGTTTCTTGACTTTCCGCTTTTGTGTTGGCGTCGTGTAGACTTTGTAGACTCGGTGCCCTGTCGATCTAAATGCTGTTGTATAAGAACTCGTTCGATTCAATTATTTACTGTTGAACGTAATTCTGTCATACCAATACGAATGTTATCTGTCTCTCACCGGTCGTCAGTGCGATTTGGACGTGAGAGCTCGTCTCGTAGCACATTTGATTGACTTCGACGACCTAAGTCCATCTTCTCCTTGGCATTTTAAAATCAATAAAGTTCTCGCGCACTGACAAACTGATGATAGATTGTAATATCGTCTTGACATTTATTTATTTGACAACCAACTGACACTATACTTTCATTTGTTTGATTATAAATGTCAAATTACAAAACGTACCTTTTTCAGTATTTCCCTTACTTATTATTTATGTTTCTCACCGAAAAACCTTCCCTGAACTTTCACAAATATTTCAAGATCAAAATTAGCAAAATCCGTCCAGCCGTCTCGAGTTCAAGGTAGACAAACGAACAGCAATCCATTTTTATATATATAGAGATTACGACTTGTAATGCAAGGGAAGGTCCAAGACGAAAGAAGTGTTGGAAGAAGAGGCCATCTCTTGCCTACGAAATTTAAGGGATTAGTGCCAATGTAGTACTATGTGTACAACCCTATGTGTAGAAGAATTCAGAAAGACGGCCTCAAAAATACGCATATCAATGATGACTGCCAATGAGTTGAATGATGGAAACAAAAGCAACGATTATTAACGGTGGCTACGTTTTAAGAGTAACATGTCTCGCCTGGAAGAAAAACAGTCATGGACTTAACCCGTGTCTCCGACTGTCTCTACATTACGAACGTGTTAATCAATCTGGATTCTTACCCTGACGATTGGACCGTCAAATTATTGTCTATTTGTATGTTTACCCTCGACTTTCGTAGACTGAAAAACACAGTAACCATCGATCGGACAACAAAGAATTATTATTCATCGTCCTCGCCGTCGTCATTCCCATTTGCCGCATCTAAAAATAATCCGGACCCACCTACGGACCGACAGTCGAATCGATTACCATTCGATGACACTCGCAGGCCGGGCCCGCCTCCGCGACAGACAAACCAGCGCCAAATTATAATTTACGTCCGACGCCAGGAAATGGGAATCGAGATCTGTCCGGGAATCAATTCGAACCGGCCGAGGTTATCGGACGGGATAGAGGGATTGATTTTACAATACGTCCGGGAACATCGAAGGGTTTCCGGGATCATTCTACACGATGACGTCGACGAGGCTTACGTCGGACAATTGGATCGTTGGCTCGGCAAACGAATTGTTAAAATTGAAGAGATATGCAACTCAAGTCTGACCAACAAGTTTATACTCTTTGTACGCATATTAATTAATGAGATCGTCGTCAATAGTGGGATTTTTCGTGTACCGAAGGAAACAAAATTCGCAGTTATCGTAGGCAGTATACCTGCATTTTTACCTGGTTTTGTATAATTTTGAAGGGGCCACCCTGTTTAGTGATGTCAGAACAAAAGGTCCAAAGGCGAAGAAGAAGAAGGTACTAAGAGATAAGCGGAAATCCGGCGAGAGAATATTAAGATGTCCGTTGCGTTTCGCGTTTTCCCTCTACATGTATTTTTCCAGGAAGACGGGGTCACTTGTTACAAATTACCTGCGTACCCCTATTAGCCGTAATAATTCTCGTAACTATTAACCCTACTACTATATAACTTTATTTCAACGAAAAATACCGTAATTATTGGTACTCCGTTATCCTAAACGACATTGTTTCCAGCACGCCTATGACCTTGACGCTCACCTTATTAATTTGCGTCTATCTTGTTGGGAAAAAGAGTACAACGGTCATTAAAATGCCGCGAACGGTAATTCACGCGAATTCCGTGAATTATAGGTAAGTACATACCTAAATACCATTTCTAACAATTCTTGCGTTAATGACAAAAGAACCACAGAGAAGTCGACGGTAAAGTTGGACAAATACACTTAAAAACAGTCTAAATCGTACCTTGAAATCCAATGCGCCTACATGAGAGGACATAGTGAAGATGCTCTAAACAATGAGACGGTATTAGACATTCAAAGGTCAAAAACTACTTTACTTTTCAGGCAGATGTACACTTATATATAAGGAAGGGTTCTAGAACAAAGCAGTAATAACAAGAATGTTGCTGGTTTTTGCTGATTTAATTTGAATTGCTGATTTTTCTCTGCTTTGTTCTAGAACTTTTCCTTATTATAAGCGTATATCCATCTTGAAAACTAGAGTAGATGTGACCTTTGAATGTATAATATCACCTCATTGTTTATAACATTTTTGCTATGTCCTCTCATATAGATGTAGTGAATTCCACGGTACGATACGTATTTCAATTCAAATTTAATTAAACTGTTTTTAAGGGTTTGTCCAATTTTACCTTCGATTCCCCCATGAAAGACAGTTTTAAGCATGACCGACTTTGACATGACAATCTTCTACAATTCCATTTTTAATATCAGCAACAGTACGCGTTCTCGACGGTACGCAATACACATTACACACGATTCAACCCTCCCTAGGATGTTTACACTTCGAGAAAGATTTCTACAACTTGTGAAACATGGACTTTATTTCATTCATATTGCTTTTGGTCAAACTTAATGCCATAACTCAGGAATCTGTTGTGGTAGTAACTTGAAATTTTTAACATTTTATACTGACGTATAAATTAAATTTTCAAAAAAAAAAATGTTATGACCAGTGAAAAGTGTGTCTTACTTCCATGACTGTGTACTGTGTATCCACAAGGTCATAACTCAAAAACGCGTTGTGATAATCACTTGAAACTTTTAACAATTTGTAATGAAGGTTGAAGAGTTTTATCGAAATTGAATTTTTATGGCTGCGTTTAGTTCAATCACAAGGTCGTAACTCAGTGGTTCTCACTTAGAATTTTCAACTATTAATAAAACTTTTGAAAAAAAAATCTCATTTCATTGATGGCATTTCGATCAAACTTAAGGTCAATCACACGCTTACACCTCAAAAAACATTTTTTTTTTTTCGGTTCGTCTTGTGTGAGACTCGACTTCTAAAACACCCACAAATATCAAGTTGAGGCTTTGGCTTCAACAATTATATATTTTGGGCTGCTAAAAGTCCTAAATTGGCCAAATCTGTAAGTTCGAACTTCAAAAAAATATTTACTGTCGTCTCGTCTTATACGAGAATTCTGTTATTAATATTTCAACATCAACATACATCAAAAAAATATTTACGTTCGTCTCGTCTTATAAGAGAATTCAGTTTTTAATTTTCCAACATCTATAAACAACAGTTTCGTAGAATGTAAATGAAACGGCCAAATTAATTCGCTTACACCCAGAAAAAATATTGGATCGTATGTTGAAAGGAAAAAGGTCCCAACTCCTTTGAGGTCTAAATTGGAAAAATTGCCTCAATCATACCTCAAAAATAACATTTCAGCCTTTATAACACTCGCACAATACTAATTTCTTACAAAAGGCTTAAATTGGCCAAATCCAAAGTGTCCCGTTTGTAGCCTAGAGGATAGGCCTAAATTGGTCAACTTCGCTTAATTCTCACGTCTTGTGCACGTTTCCAGAATATCCAAAAAAATATCAATTTCATATATTTTATAGAATACGCGAAAATACTTAATTTTTTAACATTCACTTACCGCGTGTAACCGAAATCAATCAAAATGCGAGCACGTGCTGAACAAAGATGAGACTCACCTGAAATAGAATAGACAAATTAACCATCGTAATTGATGAAAAGCTAGGCAAGTGTGTCGGCGTAACGCTAATTAACGTGGATAATAGATGTGGCGAGGTATTAAAACGGTTTATTACTCGATGCCGTGGGGGATTTATCAAAGTAATTATTCCGTAGAAAAAAGAACGTATAAGGCCTAATTACAACTACGAAAATCCCCCCTCCAGCATTTTCGGTAATTACTCATTCTGAATCCGAGTGACGACGCTATACGGCACTAATTAATGAAGTTATAAGACACAATATGCGATATCGACGTCGTGGCAGGGAATTAATTGATAGGAATTGTTATTTGAGGAGCTACGGCCTGGGAATCCCACTTCGGAAACGTCATGCATATTTATTAGGGGAGACGTACATAAGCGTCAGATGGTTTATGGAATTCGGCATCCCGCGATTCCACGAACAATTAACCAACAAATCGCGTATTATTGAACGGGAAGTAGATGTGGATTTTACATCGATTTCAATCGAAAATTGTAAAAGGTACATTGATTCAAATTCTGAAGTTTTTCCAAAAGCTATCGAACAAACCGATCACTTCTCAAAATTGTATTTGGTCATATTGCCACGAGCGACCTCAAAGAAATACAGAGGAAGGACAAACATTGCCAGGACATCCTGTGACGCTGTCCGTTATTCTGCGTGCCCGCCCGCTGCCCTTTTGTGAGATGATATGTTCCCGGTAAAGCGAGCCCTGTACCAGCGGCCCCCTTAGGACTATTGTAAGCACACATCTTCATACACCATTTTGCCATTTTTTCTCCTCTTTTATGTTTTCCCCTTCTATTTATGTTTCACTCTGTTTTATAAAACATGATATATAATTCAATCAAAAAAGTCTTAATCGACTGGATGTTGACGCTAGCGTCAACATTATTTAAGGGAATTTTAGGTGAAGAAATTATAATTTGTTGTAACCGAATTTAGGGAACTATTTACGTAATTTAATCATTGAAATTAATACGCGTTGTTTTACAAAACAGAAAAATCATTCATAATTAAGAACGAGGATAAGTATGAGCAATATTCTTGGATTGTTTAAACGTTCGCACACGAATCAATAACATTAGCGGCCATTTCAAGTTACTAGAGGAAAACAATTACGATTAAACGTGAAGCGGTCAAGTTCAACTCAGCTGACTAAGCATAACACAACATCTCGGTAACGTGATAACGGAAGGTCAGCTGGGTGCAAGGTAACGAAACAATAAAATCGAATTTAATCTATGTAAAATTAATCTGTATAAAAACCCTGAATTTTTGTACAATAAATTAGTATACCCTAGTATGCTCAAAACGACAGTGTGTTGAGATTTTTCTTCACGCCGCCTAACTCGACTACCCAAAACCTAACAAACTTCAATCCGGAGAGTACGTTACGCCCTCTCTCCAAACTACAAGAACTTCCAGAACTTCAAGGAGATCACGTCACGCCCTGATCTCAGACTACAAGAACTTCCAGAACTTCAAGGAGATCACGTCACGCCCTGATCTCCGACTCCAAGAACTTCAAAGAGATCACGTCACGCCCTGATCTCCGACTACAAGAATTTCAAGAACTTCAAAGAGATCACGTCACGCACTGATCTTCAATCTACAAGAACGTCTTCAGCCTTACAACCCGGAGACAAGGTTTATCTCCGCAGCCACCCACGAGTGACGAGAGATATCTACATACAGTCCATTCTCTAGAGATTACTTCACACTTCGTTCACTGGACTGAACCCAGTTGGTACAAAAAAATTTTAAAACGAATCGAATTTCCAATTATCGAACTCAAAAATTAAAATTTTAACACGACAAACACCAACCGAAATCCGATTATATCCCCACGTTTACGAAAACGATACTCTCGCGTCTATCTCCCTCTTTGTTGTTGTTATGAAAAAGGAACCTTTCGTATATCTAATTCGGTAAAGCGAAGAGGAGGATCGGAAACGGAGGTAAATCCGGGTTTAGCCCATTTTAAAATAACGTTCCTTTTCCCTTTTCAATCGTACGGCGTATTTTCCGAAACACACGTGCCGAACTTAAACCGATTACGGGACGACGTTTAAACTTTGATACTTTGTCGGGGAAGCTTCGGATTAAAATATTTCAAAGATGTGGGATTTTTAGAATTTCATATTTTGGAAATATCGAAATTTAATGGTAAAAAGAATTGAGACTGGAGAAATGAATTTTGACAATATGAAACATCCCAGGAAATTTCGTACGGGCATCAATATTTCATAACTCTCAACCATCAAGCTCTGATTGATATCACTGCTTTCGGGATAATAGAAATCAGAATTAAAAATTGAATTATTTCGAGACTGGAACAAGTTCAGATCGTCTGGTCGGCGCGCATAATGCAATTTCAATGTAAATTAGGATTCATTTCCGGTTGAAAAGAGTTACTGGAATTTACCGCTAGGCACATGAACATGTTACTTAAGAAAGTTGTAACTCTTCTTCTACTGAGCTCCTAGCCTATTGGCGAAACAAAATAGAAAATAGTCCACTGATTGGTGGTAAAGTGATGGGCTCGAAGGTGAGACGGGTGTATTTGGAAATTTACACCTAGAAGTTTGGAATCTTGTATATTCAGCTTCTAAGTTTGATTGTACTTTGAGTGTTCCACGGCTCTCCGTGCTTAAAGAGGGATAATTTGCCGAAGTGATATTTACCTTAGACGACGAAAGATAACCCAGTGAGTTGCCTACCCGTTAACAGGGTAACCCAGTCATTTTGGAATACACGCTCGTAATTCGCTGTAGGAATCGTGCCTGTTCGTGACCTTTCGTTTTGATTTTTTGCAATCTTACGGCTCGAAGGACCACAAACGAAGGCTCGAAGGACCACAAACGAAGGCTCGAAGGACCATAAATGAAGGCACAAAACGCCATAAGCGAAAGCTTGAAAAATCATAAGCGAAGGCTCGAAGGACCATAAGTGAAGGTTCAAAGGACCATAAGTGAAGACTCGAAGGACCATAAGCGAAGGCCGGAAGGTCCATAGGCGAAGGCCCGGAGGACCATAAATGAAGGCACAAAACGCCATAAGCGAAAGCTGGAAAAGCCATAAGCGAAGGCTCGAAGGACCATAAGCGAAGGTTCAAAGGACCATAAGTGAAGGCTCGAAGGACCACAAGCGAGGGCTCGAAAGACCATAGGCGAAGGCTCGAAGGACCATAAACGAAGGGACAAAAGGCCACAAGCGAAAGCTTGAAAAACCATAAGCGAAGGGTCGAAGGACCATAAATGAAGGCACAAAACGCCATAAGCGAAAGCTTGAAAAATCATAAGCGAAGGCTCGAAGGACCATAAGTGAAGGTTCAAAGGACCATAAGTGAAGACTCGAAGGACCATAAGCGAAGGCAGGTCCATAGGCGAAGGCCCGGAGGACCATAAATGAAGGCACAAAACGCCATAAGCGAAAGCTGGAAAAGCCATAAGCGAAGGCTCGAAGGACCATAAGCGAAGGTTCAAAGGACCATAAGCGAAGGCTCGAAGGACCACAAGCGAGGGCTCGAAAGACCATAGGCGAAGGCTCGAAGCACCATAAACGAAGGGACAAAACGCCATAAGCGAAAGCTTGAAAAGCCATAAGCGATGGCTCGAAGGACCATAAGCGAAGGTTCGAAGGACCATAAATGAAGGCACAAAAGGCTATAAGCGAAAGCTTGAAAAACCATAAACGAAGGCTCGAAGGACCACAAACGAAGGCTCGAAGGTCCATAGGCGAAGGCTCGAAGGACCATGAATGAAGGCACAAAACGCCATAAGCGAAAGCTTGAACAGCCATAAGCGAAGGCTCGAAGGACCATAAGCGAAGGCTCGAAGGACCACAAGCGAGGGCTCGAAAGACCATAAGCGAAGGCTTGAAGGACCGTAAGCGAAGGCTCGAAGGACCAAAGGACGAAGCAAAATATTTATACGCTTATCTCATTTTTATGCTGAACTACTGCATTTGCCACCAATTTACGATCGTTGGAACGCGCAATTAATCGATCTACATTATTTGTCAATCACACCCCGAGTACATATTAAATGAAAAATCCGTTTTCAGCTGCAGCTAACTGAGGCTCTGTTCTGGTAATTCCTCGAGGAATAACATAAATATAACTTCTTAATTTGAAGCTACTTCGACCTAATCCCCCCCCCCCCCCTCGGCCCGTCGCATTTCCCACCGCAATTAATTTCCCGCGTCCGAAACCGAGAAAAACACAAAACCGAAAAACGACGACTACGATCGATCGATCCTTGGCGAAGCAACATTATTAACGCCGGACGTAAATTTAATGCGACAACTCACGCGATTTATTAACTCTCACACGCTTAATTGAAGGTTATTAGTTAAGAAATACGTCAGTTACAGGTGCCACGGTTGTATCGGACCGACGGAAGATTAATATGACGGCGTCTCGAGGGGGAGAAACAAAACAACGGAGACGGACCAATGGGCGACTTTAAATTCCCGAGGAGGCGACGAGGACACGGAAAAACAGACGGCGAGAGATAAATAAAAGATGAACTGTAAAGGGAAGCGACAGCGTGTTACAACGCACGTCCTCCTGGAAATATTTTCGATATCGGTGTTCCATAATACCTATAATCGAAGCGATATGGATGGATATAAATCCATGGTACGTAAGAGAATCGTCGATAACAAGTGAAGCAATTGAAATGTCCAAAAAGTGAAAGCTGAAAAAGCTGTTATCATATCAACTGAAGTGAAATCAACTAACAATTTGATTGATATCAATAAGAAACTATACCCAGCAATTGAAGAGACATGACGCCTGTCATCTGTTGACATAGGACGTTGATAATACAGTAAAGGCATTATTCAGTACCTTCAGAAAGTTACTCGCTATCTTTAAGCGCGGGCCAATCAGGATCAGAGCTAAGAGTTAATTTTTAATAAGAGTTAAGAATTCTAAAAACCAAATTTGCTTTCAGCCATATATCCCTTTATAGACCCTCCACAATCTGCAATTCTGTGAAAGCTTTTCATGAAATTTTCCACTTAAAACGTTCACTAAGGGAAAAAACAAGAACCCCGAAAGTCCAAATGCGCCGCCGTAATTGAAAAGCGCCCCGAACTCCTTAAAAACTAAGATGAAAATTTCAGGACGGGCCCGGGAACGAACTTGCGGTCCCCCTTACAACCCTCGTTACCCTCGAAGCGAGAATTTTGACGTTAATGAATCCCATAAGACTTCAAAAGCATCCCCACTTTGAAATTCGACTCCGCGTCTCGCCCGGGACGGGAGGGCGGGTAAAAAAGTCCAGCCCCCGCCAGACCGAACCGTTAAATCCGTTAACGTCGTTAAACTTCTCATTCAAAACAAAAATTAACACGCCCCCGCAGAGAATAACGAAGCCTATCCGGTTAATTAAGTGTCCCCACGTCAAAAGGTCAATATACAAACGGGGTAATTAAGCGGGGGATGAAGCGATATACCGGGATGGGAGGGGGTGGGGGTTGGACCAGCCGCCCCCACCCCCTGTCGCTCACTTCGGGAAACTCGACGAGGAGAAAGTTAAAAAAGATTTTCGTCCGGACTTGGACAGAATAAACAGCCGACGGGAGGTGTCCCGGGAATGGGACGTGGGATAATTAAATTTTGCATATTTCACTTTAATTGAGAGTTGAAGGAATCAAATTCGAGAAGCGACGAAACTAACGGACACGTTCACTACGTGGCCTTTTGTATTCACTAATTAAAAGCTAAGAAGCTAAAGGAGAACCGAAAATTAAAATGGAAAACATACCATTTGCTTAAACACCAAATATGACATTCCTATTGAATTTTCACAAAATTTTATAAAACTTCTTGATTCTTCAATTGATAACTCACGTTGGCGTTTTTCGTAAATTTCCCGCTACGAAATTGAAATTTAAGAAAACCTAAGAGCGATTCAAAGGGAATATTAAATATATACGAAGAGTGTACAAGGGAAACAAGTCGAAACTACCCAAATTACTTTCGCTGATTGTAGACCAATTTCACTAGCATTTAACCAAGTTATCTTCTGAAGGGTCTCCACAGAACTAATCAGGCCAACAAAGGAAATTAAATATTTCTGGCACAAGTGATGGAGTGTCCACTCGCCCTAAGTAAGGTTGTCTTCTGCCACTTCGGGACCAGCCACACTTCGCCTAGCCCTCCTCGGTCCCACAAAGACTATCTACTGCCACCTCGGGACCTTCCTAATTGTCTTAAGTTTATTATATATCAATGGATCATTTTTAACTAAGTTACTGTTGACATAAGGAAATCTCGGTCATTGTTCAGACCTGCCACTTCCGTGCGTGAGTTACAGAACCTTACCAAACTCTCACAGTCCGCTTCTCGACTACCCCTCAATACATTCCGCGTACCTCCGGCCTGATTTTCCGGAAAAAAATTTGTCAATGTCAATTACCTAATACGAGAATTTTTCGTACGCTCCCGTCTCCTGCCGCCATTTCGAACGCTTGCATGTGTCTTTAAGTTCGTACATCGTTGCCGGTGAAGCGTCGGGTTTCGTCACACATGTCGCGATAACTACGCGCATATCTTTTCGTCAGACACGTCACGGTTACTACACGGATATCGTTCGTGCGCTTGCGCCACACTTCTCAAAATATTCATCCATCCCGTTTGCGACGATGCCGTTCTATTCAAACACGACCTTGGCTCCGTCTCCCTATATCTCTTGTTACTATAGTTCCATTCAAATCGCATATCCTAACGATTTCGATATCGTGCGCGTTGTATCTGCTTCGCCTCTCCCGGCCCACGACTCCAAGCGCGTCCCAGTACTTGAACAACTCTATTATCTTCCTCACTTCAGCTTCCGCACAATGTACATTCATCCGCGATGCTCTCTCCACAGTATTAGGTGCGATACCATTTTGGTAGCAGAAGGCTGCAATATAGCACCGATCACCGTAGCTCAAAACGAAGAACATTACTATCAGTCGCATTAGGCAGTTCAATTTCACTGATATAACGCTCATAACGTCGCAAAATTCGTTCCACGCCATCACCACTTCCTTGTTCGCCTTCGCACGTTCAGGAAATTCAGCGGGTACACGTGACAACCCTGCGCTCCTCTTCGCAAACGGCACCCTTCTCAGATCACCTGTTCACCTGTTGATTCCTCACGGTTACAGGTAACCATCCTTCTTGCCACTTGATGTGTACCGCTAATATCGCGCGAAACAGCGTTTTTTCGCAATGCCAATGTTAAACAGTACTTCTATCTAAGGTGTCAGTGGACAACGCCCTAGCGGGCGTTCCTAATTGGTCCGATAAACAATGCCACCCTGCTCGCTTCGACCGTCGTCCCTTAAACGCACCATTTGTGTATGTGTGTGGCACTTGTTCTCTTTGCTTCGGGACGCGCGCTTACTTTACGTTCATAATGTCGGAACCAACGCCTTCCAAGTCGCGTCAAAGCAGCGAATACGAACTCGAAGCCTCCGGATTGCGTCTGAACATCCCCTCGTGCAGTGTAAGTCGGGTCGACGTCCGCAATTATTTCAACGACATCGCCATAAACATGAACGCGTTGTTCGGCTTCCTATGCCGCCATGGTCTTTGTCACCATCTTTCGCGCAATACCCAAGTGACACTCTACGCCTCGATCAGTTCTGGCTGCTACCTGGGGAACTATTTCCACCCGCCTACAAGATTTCGTAAGTACAAGGATTTTCCTTGCCCCCTTGAATGCATTTTTCCTTCTGGGCTTACTCCTGTAATTTCCCTTTCTCGGTCACTTCTCCGTTCGTTCGTCATCCTCCGTTACGTCATTCATTTTCGAAATACAAACCCCCCCCCGCCACCCAACTACTGAGCCCGATTCCCAGCTAATCATACTTGAAGCGACGCTTGGCAACGTCGCATCCACTTTATCAGTCACAATTCACACAGGGCGGCCCATTACCCCACCCAACACCCTTTTTTTACTCCACTATCCCTTATGTGCGTTGATTACTTCCGGTAGAAACACCTCTAAATAGTGATTTTCTGCTATAATTCAAGAAAAATTGCGAAAAATAGGAGAAGTGGCAGAACTAAAATTTACCGAAATCTCTAGGTTGAAATTGGAATTATGGTAAACTAATTTTGGGAACTTTTCACCTAATTTAATCATCAGCTAAACCCGCTTTGCTTTACAAACGGATAATAGTCATTGAAGCATCTTATCTAACAAGGTTTTGAGGTAGATAAATCTATTACTAAACACTATTATGTTATACACGTCAAGATCGGATACTAAACGATTAGTCCCGTAAGCATAACAAAAAATTTGGTTAGTCTGTAAAGTCGGTATACGGACGATAATTTTACGTGATAACGTCATAAGAAAACATTAATAATTTTTTAGTCGAAATCGTAACTTAACCTATTATTACTGCACTCGCTGACCGACGCTACGTTGTTTTAATGATGAAAGAACAAATATATGAGATTATAACAGCTAATCAAAATCTTAGAATGCAATAATCAATTGCCTTATTGCCGCAAATGTGATTGTAATAAGCAATGGTATTGACGAAATATCCAGTTCACTGTATGAATAGCCGGCAATACGTTAACGTCAAGCTGTGTGCTGCCGCTGTCTCTCTTTCACGCGGACCCAAGCGCCAGGCAGAATGGAAGCGAGATAGATGCGATAGAAGCGACACGCTAACACAAACGAAGGTCCATCTCTGTCACTTGTTCTCGCTCTCGCTTCCACGCATGGGTCAGGCCAGGCGTAACGTTACAATGTTTCCTGGGATGTGTAGCCTGCACACCGATTGATAAGACGTTTATCACGTCAAAAACGTTTATGTAACGTGATAATGAACGCTCTCCGAGAAGGTCAGTTCTGAAAAGCTAGGTCATTGCAAGAAAACAAATAGATGCACCATAAAAATGATGTAAACTGAGTGTGTTTAAAAGATCCCGAAAAGTTGGCAATAAATTAGTATACTTTGTATGCTCAAAACGAAGGTGGTGTTGGTCATGATTAAGTCACTTCTAATCTTAAACCGATCTGTGAGACGTGTTAAGAGAGGAGCATTATGAGCTCTAGAAGTGCCAAACGAGAAAAACTACTCGAAATGAATGAGCTCGATCAAAGGAACTTAAAAAAGGAGGAAAAACTCAAAAAACGTATAAAATCTTACATATTAATTGTAGCACAATGAAACACAATTTATGAATGAAGGCCCTTAGACTGTCAATCCCAAAATGTTTCCAGAGATAAGCAGCGCCTCAAACCGCTCAGAATTATCAGACCAGTAAGGGAAATCTAAATTCATCATTTTGGACATCATCTAAAAGACTGTAAAACGACCAAATCACTGTTGCTAATTGTTGTTGTTAATTGGTAATTGAATTTCTGTTCTGAAAAATTTCAAAAAACAAGAAAACAACCATCCACGATTAACTCTGTAAGTTTCCAAATTGGGGTCCATCCAACTGCACGAAACGTCAAACAGTAAGTCGTTCGATTCACCGAATCTTCGAAGCGAGCCTCATTCGAGAAACAACCTCGTAAAATCGCTCCATCTCCCAAATTTAATAACTCGCTTAAAAATAAAAACAGACAACTTTCCGTAAAGTTGATAAAAGACGATCGACGACATCCCCTCTAGCACCCCCCACCCCGCGCCCCGGACCGCCTTAATAATGACTAATGGAATGTCATCGCGAATTCGAAAGACCGGCAAGATTAATTCGCGACTCCATGGAAGCCCGTAGCGACATTACACGGAGTCTCCCCCCTTTTCACTCCGTTAATATCTATGAAAAGAAGAACACGAAACTGATTTTAAGGGGTTAATTTCGTAACTTCCCTCGCAATGTTCCCGTGTATCCGACGAACTTTCGACGGGCGACGGAAAAAGTTGTAATGAAAAGCGCCCAAGTGAATTATGAAATCGATGCGAAACGGGGGCAGTAAGTGAACCTCGACGGTATTAAATATTAATAACTTTTTATAGTAGTTCCGGCGGACAATATGAAACGAATGTAATTGGCAAACTTTCTTATTTTTATTCGTCCAGACGCAGGGCGTTCGTCTTGGAGGGTAATCCGACGGTGCGTCGACAGGAGAGACACGGGATAATCCAGAGACAGACGCCCGAAGTGAACACGCGTGCAGCGGGAATTAACATCCAGATCTAATTATCTAACGTCGAAACTTCGTTGATGTGAAAGATCTGTAAGATCTGTAAGGGTCAAGTTCGGGACGGTTTCGCTGCTGATTTCGCTCCCTGTCGCCCCCAGACCGAAGTAAGCTTTGGTCGTAACTTAAGTGTTTGGAAGACTTTCATTCGCCTCTCGTTGCAGAACTGAATGATCCTCACATTTCAAATTGAGAGGGCATTGTTTCTTACTATTCTGTAGACCGATAAAATCTTACTGTTTCACATTACATTGTCGTTAAGCAGTTCAATTCGTTTTTTATCACATAGTGTCACGCACAACATAACAGGGATCTAGAACAAGGACTTAAACCAGAAACAAAACGTGAATTTCAAAAAAATGGTCCCGTAAGGTAATTTCCTAGCGAGACACGTATGGTTATTCAAATAGATCAACACGGCGGCCAAAATAGCACTACAATGAACATTGGTCGCCAATAAATGACGCGAATAAACATCCTTGGAGAAAAAATTGAACTGTCGTTATGCCGGTGGGTCTACGTGTTTGTCACCAGTTTTGCCTCTGGGGAAATGTCTGGACACGAGGTTCCTAGATCCCTGCACTTGTTATGCTTCCAGGCCCTCTGGCGACTCATGTAAGCCCATCTCGTCGTATATATTAACTATGTTTTTTCACATTTTTGTCATGTACATGACATCTTTCTGGGTCCTTGCGGCTCAGCCATCTATTTTTATGTGGTACTCGTTTGGTATTTGTTTGATTTGTTTGGAAAATAGTTTGGACATTAGTTTTGGTGATTCAAATCAGTTAGAGTTGGTCAGAGACTTTGATCGCGGGCGGACGGTTTTCCTTTTGACAAACTTTTGAAAAGTGAACCCCAAAATTTGAGGGGCCCCACTGTTCAATTTGAGTTAACTATAAATCTGTGCGTTGGATTCTAGTGCCGGTCCGTGAGAGATACTGATCGTGAGTGAATTGTGTATGCGTAGTACGTGAAAGTCCCGAAATCGATGTATTTGTTGAGTTGTATGTGTAAATAGGATCGGTATTTCGGTGTTTTTATTGGACGTACCTAATTAAACTGCTATAATCGTAAATTTGAGTTTATTTCAACCAGACCCCAGATATTCTTCGGCTAGCCGGCATTTCGATAAGAATAATAAGTAAGAAAAAATCACCGTTTCAGTCTTCGCACTTCCTACTTCTCACCAGTCCCACTTGCGATCCCCTAGAGTCCCCGAATCTCGACCGCTTTAAAAATTCAAACAGACATCCCTCCCTCACCTGTCTCTTTAAAAATTTTAACGGAATCCCTGCTCCCGCTCATCCCCCGTGCGAGCGGTCTAGACTTCCAGACAATCCCCGTTTGGAGGATATCCCGGTTAAGGTTAATCCGCGAAAATGAATACATCAGGAATTTATGGACCGTTCCGAAAACTTTAAAGCCTCGAACGCGTACCGCAGAGTTTAATTAAATTTTATCAAGTGTCGTAAAACACGTATGTGTGCGCGCACACGGACCGCTTTTAAATTGTAAGTTTGTCCGAGGGCTCTAAGGAAGGGAATTACTCTCCGAGAAAAATCGTTGCGTCGTTTTTACGGCTGGTGGGAAATTTAACCGCTACTACGGACTTTCGTATTAAAAAGTTACAAGCCAAAGTTGAAGTAACATGGTCAATTGTTCCAGTTATGAACTACATTGCCAAACAGGAATGTGTCTTTGGACCTTAGTAATTTGGAAAAACCAACTAAAGGCCGACTCTAGATACTGTATAGACCCAATCATATTTTAACTGTACGTACACTACAATGTAAAGTAAAAGTATTTCTTATTAAATTTTGCCAAAACGGCGTACAGCTGGAATTAACCGAATCTAAACATGCAAATCCGGCCCTGGATTATATGGAATGTAATGTATTGCAACGTTATTAAATGTTCTAAGAAAATTGCTTCGACCGGTCCACTTCAGTTTTTTTTTTAATTTCACATTTTGACGTGATATACGTCTTATAAATCGTTGGCCGGCTACCTGCCGGTTCACAAAACATTGTAACGTTACGCCAGACCCATGCGTGCGAGCTAGAGTGAGAGCGACAATAGAAACAGATCGACCTGGCGGTTGCCTTACGACGCATCTATCTCTTTTACACGACAGCGTCCGAGTAAAAGCTCGATTTGGCGATCGGCTCGGTTCGCGAGCGCGCTGGAAGGGGACGAAGGAGTACGCGCGTTCTGATTGCACTATTTCCACTCCGTCGTCAGCGATGCCGGCGACAGCAGTCAGCACACTATTATTTATAAAGTTATCTGAATATTTACTGTGCGTACCATTGCTTATTACTATTACAATAACAATTGCGCAAATAAGTTATTCAATTCTTGCATTGTAAGAGTTCGATTAGCTATATAATCTCATATATTTGTTCTTGCATCGGTCAACGAGTGCAGTAATAATAGGTTATGTTACGATTTCGACTAAAAAATTATGATGAATGATACAAATGATCGTGTAAAAAGTCGACTGCTTTCATTTTGTATTCAATGAAAACAATTAACCTACGGAGCAACTCATGTTAAGGTTCAAGATTAATGTCCAACTTCACACATGTCACAACAATGTGTCTAAAATGACCGTCAATGTAAAATAGACACGGAACACATAAATTGCGATGGGCTGGGACTATATTAAGTTGGTAGTATTGGAAGTATTCTGACGTCATCAAAATGACATGCATCGGGATTTGTTTTGAAAAGAGTATATTCTATCGTGTGTCCGTAAATGTCTGTACCCGAATTATGTTGGCACGCATGGGTGAAACTAAACTTTAGTTGGCAACAAACGCTCCATGTCTCTTTTTGATTGACAGCTAAGCCCGAATTTGATTTTCAGGCCAACGAATTTGTTTGAAATTATGTTGGCAGTAACTAATTAATCTGTTGAAAGTTAAAATCACTATCGGTGACCTTGAATGGGTACAATCATTTACGGACACACAGTATATTATTTGCCATTAGAATTCAATAGAATATTGAAAGGTGTATTGCAGTCATCTCTCAGAAAAGCAAATTTCGAAAGAACAATGAATAGCATCATGTAAAACGTTCTTAAATTTAAATTACACCATCAAAATTAACACAAAAATGTTGTCATCCGCTCAAGCTGATGAAAGGGAATGGGTATTCCAAAACGATTGGAAATATAATACTAATAAATTGCTACAAAGTAACAATCCCAACGAATGAAGTCACTTTCGACATCAAAATATCGAACAAACACAGTACAGCACAAGCGATATCACAACTAAATTCCGATTTTTCAGCAAAAGAACGCGTTTTCACAAAAATCCCGTCCGAAAACACGCGTCGAGCGTGTAACCGGCATTCTCATCTAATCGCATTCCCATCGCTTTAATTACTATTATAATGCGAACATCTGAGGAGTCGAGACATTTCCCCTCCGGATTGCATCTGTTCCATTTTAATTTCTCAAGATTCGTATCGTTCGCCTTTTCGACGTCGTCTCCCCCCCGAAAACCTCACAAAGGGCGCTTTGTTGCACCGCGGGACGCTCCCCCCCTCCACCCCCCGATTACTTTTTTCCCCTCCGCCGGTTCCGTTTTATCGTCTACGAGATAAACGGAAAATTGGTTTGTGGCCGAGTCGCTATTTCGCCTTAATTAAAATCGAATTGGATTTTCATAAGGCCGATGAAGACGATCGTCACTGTTCGCGTTTAAATTCGCGGCACTGCAGGGCAGTGGGGCAAGTTCGCGAAGGTGAGCGTCCAATTCACTCTGTTCCGGGCAATTCATCAAAATCGTCCCAGCGGTCAACGCCAATGATACGCCTATGCCCAGTGAGTATGTCTTCGCAATAGAAATAAAATGTTGCTCGTGTAAGTACTATCGATTTGTGGCTAATGCCAATAACTGGATTAATACGGCTTAGATCCGGCTGAGATGCAAGATATGAACCCTATACTACACTCATAGTCCTGCATCAAAATCAATGCTGCAAGACCTAAATGCAAAATCAAAAGTGATAGGGTTAAAGATGAATCTTGTCAAAACAAAAATATAATGAGCCACAGCAAAGAAGATACTATTATAGATAACACCACCATAGAACAGGTAAGAGAATACCTAGGTAGGGTTAAAAGATACGCGACGTAGTTTGAGAGTTAGCCATCACATCAGTGATAGTTCGGGCGCCAGATTTTAAGGGCTTGCTCCTCGAATCCCAACAGGCAGGAGAATGCAGTGACGTTCTTGAAGATAAAACCCAGTTTAGCAAATGAATGAACTAATACAGGGGTTCCCAACCGGTGGTACGCGTACCACTGGTGGTACGCGGGAACGTTTCAGGTGGTACGCGTAAGTAATGTGAGCAACATGCTATTAATACCTTCTGTACGCATGAGCAGTGAGCACGCAAACATTACTTAAAATCTTAGCTCCGTTCTATCAGATGCTGTGAAAGACGTGAAAGTTATTAACTTCATAAAGGCTAGGGCTCTAAACACTTGATTATTCTCCTTTATATGTGAAGAAATGGGTGGCAAGTTCAAGACTACTCCTGCATACAGAAGTGAGGTGATTATCTCGGTAGAAAATTTTGAACCGTCTCTTTGAACTGAGATCAGATGTTTTTAGATCTTTAAGTGAAAAAATAATGACAAAAAAATGTTTGCTGATGAAGAACAGTTGTCAAGATTGGCTTATCTAGCCGACGTTTTGGACAAACTCAACGCACTGAACTTGAGACTTCAGGGACCAAACACAACAGCCTTCACAGCCAGTGACAAAATAAACTCCTTCAAGAGAAAGTTAGTCCTGTTTTGTTCACAAATACAGGAGAAGAATTTATCTGCATTTCCTACTCTATCATCATTTTTTTGAAGAAAATGAAATGTCTCTATTGCCAGATGTGGTTGCAGATATCATTGTTCACTTGGAAGGCCTTCTAAAAAGATTTAAGAAGTATTTCTCTGAAGATTATTCAAAAGTGGACTGGATCAGAAATCCTTTTTCGGGAACCTCACCATATTAATTGGAGCTAAAAGAAAGGTTTATTGATCTTACAGAAGATAGTTCCATAAAAGATTATTTTAAAGAGAAATCTTTAATCAACGTCTGGATCGGATGTTTATATCCAGTATACGTTTACATCGGTACTTGGTTTTAATCAAGTACCTTTGGTCTTCCGGCAAGCTCTGCTATTTTTGACGCCATTTGTTACGAGTTACATGTGTGACAGTGGATTTTCTGAACTCTTGTACATAAAAAATAAACATAGAAGCAAAATAAGTGTTGAAGAGGATTTAAGAGTGAAGATAAGTTCCATTACTCCTAATGTTGATATTTTAGGAGTTGAAGTTTTCTCAGGAATTTAGTTCAAAAAGCCTTTGAACACTTTTAGAAGAGTAAATATTATACGTTTATTAAAATAATGAGGTCTGGAGGTACGCCAAAATTTCTCAAAAAATCAAGTGGTACCCAGGTGCAAAAAGGTTGGGAACCCCTGAACTAATATTTCTTACTATTTATTTTACTTACGCAGCTGTGCCCACCTCATGACTTCTAGAGAAAGAGGTCTCAGATATTGGTAACACAGACCAAACATGCTTATGCCATTTTAAGCTGGAAGCGTCTTCTTCAAGACGCCGTCACATGACCGTAAGTTCCTCTATACTACAAACCCTTTATAATACAACCCTCGTTGTTATTTTCCGAAGGTTCATGTATTTCTGCACGACGAATATGTAACGGTGGCGAGGGAGCGTCCGGGGAGACTTGCAGCGACGGCCCTTATCGAATTTTTGGGCTGATTGGTTTTTACTGTGTCGGCCAGAAAGAGGTCGCCGCTGCCGTAGAACTTTTATTCCGTTAAAGTTCTAATTCGATTGATGGAATTGGTTTTGCGGGCCCTTTATGTTGCCATAACGGAAATAATGTGTACGGAGAGAAAGGGACTTATATAGAGAGGTAGGGAGAACGCGGGTGGGGGGGGGGACTTTTTTCATGTCGGTGTATATGTGTGTGAAAAAAGTGCTGATTTTGTTTCACAGGCGTCGAGGAAAAAAGAGCCGATCGACCTATTACGTAAATTCGATTCTTCCCGAGTCGACCGGTCCTTTCGTGTTCCGTCGCCGGAATTGCCGTGGGCGGCGTAATCGGATTGGAAGTTGTTGCTTTTAAATTAATTCGAAGCGATTAACGTCTCGACTCGGTGGAAAACCCAATACGGACTGGCCGTAGTTAATAACTCGTGAATTCACTTTGCCTTCCAGTCTTTTTTGTTTCCATGAAATTCTTATCGAGTCTCGAAATCGCCTAGAATATTTAATGACAACTCTGATTCATCCTTCCCGATTACTGCTATTAATGTAATTGAAGTATTCTACTTCTACGTTTTATTTTCACGAATCCCCTGGCATTCTCCCGAGTATAAACTACCTGAGGCTGACAGGAGTAAACCCCTCAAATCTGGCGCCCGAATAAACCGAAATTGAACTCCGAAAAATTGGAATTAAACGTCAGTTCTACGAGTAACACACCAATGTACTGCCCTTTAAACTTTATTCTTTATTAGATTCTTCTAGGGTTTTGAAATTCAGTGGAATTTTTCATTTCCACGTCTGAATATGATAGGTTTTTCTTTACTTTCGAATTTTCTCTAGAAAATTTTAAAGTTTCGTATTCGATGAAGGGCCTAGCCGGTTATAATAGTCAAAATTCGCAAAATTATGTAGTATGTCAAAAAGTATAAAAAAAAATCAAATATATTCTTCAACTCTTTGGCGATACCTCTGGTTCTTTTTAAACTTCTTGTTTAGTATTGCAGGATTTTTATTTTTCATAAAACTACTTTTTTCTTTAAATTTGACGCGAAAATCAAAGTGAGAAATTCTCAAACAGTGAAATCTCGAAAATAATACAATTGTAAGGGCCATGTGAGTGGTTATGTAATTCATCTCAGATTCCTCGTTTTGTTATAAAAAGGGTGTCAATGGTCGTGGTGTAATAATCCCAACAAGAATCATTTCATTAGTAATCCCGGAATGAATAGGCAGAAATACTTCATATTTTAACTGAGCCTGGATGTTGACACTAACGTCAACATTATTTTGGGAAATTTTTAGCGTTAAGAAATTGTAATTTATTGCGAGTTAATTCAGGGAGCCTCTTACAGCATTTAATTAAACCACACTTTGTTTTAGGAAACGAAGCATAACACTAATCCAAGGTAACGTGGTCAACAGTGTACTACAAAGGTACGTGGATGTCAGCATAATACTCACGCATCGGTAAGGTCAATGGAGCAATTCTCGGACATTGGCAAATAACATTCAACAAAATTTAACAACGTTATCAAATAATTGGAACCAAGGGGTAAAGTAACCCAAAATTACTGTGTATAAAAGCTCGTAAACTTTTGTCAATAAATCAGTATACCTAGTATGCTCAAAACGACAGTGTGTTGTGGTCTTGATTCTTCAACCCAACCTATAAGCTTCACGTTACGCCCTGAGAGTCTACGACATCTTCAAGCTACGACAACTTCTAACTTCAAGATCTTCAACCCCGGAGAGCACGTTACGCCCTCTCTCCACTGTACGAGAACTTCAATCCCGGATCTGCACGTTACGCCCTCAGATCCAACCCGGATAAAGTCACTATATATCCAAAGTAGCGCAATTCGGCCGCCATTTTGATTCCAAAATTACGCGGTAAGTTCAAATGTTTGGACAAATGTTGCTATTTGGTTGCATATCTTTGAAAAAAATTACATGTTTGACATGACAAATAACCAAAATGTTTTGCATTCGACTGTATGTGGAGTAGTTTGTGAAATTTGTAGGAGAAATCGAAACGAAAACTTGTAATGGCAACGTTTTATTTATTACGATTGAACTTGTACTTCCTCCCGTGACAACTTAAAATGGCAATTGACGCGTTTGACAACTGTAACTCCGCCATTTTGATTCCAAATAGTGCTTTCTCTGTCTAACACATTGTCCTTACCAATTGCGCTACTTTATATATCTAGTGACTTTAAACCCGGAGAGCACGGTACGCCCTCTCTCCATACTTCGAGAACTGCAACCAGAGATCACGTCACGCCCTGATCTCCAAACCACGAGACCGTCTTCAGCCTTACAACCTGGAGACAAGATTCATCTCCGCAGCCACCCACGAGCTACGAGAGATTCCATACGGTTCACTCTCTACAGAGATCACAACACACTTTCGTTCACTGGAGCCAGGAGACAGCTATTGTTTGAAACTATCGGATTATTTCGATCCGTGTGTTTTTAGAAAACTAATAGACCATTTGGTCAAATTGAAGGTAACATCTTCAAAGAAAGAACAAAACTCCTAACATATTCTTCAGATATTAGGCCCTTTAGGATTGCTGAAACCCTGTCCTATTCTTGAATTCAACACAAGGTCCGTATCCATTTATCGTTCATTCCTCTAGAACCTTCCATAAGTTTTAAACGTGACACGATAATCAGGGCAGACCTCTGCAATGACCCAGACGATATTTCCAGCAAATCAAACGTCCGGACCGCTAATAAACTTCACATTTAACTTCCGAGCTCGTTACGATACCTCCATATTACACTTTCCAATCGCGGCGCGCGATCGATCCATCGATGCGAGTGATGTACATAAAATGGAAATCGTTTCCGGATTTATCATTAATTAAATTAATAGCGGCCCACCTGATCGGTATGCGGAACATCGAGGCAATCACAAACGTTAAAACATAGATTGATAACGACGCGCGAAAAAGATGTACGTAAATCCGGACGTGTTATCGTTCGACTGTGACAAATTCGTCATACACTAATTGTAACTATATTTGAACAACGTGTTTGTACGTTTGATCGATAACGATACATACATTCATGGTGGAATATTGACCGATGGATTTTAAGTAATTACTCGGATGTTTAGTAGTATTAATAGTAAATACTCATTTAATACATTAAACACAAAAGTGTAATGCAATTGTCGGTAGAACAAATCGGAGGTCATTTTAACCAACTAAATGTTCCAGGAGGACTTTTTTAAATTGATTGCTAAAGTTTCTAGGAAGTGGAAGAAGTTAGGTTTCTCGAATAACTTTCACAGAGTTCCTGGGGGATTCTCAATATCTCCATGGGCATTCTTTTAGACTTCCTAAAGGGTCCCTAATGTCCCTGAGAGATTTCCTATGAAAGGTATAAAGGTACAGAGAAATTTAAAAGACCCCTAGATACTTCACAATGCTGTAGGACATTTTGAAGACAGTCTCTCGGAGATCAAACAGTTTAAATATCTTTAAAATATTAGTTTTTCTCTAGATTTCCATAGATATTCAAAACGAAATGAGGCACGCTGGGAATGACCGAGAGGAGAAGCATAGCTTTATATAAACGATTGGTAGCTAGTGCGGCGCTACCGACAAGTGACGGTCGCCTTCGCTTGTTTAGATTGCGGTAGAAACGAATGGTAGTTAGCGTCACCACGGAGCAGGCAACCGACAATACAAAAACAATTGTAACACGAGTTGCTGCTGAACAGTTAGCGCGGCGCGATAATTGGCCGTGACGATCGCTCGGTTTTTCGGCGATCACACCTTTCACCGATTCAGCGCTTAGAGCGAAGCCCGCCATAAGAAAGCTATGCTTCCAAAAATGTTATATGTCATCTGGGAATTTCTTTACATAAGAGAGATTTCTTCAGAAAGCCCTAAAGGCTCCAGAAGTGTATTCTACATTGGTAGTTGAAGGTGATCTAAGAAATTTAAGGGACACTTTAAAGATTTTATTGGAGATTCTACGAGATCAGTTTATCACAGGTTTGGATACTTAGTGAAATTTAGGGGTTAATAATACTTTTTCAATACTGTTAATTCTGTAACAGAAAAATTTGTAAGTACTTCTATTTTCGTTACTGGCGATGACCTCTTATTGGTCGAAACTTGTCGACTTGAGAATTGTGACCTTTTCAGTTTCTGCTCCCAACTTCTGCATTACGCATTAGTTTACCCAAATGGAGCCATTAATGTTCCAAAACTTCTCACTCCGAACCGTGAAAACGAAATATGTCCCTCGTTATATCCTTTATTATTCAAAGAAGTTGACGTCCAAAGATTTATGTCGTCACCATTCTTTATGCTTCACTTCCGTTTAGTGCCAATAAATATTTTACGTCCTCATTAGACTCCCAGTAGCAGCTCTGAGCGAATAAACTAGACGATGCCATTATTTCGGCACCTTATGAATTGAAAACTGCCAGAAGCAAAGAGCGCTAAACTAAAATAGCGACAAAATCTAACGAATTTTAAACTCCTTTCTTAAAAAATTTTGAAACATTTGATAATCTTTAGTAATTCTTTGAAATTAAAAAAAATATACGAGGTTGAAAACTATGAAAATTTCTACAACTGCTTAGAAAACTCTAATGAGGAACAAAATTCTAGATTTCAAAATCAAATTTAATAGCATAAAAACCTGGATTTCGCAGGTTTTCGCATAAAGCAAGTCGAAGTTCACGACACTACCCTAAATCCCAATTGCACACCCCTCCCTCTCCACCTAAATCCATTATTTATACTCTAATGACATCGGCGCGATCATTTTCGAAACGTTGTTAAAATTTAATCAGCCCCACCGACCGCCCCCTCAGTTTTCGATCAGCTTTCCACTACCTATAAGCCGTCCCGTAATAACCGGTTAATAGTTCCCGATGCACACAGTATGCACACGCCAATTTCGTCTAATATAAATTAATTGATAAAGGGCGATAGTTCGAGAGCAGATAAGCCTCTTTGACGTTCGACGCCAATCCGGAAACTATCGCGGCGAGCTTATAAGGGAGGAGGAGGTCAAGCTTTGATAAGCTTCAAAAAACTTTAATTCGCGAACACTCGAGAAAAGAGGGATGTAACGGTGGTAAGAGGAGGGAGGTAAGAATGACCTTTCATCATCGTTTGAAGATAGTTCCTCGGGCGCCAGATTTGAAGGGTTTACTCCCTCTAATTCCCTCAGGTAGTTCTTACAGGATGCCGAATATATTTAAATTTGTACCTCTCTTCTCACAAGGATCATATGACCTTGTATGTCATCCTAACTTACTCCCAAGAAATGCGCGATTATCGGACCAGTTATTTCTCCATGATTCTACATAAGCTAGGATCGATAGCGCGTTTAAGTCGGATGATGTGGTAACAAAACCCGAAAGCTCAGTCAAAATTCCCGGCACCTTTTCCGCCTGTTTCGTTTTTACGGGACCGAAAGTTTAATCGCCCGGAAAGCGAATAAAAATCCCGTCCTCTCCCCCTAATCCGGAGTCAATCTTACGGGTCCATTAGGTGCATGCGGAAAGTCCAGATATTTCCACGTAATTCTCGATGATAAAAGGGCCCCGAGTCCCTTTACGTCCCTGTCTCTCCCTCTCTCTTCCGTTTTTTCCTCTCTCTCTCTTTCTCTCTCCCGACGAGATGACCGTCGCGGATAACCGAGATACCCTCGGGTCATAATCGGAAACCGAATTTCTACAAAACCACGTGAAACAAACATCCCCCTTGCTCTCTCTATCTCTCCACGCTTTCGGTCGACCTAAACTGGCGGAATCCCATTTTGAACGGAATGGCAATTTTCAATCATAACTTCGTAATAAGTTTAGGGACGGGGAAGAGATGAGACTGGAGTCGCATCGGGAAGTTTCCCGATCTGTCCGGGGCGTTCCGCCATAACAACACTTTGTGTAATCCAGATTTTTATCCAGAAACATTTTCATTAGTTTCTAGAATTTTCAAGTGATATTCAAAACGTTTCAGTGAAAGTAGCTTCTGGTCAAGCCGTAATTCAATTGAGACTCGAAGCATTTCGATGATCCAAGGTGTCAAATTATACGCTTTACATGCGATTCGAGACCCCCTTAGGTGTGACATTACAATTAGTCCGTCTTACGTTCAAAATTCCTCACGTGGCTTCCTCTATTGATTTTTCTAAGTTTGTAATCTCACATTTCAGCGAGCGTAAAACTCAATAAGAATTTCTCTCTTGCACTTGACTTGAATCTT
The DNA here is from genome assembly GCA_946251905.1 of Cryptocephalus moraei. Taxonomy (NCBI): domain Eukaryota; kingdom Metazoa; phylum Arthropoda; class Insecta; order Coleoptera; family Chrysomelidae; genus Cryptocephalus; species Cryptocephalus moraei. Next base: position 18,455,724 of record OX276464.1, on the reverse strand, counting down.
TTTTGACTGTCTCATTCATAACGTTCCTCTATGCCTTCGTTGCTCATAAATTCCATCACTTTGGACGTTATCCTATCCCTGACTGGTACTTTTCCTGCCTTGAATCTTCGTCCTGTTTCTGGCGTTCTTACATTTATTTCCCAACTTTAAATTGCTGGGTTTTCCACACGCCGTCAACTCGACAAGCCTTTTTTAGTAATTTCTCCGTTATATGTACTCCCACACTTTCCATGTTCCTATTTCTTCCTCGATTTCTCCTTAATTTCTCGTCCAATCGTCCATTGATTCCTGTTTGATTTCTTTTACGTAATTACAACTTGTTTGGGATGGGATGAGGGAAACATATGGAGACACCTCGTGGATTAGTCGTATTATGTTTGGTACTGCAAAACTTGCTACTTCTTACCGTCCATTGATTTCCTTAGAACGATAGTATAAGCCGAGCAATCAATGATTACTACTGCAGCACTTATCAATATATTAGTGTCAGATGTACTTGGAAATCGTTTTTGGCGTGTGGCGCGTTTTGCGCGTTTTTCGCATTAAAAATTTGATTTTCTGCTCCGGGACAAACGCCTGCAACATATTTTCCTGTTCACTGGAAGTCTATTACGGTATTTGCCTGAAATGGCGTTTGGCGTTTTCTGCGTTTTTCGCGTTCAAAACTACATTTCCACGGTTTCCCAATCTCGATTACACCGGCCCGTCGATAAACTTTACACGACGGCCGCGTCATTACGCTCCACGATTAGCACCTTTTTTCATTTAACCGGGCCGCGAAGGATCGACGTTAAATTTAACGGAGGCGTCCTGCCCGGTGTTGCGCAACAGATACCGATCGCGCGTCTCACGTTTCCATTATAAATTATTTTAAATGGCCGCGAGACGATTCGCAATTGGGAAACGAGCGAAAAAGCTTTCCGTCGTCGTGATTACGGCATGCAAATCGGGCGATCTCCGCCGGGAATATTCGCGCCTCGAGTCCCAGTATTCGTACGCTCCTGTAGAATACTCTCTTGCTCTACCTTAAAATCGCCTAAAGGAGCCTTAAAGTTGTGAACTTCTACACTGGTTAGGTTTTTTGGAACGGGTTCGGAAACAGCCAATTTTGATTAAATTTTTGACGTGATATACGTCTTATAAATCGATGTGCCAGCTACCTGGTGGTTCACAAAATATTGTAACGCTACGCCAGACCCATGCGTGCGAGCTAGAGTGAGAGCGACAACAATAGACAGCGAACGACCTTGGTGGCTGCCTTGCGACACATCTATCTGTTTTACACGACAGCGTCCGAGTGAAAGCTCGATTTGGCGATCGGCTCGGTTCGCGAGCGCGATGAAAGAGGACAGTATCAGTATACTGGATATTGCGAAGATTCACCCCTCCAAAGCGATATAAAAAAAACCTGAAACGTGTCGCGGGACACGCGTTAGGAACTTTAGTTCCTTTTAATTAATAACCAATTTTTTTTAATTATTTCTTAATAAAACTTTGTAATGTAACGTGAAACAGCGACAGTAAGACGGGCATTGCATATAATACACAGCATTGGTTCTATAAGTAAGGCAATGGAATATCGTTCCTCGGTGCGTCAAGCGCGTGGTCTCTATCTCTCTCTCTCCCACTCTCTCTCTCGTGCTCTCTCTTTCTCTCTCTCTCTCTCTCTCTCTCCCCCACTCTCTCTCCCACTCTCTCCCTTTCTCCCACTCTCTCCCTCTCTCCCACTCTCTCCCTCTCTCCCTCACCCGCCTCTCTCTCCCATTCTCTCCCACTCTCTCCCTCACCCCTCCACTCTCTCCCTCACCCCTCCACTCTCTCACCCCCACCGAGCCACTACGAACGCCTTCGAGCCGCTACGAACGCTGCCGAGGTAACGCTTTCCGGTAACGCATTCCATTTAACGGTCAGATTTTTTGCGGCGCGACCACCCTCGCTCCCCAATCCCTGGTAAAAGGAACTAAAGTTCCAATAATATATTGTCACGGTCCTAAGAGCTTACGGCCCAGGGTGCTCTGGTTGGGGGGTGGTAGCTCAGTCGAAGAGAAAAGAGTAGACAAGTTAACAACATTTATTGACAAAAAGGGACTAGTAGAGTGGTTACTCAGGGAAGAGAGAGAAAAAGACGCCACCCCCATGGTAAGGGAAGGCACAGACAAAGTTTAACGTTAAGATCAACAATGGTTAAATAACGAAGACAAAATTAATGGGTGGTGACAATGGCTTACTTGAGTCCCCAAGGAGGCTGGAGGGGTAGCAGGTGCAGGAATCCCGGAAACTAGCGGACGGGCTTCTTCGCGCAAAACGGGCGGTGGACACGTAGTTTCGCTAGCAGCAATTCAGAAGTTCAACTGATTTTTGATTGATTTTCTGGATATTTATTAGCCGACATGTTGAAAATGCTGCTTTGAATAGACTATTATTATTACAGTTCTACCAATCACGTAAATTTTTCAGCCATGAATATCTACTTCTTCATATCGAACGTTTTCTGGTTATTATTCCCTGCATTATGTTCTGGAGTCTGATATTTCTGCCCTCTCATTATATGGCCTTAATATAGTCTCTTCCGTTTTTTGATGTTTATGATTTACTCACATTTCAAAGACTTACACTCTCTTAATGTCGTTCTTTTTCATTGTCCACACTTCTATGTCATAATAAAGTATTGACAGTATTGTAACATTTCATCAGGCTGAGTTTGAGTCCTAGGCTTATATCCTTACTGCAAAATAACTTCTTCACTTTCCCACTCCCGCCCTTTCCAATCCTTATTTTAATTTCTTCGGAATTGTAACGAAGCCGATTTTCGAGAGTTGAGGGTAGACCACCCACTATACAGCTAATCGCGAAATCAAACCTATCTCGGATAGATGGCGGCCGATAAGGAACTGTTCAATCTACCATCGCTTAAACATCCAGACTAAATTTAGCTAAGCCGACCGCCCCCGTCAGCTGTCCTGTACCTGAGTTAATCCAAGGTCAGAACCAATACTGTAATACCAATAAGTACTGAACCAATACCAAACAATGTAATTGTGAACGTTACCGACCGTAGATCTAGACCGACCGAACTATCCGTTATCTGTTACGTAATTGTCCCTAAACTGTACTTGTCACCGCCGTTAATTTTAAGACTACCGAATTCTTTGTTATATGTAACTGTGAACGTACCGCCGATATCCGTCAACTGTGATCGTCACCGCCGTTAATATTAAGGCCGCCGAATTCTTTGTTATATGTATCTGTGATCGTTCCGCGGTTATATGTTATGTAATTGTCCGTTACCGACCGATATATGTGAGTGATCTGTAGCACCGTGAAAATGTCCGTCTCTCCGAACCGATTTTAATTAATTTCTCCCTCGTCGTGTTAGGGAAAAATTAATTCACCACAATCTTCCGCTCGCTCTCACACTCTCGCCCTCTCGAAATGTAAAAGCCGCATTACCGAATATTAGACACTGCACGTTTTCCTATCGTCTCCGTATTTAGCTATTTCTCTTTCATTGTGAAATTGTTAGGATAATTTTCCGTTTTCTCATTTTCAGTACTTAGAGGGTTTTTCATATTTGAGATCTTAATTTTATTGTGTCCAAAAGTATTGTAATTTTCGAAACAAATGTAAGAGAATTTGAAAATGAAATTTGTGGCTCAGCCGGGATACGAACCCGGATCTCCTAATATCGCGTCAGGTGTTCTACCAATTGAACTACCGAGACACCTATCAATTTCATTTTCGATGTTCGTGTTAAACGTTTTTGAGAGGATGATACGGAGGACGTATTGGTTGTACGCAACCCATTAAGAAACCACATTATTAACGTGAGAGGGGTACCCTTTACCGAACTCCCGAATTCCGTCCCAGCGCCAAATCTCACAAGTAACCGCACAAAGCGCGTTACATGTTCATTGATAACAGTACTTAAGTAGTTGTATTTTTTCATTCTTCCAACTTTCTGATTTCGTAACTAATGATTACCTTCCTTTTGTTCAGTTTTTGTGATTGATATGAATTTTGTGTTGTTAATAATTAGTGACGAACCAGATTCTTCACAGACATCTGTTTACTTGTTGACAAGGTTTGCGAGGTTATTTTGAGGGTGCGTGTCCTCGTTCTGCATTTCTGCAATGTCGTTCGCGACAATATCTCATCTGTGACCCAGAAGGAATTTTTCTTGGATTAAGTAAGGTCATGTTAAATCGGGGTTAAGTCAAGTGTCTTCGGCGGAGGTTAGCTTAGAAAGTTATGATGAGACACACAAAAGTAAAACTCATCCCTAATTTCGAATAAAACTCGAGCGACCAAGAGATAATCCCCAAAGAGTGGGTCAAACTCGATTACCACCCCGAACGACGTCTCCCTCTCTCTCTTTCATCCCCTCTCGATTCACCATTTTTGCTCCCCGCAATCAGCGCGAAACAATGGCGTCCAATTAATTCCGTTCCGAATATAAACGGGTCTAAATAGGGAATTAACAGTTTCCGGGAACACTCTGGAACGAGGGAGAGAGAGAGAGAGAGAGAGGGCGAAAGAACTTTCCCGCTGACAGAGGCAGATCGACACTGCGATTTTTTCCAATTAAACGGAATGATAAGTCCGCCCTCGGGAACCGCGCCCTCGATCCCACGGCCGAAAGGGTACACGCTAATTAAGGGAGGCGAGTCGGAGACAAAGTCTCCTTTTTTTAAAAAAAAGATCCCATTTAAGGGATCGACCGAGAGGGTAGCGGGGACGGGAGACGAAATTATATCTCCTTAATCTTCGCGTCCCAATTAAGACCTAATTTATATTTATGAAAAGTATAATTCCGAGCATAATATAATTAGCTCCGTTTAATTCTTGTTTTCAATCCCTGTCGGGAGCTTTGCGACATGGAAAAGGGGGGAGATTGGGGTTTTTTGTGCGAAGGGTTAAACTCGATTCGTTCCGCTGTTGACCTTTTGAATTTTTTAATTTCGCGACGTCTCCCAGTCCCTTCCGTCGCGACACTAAACGCCGAGTTTTTGCTCGAAAGATCACGGTTGCGGAATGAAACTTATTAAAATTAAAATTAACGTACGTGCAACGTTTTTCTCTCGCGTGAACGCAGAAACAAACACGAGGACCTCTAATCGTGAACGGCCGGAATGCGGGATGATTAAAATGAGAACTGAAATTAAGTATGTACTTGCACTGAGCAAGACACGAGTGTAAGACACGTACTAATGTCAGCCGCCGAAAATTGCATCTGAAAATTCGGACATCATCAGGAGAAAAGAAGGAATAATGGTGAAAACGAATCACCACATATTGTCACGTCTAAGGGGGTCACAACTCTAAAGGCGGCGGCCCAAACGCAATTCAGGCATTTATTAATATATCCAAGAAACAACTAACTTACAAGAAACATTTACACACTGACTAAGTGAAACATTGTTAGGGTAAGAGAGAAAGAGACATGGAAAACCATTCGGGCTTTCGTTAAGATAAGCCATTGAGCCGACGAAAACCAAATAAACCAGACGGTGGAAGTGAAACTTCTTTGGCCATATGCACACACACACGCGCGCGCGCGCGCTCATCGACAGGATATATAAATGAAATATAAAAGATAATTTTTTTTTGCTGCCGCAACCTTGCACCGGTCCGCTCGAGTCTGCAGACAGTCTCGGCTCAGGTGATCTCCCACCTGCTGGCAGTTGTAACATCAAACGATTTCGATTGTCCTGCTCCGGAGAAGTGCTACGGACGCCATAAGCACTCGCTTGTAGCTCTGCCGGCAATCCAGCAATAATGCAGGAGACAGCATTTCGCTGGTAACGCCGACTCTCCCGCCAGCTTCGCCTGGTAGTAGGTGCTCATTGTCTCGCTGGCCAACTTTGCCCATCTCATCATCCCGTGGAAATCTCGCTGCCTAAGGAACGCCGCCCCTAACATGGCTCGCCACTTTGCCCGTGGTCGATCATAGTTGTCGAGATACTGATGCCAGAGCTTCGCAATCCATGCTAACCGCGCCTGTAACAAAGTTCTCTTTTCTAAATCTATCCAGTCGTAGATCGCCCCCAAGTTGATCAATCTTGGAGAGCCATCGCGGTGTCCACACTGCTTTCCAGACTGTTGGAGTCGATAGCATCCACCATCTTCATCACCAAAGACGGTCGAAGTCGAGCACTCGCCTGCTCCACTCCAGATTCCTCGCTGCGGCTCGATCCGAACGTTGCTGTCTGCCCCGAGACGTTCAGAGCAACAATGGTCGCTTGTTGCCTCGCCGCTTCCACCATCTATTGCTGGAGTCCTCCCACGACCGCCTTCACGATGGTCTTCACCTCCACAGATACGCGCGTACGCCGCCTCGAGCCCGTTCGTCTTGTGTTCGAGAATTACCACCCATTCGCCGCGGAACCAGTCTCCGTGCGCGGTGGGCTTTCATCTCTTCCCGTGTCTCCATGTTCTCAGCTGAGGTGAGGTGAGGCACGACGCGTCCTCACTTTTCTCTATGTCCATGTCACGTAATTAAACAATACACAATACAGCTCACCGTCTTTTCGCCGCTCGAAGTTATTGTTTCTCGCCGTTTGAGGTTAGGTTAGAGTCTAGACGCTTTCTGGTGTTGCCACGTTGACCTCTTTAGTAGTACATGTAAACGATTTGGCGATCGGTTCGGTTCACGGGCGCGATGGAAGAGGTACACTTTATGCGCATTCTGGCAACACGGCTTTGTCCTCGGATTACTTATCGCGCGTGACGCGGTTTTTCGACCAACACCCCATCCCAATGTATACAACGTCCGCAAAGAAGTTTCACTTCAAAAAGGTTCGTGCCACGAAGTGGCGTTGTGGCAGCTTTACAGACGACACATCGGGCATCCGTTAAAATTAATCGAGTCGAACGGACTTCATCGTATATGGTAAGAAATTTTGAGGAAAATTTGACTTAAACGTTTGTCAAAACGAATCAACAAAGAATTGTGTAAAATATAATAAATAGAATGGCTAATATTTGTGTACGGAAGAGAAATCAGCTCAAAAGGTGACAATTTTGAAAAAAAAAAATGAGTACATATATGATAAACAGGCGATTTTTCATCACACTATTAGCAAAATTACTTAAACTTAACACACCAATTTGTTACTGACAATTATAAAACGTTAGAATTGATTTTATTACCGAGTTCTCTTCCAGCTCAGATATCTCAAACAACACAAATCATTTGTAATGAACAATGCAAAATATAATGAACACTGGCTCACTTATTTCAGTATAACTGAACGTTATAATTCTTTTCACTTCGATCGCCACTCGAGACCATTTCTCTTAACTCCATCTTAGATGACAACCAAAATATTACCCCCAGATTCTCCCTTTCTCTCTCTCTCCTAGCGATCCTCAACCTCAATCAGCATCGAGCATGATCCCCATAGAACCGTCACGTACTTACTCGAAAACGTACTCATAAAACACTCCTGTCTCTTACTTTGTCATTTCCTCGCTGTCAACCCAGGAAATAATACCCACCTGACATCCTTAAACGCGAGCGCCGCCACGCACGACTTCTACCACGACGCCTTAATTAGGATTTATTTGTACCGACGGGCAAATCGACGGCTAAAACTCCCACCGAGAAATAAAGAGAGAGAACGCCTCTTTAAACTCGAGTTGCATGTAATCCGCTCGTGAATTGCAAGGTAGGACTTGATCTCCAAAATACTTCCCAATAAATACTCTCCAAATACAGAGTGATCAAGAAATACTGTTTAAGTTGGCAATCCTACCTGGAGGATTATTTTGTCTAAGGGTTTGCAACGCTACATCGGAAGTCTATGCACTCTGCATGACAGCGACAGCTTCTTCTTGTTTACGTGCCATCTCCTTTAAGAAGGTTGGCTATCATCATGGCGATTTTTATCTTTGAAGTTGCGGATCTGAACAAATCAACAGAGCTACTGTTGTACCACTGCCTTAGGTTGTTCAACCAGGAGATGCGTCTTCTTCCTATACTTCTTTTACCCTGTATTTTTCCTTGTATAATAGTTTGCAACAGTGTATACCTCTCCCCTCTCATCACGTGGCCCTGACATTACAATTTTCTGATTTTGATTGTGTTGATTATTTCTTTCTCCTTTCCCATCCTTCTCAATACCTCCTTGTTCGTGGTTCTGCTCACCCAGCTTATTCTGAGTATTCTTCGATATGCCCACATCTCGAATGCTTCCAGCCGGTCAGTGTCGCGCTTCTTAAGCGTCCAGGCTTCCATTCCATATAATAGTACTGGAAATACGTAGCATTTAAGCATTCTGATTTTAAGATGTAGACTAAGATCTGTTCTGGTTAATGCATTCCTCATTTTATTAAACACTGTTCTAGCCTTTCCGATTCTTGATCTTATTTCTTGTGAATAATCATTATTGTCATTTACAATTGTTCCCAAGTAATTGTATTTGCAGACTTTCTCCACTGGCTCTCCTTTGATCCATAATTTTTCTCGCTGTTGTTGGTGTTTTGTGATTGTCATGAATTTAGTCTTTTTGGTGTTAAGTGTGAGCCCCCTTTCTTCGCTGATTCTTCTACTAGATCTATTAGCCTTTGCAGTTCTTCCAGGGTTTCTGCTATTAGTACTGTGTCATCAGCGTATCTGATGTTGTTTATAACCTTCCCATTAACTTTCACTCCCGTTGTTTTTTGATTTTCCAGTGCTTCTTGTACTATATCTTCTGAATACAAATTGAAGAGTAATGGTGAGAGCACGCAGCGACAGCTAAATAAACATAAATATTTTAGGTTATGTGAATTGATTTACGATTGAAAGACCACACCAGAAACAACTTCAATATTTAAAGGTACTGCTCGAATTGAGCACCATTATGTACGAAACATAAATTCACTCTCCGTTTTAGGCTCTCGAAGACATTAATTAACATCCGAGGAGAAATATTTGCAACTTCCTCGATAATGGCAGCTTCCAGTTCTTCACGTGTATGTAGAACATTACTGAACACCTTGTTTTTAAGGTGCCCAAAGTCAGGTCTGGTGACCTCATCAACCAGCCCTTATCGTCCCCTGCTGGACATAGGCCTCCCTCATGGCTTGCCATCCGCGTCTATCTTGACCTGCGTGGATCCAGTTGTTTGCAACTCTTTTCAGGTCGTCAGTCCAACGTGTAGGTGGTCTTCCTCTATTTCGCTTGTCTGTGAGTGGCCTCCATTCCAGCAACCTCTTTGTCCACCTATCGTCAATCATTCTGGCCACGTGTCCTGCCCAAATCCATTTTAACGTGGTTATTCGTTCGACGATATCTTTCACACCGGTTTTTCGCCGCAGGTCCTGGTTTGTGACGTGGTCCCTCAAACTCAATCCAAGCATTGACCTTTCCATTTTGCGTTGTGCTACTTTGAGTTTTCTTGCTGATGTCATCGTTAAGGTGAGTGTTTCCGCGCCATATGTGAGCACTGGCAGAACGCACTGGTCGAACACTTTTCTTTTTTGACAGGTAGGGAGTTCGCTCTTAAAGACTGGTGACCTACTTGGCCAGATTCCCGTACTTATGACTTGATGGCTAAAAACTTCCTGCAAATATTGCATTGCGGCACGAGCCGAATCTTGTTGAAAGTACTATTTTCGCGCACCTCTACGGTTAATTGGGCAACGAATGTCTGGAGAATGTGCTGAATGTATCGTTCAAAATCAACTGTGAAGTTAAAAAACACAGGACCAATTACTCTCTGCCGCGATACAGCCAGCCAAACACCAACTTTAGTAGGATGTAAAGTTGTTGTTCTAACAGCATGTGGATTTTCACCAGACCATGTAATTTTGAGAATTAACATAGCCATTGAGATGGAACCAGGCTTCATCGGAAAACAAGGTTTTATCCAGGATGTCATCATTGTTCAATTCCTGATTGAACCAGTTACAGAACACATTACATTACATTACAGGACGCTTTAAGGACGTTCAGGAGGATTTAGGGATTGGACCATCGAAAATTTGTACGGGTGGTATTTCGGTTTGCTTTTCAACACAGTGGAACAACTTCCAAATGATGAACCTGTAAAGTCACGAAACGGAAGGCGGGAAATTAGGAATAAGTGGAAATTGGTGAACTTTTGATAAGGATCAAACCTGTTTGGAGAGAAAGCCTCCTAACCGATTTGTGACGACTTTGTTGCAGTCGGGCCCTGACGTCTTGCACCACATTTTCAGTGAGTACGGAGGGTGTACCAGGTGGATTTCCTGTCTTCACATTGCCTGTATTCAAATATCGTTGAACTAGGCGCATGCAGTGTTTAAAAACGTCGATAGTGGACACAACTTCAGGAAACATTTCTTCAAATTGGTGCAAAGTGGATTCCAAGGAGTATTGCCATCCAGAAATGGGGTCATGAACTGCACTCCGAAAATAAGCCATGCCAATAAAAATATCCTGTTCTAATGTAAATAGACCATTTTATGATGTCACTGTTAAACGTCGAAGTAGCTGTCAAGCAACCGGAAGTGGTTCCAGTTCTACCACTTTAAAGTAAAATTTAGGATTGCCAACTTAAACAGTATTTCTTGATCACGTTGTACTTCCTATCACTAATTTTAAAGCCACTACGAAATTTACATTTTGTGGTTGATGCGCCTGTAAAGCTTTAAGCACTTTACCCTGTAAAATGTATGTAAAATATTTCCTTCTTCACACACAACTTTGGAATTTCCACAATAGATCAATCAATTTGAGAAATAACGTTCCACAACCCACAGACGTTAAAATTTTGAATGGGCTAAAATTGTATTTTTCTATACTAGCTCCCCGACGAAATATTTATAAAGCTACCACAACGCCACTTCGTGACACAGACTTCTCCACCCCATGAGAACATGCTACACTTGCCACTTTTATTTTGCTCATTTGTCTTTTCAACTACTTATCTTAACGAAAGCCTTAATCGTTTCCCTTACCTTTCTCTCTCTCCTTTACCAATGTATCATCTAGTCAGTGAGTAAAGGCCCCTTGTAAATTAAGTGTTTCTCGGTTGCTTGTGTTACGATTAACCCACCATCGTCTCAGTTCGAACCCTTAAGTACCCAACACAGGCCTTAGGCGTGACAACCCCACCAAATTAATATAGTTGATAATAATGACGTTCTACGGATTATTTCAGTCATCACAAACTGAATAATCGCTTCAAAACATTTTCAAAACTTCAGATCATAATAAGTTTTCAGACTTATAGACACAGACACATTATAAGTTATCTACGACGCAGTCGTACTTATCGATTCGCATTACATTAATTAACGACGCCTCCTACAGGGATTATATCGGGTTATATTAAGATTCGCCATGGCAACACGTCCCTCACATTTTCCCTTAATTACCGCGTGCCGCAGAATAAAAAGTGGGACTTACCTGAACAGAAGAAATCCAAGCGCCGTCACAGCAGCCCTCCTGACGTCGTCATTTACATCGGACACCTGAAAGGAAAAATTTAATTGGATTAATGACTGGTTCGAGAATAAGGAAAATAACACGCAGTCAATCAGTCAAATTAACCAATTAGATCAAATAATATTAATCGATTTGGACACTGGATTTATCCTGGTCGAAGGATTACATGGTTAATATATTTCGTATCGAAATGGAATTAATATAGAGTCAATTAATTTGATTAATGAAGGTTACCTAATTCTAGTAAGATACGGTTAATATATATCTTTTGGGAACAAGAACGACACGTGATCAATCAATTAGAACAAATAAGATAAATCAATTGGATCACTGAACTTTACCTGATTGAAAGATAATATGATATGTAATTGTATCAATGAATGTAGTAATGAATCAATTAGGTGTATCAATCAGATCATTAACCTGATTGGAGGATTATAACGATTAACATAATACGATTGGGGATAGTAAAGTGGCATCTAATCGATCAATTGGACCGAACAAGATAAAATAAAGTCAACCAATTAGTTTATTGGATTTAAATTGATAGAAGGTATGAATAATACCTTAATTAATCGAGCAGATTAATGAATGTTAATGTAACAACAATATTGATTATTATTACATTGCTTTCTTAGGTTGAGCACAATAAAACGTTTTATTCCCCAGATTCCATATAAACAGAACGATTACTCGCCATATATGCTGTGCTTCAAAATTTTTCCCTATATTAGTAATAAAATAACGGTATCTCGGAAGATGCGTCCTATAAATGCGAATACCCACTTAAGATATATGAAAGTTTGCCGTAAAAGGTGCTTCAGACATGTACTTATGTTCGTATATCTTTTGTTAGGTCGAAACTTTAAAGTGTAGCTTAAAATGAAAGTAGAAACAACCAATTACTTCTTTAAATTGTGCAGATTGTGTTTGTCGAACACACAGAAAATAATATTTTCGCTGAAAGGAACTCAAACATGTAAAAAAAAAACATTTGCTACTTTGTCTTAATGATCCAAGAACAAAAAAAACCTGAAACGTGTCGCGGGACACGCGTTATGAACTTTAGTTCCTTTTAATCAATAACCAATTTTTTTAAATTATTTCTTAAAACTTTGTAATGTAACGTGAAACAGCGACAGTAAGACGGGCATTGCATATAATACACAGCATTGGTTCCATAAGTAAGGCAATGGAATAATGGAATATCGTTCCTCGGTGCGTCAAGCGCGTGGTCTCTCTCTCTCTCTCTCTCTCTCTCTCTCTCTCTCTCTCTCTCTCTCTCTCTCTCTCTCTCTCTCTCTCTCTCTCTCTCTCTCTCTCTCACTCTCTCCCTCACCACCCCTCTCTCTCCCTCACCCCCCACTCTCTCCAATTCTCTCCCACTCTCTTCCTCACCCCCCACTCTCTCCCTGACCCCTCCACTCTCTCCCACTCTCCCCCCCCCCCCCCCCGAGCAACTACGAACGCCTCCGAGCCGCTACGAACGCTGCCGAGGTAACGCTTTCCGGTAACGCATTCCATTTAACGGTCAGATTTTTTGCGGCGCGACCACCCTCACTCCCCAATCCCTGGCAAAAGGAACTAAAGTTCCAATATATGAGATTATATAGCTAATCAAACTCTTAGGATGAAAGAATTAAATATCTTATTGCCGCAATTGCTAGTGTAATAGTAATAAGCAAAGGTATGCACAGTAAATATTCAGATAACATTATAAATAGTCGGCAATACCGCTAACGTCCAGCTGTGTGCTGCTGCCGTCGCCGCCGACGGAGTGGAAGGGAGATAGATGCGTCATCTCACTCTCGCATGGCTCACGTTGGTTGTGTGGTGCCGGTCTCTCTTTCACTCGGACGCTGTAGTGGAACAGAGATAGATGCGTCGCAAGGCAAACGCTAAGGTAGATCTCTATCTATTGTTCTCGCTCTCGCTCGCACGCATGGGTCTGGCGTAACGTTACAATGTTTTCTGGGACGTGTAGGACGATTTATAAGACGTATATCACGTCAAAATGTCAAAACGTATTTTTAAATCGTGCGTTCGTAGTGCGACCCGCAGCATGAAATGGTATTTCCCATCACGGTAAACTTTCAAAATATGAATTACCGCCTCTTTAAGGAAAACTTTGATGTTGTGTATTTAGCATACATACACACAATACCATATCCCGCCATGCCGACATATTTCCCGTAACTACGCGCCAAACGTAATTTATATGATAAATAACCTAAACACCTCTGCTTGAAATTTTAATTCGATTCCACCATTCCCCGCAAAACTTTCCCGATAATAATAAATAACCAAAAAAAAAAAACACGAACCCGGATCGCAATAACTTATAAATGCGATTCCGTCTTCCATCTATTTCCATTAAAAGTATCGTCACACTAGTGCCCCCTCTTCCATTTTATTTCTTTCAAACTTTCCATTCGTGGAAATGGTTGTATCGGCAGCTGAAAAGTTTTCGCCACAGCCACTGTCTATTTACCCGATGTTTTAATATTTGGGAAAAGTGTCGGAAGTTTCGTCTCCGGCTTATAAAGTTGGGAGGGTCCCAAAAATGCGAGGAGTAATTGTGAAAGTTTGATATAAGATGACGAAGGTTGAGGGTGAAACGTTGCATTTTACAGTTATCTATCGATTGGATTATTAGAACATAAGAAAGTTAAGACCATAGAGATAAAAGAGAGAGGAGGTAACAATTAGGGAGAGGGGGTGATAAATTTTGTAGACGGAACGGGCCATGTTGAGAAGCCACTTTTTGGACGCGTGTTTGCGATTGTTATTGCTGAATTGGATCTATGGAGGGAACTACAGGGGCTATAACAAAAAATAATAAATACATATACGCTATTCAAAACAAATCCCGATGCACGTCATTTTGATGACGTCACTAAACATCCAATACTACTAACTTAATATAGTCACAGAACATCGCAATTTATGTGTTCCGTGTATATTTTAGGTTGAGAATACACATAACCATATATATTGTCAACCTAAAATATACACGGAACACGTAAATTACGATGTCCTGTGCCTATATTAAGTTGGTAGTATTGGATGAGTCTGACGTCATCAAAACGACGTGCATCGGGATTTGTTTTGAATAGAGTATACATATTTTTAATATAATATACCCACTACATAACTGAATCAGCTTTTCCTCTTCTTCCTGGTTTGCTGTTCGTTCTTTGTCTCCCGGGTATACCTGGAGCACATTTCTTTTTTTGGTAATTTTTCTTGTATTAACTAGTTAATCCCAATATCGTGAAATTAACAGGTATAAATACTCAGCAATTCTATGAATCTTTACAAGATTTCGTCCCTAAATAACGTTAAAGTAGGGACGCTCAGGTAGTTTCTGGAATTTCCATTAGCTACAAGTTGCCTTACTATAAAACTCTATTATTATTAAATTATTATAAAATCTTATTATAAAAATATAATTTCACACAAAGCGAGGAAAACTGGAGTTTCTTTTCATCGGTAGGTACATAATAAATCTTTGAGATTGATATTGTTAGTATTAAAATAATTCTGATTTATACCATTTTTCAATTAATAGCTTATTTTTAGTTGGCATTCTAGTGAGTGGCGTGGTTGTAATTTTTGGTTTATTTTAGTTTTCCAAAGAATGAACAACTGCGTAAGGTTGTAAAAACTGATGTAGCTAATTTTGTTATGAACTATTATTATAAATATGCATTAAATTAATCAAGAAAATTAAAAAATTCGTATTGAATAACCTTCGTATTTGTAAGGGTATAGATATCTAGTGTTCCATTGTTAGCGCCGTTGTCCTAGCAACCACCCTGAGAAAGAGGAACGCACGCACGATGTGTCAGTGTGTGTGGTTCGCTTGACAGCGTCGAGAGCGAAGATTGTAAATTAACAGTACGAATAAACGGTTTGAAGTGAAGTCGGCCATCAATCCACCTCGAAGCAACCTTACAGATTGTTTTGTATGTTACAATTTTGTGACATTTTATGGAAAATTAAACTGTTTCATACAAACTGGAATTATTATTTCATAACTTTAGTTAATGTATTTTAAATGCTACGCCACTGGAGAGAAAGATTTCTTACAGGACGTCGGCCATATGCAGAAGCCACTTTGGTCTGCGCTTTGGTCTATTTGTTTGAACTACATTTGTTACCTCCTCTCTCTTTTATCCCTATGCTTAAGACGTAATGCAGAAAGAGGTAACTAGTTCTTAAAAACCAATGAGACGGTTTTGGAGTCACTTGGGCCACCCCCTCCACTTTTTAAACTCCGCCTACTCCTAACATGTCTTCATCGAGTTTTCAACAGCTTTAAGACGAACAAATGCTAATAACAAAGTCTTTAAGGTTTTCTGATTTATTTTTAATTCCCGTATTAATGAGAAATGCTGACAAAAAATTCTTGCAATTTAAAAAATCTAGATTTTCAACAATTGCAATTATAAATAATTTACAAATTGAGAAGAATCGGTTTAAAACATTTGTTCTATTAATTATATTCGCCCAAATTCGTTGTAATCTGGATGTTTGGCAACAATTTCTACTCAAAATTTTATCTTGGATCTTTACTATTGAATCTACGTGTCATAAAATCTTATCTTCTAGACGAAATTCCCCATTTTGACTATTATATTAAATGCTACGACTTGGGAAAATTTTTAAGATTTTGATTCTATCTTTGATATTGGATGTCTACTTTTTACGGTTGCGTAACCTTGTTCAAGCTTACGCTCATTTTCCAGAAAATGATTAGTCACTACCCTCGATTCCTGATAACTTTTCAAAATTTTGGTAAATTCTCTGAAATCCGACAGGCATTTTTCACTATTATTCAACATTTTCTGGAAACCCCATGTTACAATTTCAGTACATAGCGAATTTTCGTGGACTCCTAACGTTTCAATTGTCCTCTTTGAATATGAATATTTATGAAATCCTGGAATATTTTTTCAATTCTACATGAGTTATGTAATCTTATATCGTCGTTATCATAATATCCTGCCTCCAAAAATTCAGTTTTATCCAACACATGACAGTTATGACCGTCATTATTAATATCATTTTAGACAAGTAAACTATCAAATAACCCACTAGTGTGTTAAAATCCATAACTCACTAGTGAGATATAGATTATAACACGTTCGTATTTAAAGTAGTATTCTATTTTTTTTTATTGCCCGTGGCAACCAAACAAA
The DNA here is from genome assembly GCA_946251905.1 of Cryptocephalus moraei. Lineage (NCBI taxonomy): Eukaryota > Metazoa > Arthropoda > Insecta > Coleoptera > Chrysomelidae > Cryptocephalus > Cryptocephalus moraei. Next base: position 18,439,107 of record OX276464.1, on the reverse strand, counting down.
CAACATACTTTAACCAAAATGTAAAAGTCACTGTCAAGTCATTCTGACATTTATAGGGTACTGAGACGCTTATTAATTATTATCTCATAAAAAACGATTTCTTCCACTTGTTGGATAAAACATTGTATGCCACTCGCGTGTTATGTTTCCTGAGTCACTTGAAAATTTATACCACTCGGCCTGACGGCTTCGTGGTATAAATCTTCTCGCGTGACTTATTTTCAACATAACACACTAGTACCATAAATAACTAATATAATTGTTGTTAGGGTTTTTAATAAGAACTTAATTTTCATAAACCTTCCTTCGGCTCGAGTATCAGAAATCTCACCACCATCGACCCCCAAAACATTTTTTCGTAGTTTAAACCAGAACATTCACCCTACACAAAAAATCCCCCTCCTCCTCCTTCTTTTTCTCCTCTTCCTCCCACCCCCACGTTCCGTATTCGAAATCCCTGCCCCCGTCGGAAATTTAATATTCACGACCGACAAAGGAGGCATACAAAAGCCCTCTTTTCGGTCCGACAATTAATTTCATTTAATTTTAATTCGAATTATTCAATTTTCTCCCGTACTAAGAACAATCTAGCGAACGAGAGAGAAATCCACGGGAATTGAGGCTCATAGACGTTTCGAATGAATGCTTGATGAACGCGAGGGAGGAAAAACTATCAGCGATTGTCCCCGAGGGAAATCGGGGGGGACCGCCTACACAGAGGGATGATACGGGAGTGATACAAAGAGGAGAGTCGATAAATATGTATCGAAGTGTTAATTCACTTTTTTCTTGTACGCGTAGGACGCGTTGAATCTGAGGATGTCTTTCTGTTACTGCTTATCAAAACATCTACGACATTGCGATTCCAAGTCGTCTTCTTCTGTATTAGGTCCCCAAATACCTTACAATAAATATTTCCTTAACTTGCCTACGTCATATTGAATTAACTACACATTTAAATTGTCCCTCAATTTGTTTTCCACTATTTTCATAATTTTTCTCCATAACAAAAAACATAGGTCATGATATAATCCGAAAAAGTCGTATTTTACTCATTTTTCAGAAACTTAGGGGCCCATTTTGTTATGTTCCTCTTTGATGATTTTATTTGGCGACCTTTCACTATGTATTTCCTCATAAAAAAGCATATTTCACTCATTTTTTCAATATTCAAGGTGCCATTTTGATACCTTTTTGACAATTTGGCGGAACCTTTGGCGATTTGTGCATCACATTACTTTCTCATCTTTTATTACAAATATTCGGCAGCAAAAATTTCTGTTTCTTTCAAAAATATGATTCTTGGATTCGGGGGATCTTAATGCGTCTGGGGTTGTTAATAACGCAAATTTAAAAAAATAAATTCTAGTTTAAAAAACGGGAAAAAACACGCTTTAAAGGTGAATCAAATCAAAAAAGGTAAAAATATATTTTTTTAGGAATAAGAACAGTATAATTAAAGAGAAAATAGATGGTATTGTAATAAAGCGTGGGGTGCTCCTTGCACAATAATTTTGTACTAATCGTAATGATGAAATATTTTTAACAGTATATTATATCAAGCAGCCTACGCTTTATTACAATAACATCCATTTTCTCGTTAATTATACTATTTTTATTTCTAAAAAAAAATATTTTTACCTTTTTAGTTCGATTCACCATTAAAGCGTGTTTTTTTAACTATAATTTATTTTTCACTTTTTAGTTCGATTCATTACCTTGTCTTATGAAGTACATACTTTCTCGCAATCTAATTATTTCTTTTAATGCTTCAGCGTTACATGGGACCCTCTCTGCCAACCTTGAGCAATCAAACTTACCATCAGAAAATTTTCAAATAGGTGGTAATCTACGTAAACGAAATTTCTTAACTATCAGCTGTGAAAAATAAGAAACATTGAAGTACTATGTAATTTTCTTGTATATAAACGAATACATATTACGTTATGGATGACATTGACAATTTGTTTTCTCAATTTCACTTCTGCAATTATGTATAATTAAATATATTCACAATAAACTACAAAGTAATGATTTGGTTCAGAAATTCAGAAAATTTTACAAGCACGTTTATGAGTTTTTAGTTGAGTATGTAAGTATTTTCCCATGTGCCGGACGCATTTCTCTTACAACTTGGGACCGCTGCCAAATTTTGAAGAAAAAAAAAATCCAAAAACACCACCGTTTTTAAAAAAAATCGAACCACCATTACCGAGATCGAAACTGATTCAAATTTCAACAATTTTCCAAATATCGAGCTGAAAACCCGTTCTCAAAATTCAGATTTTGAGGATTCTTACAGAATCAGACTCGCACTTGTTGAATCAAAATCCGTTCTGGAAATATGCCTTCAGGACATCTATTTTTATCCCCCAAAAACATCCCACCCACATTTTCAATGAATGGACGTTTAAAGACATTTTTTAGTTTTGCATGTCTTCACTCCACCGCTGCAAAATTTTGAAAAAAAAATCCAAAAACAACACCGTTTTCCAAAAAATCGAACCACCAATTGCCGAGATCAAAACTGATTCAAATTTCAACAATTTTCCAAAAATCGAGCTGAAAAACCGTTCTCAAAATTCAGATTTTCAAGATTTTTACACAATCGGGCTCGCAATTGTTGAATCAAAATCCGTTCAGGAAATATATATTCAGGACATCTATTTTTATCCCTCAAAAACATGCCACCTACATTTTCAATGAATGGACGTTTAAAGACATTTTTCAGTTTTGCATGTACTCCACTCCACTCCACCGCTGTAAAATTTTGAAAAAAAAAAACAAAAACCACCGTTTTCAAAAAAATCGAACCACCATTAGCGAGATCGAAACTGATCCAAATTTTAACAAATTTCCAAAAATCGAGCCATAAATCGTTCTCAAAATTTAGATTTTCAGGATTTTTACAGAATCGGACTCGCACTTGTTGAATCAAAATCCGTTCTGGAAATATGCCTTCAGGACATCTATTTTTATGCCCCAAAAACATCCCACCCACATTTTCAATGAATTGACGTTTAAAGACATTTTTTAGTTTTGCATGTCTTCACTCCACCGCTGCAAAATTTTGAAAAAAAAATCCAAAAACACCACCGTTTTCAAAAAAATCGAACCACCAATTGCCGAGATCGAAACTGATTCAAATTTCAACAATTTTCCAAAAATCGAGCTGAAAACCCGTTCTCAAAATTCAGATTTTGAGGATTCTTACAGAATCGGACTCGCACTTGTTGAATCAAAATCCGTTCTGGAAATATGCCTTCAGGACATCTATTTTTATGCCCCAAAAACATCCCACCCACATTTTCAATGAATTGACGTTTAAAGACATTTTTTAGTTTTGCATGTCTTCACTCCACCGCTGCAAAATTTTGAAAAAAAAATCCAAAAACAACACCGTTTTCAAAAAAATCGAACCACCAATTGCCGAGATCGAAACTGATTCAAATTTCAACAATTTTCCAAAAATCGAGCTGAAAACCCGTTCTCAAAATTCAGATTTTGAGGATTCTTACAGAATCGGACTCGCACTTGTTGAATCAAAATCCGTTCTGGAAATATGCCTTCAGGACATCTATTTTTATGCCCCAAAAACATCCCACCCACATTTTCAATGAATTGACGTTTAAAGACATTTTTTAGTTTTGCATGTCTTCACTCCACCGCTGCAAAATTTTGAAAAAAAAATCCAAAAACAACACCGTTTTCAAAAAAATCGAACCACCAATTGCCGAGATCAAAACTGATTCAAATTTCAACAATTTTCCAAAAATCGAGCCAAAAAATCGTTCTCAAAATTCAGATTTTCAGGATTTTTACAGAATCGGACTCGCACTTGTTGAATCAAAATCCATTCTGGAAATATGCCTTCAGGACATGTTTTTATCCCCCAAAAACATCCCATCCACATTTTCAATGAATGGACGTTTAAAGACATTTTTTAGTTTTGCATATTTTCACTCCACGGCTGCAAAATTTTGAAAAAAAAATCCAAAAACACCACCGTTTTCAAAAAAATCGAACCACCAATTGCCGAGATCAAAACTGATTCAAATTTCAACAATTTTCCAAAAATCGAGCCAAAAAATCGTTCTCAAAATTCAGATTTTCAGGATTTTTACAGAATCGGACTCGCACTTGTTGAATCAAAATCCATTCTGGAAATATGCCTTCAGGACATGTTTTTATCCCCCAAAAACATCCCATCCACATTTTCAATGAATGGACGTTTAAAGACATTTTTTAGTTTTGCATATTTTCACTCCACGGCTGCAAAATTTTGAAAAAAAAATCCAAAAACACCACCGTTTTCAAAAAAATCGAACCACCAATTGCCGAGATCGAAACTGATTCAAATTTCAACAATTTTCCAAAAATCGAGCTGAAAAACCGTTCTCAAAATTCAGATTTTCGGGATTTTTACAGAATCGGACTCGCACTTGTTGAATCAAAATCCATTCTGGAAATATGCCTTCAGGACATCTGTTTTTATCCCCCAAAAACATCCCATTCACATTTTCAATGAATGGACGTTTAAAGACATTTTTTAGTTTTGCATGTACTTCACTCCACCGCTGCAAAATTTTGAAAAAAAAATCCAAAAACACCACCGTTTTTAAAAAAAATCGAACCACCATTACCGAGATCGAAACTGATTCAAATTTCAACAATTTTCCAAAGATCGAGACGAAAAATCGTTCTCAAAATTCAGATTTTCAGGATTTATACAGAATCGGACTCGCACTTGTTGAATCAAAATCCATTCTGGAAATATGCCTTCAGGACATCTGTTTTTATCCCCCAAAAACATCCCATCCACATTTTCAATGAATGGACGTTTAAAGACATTTCTCAGTTTTACATGTACTCCACTCCACTCCAATACCCGAACTCCGGAGTTGCGTTGGACGCGAACGGCGCATCGTCCGACTCCGGGAGGAGTTGCTAACCAATTAGCATCCTATTTTGGAGTCGTGCCCGGATCTTCGGAGCGATAAAAGTAAATAAAAGAGAACGGACGGCGGATCTTCCGATTCGCGGAACGCTTCCAATTGAAATTTTCGAACAGCGCTGATGCTAATGAGTTTTAATAATGTTTTGAAATGCAAGAGGGCATAGGGAAGTTAATTGTTTTCCCGGCGAGGGTTTTTTCGCGGAGGAAACTTCTCAGGTGGCTCGGATGATTTCGTTCCGAGGAGTTCTCGATTTGGTTGCGATTAAAATTACAAATTCAGTTGTTTATGCTCTGTTTTCAGGTGGAAGTTACCAAATTGGCTCCAACTCCGTCTGGATATGATCCTGAAGGAATGGTAAATTGTTGGAACTTTTAACGATTTTCAAAAAATTATTGAATTAATTATTAGCCTAAATAACTGAAACCGACCGAGAAAATTCAATTTTTTTCTTATTCTTGAATAAAGTTTAAATCTGTTTAAAGTTACACTTGAAATTTACCAACCTACTCGCCCTCTTCATGATACGACCTCAGGGAGCGCTAGAAGGGACTGTTTAGTATACTTGAATTCACTAAACGCAAGTTGAAAACTTTTAAATATCCTCAGATTTCTTACGCGGTCTAAGAAACCTTATAGCTTAATTATTAATTACCTCAGATTACCTTGGATGTTCCGAAGTTTACAAAATTACCGGCGAATTCCCTTAGGTCAGATTAGAATGAAGAGTTATACCTGTGATAGGAAATTCATTCTTCACGTTAAACATTGAAACATTTAAGGGCTCGACTAACGCAGTTAAATTGGCCTGCGATTGGATATCTTTTAAGTTTTTCTCCCCGAACTTCTCACCTACGGATCGATCCCTGAACTTTCCCTTTAACTTCGCCCTCCGATCTCGCGTCGATCGTCTCCACCTCTGACCTTTCACCCCGGAACCGTACGGAAGGGAAGAGTGGTCAAGTTGTACTTACATGTGGAGACGTGGAAGCGTTTCGGAGACCGAAAAAGGAGAAAATTTGGGAGAAAGAGGAATTTTCCTTGAATTATACAGTGATGAAGATCCGAGGCAAGGAGGTGAAAGGCAGAGGTATTGAATGCATTTTTAAAAATTTGAAAATTTCTTATTTCTTCTAGATTCGATACAAAACCACCTAAGTTCATTCCGAACTCCATTGAGACAAATTATGGCCATCCGGAACCTTCTATATTCCAAGTAGACCGTTTAAAATTTACAAAAAAATAAAATGTAAAATGGGTCTTCTAGATTCTATAGACTTTAGGATACATGAAACTAAAACAAAAAAATTTTGAGAAGACTTGGAGTCCCCAAAATCCTTCCAGATTTATTCTCAACTACCTCAAAGGGGTTTATGACACTCCTGAACCCTCAAGATTTATTTGGATTTCAAGTAGATCGTTTAAATTTGACAAAAAAGATCTGTAAAATGGTTCTTCTAGATTCTATAGACTTTAAAATATATATGAAATTGAATGGGAAATTTTGGAGGTATTCAAAAACTTGCTACGTTCACCTTAAGCTCTCTCGCATGGCAATCTATGATCTACATTGATTCTAAAACTACGTAGATCGCCAAAAAATCATAGGTAAATTTCTGTAATGTTCGTTCTAGATGCTTTAGACCTCAAAATGTTTGAAAATGAAATTCGAAAACTTTGAGTTTCCCAAAAACCTCCTAGATTCAATTTATTACCATCATGAACTTTCTAGATTCATTATGATTCCAAGTAGACCGTTGAAAATTTACAAAAAAATGTGTTAAATGGTTCTTCTAGATTCTATAGATTTTAGGATACGTGAAACTACAACAACAAATTTTGAAAGTGTCGAACAATCTGTAGATTCACCCTCAAATCTCTCGTGGCAATCTACGATCTTCCAGATTAACATCGAAATCATATAGATCCAAAAAATCTCCAAAATGTTTGAAAGAAAAATATGAAAACACTGGGTTCCCTAAAATCTTGTACATTTAATATGAACTCTCTTGAAACAATTTATGACCATCCACAACTTTCTAGATTCCAAGTAGATCATTTAAGACTGACACCAAAACAGCAAGATGGTTCTGCTGGATTGTAAAGATTTTATAATATTTGAAATTGAAATGAAGTTTGCTAGATTCACCTTAAGCTCTCTTATGGTAATGTAACATCTTCTAGATTATCTTTGAAACCATCTGGAAACCCCAGAAATCGCAGGAAAACCTTGTACATTTATTCTGAACTCTCTTGAAACAATTTATGACCATCCTGAACCTTCTACATTCCAAATAGAACGTTTTAGACTAACACCAAAACAGCAAAATGGTTCTTCTGGATTGTAAAAATTTTATAATATTTGAAATTGAAATGAAGTTTGCTAGATTCACCTTAAGCTCTCCTATGGTAAGCTAAGATCTTCTAGATTATCTTTGAAACCATCTGGAAAACCCAGAAACCACAGGAAAACCTTGTACCTACATTTATTCTGAACTCTCTTGAAACAATTTATGACCATCCTGAACCTTCTAGATTTCAATTAGAGCGTTTAAGACTGACACCAAAACAGTAAAATGGTTCTTCTGGATTGTTTAGATTTCATAATATTTCAAATTGAAATGAAGTTAGCTAGATTCACCTTAAGCTCTCTTGTGGTAATGTAACATCTTCTAGATTATCTTTGAAACCATCTGGAAAACCCAGAAACCGCAGGAAAACCTTGTACATTTATTCTGAACTCTCTTGAAGCAATTTATGACCATCAAGATTTCAATTAGATCGTTTAAGATTGACACCAAAACAGCAAAATGGTTCTTCTGGAGTGTAAAAATTTTATAATATTTGAAATTGAAATGAAGTTTGCTAGATTTACCTTAAGCTCTCTTATGGTAATGTAACATCTTCTAGATTATCTTTGAAACCATCTGGAAATCCCAGAAACCGCAGGAAAACCTTGTACATTTATTCTGAACTCTCTTGAAGCAATTTATGACCATCAAGATTTCAATTAGATCGTTTAAGATTGACACCAAAACAGCAAAATGGTTCTTCTGGAGTGTAAAAATTTTATAATATTTGAAATTGAAATGAAGTTTGCTAGATTTACCTTAAGCTCTCTTATGGTAATGTAACATCTTCTAGATTATCTTTGAAACCATCTGGAAATCCCAGAAACCGCAGGAAAACCTTGTACATTTATTCTGAACTCTCTTGAAGCAATTTATGACCATCAAGATTTCAATTAGATCGTTTAAGATTGACACCAAAACAGCAAAATGGTTCTTCTGGAGTGTAAAAATTTTATAATATTTGAAATTGAAATGAAGTTTGCTAGATTTACCTTAAGCTCTCTTATGGTAATGTAACATCTTCTAGATTATCTTTGAAACCATCTGGAAATCCCAGAAACCGCAGGAAAACCTTGTACATTTATTCTGAACTCTCTTGAAGCAATTTATGACCATCAAGATTTCAATTAGATCGTTTAAGATTGACACCAAAACAGCAAAATGGTTCTTCTGGAGTGTAAAAATTTTATAATATTTGAAATTGAAATGAAGTTTGCTAGATTTACCTTAAGCTCTCTTATGGTAATGTAACATCTTCTAGATTATCTTTGAAACCATCTGGAAATCCCAGAAACCGCAGGAAAACCTTGTACATTTATTCTGAACTCTCTTGAAGCAATTTATGACCATCAAGATTTCAATTAGATCGTTTAAGATTGACACCAAAACAGCAAAATGGTTCTTCTGGAGTGTAAAAATTTTATAATATTTGAAATTGAAATGAAGTTTGCTAGATTCACCTTAAGCTCTCTTATGGTAATCTAATATCTTCTAGATTATCTTTGAAACCATCTAGAATCACAGGAAAATTGTAGTAACGTTCGTGTCAGATTCTATAGATTTTACAAGAGTCGAAGAGCAAAGTAAGTAAGACTTGGAGTCCCCAAAATCCTTCCAGATTTATTCTGAACTACCTCAAAAGGGTTTATGAACCTCCTGAACCCCCTAGATTTATTTTGATTTCAACCAGACCGTTTAAATTTGACAAAAAATATCTGCAAAATGGTTCTTCTAGATTCTATAGACTTTAAAATATATGAAACTGAATATGAAATTTTGGAGGTATTCGAAAACATGCTATGTTCACCTTAAGCTCTCTCATGGTAAACTACGATCCTCTAGATTGATTTTGAGACCATCTAGATCACCACAGTGAAATTTCTGGATGTTCTTCCAGATTCTTTATACTGTAAAACATTTAAGGAAACTTCGAGTCTCCGAAGACCTTCCAGATTCATACCGAATTATCAATGGGAAAGCTTACCGCAACGTGTAGCAGCTTCCTGATCGCCTTGTTGTGTCCCGTGCCGCAGTACGCCATCGCTATCGTATACATCCCGGAGCGACGCAAGATGGGGTCCTTGTCGGTGATCAGTTGCTGGACGAGTGGGTCCGCCTCCTCTAGGCGGCCGTACATAGTAAACGCTATGCCGACGGCGAGACCCCTTAGGATCTTCTCGTGCTGGCTCTCCTGGGCGTACTGTAACGACAAACAGAAAAATTTTAATTTAAAATTTAAATTTTAAAGACGACATCCCTCTGGTTGCGTAGGAAGATGCCTCGTGTATTCAGTTCAACGCATTTCTCCCCCGACCTGAGTTCGACCCCATTCGGGCCTTACGCGTGACAATATTGAGAACGCGACCGTTCACTACCGCAATTTTGACATCCACCCACTCGAAAACCTTTAGCGTCGACATCGATTCCAGTATGGGAGTAGGAGTATACGCGTGTGGGTGTTCAGAAAACACAACGTACGTCCCGAGGGTATGAGAGACGGCGACGTGGAGATCTTTCTGCAGAGAGAGGATATGAGGGAAGGACGGATGTTACTCCGGGTCGGGATGACAATGAATTTGTTTTAGGGTTATTAGGGAATGTCGGGGCGGGAACAATTCCCAGAATCTCGACTGGTAAATTCATTCATTAGTCAGAGAGAGAGAGAGAGAGAGAGAGAGAGAGAGAGAGAGAGAGACAGTCGAAGACAGATAGAGAGAGAGAGAGAGAGAGAGAGAGAGAGAGAGAGAGAGAGAGAAGATTAAAAGTGCGGCATTAACGGTATTTTAGCTGCCCCAAGTAGGAATGGAAAGAGAAAAACTAGGTAGGTTATACCTAATCTAATAACTGCTGTACACCTATCGTTAAGAACCTGGATTTAACGGACACTTCCTGTTTATCTTGCCACGGATACACAACATACTCATTTAAAGACACTAATAACACTAATGGTGCTAAATACGCATGCGTCTAAATTATAAGTACTTTCTTGAAAGAAGTTGAAATACAAAATTTTCTTAATACGGACACGTCTGTATTACGGACACTTTCTACATATCACTGCATAATGCTCTATGACAAGTGTGCGAACCTCTCGTTATAGGTACCTCTCTATTACGGACACCTCGTAATTATCTCTAGTTTTAGATTTCCTAAAGAACATATGGAAATTTCACTTTTATGCAAGCCTTAAGCAAACATTACACGTAAACGTACATCCAGATTTGCAACAACACACTCTGCTTTTAACGAACTTGAAAACAAATAGTATTTCGACCGCATTAACGATCCCTTAATACGGACACCTCTGTATTACGGACACTTTCTACTTATCGCTTGCATAACATTGCATGACATCACTCTAATATTGATCAATATAGTGGAACTCTCGTTAAAGCCACCTCCATATTACGGACACCACTCGATATTAATGCGATCTTCCCCCATCCAGAGGTTCAGCGACGTTCCACGGGAGTACCGTCATCCCGTTTTCGTTACGATTTTCCCTGTCGCAAATTAACCGGGATCCTCACGAGGATAATTCCGGCCGTTATTTAGAGTTTGCGACCGGCGGCGGACGTTAAACGGGAATAACGAGAATCGCGTGGAAACAAGTGGAAAGTTGCCGGGCATAACTTCTCCCACGGCGGAGCTAAGTGAAAAGTCCTCTCGTCGGGAAAAGGTAGAAAGTTTTTCCGCTCCCGGAATTATGACCGGTCCTTTTATTTGGCCAGGCTTCAGTCGTGTACGAAGTCGGGGGGGATTTTTGAGTTTCTAATGCTGAAGATTGTCGTGCGGGCGACGACGAATTCGTGAGATGTGAAGGGGTGGCCGTAATAAGAGAGGTTCGAGACAGAAATGACCCAAAAACTTTTTTTTATTTTAAGATTATTGCACTGTTTTTGAAATGGTTCTATCTAAGCTTCAAAACTTATTATTGAATTTTAATTTGACAAATTAATGTAATTTTTGAACTAATACTATTCATTAGAAGTAGTACCTAGTTACTAGATGACGAAGGTTCTCAATTTCCCCAAATAAAACAATCAACTAATGTGGATGATGTTTAATCCAACAGCTATACAACCGACGTTTCGTCTACGATCGTAGACATACTCATGGTTCTAACTTCTACTTACCTTATCATTGTAGAACCATGAGTATGTCTACGATCGTAGACGAAACGTCGGTTGTATAGCTGTTGGATTAAACATCATCCACATTAGTTGATTGTTTTATTTGGGGAAATTGAGAACCTTCGTCATCTAGCATCGCTCTGTACCCCGAGAACTTTTTCTTCGTCTAGTACCTAGTTAGTTACTATATAATGATTTAAAATTCCATTGCTTAAACTTTCAGCCATCTAATGTTAAATTAGTTCCTCTGACTAACTTTATTCGTTATATTTTCAATATATTTATTACTATTTAGATCCATTTATTACTACTTTTTTATAAAAACACCTGGTAACCACATTAAACTAAATAAAACAATTAATTACAAATGTTCAATTAATTACGAGTTCAAATGATTTCAATTGATTGGCCTTCTAGTAAATATCGATGAAGAAATTTATTAATACATAAATTAATCAATAGTTGACCGACAATTACCCAATTAGTACCGCAATAATTGTAATTCTTCTCTTTCATTTTTTTTTTTTTGAAAACTCCGTTACTCGTCAATTACAAATTACATGTCAACCGATGTTAGGAGCGTTTGAGAAATTTTTTATAATGACGTTATATCCCTATGAAAAAAATGTAAAAACTTGTATCAGCTTTTCCAAAGATTGAGGCTTCCTCTTCAAATTTCGTTTGGGTAATAAGGGGAAAAAGTAATCAAACTTTAATTGCCTTTTAAAGTCGGTTAATGTAAAAATAATGAAATTCGTTAAGTTGTAATGTTATAATACAACTTTTACGTTGTCCAATCAGTCGCATGAAGGAGTAAAATGAAATTTTGTCCCTAGTCTTTCGCCCACATATTACGTATAGTAGTATAGCTAACGGGGTACTGGCCCACTAGTTCACATTTACACCACAATGCATAACAATACTTAGAGTTGGAAAATTGAAGGTTTCATGTATGTAATTCTAGTTGTATAACAATAAACTGAGTTAACAAGCAATGCTTGATATCCACAAAAAACTTCAATTAAATCTGAGTAGTTTTGGGTACTTCTTTCACAAGTTTTATTTGAGTTCTCCATATACAACAATTAGAAAGAAGTTACAGTTCCAAAAAAATTAAAATCGTTATGGGTAAAACCAAAGTTTGTTTCGAAGCTTGGTGAGCTCGATCTGACTTTTAAACACCAAAATTGCTTGAATTGACAAGCACGGCTTGATCTTAATAAAGGTGACAATCAATTCTTTGAAGTTTAGAGTTGTTGTTTCGTAAGACATATTTAAATTTGAATTGAACTAAAACGTATAAAGTTTAGAAGAACTCACTACACTGGAAAATTCGAAAACCGTGTCGTGAGAAGCAAAGTTGAAAATTGAAGTTTGGTTTTGACCTGTCATTTCTCGTCTTGTCTGGTATCGAGTCCACCATTTATATAGGTATATCTTAGTTTCTTCAAATGCAGGGTCTTCAACCCTTGGATACACGGATACAAATCTATTTCTTAATATAGTGTGATGCGCAAATATGTCAAAATGAACTTTCTGGATATTCTAGAGACCTTCTGGTGCCTGGTGTCATTGTATATACTTCACCAAATTTTCCTGGATCTTTAAGATACTTTATAATGCCCAAAAATTCTTCCAAGAATCTTGTAATACAATTTGCAGTTATAAATCCATCTCTTGATACAATTTGACGTGCAAATATGAGGAAATAGCTCTAATGGATTATTTGGAGACATTCTGGTGCCATGAGTTATATTACACACTTCACCAAATCTTCCTAGATCGTTAACATTCATTAGGAAGTTCATAATATCTCCCAAGAATCTAATAAGCTTGTAATACAATTTCCAGAGTTATAATGCGATCCCACGATATAGTTTGATGCACAAATATGATAAGTGAACCTCCTGCATCTTTTAGAGGCTTTCTGGTGCCTGTGTTATGCTATACATCTCACAAAATCTTCCTGAATTGTTAAGATTCTTTAGGAAATTTAGAAGTTCTCCCAAGATTGTTGTAGTAAATTTTCCAGGGATACAAATCTATTTCTTAATATAGTGTGATGCGCAAATATGTGAAAATGAGCTTTTTGGATATTTTAGAGACCTTCTGGTGCCTGGGGTCATTTTATATACTTCACCAAATCTTCCTGTATCTTTGAGATACTTTATAATGTTCAAAATTTCTTCCAAGAATCTTGTAATACAATTTGCAGTTATAAATCCATCTCTTGATACAATTTGATGTGCAAATATGAAGAAATAGCTCTAATGAATTATTTAGAGACATTCTGGTGCCTTGAGTTATATTACACACTTCACCAAATCTTCCTATAGATCGTTAACATTCATTAGGAAGTTTATAATATCTCCCAAGAATCTAATAAACTCGTAATACAATTTTCAGAGTTATAATGCTCCATGATATAGTTTGATGCGCAAATATGATAAGAGAGCCTCCTACATCTTTCAGAAGCTTTCTGGTGCCTGGAGTTATGCTATACATCTCACAAAATCTTCCAGAATTGTTAAGATTCTTTAGGAAATTTAGAAGTTCTCCCAAGATTGTTGTAGTAAACTTTCCAGGGATACAAATCTATTTCTTAATTTAGTGTGATGCGCAAATATGTCAAAATGAACTTTCTGGATATTTTAGAGACCTTCTGGTGCCTGGTGTCATTGTATATACTTCACCAAATTTTCCTGGATCTTTAAGATACTTTATAATGTTCAAAAGTTCTTCCAAGAATCTTGCAATACAATTTGCAGAATTATAAATCCATCTCTTGATACAATTTGAAGTGCAAATATGAGGAAATAGCTCTATTGAATTATTTGGAGTCATTCTGGTGCCTTGAGTTATATTACACACTTCATAAAATCTTCCTATAGATCGTTAACATTCATTAGGAAGTTAATAATATCTCCCAAGAATCTAATAAGCTTGTAATACAATTTCCAGAGTTATAATGCTCCATGATATAGTTTGATGCGCAAATATGATAAGAGAGCCTCCTACATCTTTCAGAGGTTTTTTGGTGCCTGGAGTTATGCTATACATCTCACAAAATCTTCCTGAATTGTTAAGATTGTTTAGGAAATTTAGAAGTTCTTCCAAGATTGTTGTAGTAAACTTTTCAGGGATACAAATCTATTTCTTAATATAGTGTGATGCGCAAATATGTCAAAATGAACTTTCTGGATATTCTAGAGACCTTTTGGTGCCTGGTGTCATTGTATATACTTCACCAAATTTTCCTGGATCTTTAAGATACCTTATAATGCCCAAAAGTTCTTCCAAGAATCTTGCAATACAATTTGCAGAATTATAAATCCATCTCTTGATACAATTTGAAGTGCAAATATGAGGAAATAGCTCCAATGTATTATTTGGAGTCATTCTGATGCCTTGAGTTATATTACACACTTCACCAAATCTTCCTAGATCGTTAACATTCATTAGGAAGTTCATAATATCTCCCAAGAATGTAATAAGCTTGTAATACAATTTCCAGAGTTATAGTGCGATCCAATGATATAGTTTGATGCGCAAATATGATAAGTGAACCTCCTGCATCTTTTAGAGGCTTTCTGGTGCCTGGAGTTATGCTATACATCTCACAAAATCTTCCTGAATTGTTAAGATTCTTTAGGAAATTTAGAAGTTCTCTCAAGATTGTTGTAGTAAACTTTTCAGGGATACAAATCTATTTCTTAATATAGTGTGATGCGCAAATATGTCAAAATCAGTTTTTTGGATATTCTAGAGACCTTCTGGTGCCTGGTGTCATTGTATATACTTCACCAAATTTTCCTGGATCTTTAAGATACTTTATAATGCCCAAAAGTTCTTCCAAGAATCTTGTAATACAATTTGCAATTATAAATCCATCTCTTGATACAATTTGATGTGCAAATATGAGGAAATAGCTCTAATGAATTATTTGGAGTCATTCTGGTGCCTTGAGTTATATTATACACTTCATCAAATCTTCCTATAGATCGTTAACATTCATTAGGAAGTTTATAATACCTCCCAAGAATCTAATAAGCTTGTAATACAATTTCCAGAGTTATAATGCTCCATGATATAGTTTGATGCGCAAATATGATAAGAGAGCCTCCTACATTCAGAGGTTTTTTGGTGCCTGAAGTTATGCTATACATCTCACAAAATCTTCCTGAATTGTTAAGATTCTTTAGGAAATTTAGAAGTTCTCCCAAGATTGTTGTAGTAAACTTTTCAGGGATACAAATCTATTTCTTAATATAGTGTAATGCGCAAATATGTCAAAATGAACTTTCGGGATATTCTAGAGACCTTCTGGTGCCTGGTGTCATTGTATATACTTCAAATTTTCCTGGATCTTTAAGATACTTTATAATGCCCAAAAGTTCTTCCAAGAATCTTGTAATACAATTTGCAGTTATAAATTCATCTCTTGATACAAGTTTATAATATCTCCCAAGAATCTAATCAGCTTGTAACACAGTTTCCAGAGTTATAGTGCGATCCCATGATATAGTTTGATGCGCAAATATGATAAGTGAACCTCCTGCATCTTTTAGAGGCTTTCTGGTGCCTGTAGTTATGCTATACATCTCACAAAATCTTCCTGAATCTCCCAAGATTGTTGTAGTAAACTTTTCAGGGATACAAATCTATTTCTTAATATAGTGTAATGCACAAATATGTCAAAATGAGCTTTTTGGATATTCTAGAGAACTTCTGGTGCCTGATATCATTGTATATATTTCACCAAACCTTCCTGGATCTTTAAGATACTTTATAATGTTCAAATGTTCTTCCAAGAATCTTGTAATACATATTTGCAATTATAAATCCATCTCTTGATACCATTTAACGTGCAAATATAAGGAAATAGCTCTAATGGATTATTTGGAGACATTCTGGTGCCTTGAGTTATATCATACACTTCACCAAATCTTTCTAGATCGTTAACATTCATTAGGAAGTTTATAATATCTCCCCAGAATCTAATAAGCTTGTAACACAATTTCCAGAGTTATAATGCGATCCCATGATACAGTTTGATGCGCAAATATGATAAGAGAGCCTCCTGCATCTTTTAGAGGCTTCACGATGCCTGGAGTTATGCTAACATCTCACAAAATCTTTCTGAATTGTTAAGATTCTTTAGGAAATTTAGAAGTTCTCCCAAGATTGTTGTAGTAAACTTTTCATGTATACAAATCTATTTCTTAATATAGTGTGATGCACAAATATGTCAAAATGAGCTTTTTGGATATTCTAGAGAACTTCTGGTGCCTGATATCATTGTATATATTTCACCAAACCTTCCTTGATCTTTAAGATACTTTATAATGTTCAAAAGTTCTTCCAAGAATCTTGTAATACATATTTGCAGTTATAAATCCATCTCTTGATACAATTTGATGTGCAAATATGAAGAAATAGCTCTAATGAATTATTTAGAGACATCTGGTGCCTTGAGTTATATTATACACTTCATCAAATCTTCCTATAGATCGTTAACATTCATTAGGAAGTTTATAATATCTCCCCAGAATCTAATAAGCTCGTAACACAATTTCCAGAGTTATAATGCGATCCCATGATACAGTTTGATGCGCAAATATGATAAGAGAGCCTCCTGCATCTTTTAGAGGCTTCACGATGCCTGGAGTTATGCTAACATCTCACAAAATCTTCCTGAATTGTTAAGATTCTTTAGGAAATTTAGAAGTTCTCCCAAGATTGTTGTAGTAAACTTTCCATGTATACAAATCTATTTCTTAATTTAGTTTGATGCGCAAATATGTCAAAATGAGCTTCTTGGATATTTTAAAATGACCTTCTGGAGCCTCAACTTTGACCTCAACTTATTTCTATGTTGTACACGCTTTTATGGTACTTGTTCCACAAGTGTTATTTAAATATTTCATTTACAGTAATAGTAGCATAGAAGAACTCAAAGTACCAAAGAGTTGGAAACTCGTCTCGAAAACAATTTAAACTTTCATTTAAAGTTAGGTGAGTTCAGTCTAATTTTTAAGTAACACAGTGATAACAAGAGCTTGAGTTGACGAGCCATGCTTGATCACAATGAAATAGACAATTAATTCTGAAGTTATACAAGTTCTTTCGAAAGTTTCATCATTTTTGGAAGCATAGTTCTCTTATCGCGGGCTTCGCTCGAAGCGCTGGAACGGTGAGAGGTATGAACATCGAATAAACGAACGAGACGGACGATCCGGACGGCCAATTATCGCGCCACGCTAGCTGTGTGGTGGCAACTCGTGTTACAATTGTTTGTATTGTCGGTTGCCTGCTCCAGGGGTGGCGATCGTGGGCTGGATCGGTATTAACATCGAAAAAACGAATGAGCCGGATATATCATAAGTAACTAGTGATCTCATAGTGATACTAGTAACTAGTAATATCATTGTATCATATATAACATCATATACATATATATTATAAAGCTATGCTTCCCTTCTCGGTAATTCCCAGAGTGTGCCTCATTTTATTTGTGTTTACTTGAATTTGCAGTAGGTTATTGACGTGTAAAGTAACTTAATAGACCGTGGGCCCATAACACCAAAAGTGTCGATAATCTATGTTCGTATGCCCTTTTAGGGATATACTCAGACAGCCCGGGAAACCGGGAAAAAGTAACTCCGAGCGTCTGTGACCAGTCCTAGCACCTGTTATGACCTCCACTTCTTGTTGATGCTGGCATAAACACCATGGTGATATGGCACTGGTGATAGACGATGATCGAGGAAAGTATGCCCTTTGGTGGAACGACTCCTTTCGATCCATTAACCATACTCCGACATTTGCATACGATTTCAGAGAGGGCATCTCGATTTATGCCAGCATCAACAAGAAGTGGAGGTCATAACAGGTGCTAGGACTGGTCACAGACGCTCGGAGTTACTTTTTCCCGGTTTCCTGGACTGTCTGAGTATGTCCCTAAAAGGGCATACGAAGATAGATTATCGACACTTTTGGTGTCATGGGCCCACGGTCTATAATGATACAGTTTGCTTTTGAGTGAATTAGTGTAAAGTAACTTAATGATATAGGTAGTTTCCTTTTGAGTGAATGAAACTCACAGTACCAAAAAGGTTGAAAGTCGTACCACGGAAGCCGCCTTAAACGTGAATTCGATTCGATCCGTAATTAGGAATAAAACCTCGACATCCGTCCTTACCTGGATAACATTTTTAAAAACAAAACCCGCCCGTAAACACGACTTCAAACAGTCTCGCTTACTTTTAATTAGATAGAAGTTGTGCGGACGAGATTCCGTCCAACTTCGCCGTGAGAAGTTTTGCATGCAAAAGAAATAAATAAGTGAGGGGGCTTAATTAGAGGGAGCTCCCCCCGATACGACTGACAGTGAAGGGAATGCAAATGCCCGCAGGATTAACTTTTCGAGCGACTTCCACTTCGACGGGCGTCGGCGATTCGATTAACGTCGCCCGCGGGAGAATCGCATTAGCAGCCGCAATGCGAATTACGTAATTACTTAATTAGGTTTACGGCTTTGAAGGTTAGTTATCTGGACGCCACGTTCGTCACGCGGCGGAGAGGGGGGAGTGATAAAAACCAGCCCCTAATCGGGAGTGATAAGGGCGGGATTTGACGGAAGCCTCACTTAATTATCGTAAATTTTACTTTTATCGGGAAAGTTCGCCTTGTTTCCCGTGGAGACGTTTTCTTTGTTTGTTAAGCACCGGAAGATTATCAGATGGAACTACTTCAACGACGTCTTGGTCCGCAACACTCGCCGGGCTCCCACGGGACACTTACGGGGAACTTTGTCGATTTTACGAGGTTTATATTTTCGTTTTATGCCGCGTTCCCTCTTGTTTAATAACGTCGATAAAGGTGGGAGTTTACGAGCCGCTTCACGGGATGAAATACGTCCAACTATAAAACGATGGTTACATGACAATTGTTAAAGTATACCCTTAATGGTATGTGATGGATAAATATTTATCGATCCATTTTTGGGCCATTGGACAATATAATAAAAGTTCCATAAAACGTAATGGATGCGAACGCAATCATTACAGCAGGCTGATGCGACACAATTTCGCACACTGGAAAATCATTTGGAATAAACATCGAATATGAAGTGGCATGTGTCCAACAACGGAAAAATTTTGTTTTTGCTGGTTGTTTAAAAGATTAGTAAAAGTGGGCACAACATAGAAATAAGTTGAGGGCAAAGTTGAACACTGCATTCCAAGGAACTAACATATACCTATACAAATAGTGGTGGACTCGATACCAGGCAAGAGGAGAAATGACATGGCCACTTATAAAACCCCTAAACGTTGTGTTTTGTCTATAGCGTCTATAGTAAATCCATCGAGAAGAAAACTTCCATGAAACACAAACGTCGAGATTCAAAGCGCGCGACCAGCTAGCGAATAAGTACAGGGTCGCATTAAGAATGATCGCCTTGATTATAATTTACCTTTTACTAAGATTTTACTAAGGATGTTCATTTCTTTCTTTTCTATATACATTTAAAATAATGGTTTTCTCCCAGCAGCTTAGTATGTTCCAGGTCTCTTTTTAGGAAGCGAGCAGGGAAGGTGTCTTTCCATAATAAATTGCAATAGATCACAGAAATATGTTTATACAAATTTATATCAAAAACCTGAATAACAATAGCGATACGTTAAAATAAACCATCAACTAAAAGTCCACTATCACCGTCAACGACTTTCCTGAACGCTTGTAAACAGACAACCATATAGTAAATCCACTGAGAAGAAAACACCCACGGAACGAGAAAAGGTAGTAAAGTTAGACAACACCTAATACACGTCGTTTGCTATTGGTGCAAAAGTCATAAAATTTTTGGCGGGAATTGTTGATGCACAGAGTCGGTTCAGTAAAATTAAAAAGTTTAGTTGTCTGATCTATGGTTGTCTGTTTACAAGCGTTCAGGTAAGTCGTTGACGGTGATAGTGGACTTTTAGTTGATGGTTTATTTTAACATATCGCTATTGTTATTCAGGTTTTTGATATAAATTTGTATAAACATATTTCTGTGATCTATTGCAATTATGGAAAGACAACTTCCCTGCTCGCATCCCAAAAAGAGACCTGGAACATACTGCTGCGGGGAGAAAACCATTATTTTAAATGTATACAGAATAGAAAGAAATGAACATCCTTAGTAAAATCTTAGTAAAAGATAAATTATAGTTAAGGCGATCATTCCTAATGCGACCCTGTACTATTCGCTAGCTGGTCGCGCGCTTTGAATTTCGGCGTTTGTGTTTCATGGGAGTTTTCTTCTCAGTGGATTTACTATAGATCAGACAACTAAACTTGGTAATTTTACTGAACCGACTCTGTACATCAACAATTCCCGTCAAAAGTTTTATGACTTTTCCACCAATAGCAAACGACGTGTATTAGGTGTCGTCTAACTTTACTACCTTTTCTCGTTTCGTGGATGTTTTCTTCTCAGTGGATTCACTATAGTCTCGATCTTATTTATCTGTGGTCTCGTCTCGGTCTCGAAAAACCTCTAAATAAGTAATCCTATCTTTCTTAACACTAACTGAGTTTCCTGAAGTATATGAGCAACGGATTCAAGGAGGTCAGGATCAAAATTTCAGTACGGGGAAAACGAGTATTCAAAATGCAATCAAACAAAGCCAATTAAGTCACGTCCTTGAAATAACTTCTTGCATTACACTCAAATTGAACTCACTAATATTTAAATCAAACTTTCAAAGTATGGTTTTTGCAAAACGACTTCCAAGCAGTATTGGAAGGTTATTGAGAAGTTTATTTATTGTAGAACAGTTCATTGTAACTTTTATTAAAATTAAGCAATATACCTTAAGTAGTAATTGTTATTATTTCTTTAATTACAATAAGAGGACACTAAAATCAAACTTTTACAATACAATTTCGAACCTTTTTGTTATTATAACTCCCATTAAACTTCAACAAGGGCAACTCCTTTACAAGTGCCATTACTTGTAGGTTACTTTCACAAATAGTCAAATCAGCTCAAGCATCTCTTCAACTAAACAATTGCTATTTAATCCTTCGCAGACTTTAAAATCTCGTCCTTACAAATTCAACACAAGACCGTCAAATTGAAAGAGAACAAGTAAGTAAGAGACCGCCTGAAATCAGATTACTCGGTTTTTTCCCCATGAATATCTCCAAAATAATAACTTCAATCCCTCATTAAGGGCGCAATTGTCAAAAAAAAATCGTCAATGGACCCAGGCGCCCTTTACAAAACAAACGGACGCCCTAATTTTTTTAAGAAAGTCCTTCCCGCCGGCACTTCCACATTTTCGCTACTGCCGCGTTATTAATTCCATCAATCGAGTCCCAATTAAGACTCAATTAAAGGGGTATACCAGAGGTATACCCTCTCATTTCGTTTTTATTTCCATTTCGATTACAAATTATTCTTCCTCTAACGAGACCCTTCGTTATCGTCCTCTCCCTCCATACGTAATTAAATTACAGACATGGCAAACACGAGGTTATATGAACGTCAGATTCAGATCACACGTCATGTGGAACGTAACAGTTGCCTAAACGTACCAATTTCAGCTAACATTGACAAGTCGAAATAGATATCTTCTGGCCAAATTGTCATTCGATTGTGTTACTTACCACTACCATATGACTGTCAGCGAGTTGCTTTAATATTGCATTAACATTGCGTTAACGTTGCTTAACATAATAATTTCGACAAGTCGAAGTAGATAAATTGTCATTCGATTGCGTTACTTACCGCAACCATATCTTCTATGGCCAGCGAGTTCTTGGAGCCGAGCATGACCATCCCCATAGCTATACCGGCAGCTTCGCCCGTATTCGCATCGTCCTGATACAGTTTGAACTTCAACTGCTCGTACACGTCATCACGGTGGGTACCCATCGCAGCCAGCCCGAGACCCAGACACCCGCCATGTCGGACCATCTAAACCAAAACATAGATCAGCACTCAGAAACCGATACCGACCGAGCATCGTCTCCCTACCTCGTTCTGAGCGTCCTTCAACTGGCTGAGCAGGTAATCGATGATGTTCGCGCCGTGGTTAGCGTGGATCAGGCCGAGGGCGTAGAGACCGCCGCCCTCGGAGTACCCGGAACTGGGACCGACCTCCTTCGGCAGGTAACTCTGCATCAGGGTCAGCGCCTCCTGCTCGTGACCACGGTGGATCACGCCGAGAGAAGCCGTCGCCGTCAACTTGGCCCAGTTGGTCGCCCGAGCCAACCATTCCAGGTTGTCCCTGAGAGAGAAACACAGAAAATTACCGTGGGATCACACTAATACATACTTGTCAAAAACAACTATCCAAAATAATCTTAAACAAGCTTTAAATAGAAATGACAAGGTTTTCGTACTAACAGCTCAACCATCGACGTGACTTTTATATTAAGGCAGGTAGTGGATAGATTGACAGAACTTAACAAACTGATTTCTTGTGCTTTGTGCTTGTAAACATAATTATGCCATCAGATGGTAGCGCAACATACCCATTAATACTGTATAGTTTTATACTGTGTATTCTTACTATTCTACAGCTTGTTCAAAATATGAGGAGGTAGAATTCCAAGAAAACGCTTAGCTACCTTTGTCGGTATCAAGGACTTTCGACAATCGACCAAGTATAAGCAGTGTTAGAAAGTCATTGACGGCGCGGTCGTAGCACTTACCATATTAGCTTTTGCTTGCATTCGACATTGACAATAATGTCGAAATTTTTAAGGCATGCCTCTGTCGCGGTATATTGTTACAGTAGTTCTGATAAGAAGGGGTTTAGTAGTTCTTGGAATTCTAACTCATCAGATATCAAACGGGCTGTACTTCTTCTTCATATAATTGTTGTGATGTTTACCTTAGGAACTGATCGCTGGTGGTCCCGCTGTGCATGAAGGCGTTGGCGATGACGGTGGCCGTGTGGCAAATGCTGACGCGGACCGTCTCCTTGGTCTGCTTCAAGATCAACAGATCGGCGTGATTCGAGCGTATGAGGAACTGCAGGTGGAGCTCTATCGACACGGACCCGGAGAGGATGGTGTGCAACTTCTCGATCCTGGTCTGGTGTTCCTTGTCTTTCTCACTCTAAAAAACACAAGTAGATGAGAAGATTTCGTTACATTCTCATATCATATGAGGTGCACTATTTCAATTGCGACCATCGAATCGAGTTTTGATCCATGAGCGAACCTCTCAACTTCAACCAACTCATTAATACAACTAATCAAGAAGTAAAAACAATGAAACACCCACCAGACTCTCTATAGACTTCTCCTCCTTAACTTCGGCGACCGTCTCGCTGCTCCCCTCGCTACCCTCTTGGGCCGCCTGCTCGACGACCGGTTTCTTGGCCTTCTCCTTGAGCAATTCCGGTATGGGGGCGGTCTCCCTCAGCGCGACCAGCACCCTCTCGAGGAACTGCTGAGTGGCGGACTCGTACAGATCGAAAGCGATCTGATAGGCCATCAGCTCGTTCTCCTCCTTGCCGAGGACGAGCTTGTCGAGGACCTCGGCCACCGACAGCGGATCCTCCAGGAAGATGAGGCACTGGCACATGTTGACGTAGTCGGGGGTAGTCAGGCCGCGGTACAGACCGACCAACGAACGAAGGACTGTGTTGCGGAACGCTCGGTTCTGGATGAGGCTCATCGCGACCTACGACAGGGAGAAACATGGTGGAACATTAACAAAACTGTCTAAAATAATCTTTCATTACGTAAGTAGTACAAGCCACATATCACATCCTAATTGACCAGACACATGTTACTCTTACGAATCACACTTTCAATTATGGTAACCCCAACGCCGGATCTACTCACTCCCATCACAATTTACTTCCCATCGACCGCTTTTCGGTGATATATTTCTTTACCTGGAAAGCGTAGGTGAGCATGTTGATGATATCGTCGGACTGCAGGATCGATGACTCGAATATATCCATCCTCCTGGTCTCGAGGGCGAGTCCCATGGCCTGACGGTACTGCCCGTCGTCCAAGCATCTCTGGAACATACGATTCACGATCGCCTCGAGCCTCGGATCGATCGGTTTCGCGTCCTGGACGCCTTCGGCGAGGGCGATGCGATGCTGGGTGTAGTAGTCGATGCATTTAGCTACGAAAAAGTGGAAGTGTCAGAGGAACACAAAAAAAGACTGAAAGTGCTAACTAGACCTCGTAGGGCTTACAACTCACTCCTCTTTTAATTTATGGTGGTAGAGGTGAAAGGATAGAAGAATATATTAAGTTCCTAGAATAAGCTATGCACTTTCTTTTTCCTTCATATCATCTTCCCCTTAGCATCCTTGAAACTTGTCTGTTCCTGAGCAACTGTCACTTACCCAAAGTGGTTTCGACATATTCAGTACGAGCGTTGACGTCGAATAACTCGCCGGCGCCGAGGGCGTAAGTGAGGGAATCCTCGAAGGCGCCGAGATGGTAGTAAACTTTGCTCGCAACGAGCGCCGCCAATTGATTTTGTTGGAAACGCTTGTCCTCGTGCAAAATCTCACTAAAAAACAACGAAAACCTAGTTAGTAAACCGCCTTAGTCCTCCCAAGGTTCGGGCTTACATTTTTTCGATGGCCTCAGAGATCTCGGGCCAAAACTCGTCGACGATCGTATCGAGCTTCCTGAGGGCGAACACCTTCAGCTCCGGCCTGGGCTCCTCCAGTAGGGAAATGATTCCCGCTGCGAACAGAGGAATCCTTTGTAAAAGTTTTTCGAGGTTATGTTCGGATGATCTGGGATTTTTCACAAAGTGCCAGCACGCCCCTGTGGGGGCAAGAGAGGCTGATCTTCCTGTGCTCTGGAGGTTGTTACAATTCGAGAATTCATTCCGTTTCAGAATGAAACCGAAATTGTTGCAAAGATGACTTGCACAACCGGATACGAACTTTTCGATGAAAGTTCATAGTGCAGCAACTATCTGAAGTAAAGACGCTTACCTGCGGACGTTATATTCATATTGGGCTACACCGTTTCACTTGAGGTATTCAGGAGTTACAATGAAGAACACTTCCAAACGAGACTGACTAATTTGAAAACTCACGATTTACTCACAGGTCACAGGACATTAAAGTTAAATCTCTGTTTTGACGTTCGACAGTGAATTTCATTGTTTGTCAAATCAGAAAACACAAACATTAATATTTCACAAATCGGATTGTAGTAAAGTCACTAGATATCTAGTGACTTTAGATTGTAGCTGCTTGGGGTGCCTCCTCTCCGATAAAGGGGTGACTGCATTGAAGTTCTATCAAATAGTTAAGGGGTTCATGATGGCGTATATAGTAGATCAAGATCAAAAACTTTTGTTAAAATTTGAATTCCTCACCTAAGCCGAGTGTTCCGTGATCTCAATGCATTGTTATATTGATGTTGTTCTGTGACAAGTATCGATTCGTCGCCAACTAGCGAACAGGTAGCAAAGTCTTCAAAACATGAGTGGTTTCCCGCTGTAAGTATGGTGTTATCCTCATTTTACAATGGCCGGAGCGGCGCGCTCACGACACTCCACACTAAAGTCACTATAGTAAATCCACTGAGAAGAAAACATCCACGAAACGAGAAAAGGTAGACAATACCTAATACACGTCGTTTGCTATTGGTGAAATAAAACTTTTGGCGGGAATTGTTGGTGTAGAGTCGGTTCAGTAAAATTAACAAGTCTGATCTATGGTTGTCTGTTTACAAGCGTTCAGGTAAGTCGTACCGTATCGCTATTGTTATTCAGGTTTTTTATATAAATTTGCATAAACACATTTCTGTGATCTATATTGCAATTATGGAAAGACACCTTCCCTGCTCGCCTCCCAAAAAGATACCTGGAACATACCTTACTTAAGCTGCGGAGAGAAAACCCATTATTTTAAATGTATACAGAAAAGAAAGAAATGAACATCCTTTTAAAACCTTAGTAAAAGACAAATTATAGTCAAGGCGATCATTCTTAATGCGACCCTGTACTTATTTGCTAGCTGGTCGCGCGCTTTGAATTTCGACGTTTGTGTTTCATGGAAGTTTTCTTCTCGATGGATTTACTATAGTGACTTTATCCACACTTGTTTGCCTTTTTTTCTCTTGTCCTGTTACGGAAGTTTGAACAGCAAACCGCGTCTGATTGGTCGCAGGAACGGATTTGTGGTGGCAGATTTTAAATTTTTGAGTTGAGGATTTTGGATTTTCAAAATTGAGAGGGGGTAATAATTTTCTGATGCCGGAAATGAACGAATCTTCTGGGTAAAAAGTTTCGGTTTCTCATCCGTTCGAAAAATGGTTTTCAATTTTTGGGAGAATGTTCTTGGGGAGCTGAGATGAAAGTCAGGAGCGTAAGATAAAAAAAAACATGTAAAATTTTTTATCTTGATTACATAGCCATGCTATGTCCACAATAGTGAACTAAACGTCGGCAATTTAAATGTATCAAGAATTATATTTTATATTGGGGATTATCAAGAACGCTCCTGGTTTTCAATTTTTGTTTAGAAATTTTCAATATCAGCGAGTTATGGAAGTTTTCTCTAATTGTTAAAAATAACTGGATGACTCAAAAACCTTTGGGCCCCGCCAACTGAAACCCGGCTACAAGTTCTATAACCCTCTCAATAACCTACCGCAAAATTTGAAATTTCGAATTTTTGGCCCCAAAAAAAGTATCTAAAGTGATTTTTCTCTTGCGATTTTTCCCAAAAAGGGCCCAAATTTGGATAATTTATCTGCCAGCGATGATTTAAGGCGTTTCCTCTAAATTTTGAACATAACGCAATAACTCAAAAACCTTTAGGTGCAGCGAACTAAAACGCTATCATAAGTTCTATAATCTGCTCAATAACCTACCTTGAGAGTTTCACCGCGAAATTTGATTTTTCAAGTTTCCGGGCCAAAAATATGAAACTTCGAATTTGCAAAAAAACAAGAGTTCCCCCACTCTCCCGTCCTCCCCCCATCTCAGCCGAGCGTCGCGACGCTCAATCGAAGACGCCTTCTCCAGGGGACAACATATCCGGCCTCTCTCGGATCGTGCTCCATCGTTTCAGCGCGCAAGAGGTGAGTTATTTTTACGGGAACCGGAGAGGGTTTATTTTTGAAAAGTCTGGAGCGCGACGCCCCCTCCTCCCCCTCCATATTGCGATTTTTCGAAGTTAGAAATCCGAAAATGGTAAGGGGAGCGTCGTTTTGGGTCGAGCCTTTTTTGAAATTTTTCGGATTCATTAAGTGCATGAAACGTAAAACCGTCGAAAAGGTAGAAGATAGACACTTTAATGAAGCTTATTTCGTAAAATTTGAAAAAGTGATTTTCTTTGGAAAATTTATTCATCCCTGATGTTTCCGAAATTCAAATTGCATGGCACTCAATGTTGCGCCTCTATTAGTACAATGAACGAAGCTTCAAAAGTAATACCTCTCATTGTTCGAAAACTGTTTGAAAGTGAACTAACCGTTAAAATTAATGCACGCAAGCAAGATTTTAAATGTTAAGATGTGACGCAATGAATTCGCCTTATTCCACTTTTCGACGAATTCTCAGGATGCGCTTTATTTTTGGAAAGGCGTGTGCCAATAATAAAAAGTGTAGATTTCCATTTGGCAAATGTATTCGAGATTTCTGCAAAAACACGCCCCTTTTCCCGAACGTATTTATAGCGAACTTGTTATTACACTTAAATGTCGATGTATTTACGACCGTTCACCTTAACAGAAAAATCCCAAAACATATTTATAAATCAACGAAAACACCAACTTGCCTGATCAGTTATTTCAATTTCAGCCAATGGGGAGGTTAGGTTTCTCGCTGACTGGTCGCGAAGGACCAGTCAGCGAAGGGAAACGTCTCGCGATTGGTCGAATCAAATCTGTTTAAATTCACTTGACTACGATCGGTCAATGTACGGTCTCGAAGGACCAATCAGTGAAAATAAGAAGCGTCTCGAGATTGGTCGAATCAAATCTGTTTGAATTTACTCGACTACCATCGGTCCATATACGGTCGCGAAGGACCAATCGGTGAAAAGAAAGTGCCTCGCGATTGGTCGAATCAAATCCGTTTGAATTTACTCGACTGCTATCGGCCTATGTACTTAACAAACGTACCTAAGCGCCGTTTAATTAACCTGACGTGCGAGGTTCGTTCACTCTACTTTGGCAGCCTCTACGTCCGAAACAATACAAGTTTTATTGACTATTATTAGATTTCAATTCATGAAAGTGTACAGAAATAAGTGTCGTTCCGCATTTCTGAATTAAACAGATGCCGCAATCCATCACACAGTTGTAACAATGCACATGTTCCAAGATTCATTGCCCTTGACAATGATAAACAACGAACGGAAAACACAATGGCCGTGTTTTTAAAGTGTTCGAACACCTGTTCGAGTACTCGAACAGGAAAATCGCGTTTTAAAATGCAGTTCGAGCAAACAGTCGAGCGTTTTAAAATTAACAAACTTGCTCGAACACCTGCTCGAACACAATTTTCATGCACCGGGTCGTGAGACGGTGCATCGGTGTATGAAACGACAGAACAAGGAATAGATAGAAAATGGGACATCGAATTGAATGTTTTGTAATTTAAGCTAAAAATTATAGGTCAAAAGAAACTAAAACTATGGAAGTGACCAAATTAAGGAAATGTTTTCTTAAATAGTAAGTGTAAAACTGGAGTTCTTGAGTAAAAAATTCATATTAATCAAATCCAAAAACATAAAAGAGTAATTAAATAAGGATTTAACATTTTGTTTTGTATGTTTTTAAGATGTATGATGTATACAAATCGTTAGAAGTCAAAACATTGCAACTTATACCTTAGACTTGCATAGGTACCGTTTTTAAATGTCACTGATCGAGCAAGTGCTCGAGTGTTCTGTTGACTGTTCGAGCACATTGTGTTCGAGCAGCTGGTACACTTTAAAAACACGGCCTATGAACAGCAAGGTTATGTTTAAAAGTGAGTTGAGAAAATTCCAACCAATCAAATTAAACGATTTTGCATGACTCAACTGGACTTTAATTTATGGGGTCACTTGAGCCACCCCCCTCCAGCTTCTCCTTTATTCATAACCTGTTATTAAGAGATTTTGAACACTTTTTGTCTGTTCTAAAGCAGATTAAAACTGGAGTTGTTAAAAGATGACTTAAGAGGAAGGAGGTCCAAGTGACGCCACATCTAACTATATCAAATGAAGGAATAAGATTTATTGAAACGATCTCAGTGTACAAGCCGATTGAATCAAAGGATTTATGCACAAATTAGTGCACAAATTCACTATAGAATAAATTAAAGAAAGGAAATTAAGATTAGTATGTACTCTTGAACCGATTCCGACCAACAGAATCAAGGATTTATGCACAAATCAGTAGAATTCCACTTTAGAGCAAAAAGTAGATTGGAAAGAACTATTGGATCGGTTTCAGCCAATGAAAATGAAGGATTTGTACACAAATTAGTAGAACGCCACTTTATAAATGATAGGAAGTTAAGAGTCATGTATTCTTGAACCGATTCCAGCCAATAGAATCAAGGATTTATGCACAAGTAGAATTCCACTTTAGAGCAAAAAGTAGATTGGAAAGAACTCTTGGATCGGTTTCAGCCCATGAAAGTGAAGGATTTATGCACAAATTAGTAAAACCCCACTTTAGAAATGATAGGAAGTTAAGAGTCATATGTATTCTTGAACCGATTCCAGCCAATAGAATCAAGGATTTATGCACAAGTAGAATTCCACTTTAGAGCAAAACGTAGATTGGAAAGAACTCTTGGATCGGTTTCAGCCAATGAAAGAGAAGGATTTATGCATAAATTTAGTAAAAGTCCACCTTAGAAATGACAGGAAGTTAAGATTTGTATGTATTCTTGAACCGATTCCAGCCAATAGAATCAAAGATTTATGCACAAATCAGTAGAACTCCACTTTAGAGCAAAAAGTAGATTGGAAAGAACTCTTGGATCGGTTTCAGCCAATGAAAATGACAGATTTATGCACAAATTAGTAGAACGCCACTTTAGAAATGATAGGAAGTTAAGATTCGTATGTATTCTTGAACCGATTCCGGCCAATAGAATCAAAGAGTTATGCACAAATCAGTAGAACTCCACTTTAGAGCAAAAAATAGATTGGAAAGAACTCTTGGATCGGTTTCTGCCAATGAAAATGAAGGATTTGTGCACAAATTAGTAGAACGCCACTTTAGAAATGATAGGAAGTTAAGATTCGTATGTATTCTTGAACCAATTCCAGCCAATAGAATCAAGGATTTATGCACAAGTAGAAATCCACTTTAGAGCTAAAAGTAGATTGGAAAGAACTCTTGGATCGGTTTCAGCCAATGAAAATGAAAGATTTATGCACAAATTAGTAGAACGCCACTTTAGAAATGATAGGAAGTTAAGAGTCGTATGTGTTCTTGAACCGATTCCAGCCAATAGAATCAAGGATTTATGCACAAGTAGAATTCCACTTTAGAGCAAAAAGTAGATTGGAAAGAACTCTTGGATCGGTTTCAGCCAATGAAAGTGAAGGATTTATGCATAAATTTAGTAAAAGTCCGCCTTAGAAATGACAGGAAGTTAAGATTTGTATGTATTCTTGAACCCATACCAGCCAATAGAAACAAGGATTTATGCACAAATCAGTAGAATTCTACTTTAGAGCAGAAAGTAGATTAGAAAGAACTCTTGGATCGGTTTCAGCCAATGAAAATGAAGGATTTGTGCACAAATTAGTAGAACGCCACTTTAGAAATGATAGGAAGTTAAGATTCGTAATTCGTATGTATTCTTGAACCGATTCCAGCCAATAGGATCAAGGATTTATGCACAAGTAGAATTCCACTTTAGAGCAAAAAGTAGATTGGAAAGAACTCTTGGATCGGTTTCAGCCAATGAAAATGACAGATTTATGCACAAATTAGTAGAACGCCACTTTAGAAATGATAGGAAGTTAAGATTCGTATGTGTTCTTGAACCGATTCCAGCCAATAGAATCAAGGATTTATGCACAAGTAGAAATCCACTTTAGAGCTAAAAGTAGATTGGAAAGAACTCTTGGATCGGTTTCAGCCAATGAAAATGAAAGATTTATGCACAAATTAGTAGAACGCCACTTTAGAAATGATAGGAAGTTAAGATTCGTATGTGTTCTTGAACTGATTCCAGCCAATAGAATCAAGGATTTATGCACAAATCAGTAGAATTCCACTTTAGAGCAAAAAGTAGATTGGAAAGAACTCTTGGATCGGTTTCAGCCAATGAAAATGAAAGATTTATGCACAAATTAGTAGAACGCCACTTTAGAAATGATAGGAAGTTAAGATTCGTATGTGTTCTTGAACCGATTCCAGCCAATAGAATCAAGGATTTATGCACAAATCAGTAGAATTCCACTTTAGAGCAAAAAGTAGATTGGAAAGAACTCTTGGATCGGTTTCAGCCCATGAAAGTGAAGGATTTATGCACAAATTAGTAGAACGCCACTTTAGAAATGATAGGAAGTTAAGATTCGTATGTGTTCTTGAACCGATTCCGGCCAGCAGAATCAAGGATTTATGCACAAATCAGTAGAACTCTACTTTAAAGCAAAGTGCCAGCCAAAAACATTAGAAAGATTTATGCACAAATCGATGGAATGTGTTAGAATATCTGCCTTGTGACAGTGATGAAGTCTTGAATCAGTTTCAACGGATGAAATCAAGTGATCGTTGCAATCTAAGCAAAACTTTATAATAGAATCAACAAGTTTGTGAGTCGTTTTGAGAACAATCTAGGTAATAAAATGCCTCTATTTTTGCACAAACCTATAGAATAATAATTCAGAAAAATATTTCATTACATAATGAGATGAACAATATGAGTAGATTTTTGCATAGATCCTATAGAACTGTCGCCGTTGCATTCTTGAAATCGTCAGTAGCTGTATTTTTTCAAATCCATTTGCAAGATCAAATGTGTATCACGGTCGCAAACGTTTATAAATACGTCCCCTACCAAGTTCTAACTATTCATTCCTAATGTTAAATATTCTGGATACGCACGACGTATCCTGGATAATTTCCAGATGTTTTTGTAATGATATACATGCGGAGAAACCGCTGAAAATAAACACTCTCCCTTCTACATTCCTGATGATGATAATCCTTTCTACAAACATTCTATATTGACGAAAAACTCACAACAAACCCTCTTTTGTAGACAAATAGAAAATGGCGAACGCTAGCGAAGGGACGAGCCTCATGATGACCTACCTCATCCTCGTGGCGTTACTTATAGCGCTTTGGGTACTCTATTCGGGGATCTTTTAGACAAATTAGGTAAGTTGGATATAAATTTGGAATTTATATAACTTGTCTTAACTGAATCTCTCAGTCAATCTCATATCACAACAAATTCAGTCTGCGATGCATTTTTAATACAACTCAAAAAGAATTTCACGAAATGATAACAACAGTCTTGTTTAGAGTGAACAAAAATATTTTTAGACTTTCGACTTCTGCCAATCACGGTTCCCTCTAATTGCATTTTTTCTCTCTACAAAACGCTGACGAGAACACGTCAAGCTGTCAAGGGATATATATGTATTTTACGTGTACTCTAAAATAACCGATTCAGTCGGACCGGTCGGTTATTTATAGGAATTACAAGAACAATATTTAAAACCCGATTCTGTGATACGTTTTATCGCCTTCGCACGCAACGCGACTTGGCCAATGATCAAATTTTTTAAAATTGAAATGTATTATTAATCCGTTATGCAATGAGTAACAGTCACCTTTCAAAAAGCGTTAGATGAAGCAGAAGGTATCTTTTTGTACTGAATCACCCACAACAAAAGTTCATTGGATTACTTTAATTACGAGTTTGATTAGTACGCCTCCAAAAGCGTTTCGGTGGTGGCTCGGATCAATATTTATGTTTCACTTCATTCAAATTTCAAATAAATAGGTACCAATGTAAACTTGGCCTGCGTTCAAATCACATAATTTTCCGACGAAGTAAACGTCGGTAACCCGCTATTTGCTATTCCAAAGACTTTACACACCATTACGTAAACCAGCAATACTTCAATAATTATAAAACACCATAAATTCCCATTATCATCGTAAATATCGACAATAGTCCGAGAATAACCCTTGAATATTTGCCAGGTAGATATAATAAAAAATTATTAAGTTATTGTAATTCGAGGCTGTTCAGTAAATTTAGGAGAGCGGGCAGGTGTGGTGTCATAATCGTTATAGAGGTATCATAAACCGTGGCGCTTCAAAACAAAATTATTTTCAATTTCTATTTTCGGTGCGAAGGCCCCAGGAGTAAATCTATACTAGTTGGGTTATTAAGAATGATCCGACCTGGGTGTGACAAAGTGAGCGCGAATAGATCAACTACATGACCAGTCAGTAATGTTAGAAACATGTCATTTCGAAGCAACATGTTTAACTTGTTGTCTATAGCTTTTGAAATATTTTAAGTTCTTTTAAAAAGGCATTACAATGTTGCTCTAAACAAGACAACTTAACCGGAAGGTTCCCAAAAGGGAAATTTGGATTTTTTTGCTTATACATGAATGTTCTATTTTTTTGCTTGTAGAAAACTGTTAATCAAAGTGTTTTCTTTTTTTGTTGCAGGTTAAATCTCTACCTGCGATCGTCCTCATCTAATTATGTATAGCATCACATTAACGTCCCGGCCACCACGGTTCATTTCTATTTTTTATAATACCATTAAGATAACGTACTCTAGACATGTACCAATAAGACATTAAAATCGTTTGTATATATTTCAGTCTCGATTTGATTGGATTGATGCGAAGTGAAACAATGTTACCTATATTTTTGTATCTATAATTCTATCAAAAAGAAAACGAAAAGTGCCTCCATATATATAGTGTACATAACATATTCATATATAAATATCTACAAAAATAGGATTACAAATACTCCTCGAGAAGAAACGACGCAACAATATAACACTTTAACTTTTTTTGGGATGTCCTTATTAATTTTGATTCGATACCTCTTTCAAATCCACCTTAAAGCTACGCAATTCAATAAATTATTAAAACGAATGGAACTCTTCAAGTTCTATTAAGTCGAAAACATCATCACAATCGATTCAAATTTTACGTAACGTTAACGCCCGGACCGGTTAAACCCGACCGTCTCATATATAACGTGAACGGAAACGGAACGCGAACAATCGTTTTGCTCAGTTCGGTTCAAAGTTAGGATCAGTTCGGAACCTGCTTGGAACAAATTGAAAACTCGCGTTTAAGTCGGGACCGAGTTTAAGGTCTCCGATTGGGCGTGGGAGATATAAAATTTCTATTTTACGGGATGGTCCTTTTCGGTTACTGATCGTATCCACCCGTGCATTCGAGAAAGAGGGAAAAACTTTCAACTTTAAAATCAATAAACAACCAAATTTAAATAGAAAACTTTAAAATATACAATATATATATAAATAAATATAAATATTAAAAAATAATTGTGCTAAACAAACATTGGCATACATTCAAAACGCTGCTTTCTCTCATCAAGGTATTCATTAATAAATAAATTTGAAAAAAAAAGGCCTGGAAAATTAATTTCATGACGTGAAGGATTTGGTATTGTGGGGGTACCTGTGGAAAAGTTAATTCGTTCGGGAGGAGAGACCATGTTCCTGGATATTTTACGAATCCGGAGTGGTAACCGGTTAAATCACAAATTTAGCGTGTCCAGGAATATGTCACAAAACTTATCGACGTGCCAGGATCTCAATGTTTAAAGGCGGGGGAGTGATGACCCCATTAGTCACTTCATTAAGAAGGATATAATTTTGTATAGTGGTAGTGGTATATGGTATAGAATACAAACCGTTATATATTATCGGTAGAGGTTTAGTAGTAAGGGTCTTTCTGTTTAAAACGCAGTGGTATGATGTGGTTTGGTTTTCAGGACTTTTTGGCCATTTCGTTCTCATACAAAAAATTCACACAGATTACATCTAGTTACTAAGAAATGGACAAATTTGTTCAATTCCATCTACATATGTTAACCTTGTAATTTAGTTAACTTAAATGTTACGTGAGGTAGAACGGTAGAAAGCAACGCAGTCATATTGGTGAATTTGGAGGTATTTGTACTACTCCATCTACATGTGTTAGTTGTTGATTTAAATGTTTCATGAGGTAGAAAGGTAGAACGCAACATAATTGTATTAGTGAATTTAAATGATACTCCAATTATTGTTAAACCTGTGACGTATTTGTGATGATGTCTTAGGTTACTAAAAAACTGCCTCAACAAAATACGTTTTGCTGCATTTTTCTCAAAAAGCAAGTCACAGTCAAATTAGATCACAGTGAGCAGACCACATGCACCACCATTAAGCGAGTGTAAGACCACCTCCACCGAATAGTTGTGACATATTCCTGGACGAACCGTACAGGAGTAGAAATTCTTCGATTTATACATACGGGTGAGTATTATGGTCTCAATATCCTCGTGAGTAGAACCCGAAAACACCCCGAGAACCATCCCCTCCACCCTACTCTACTCCCCTACTTTCCCCATCGTGACTAACCCTAGTGGTTCCCGTTGACCGGCCCGAGGCAATCCTCCGCCCCCTCCTCCTCGTCGCTGTAATCAGAAATGCTGTAATAATTCTTGGAGGAGGTGGACGGCGACGGCGAGCGGTACCTCGCGTTCTTGCTGGGCGGCGGCGCCTCCTCGGAGAAGTCGAAGTCGCCGTTGCTCGACGTCGGGCTGCCCGGCGGGTAAGGCGAGTGCGGCGGGCTGAGCGCGTTCAGGATCTTCCCCTTGCTCTCGTTCCAGATGTTCGACAGGCGCTCCCTGCCGAACAACAGGAGGAAGTTCTCGATGAACTCGCGAGACTTCTCCTCCCACTTCGCGATCATGTCGTCCTTGCGCTCGCCGATGCTGTCCATCACCCTCCTGCCTGGAAACGGGGGAACGGGGATCAGTATGGGGGATGTTACATGCTCGTTTGGTACACTCGTGATATAGCTCTGAAGGTTTATAACAGGCTAGTTACCCCCTACATCTAAAACAATTTCTGATCGAGACGTGTTGCTATAACATAGAGGAATCCCACGGTAATGTCGCACTGTGATATTTTGTTCTGTGTTTATATGTATCTATTTCTTTTCAATTTTTGAAATTAAAACTTTTATAAGCGCGCTTGAGAAAAACAAACTTTTTTACATGAGGTAAAATCAACTTGCCATCAAGATGAAATCAGTTATGCTGTGAGTCAACGTCTATCCAAACGCGCGTTATATGCATAACGTGTTTCAAAATGATTGTCATCTAGTCGGCTGTGGAATTCCCATGTAAAATAAAAATAAAACGCCTTGCGAAAATAGGAGGTTCTACTAGCTATACATAACCTCAAAATAACCTACTTGACCTCTTGTAACTTCTGGTTTTTCTCTGTCAAAAGAAAACGAATTGAGTATTTGTCTATTTGTAGTATTTGTTTTGGCCCTGAGAAGGGCCGTTAATTACCAGTAGTACTCATTGCCAGTTTCACATTAAATGTTCAAAGTGACACTTGTTGCCAGAATTAGATAGGTTCAATTCAATAGAGCGCCGCACATCAAAAATTACATGCACAGAAATTCCAAAGCCAACTATACCAACATCCGTTTTACTTCACGAGTGACTCATGACTCATCGCCACAAGATGCGAGTGGCACACTCAAAACTCATAAAATCACATCCCTACTTCGAGCTATTCGCCGCTTTAGCAAATTTTCAACGTAAAGAGAGAGACAGAGAGAAGCGGAGTTGCCAAAATTTTAAAATCCCCTCTATAAAACATAAGTCGAAACTAGTAGAATGGCAATATGGAGAAAGTTGTTTACAATATGCACATGTGTCAGTGCCTGGCGAAATACGCGCTAGTCAGCACACGTGTGATATTCGTTTTTATTTTTCATTAGGCAATATTTCTTCCAGTCATCTGATTTCTGTAATAGCGCTATAATTATTTCAATATTATAGTTGGAAACTAACATTGTTTCATTCCAATAAATGACATAACTTCTATTTATATTTCGAAGACAAAATGAAACATACACGCCCCTGTTTCTACTTTCCCCTCACTTCTTCATCCCGCGGAGGACTAATGGCATCTATCATAGATTACACTGGCTTCTAGGAATTCACTCCGGGAGGAATCGAAACTCGGGTATAGATGACAATCATTTTGAAACACGTTGTACATATGTGGAGTATAAGCGTGCAGGGTGTTCCCTCTTCGCCCGTCTATTCTTTGCAACAGAAAAGAGACAGATATATATGAAGTAGCAGAAATAACAAGACATGTCCTAACTGAAGAAGAAGAAGGGAATCGACCCCTCCCACCCCTCCTGTACACACACCCTTATCCTTCAGCTCGTGCATCTTGTTCTGCAGCCTGATCTTCTTCTCGCTGAGGTACGAGATGTTCAGATCCTTCGCCGAGTAGCCCCTCGCCAGGTTCCTCCTCACGTAGATGTCGTAGTCCCTCACGATCCTCGCGACGATGTCGCTCGTCGAGACGCCCTCCGTCCTCTCGGTCGCGACGAACATGCCCCTCGCCTTGACGTGCGCGTAGATGTCGTTGCTCTCGTCCGAGCCGTACGGCAGGTCGTCGTGGGCGACGAAGTCGATCTTGTGCTCGTTGAGGTAGCCGTCGTCGATCTCCCACGGGGCGTTCGGCACTATCTCGTCGACGTAACGGCACTGCCGGACCGCCTCGTACCGCTCGAGCTCCGTCATCACGGTGCGGCCCTTCATGCTGTGCGTCAGGGAGTCGTTGCAGACTGGAAATAGGTGGCGGTTAGTCGAAGGTTTAAGTTAATTGGGGAATATGGAATTGAATGTTGAAATCTCTCTGGGAAGATGACATGACATGAGAGATCACAAGAGACAATGTGGGAAGTTTACAATAAGATTGTTTAATTCCTAGATGGTATAAAAATTTTAAAACTGTTGCATTAACCTGTGGCACTACGACTACGACCACTATGTTTAGCTAAAGTCTTACTCACTTCCAACTATGAGGTAAGTTTACAGTTTACATTAAGATGGTTTGATCGATGGGATAAAATTTTGAAAGGTAAAACACTGTGGCATCAAACTGGAAAAAGAGACGATGAGGGAAGTTTACAGTAAGATTGTTTAATATCTAGATGGTATAAAATTTTGAAAACCGTTGCATCAAACTGTGGCAACACGACTACTACCACAACGTTTAGCTAAAATCTTACTCACTTCCAACTATGAGCTAAGTTTACAGTTTTCATTAAGATCGTTTGATCGATGGGATAAAATTTTCATAGGTAAAACACTGTGGCATCAAGCTGGAAAAAGAGACGATGAGGGAAGTTTACAGTAAGATTACTTAATTTCTAGATGGGATCAAATTTTGAAAACTGTTGCATCAAACTGTGGCAACACGACTACTACCACAACGTTCAGCTGAAATCTTACTCACTTCCAACGATGAGATATACGTTAGGGAAGGCGTTCTTCGCCTGCATGAGCTGCCTGGCGTGGCCCTGATGGAACAGGTCGTAGATCCCATCGGCGTAGATCCTCACCGGCCTCGGCGTCTTGCCCTGTTTCGCCATCTCGTATGTTATCCTCAGGGTGTAGTCGCACAGCTCCCTGTTGCGGATCGCCTCCGGTTCGTAGCTGAACAGCGCCGGTCTGGCCACCGACGGGAACTGTCCCGGATCGGATCCGAAGGGAGGAAAATAGAGGAGAAATTAGTATCGTTTCGATCGTAATGCAAATTGTTACAGGCTCTATTTTTTAACTGGGAATCAAAGGCACTATCAAGTTAGACCAACTATTGTCTTAATTAGAGCAGGAGGAAAATCCAACTTCACCAGATTCAAATGAAATCATTATTCGATTAACAGCAAATCAAGATCATCGTTCATACAATGATAATCAAGGTGATCGATTCCATCTTTTCTCAATGATTCGAGATCGGAGCTACTCAATTAGAAAATTAGAAGACAAGATCAACTGTTATCCATATTACATCAGCAGGAGATTACTGGTATTCAAGAAATATCATTATTGCGTTAACTACTACAAATCAATATCATCATTAATACAATATTCAAGAGGACTGAATCCATCTCCTCACTCAGATTCCAAATTGGAATCATTTAGCTAGGAGACAAGATTAGGACCAACTGTGATCATGATTTAATCAGCTGCAGGGTCCATCTCCATCGTGATCCAGGAAAGATCATTATTAGCTTCGCTGCAAGTCATAATTAAGATCATAGTTAACGCAATAATAATCAAGGTGATCGAATCAATCTCTTCTCAAGGATGCGAGGTTAGGGCCACTAGAAGACAAAATTAGATCAATTTTGTTGTTCCTATTTGATCAGCAGAAGGCCACCAGTATTTAAGATAGATCGTTATTAGGTGAACTAATACAAAATCGAGATCATCGTTAATACGATATTCAAAATGACTGAACCAATCTCCTCGCCAGGATCCAAGATTGGGACTGTTTAGCTAGGAGACAAGATTAACCAAATTCGATCAGCTACATGATCCATCTCCATCATGATCAGAGAGATCATTATTAGCTTCACTGTGAGACATGATTGGGTTAACTACTACAAATAAAGATAATTGTTAACGCGACAACAATCAAGTTGATCGAATCCTACTCTTCGCCAAGACTTAAGACTGAGTCCACTACTAAGATTACTGTAAATTCAAATCATTATCAGCTCATTAGGCGATCTAATAATCAATCAATCAACTAATTTTTATTGGGGCTTCATAAAAATTATGGAGGATTTTAAAAATAGGTCCACTTTCATTCCCAGCGATACAAATCAATCAGATAAGTCTGTTAAGTGATATTAAAAATTTATTATCGATCATTGGTGGTGTGATGGATATTATACTATCTTAACTACTATAATTGTTTGTGGTGTTTTCCGTAATGACAACAAGCTCATAACCTTCAACAAATTGTTTTTATTTATTAACATATAACATGCTTAATTACAAAACATAATTATTTATTTGTTACAGTTAAAATTACAACACCATAAAATTTCCAATTTTTGCTCTGTACGAACAACAATAAATGTTTAACCTTCAGGAAAACATAAACTTTTATTACGGTTGCTATGCCGTGCAACTAATACACGGTTATTTTACCGCAAGTAGGTCACATTTCTATTACGTACATTTATTGCTACTTTCTCTTTCGAGATGGTGATATTAAACAACCCGGAAGCTACAACATAACAGTAAATGAACAAGGCAAAAGGGCAAGAACAATCGTCAGGAGTGGGAGGGGAGTTCGAATGCATAACGTAAAATCACTTAAGTCTGTCTGAGATTCGGATAAAGAAGAATTACTGCACAACTTCGGCACAGATTTGGTCTTATGCGCATCCCGACGTGCTGCGCGGCGCGCTGCGCAAACCCCCTAAAATGTGGCTCTCATTGCTTTAAAAAAAAACATGTACGATTATCGGGCAAGTCCCACTTTTGACGTAGGTTATGAATCTTTTTTAAACAAGATACGAAGTGATGGGGATTTCCTGTAGTTTAAAATCCAACTCACTGTTTGTCGCGTCGTAAAAATTCACAATGCGAAACAATTAAATACTGCAAATCTCATAAATCCGTAAAAGACAGCGAGTCATAAATAAAAATGTCGTAACTTGAGGTAGGTACACAAGATACATCAAGAACAGGTCAGACTTAAATGGTTTTAACATGCACATCTCACGCCGGATTTGTTCCAACGAGATGTCGGAAACATGGTACCAGAAAATTATGTTACAAACATGTAATTTCGCCTTCGACATTGGCAATATTGTCACCGAACCTAAAAATGACAAGTGTAAACTACCCCTTTATCTCGATTTTAATGAAAAGCTTACAGGGGGGGTCCTGTGACCTGTTGGCACAACTGAAAGTTGCAACGACACTACTCCGTGGCGTCGCGCATATTTTGCAATGCGCATGCCTCGTACAGTTTCCGATATCTCATTGGCACAAACCTACAATAAGTGGCGTATTTTGAAATTCGTTTGCTGGCAGGCAGAAACATTCCAAATCTAAATCGGGTAAATATATAAAGGTAACTTTCCAATATAATCTCATACAATAGGCCGATCGATATATGAAAAATAGCGATCAAGTAGGGAATGACTCCACGGCGTTATAAGGGTAGCAATGAAGCTGCATACTTAAAAACAGTGTAAAATTGAGCAATAAACAAATTCAAAAGTTGTAGGTAACTGAAAAAAACTATCCTATTGTTGCTCAGAAAATTGAAAAAGAAATTAGAAAATGGCGCCTTGTTTAAAGAACACTTAAAACGATTTAGAGTAATTTCATTAAACTTTAAGAAATCGACTTCTTTTGGAAAATTGAAAAAAACAAAATTAAACAGTATTAAAATCAAATCCAAATTTCAAACTAAATGAAAACATTGCAAGAAGTTTGGCAACATGTACGCTTGAATAGCAGATTAGGTAAGTATCTATACAGTGTGTCCCCCTTTGTATGGGAAACTTATCTACTGTTAATTTTACCATAAAAACTTGCTCACTATAAAAAAATTCAAAAAGAAACCTAATACATTATTAGACTATCGAAGGTTGAAGTAGCATGTACAAAGTGGTCAAAAAAAATTATAATTGGCCCAAAAGAATGCCTTGATAAAAAATTTTAAATAACTAAAAATTTAACTGAAATATACAGTTCAAGGTAATAGTCATTTATCAAAGGTGCTAACCTTTTTATGTTATTTCCAAATTTGTTTTTCTTATAGATCTTACAGTACATGAACTGCGTATTGTCTGTACTTGGGCCGTGTGCCAACATCTGAGGTAATCCCTTTGGCTCAACCAGAAACTTCCTGCACTACGAAATGTTCCGAAATGTATTAGTCTATAAAGATATTAGAAATGTCTACAAATTTAATGAAAACCCTACGATCTTTGTATTGACATCGCACGCATACTCATAAGAAATCTCCGCATGGTTTGGACGTTTCGAGGGCTTGGCGGCCATAATGATTTTACTTTGTTTAAGGTAAAATTTTAACAGATGTACATATTCACTCTAGTGATTTTTATATCTCGATTTTGTACGGTAAATTCCACATATGTATTCGTTCAAGTGAAAAATGAAAAAGAAGCATTCTAAAAATGAAGAGTGCTTCTCTACAATTATAAACTTCTTCAAATATTTGATCAGCCAGTACAGGCTACCTCAACTTTCAATACTTTGATATTATTTTTTCGAAACTTTCTATAAAGCAGTTAGTGTTGTATTTGGTAAAATTAATAGTAGAAACAGTTTCCCGTAGCGCAGCGATGCCACATGTGTAAAGTTTCAACGAACACCTATCGATTGGCCCCACATTTTCGCGATTAGTCCCGCGAGAGTTTCCTCCTCTTACGGGAAACCCCCTCTTCATTATCCTCCCCCTTGACCCTATCCCTCTCCTCGTCGCTCGTATCGGCGGAGGACGAGTCCGAGGAGACGAGCGCGTTCATGAGCCTCCTCTTGCTGCTGCTCAACACGTTCATCGG
This sequence comes from Cryptocephalus moraei, assembly GCA_946251905.1. Lineage (NCBI taxonomy): Eukaryota > Metazoa > Arthropoda > Insecta > Coleoptera > Chrysomelidae > Cryptocephalus > Cryptocephalus moraei. The sequence continues at coordinate 18,396,058 of OX276464.1, read as the reverse complement.
CGTCTTGAAGAAGAACTTGAGGAAACTGTCGACGAACTCCCTCGACTTGTCCTCCCACCTGTTCAGCATGCCGTTCCCCTTATCCTTCAGCTCGTCCATCTTGTTCTGCAACTTGAACCTCTTCTCCCTCAGGAACGACACGTTCAGCTCCTTCGCCGAGTAGCCCCTCGCGAGGTTCCTCCTGACGTACACGTCGTAGTCCCGCACGATCCTCGCCACGAGGTCGCTCGTCGAGACGCCCTCCGTGCGACGCGTCGCGACGAACATCCGCCTCGCCTTCAGCTCGCCGTAGATGTCGTCGAGGTCGCCGCAGGCGTAGGGCTCGTCGTCGTGGGCGACGAAGTCGATCTTGTTCGCCTCGAGGAAGGCGTCCTCGTACACCCACGGCGCGTCCCGCAGCACCTCGTCGACGTAGCGGCAGTGCCGCAGGGCGTCGTAGCGCTCGACGTCGTTGAGGACGGTGCGGCCCTTGTGCTGGCGGATCGTCTTGTCGCTGCAAACTGGAAGGGCATAGGCAACGCAAGGGCGCGTTTCGGTACAAGTCGACGTATCTGAGGGTTCTGATCCCTTTCCCCTTCGAAAATCTGACTAGTTTCAGTCCGGGGAAACAAGTAACAAAAATTTGTTCTTGATGTCTATTAAGCCAGGTCACCCACTTCATAAGTCAACACTTACTCATATTTTATTGCTAATTCATTACGCAAACCACGATGTTATTGCTCCACCCCTTAGCGAGAAAATGGGATAATGTGACTTAAGACTTAAGCCACATCATCCACATACCTGTATCTCCGGAACGGCGATGACATTTTCGTCTGATTAGGGATGTTTGACCAGTTGATGGTATACATTTTCGTCTAATCCCTTTTGGGGGTGAACTTTTGGAGGTGTACATTTTCGTCTGATTATCTTCGACTACCTGAAACGGTTCTCTGCCACGGCCGGCGCGGAGCATCCGAACTGGGCCTCATGATATTTCATATTCTACAGCAAATTGTGATGATGCCTATTAGGCTCAGTGAGTACATGTTTGATCCTTGCCCTCTTGCATTCAGTGAGTACATAAACGAAAAGAAAAACCCAAGTCTTCACCACCAATTTATTCCAAATGAGCGACCGGTTTCGACTGTCTAGCAGTCATCATCAGGGTCGTAATAACAAAACATTTTAGGGCTCCAGCTGAAAAATATGTGAGACGTCACAGATAAAACTGATATGAACAGTTAAAAATTAAAATTTCTTCTCACATCGAACAGGAACATTCATAGGAAACATGGAAACAGCCCTGATAGGAATAACGTCCTCTTGGCTCATCGACTCAGTCCTGCCCCACACACGTAAGGACTATCATGTAGCAACCTCCTAGCGATGAGGACTTTATTCCTATTAGGGCTGTTTCCATGTTTCTTATGAATGTTCCTGTTCAATGTGTGACGGAAATTTTAATTTTTAACTGTTTATGTCTGTTTTATCTGTGACGTCTCACATATTGTTCAGCTGGAGCCCTAAAATGTTTTGTTATTACGAGCCTGATGATGACTGCTAGACAGTCGAAACCGGTCGCTCATTTGAAATAAATTGGTGGTGAAGACTTGGTGTTTAACTACCATGGCCACCTTCGAGACGCTGGACAACCTTCGGTCAGTGAGTACATGTTTGATCCTTGCCCCCTTGCGTTTCCAACGTACTTTAGAGCGTATCACATGACGTTCACGTATCAGAAAGCTTCCCGAAACTTGTCTCCATCTGACGACTACGGGTAAACGGGTGCATCTCATTAGACGAAAATGTATAGGTTGAAGGGATGGAGTAGTTCAGGTAACAGGACTACCTCTCGATAATCAGACGGAAATGTGTCGATCCTCTCCGGAACCGTAGGAGATATATACATAAACCACGCGGCATATTTTATTGCTAATTTATCGCTGACGATAGCGACTAGTAGCGCAATCCCAGAACCACCCCTTCAACCCTTAACATTAAACTCACCCTCGAAATATCAGAAGAATCATAAAAAACACAATTTTCCGTTAATTGCAACCTGGGCCCTTAATTACTATGTATTTAACTGCTGAACTTTCAAGCAAAGTATGATTTTACTGCCCCACCCCTTAGCAATTGTTAATTACAATTAACCTGGCTATTCCCAGCAACGGTTATTACTAGGGCAATAGAAAGGTAACAAGTTTTTCCATTATTATATTGTAAGAGAACAAACCCTAGACACAATAAAGGGAAAGTAGTGGAAGAGAGATAGATGCGTCGCAAGGCAAACGCTAAGGTCGATCTGTGTCTATTGTTGTCGCTCTCGCTCGCACGCATGGATCTGGCGTAACGTTACAATGATTTCTGGGACGTGTAGGTAGCCCGCACACCGATTTGTAAGACGTGAATCACGTCAAAAATGTTCCATGAATAAAAAGAGACTTCTTTTGAAAATCTGCCATTAGTCCTCGTCAGCAATAAAATCGTGGTTTGCGTAATAAACTAGCAATAAAATATGAGCCTATAGTAAACGCTGACTTATAAAGTGGATGACCTGGCTTAATAGACATCCGATCCAGTGTCTGATCCAGACAAACAGCTGACTAGTTTTTATTTTCGAGCAATAGCAAAAGAGTTATTCTAAATGTCGTGAAGTTAAAAATAATAGTATTTTTCTAATACGATTTTGCAATAAAAAAAAATTTTTTGACTTTTTTTGGTTCACTGGAATAGAACAAATCTTCTTTCACAAGATATCCGGAATATTAATATATCTTCATTATTTTTTGACTAATGTTATTGCAAGAAAAGTATGGGATAAACAGTTACAATAAAAATTAAACTATTTGATTGAGCGCTCTGAAATTGTTATGGCTCATTAAGTACTTTAATATTCACCTTTTCACGCAATAGCAACAAAAATACAGTAATTTTTACAATAGTTATTGTTAAATAAGTTTTTTTTGCCTTATTTTTCAATTTTCTGAGCAACAAATAATGTTATCAACATTTAAAAAATGCCATTTTATAGCTTTTTTGTTGTTTTAAAAGATGGCTACACTGAATTTTCATGAAACTTTCATTTTTTAAGTGGAGGCAAAAAGTTAAAAAAAAACGTTAATTTTTGAATGTGTAGGTTTTGTTCGTATAGGATTATATTACCTAAAAAACTTGTCAGCTGCTTGGCTTGATCAGTCATGAAAAAATCCAAATTGCCTGGACTATAAGTATGGTAACGTCGTCGTCGTCGCGCTAATTACCGCGATCTAGGAGGGCAGGTCGGTACATTACCTTGACCGCGAAACTAAATACATTCGAATCGACGATTCGATTATTATAAAGAGACGCATCAATGCATAATTTAGTGTAGCTCTACCTTAAATTCAATTAGACATTATTTCCAAGGCTCCTTTCTATTCTAATCGAATCAAAATGAAACTTCCCATCGCATATTCCAACTTCTTCTAACTTCTATACAGCTTCTCTCATACTTTAAGATCTAGCCTTTCCAGTATCTCTGGTTCCTAGGAGCCTCCCTCTATGTGACCCTGCGTCTACCCACCCCATTTCTTTAAAACCTAGTTCAATTCATTATTGTCTTCCCCGAACAGTCCTTCTGATTTTATTGTAACTTTTTCAGATTTACTTTTTTGTATCGCAGAAATAAACACCATTTTCCCCTATCTCAACCTCAGGAATACCTCGTACCCCTTAGGCGTGACAATATGAATAGTTTCCATAAGTGGGATGCCATTTAAATTAAAATCCAACGATGCAATTAACGCACAAATTTCACTATAATATATAGAATCTTAGCCGTTTGAATTAGGAAAATTATATGAAGCACCAAAACTGAAGTATAAGCAAAAAAAACCAAAGGTTGTTGAAATCTTTCAATCTTTTTTAAGTTCAAAGTTGTACATTCCATATGGAAACTTACACGTTCAAATCTGATAATCAAGAAACGACCTTTGTAGATACATTTATCTTTTAATTCAAAATACCACTTTTTGATTTAAAAAAATTATAGTACCTTTAGATTAAGTACTATTAGAGAAAACCACAGTCATAGTTATAAATACAGCAAGGGTATTTAGGAAAATAGATTGTAGTTTTAATATATAAAATCCAAATGTAATTTTGTTTCTTTCTTCGTTGTTCAATCACAATTGTAATCATAAAAGTGCACTCCTACGATTATCAAAACGTCGAAATTTTTCCACTTCCGTTTAGGATATCGCAAGTAGTCTAATTTTCGTTATCGAACTTGTCGATAACCAAAAACCCAATTTAACGAACCTCAACGATTTTCGCTAATCACCGTGTTACGTCAAAGCGTAATTAATTAAACCGGCGTTTCCCAATTACGAACGTTACGTAATTATAATGATCCAAAACATACATTGAATTGAATCGTCATGACATTTCGGAATTGTAAGCGACGACGTCGACGTACGAACTTGAGGGGAAACAATTTGGGATATGGTAACAAAGATAACATAAAGATCAAAACCCTTAGATATCGACACAATTATAACAATTAGTTCAGAAGGGTTAAATGCAAGGATAATCATCAAGAGTTTTAATAGCGGGCGGTTAGATTCCGAAATAACCATTTTCAGGGATGTTAGGAACCTCCCATATACAGGAGTAATACAGTGTGGAGCATAGGGATTTAAAATACATCTCATCTGAAAGTTCTTTACATCAATTCACTTAGGCCACCCCCCTCCACTTTCCAAGACAGCTTTGAACAGTTTTAGACCAAACCGCCGGTTAGTAAAGCTGCTTAAATCAATTTGGAGGAAAAGTGGAGGGGGGTGGCCCAAGTGACGCTACATTTACCGAGACTTATTCAAGTTTGAGAAATTGAATTGAAAAGTGACTGAAATGTACATATAGTCCAAGACCCAAGACCCATCTGTTTTGACGGAGATGTAACAATTTTAAAAAAATGGAAAAATCGCGTTTTTCCCGACTTGTTTTGCTTCTAACTTTTTAGGTATTGAATTTAGAAGAAAGCTGAACAGAGAAAAAAGTTGCAGAATCGCTTTTTACATAATATGGCATAGGTTAGAAATTCAAAAATTTATTAGCGGTTTTGCAAAATAGTAATAAACAAAAAAATCGGCCCAAAAAAGTGGTTTTTTTAATTTATTATTTTAGGCACTTTAAAATGTGGTTAGGACTTCCATATCATAGGTAGAAAATATTGATTTTTATTATTTATTAGTTATTAGATTATTATTAGTTTATTAGATTTTACACAATAATTTTGCAATCCAGAAAAATCGAAAAATATTAAAAATTTTCAAAATTGTTTAAAATTTTTTCCACTATTCGATTTTAACAAAACTCGCTGAGCATATATAACAGAGAACAAGCTTACCTGTGCTTTTTTCAGAATTAAAAAATATTTATTAGAACGGTCACAGTCATTGTTTAGAGTTGGTGTAGAGTTTTTGTTGTAAATTTCAACAAAAATATCATACTGGTTTCTGTGAGAAACAATTATTTCTTAAGATATGAGAAAAAATAGTAATTTTATTAACCGTTATTAACCATTTTATTAAACACTAATCAACTTTGAGGAGTAGGGTTGTGCCTGGTCAATTGACCGAGATTTTGACAGATTTTGACCAGAGAGTTTTTGACCGGGTCAAAATTGGTCAAAAACTTTTAATTCAAGCAGGACCGCGCGCGGCGCTACCTAGCGTATCGCCCCACCACCATCACGAATAAGCTTCATGCGGCATGCGGCTAACAAGTCCACACGTGTTATTCTACGTGCGTTGATGTCTTATAACTGTGTCGGTGTGCTTTGATCCTTGAAAACGTTTGCCACTGTGGAAGATTTGAAGAGCATTTTTAAGCAAAATTTAACGTAAGTAATTTTTTAGGTAATTGTAATTCTTTGATAAGACCCCAGCATAATAATTTATATATTTCTTGGTAAATATAAACAAAATATCAATCCAGAATAGACGAATATTTTGAAATTTAATCGTTTAAATTTTTGTTTACAATTCCTTTGGGGTTATATGTTATATATTATATACAGAGTGTCCCAGATAAGAATGCACTCTCTAGGGATCTCGTAAACCATAGCCATATAGCATAGGAGATATATTCATATTATATTGAACTGTTTTAACTTTTAGTGTTCCTGAATATGAGCTCTCAACAGAAGGTGACGAAACCACGGCATAAAATATGGGGTTGTTTCACTGAAGTTAGGGAGGAAAATAAGGTCAAAGGAAAATGTAGATACTGTGGGGCTACGTACGTCACACATGTTGATAGAATGCAGAGGCACATTTTAAAACAGTGCAAGAAAATCTCTGAAAATGAGAAACAAAAATATGAAACTGTGAGTACTTCATTAACTTAACTGTGTATCACGTACCACCTAACCTAAACATTAACATTTTTAATTGTATGTATAATATAATAATAATAATAATAATATTGTGTAATTATTAATTAGAATAATTAGAATTAATTTGTATATCACTATATGATATGTATATCTTTTAGGTAGGTCGTCATGGTGAAGAAAATAGCGACAGCGACCTTCATGATGAAGCTATATTTGCAGATGGAGAGCAAATCAAGAAGAAACGATCGAATTCCTATGGGGAAGGTACTGCTGGCCCATCAGGGCAAAGAAATTTAAAGAACCAAAAAGTGGCGAGTTTCTTTGATCGTATAAACCCAGATCAGCAGTTGGAATTGACCGAACATTTCTGCAATGCAGTATATTCTTCAAATTGCGCCCTCTCCATGTTCGAAAGTGAATATTGGAAAAAAAATTTTAACTTATGCAGACCGACATTTAAAATCCCGAATAGAAAACAGATGTCGACTACACATCTAGATGTGTCCTATGAAAAGATAAGAAACCAAGTAAAATCACAAATTGATGATGAAGCGATGGTTTCGATCATGAGTGACGGTTGGACGAACATCCGAAATGAAGGCATTATTAACTACATGGCTCACACAAGTAAAGGAGACCTATTTTATGACTTCTCATTGCCAAAAGCACAAAAGCACACTGGGACATATATTGCTTCGGAGCTCAGCAGAATTATCGAAGAGATAGGTGAAAGCAAGATCATTGCCGTTGTTACAGATAACGCGGCTAACATGAGAGCAGCTTGGGCTGAACTGAAGATAAAGTACCCAGGCCTTCAATGTATCGGATGTGCTTCTCATGCACTAAATTTGCTAATGAAGGATATGGAGTCCATGAAGACGCTTCGGGATCATGTCACAAATAGTAAGGAAGTAGTGAAATTCTTTAAATTAAAACATATTCCAAATGCAGTTTTGCAAGAGAAACAATGTGGCAACGGCAAATCGTTGAAAATGCCTGTAGAAACCAGATGGGGAAGTACAGTGGCTTGTATGGAGAGCATTCAGGCCAACAAACAATTGCTTAGAGAGTCTATCATAAATATTGATGTGGAAAGTATTGCTCCTGTTAAAATCAAGACTTCAATTTTATCTGATGATGTGTTCTGGGACCGGAACGAGAAATTTTTAAAACTGCTCTCTCCTGTGGTAAGACTGACTACATTTATGGAAAATACCAATGCGACATTGTCGGACGTGAGGCACAAGGTGTACAAGTTGAAAGATCAGTTTTCTGCTCAAATGTCGGAAAGTCCGTTTTTGATTGCTGAAGAAACATCTCTTATGAAGAATTTTGAAAAACGGATTGAGATGATATGTACAGACACCCATAATGCGGCCTATCTGCTGGACCCACGATATAGAGGAGAAAACTTGAAGCATGAGGAACTAGAACGAGCTATTGCTCTCATAGTGGATCTTTCTTCAGCAGATGACCAGATCAAGGTTATAGGGGAAATCACCAACTACAGAACACGGCAAAACGTATTTGATAAACCAATTATCTGGGTCGCATCAAAGGGTGTTACCTCTATATGTAAAACTCCATCTGATGTCACGCCCGTTACTTGGTGGAAGAATTGGCTTCCGAATTGTCCATTAAAGGAGGTTGCTGTAAAACTGTTAAGCATACCACCATCTGCAGCTTCTTGTGAGAGAAATTAGTCCTCATGGGGCATTGTCCATAGCAAGCTTCGCAACCGATTGAAAACCACTCGCTCAGGAAAGCTTGTTTATATAAAGTACAACTTAAAGCTGTTAAGTGGCAGTGTAAATAAAAAATATGGAGATTCGGAGGAACCAGCGCCAAATTTCAGTAGTGAGGATGAATCTAGTGACTCAGATTCTGAAGAATACAAAGGAAATGTCGAGGGTGAGTTCAGTGACGAGGATGATGTGCCGTTATCTAAGCTAAGTCCAGCACTGCCCGACAGTCATTAGTAATTTACTGAAGTAGATTAGTATTATACATTTATTCATAACATTTATGTGTCATATTTGTTTTAGTTGTACCTTAGAATGATTTTATTTATTTTTTGTAATATTTATGTCATTTTGGTTTTTGTTGTACCTCAGAATGATTTTTTTTTGTTAGCCTTTTCAATAATAAAGACTCTTTTCTATGCTATTATTCATGCCTTCATTTATTTTGACAAAACAAGAATTTGACCGGTGCTTAGTCAATTGACCGGTCAATTGACTAGTCAATTGACCACAAAAGATTTTGACGGTCAAAATCCCAACCCTAGCAGGGGGTCAATAAAAAATACCCAGAAATGGCCAAAAATTCTAAAATGACTTATTTCGGCTAAAACGTGCTAAATCCTGTATATACCTTAATTGTTCGAAAATGAGGGCCATGGGAATTCCAGCAACAATGTGGAGGATTTAGGAGACTCTGTTAGACACTAGAAGTCATTTTGCACAGCGGGCCTGTGGAGCTACAAATTCTAAAAGGACTTATTTCGGCCAAAACGTGATAACTCCTGTATATACTTCGACAGTTCTAAAATGTGGGCCCAGGAATTGGATCCTTAGACAGTGTATCTGAAAATTCCTGGGCTCACATTTTAGAACTGTCAAAGTATATACAGGAGTTATCACGTTTTGGCCGAAATAAATCCATTTTGAATTTGTAGCTCCACAGGCCCGCAGTTTCAGGTGAATTCCAGTTGCTAGAAGGATTCATTGGATCCTTAGACAGTGTGTCTAAAAATTCCGGGGCCTACATTTTAGAACTGTCGAAGTATATACAGGAGTTATCACGATTTGGCCCAAATAAGTCCTTTTAGAATTTGTAGCTCCACAGGCCCGCAGTTTCAGGTGAATTCCATTTGCTAGAAGGATTCATTGGATCCTTAGACAGTGTGTCTAAAAATTCCGGGGCCTACATTTTAGAACTGTCGAAGTATATACAAGAGTTATCACGATTTGGCCCAAATAAGTCCTTTTAGAATTTGTAGCTCCACAGGCACGCAGTTTCAGGTGAATTCCATTTGCTAGAAGGATTCATTGGATCCTTAGACAGTGTGTCTAAAAATTCCGGGGCCTACATTTTAGAACTGTCGAAGTATATACAAGAGTTATCACGATTTGGCCCAAATAAGTCCTTTTAGAATTTGTAGCTCCACAGGCACGCAGTTTCAGGTGAATTCCATTTGCTAGAAGGATTCATTGGATCCTTAGACAGTGTGTCTGAAAATTCCGGGGCCAACGATTTCGAACTGTCGAAGTATATATAGGATTTATCACGATTTGGCAGAAATAAGTAATTTTAGAATTTGTAGCTCCACAGGCCCGCAGTTTCAGGTGAATTCCGGTGGCTAGAAGGATTCATTGGATCCTTAGACAGTGTGTCTAAAAATTCCGGGGCCTACATTTTAGAACTGTGGAAGTATATACAGGAGTTATCACGATTTGGCCCAAATAAGTCCTTTTAGAATTTGTAGCTCCACAGGCTCGCAGTTTCAGGTGAATTCCATTTGCTAGAAGGATTCATTGGATCCTTAGACAGTGTGTCTGAAAATTCCGGGGCCAACGATTTCGAACTGTCGAAGTATATATAGGATTTATCACGATTTGGCAGAAATAAGTAATTTTAGAATTTGTAGCTCCACAGGCCCGCAGTTTCAGGTGAATTCCGATGGCTAGAAGGATCTATTGGATCCTTAGACAGTGTGTCTAAAAATTCCGTGGCCTACATTTTAGAACTGTCGAAGTATATACAGGAGTTATCACGATTTGGCCCAAATAAGTCCTTTTAGAATTTGTAGCTCCACAGGCCCGCAGTTTCAGGTGAATTCCATCTGCTAGAAGGCTTCATTGGATCCTTAGACAGTGTGTCTGAAAATTCCGGGGCCAACGTTTTCGAACTGTCGAAGTATATATAGGATTTATCACGTTTTATCCGAAATAAGTCCTTTTAGAATTTGTAGCTCCACAGGCCCGCTGTGCAAAGTGACTTTTAGTGTCTAACAGAGTCTCCTAAATCCTCCACAGTGTTGCTGGAATTCCCATGGCCCGCATTTTCGAACAATTCAGGTATATACAGGAGTTAGCACGTTTTGGCCGAAATAAGTCATTTTAGAATATTTTTTTATTGACCCCCTGCTAGCTTTTCTGAGCTCTTTGTGTACCACATGTTCGACCTGTCGACGTATATACAGGATTTCCCATGTTTTGGCTGAAATAAGTGATTTTCGAATTTTTGGCCATTTCTGGCAATTTTTGCCCGCTTTTTCGGCCAATTAACAGAAGGTTACAATGCCAAATGATTTTCAAGATCGCTACTATATCATGAAATTGAACCGCGAGTGATGATTGAACATATCATTTTTGTCCAAAATTCGCCAAATGTGGGCAAAAACTTTATTGGCCCAGTGACTTTCAAGTACTTCTAAAGACACAAATTCCTGCGCAAACCAGAGCATCCTATTACATTCCGTGTATTGAGTTATAGCGGCGGCCGCTAACTTAATATTAAGTTAGCCCACCTTTTGTAGCTCCGGCTATTCAAAAGCTACAAAATTCGTTTTCTCGCTACAAAAAAGACACAAAATCTCCACTATTTTGTTTTGCCGGCCTGAGAGGGTGGTCCACCAAATTTATAAACATGCTTGTTCTCTCTTATATATGCTCAGGCAGTTTTGTTAAAATCGAATGGTGGAAACAAAATTTTAAACAATTTTGAACATTTTCAATATTTTTCGATTTTTCTGGATTGCAAAATTATTATGCAAAATCTAATAAACCGATCGAAACGAAAGTCACAGGATTCTTTTATTATAACTTCAAGATTTTCTACGTGTGATATGGAAGTTCTAACTACATTTTAAAGTGCCTAAAATAATAAATCAAAAAAACACTTTTAGGGCCGATTTTTATTGTTTATTACTATTTTGCAAAACCGCTAATAAATTTTTGAATTTCCAACCTATGCCATATTATGTAAAAAGCGATTCTGCAACTTTCTTCTCTCTTCAACTTTCTTCTAAATTCAATATTTAAGAAGTTAGAAGCAAAACAAGTCGGGAAAAACGCGTTTTTCCTTTATTTTTTTAATTGTTTCATTTTAAACAATGTTCCCGACCTCTGCGCTTTGAAGAATAAGTCAATCCTTATTCTAGGCATTATTCCCGAGGTATGCGTGTAAAAACATTGCGGTTACCTCTTACGTCCATCTAAAGCAAATTTCTGACAGATGGGTCTTGTACTACTAGGTATACCATGCAAATATTTCTACGAGTTGAACCACGAGTACTTGACGTAATGTTCCAATAAACGAAGAATTTCCCCATTGATTTTGTGTGACGAAAATAGTACCAGGAAACCGAGTGTGCCATCCCGGCACTCGACTGGCAAGTCATTTAAAAAAGTTATCATAATTTTTGGAACAGGGGTAGTTTCACCCCACTGGAACAGGTGATAAATTTTTGAAATGTATTACTACATTAAAACTAATATTGCAATTTGTGAATGAAACTATTATCATAGTAATTTATAGAACAAGTTGCAGAAGACGTCATATTCCAAGCCAGAGTTTTAGAACGGACGAGGGCTTGGAATGTCTTCTGCAACGGGTACTTTACAACATTTTCTATGTTCCGGCTTCCATTTAATTTTTATTTATGTTTAAATAATTGACAATTTCTTATCTGGTTTATCATGACATTTAAGTTGGCATTGCTGCTGTCTCCTAGACATCTGTCAATTTTCACACCATTTTCAAATTTAATGTAATAGATTTAAAGAATATCTTGTTACCAACCCAACAAAAAAAAATGCTTTAATAGGCCTCACTAAAGCACTGCTTTCGGCCATTTTGGTGCTAGAATAGCTATCATTTTAGTGCCGGAACATAGAAAAACATCCTACTTAACGATTTTTAACTTTGGCCGCTGAAAGTGGTTGCTAACCTCACGCCGATAGCTCACCAGATGCTTCCACACCGTACTACTCCAACAAATTCCAAGAATTTTCGAGGAAATCCCAACGAAATGCCCCAACCGCCTCCGTAGGAGACATGTCGACAGGGAAAACCCCAAGACGACCCACAATTTACCAAGCGAACTTAGAGAAAACTCTCGACGACATCTCAGAACTGACCTCCGACGATGAGATAAACGTCCGGGAAGGCGTTCTTCGCCTGCATCAGCATCTTCGCGTGCCCCTGATGGAACAGATCGAACGCACCGTCCGCGTACACCCTGACACGCCTAGGGGCCGTCCCGGTCCTCGCCGCCTCGTACGTCACCCGCAGGCCGTAGTCGCACTCCTCCCTGATACGGGTCGGCTCCGGGTCCTCGCTGTAAGGGGCGGCGTACGGACTCGCCTGGACCGAGGAGAAGGACCAAGAACAGAAAAAAATGGGGCAACTTGAAGACCGCGAAGCCGGAGGGATAGGAGGATCGGTCCTAGCGAGTGGCGGGCGAGGCGATTCGGAGTATTGACTCAGGTTCAGTACAGGGCAGTAGAGCTGCTTTGTAATATTCTCAGGTAAAAGTGGGATGTTGTGTGATCATCACAGTACCGGCGTCGATTACTGCCCCCGGAGGGGTTTGTTCAAAAGGGAGATGAAGGAATTTGTGCCCCTTCATCTTTTTCACTCTACAGCCTTTTGGCCCTTTGGTCGTGTCACGACATTCGCCATTCCCTTGACCTGCAGTCGCTTCATTTCATATGTTTTCATCCCCTTGTAGAAAACGTTTAATTACCTTTCATGCCTAACTGTAATTTATGTGGATTTGTAATTTGTGGATGTGGCTAACTTCACACAAGTTTTACTTTACTTTTCACAAACAGCAATTTTTATGACACTTGACAGCACTGTCAACTTCAATGTCTTCCTAACTAGTTCAAAAAGTTGTAATTTTTTTTAAGAGAGAAATTTTAATCAGTAACAAGGCGATATTCAAAATTTGACTGAACCTCCAATGCTATTATTATTATTATTATTTATTTGCCTTTTTGATAAATACAATCTTACAATTATTTATAAATTTTACAATTTTGTATTTGTACATATACGTATATGTATTATATTTTATGCCGATTCAATACGTCAGTTCAAAGATTACATAGTACTCTGAACTTCTTTTTTGGAAGAAAATGTTTGACACTTTCGGATTATTGAAGGCACTGCCATTACATCTCCATCGTACATGTGAGATTCGCATTATTTTCTACGCAAGCGCACGTCAGTTTCCGCTCAACGCATGCGCAGACCGGGAATCACGAAACAGCTCTATTCGCTTCCACGGCACTCTTACTTAACCACAAAATCGAGTCATTCGCACCGCTAGGACCATTCCTCCTGGTAGAAAAAAAACAACCCAATACACAACAGCGAAAACCGTTAAAATGCAACAACATCCTCCAAATGCATGACGTGTTAAGACAAGACAATCCAAAGCGAATAAAATTATTTTTTTGGGAAAACCACGAGACGAGGAAGGATCGTTACGGGATGAAATACACCAACTTATTTTATTTTTAATTCGACCTGTTCGCGCGTATTGACACAGATAATCAAGTGGGAAATCTCCACTCGGACTATTAATAAATTTTACAACAACAATGTGTACTCGAAATAGGTATTACGCAGTTTTGGATAATGATGTGAATGGCGAAAAATACAATAATTAGAAAAAATCAGGTGAAAAATAATTGACGATATTTAAAATTCGACCATTAATACAACGATCATCATAGGTAAAAGTAATACAATTCTGCCTAATACTAGTTAATTACCATACGAAATCTGATAAATTATAAGCCCCTCCCTTCGTAATGCGTTGAACAAATAGCGTTAGGAAATAAATTATTATTTCAGACAACAAATAAGACAGAGAAAACATAATAACTTCAATTCTCGATTGGTAGGTATAATTACATAATTTATTTGACCGTGATTGACCACTAATAATTAGATCATACCTGCCCACCCCTTCTCAAAATATCGTTTTAATTGAAAAAATTGTTATTTATGCTTGTCATTACAAAACATAACAAAATTAAGGGTAAATTAAACATGTGCACGTATATTGCGCTACAGTATCCGTTTGTACGTAGTTCCTCTATCGGACCAACCCCTAACATGCATCCCTTCCGACAAACACGCACTACCGCACGGAAAGCCAATAATTAAGTTACGAACTAATTGGTTTTAAGGGATGTAATCTAGCTAATTGCTAAGCGAAAAATTAGTAACCAAGTAACACTTTCTGACTCTTTTCATGGGGTGAAAATGGTACATCTAAATAATACTATTTTTTGTAATACCATTTTCTAAAAAGGGTTTTTTAACTGCATGGTTCAAACTAGTGTTACATACAGTGTTGTTAAGTATTTAAATACATATATTTAGAAATGTATTTTAAATACTTTTTATGTATTTAAATACATAAGCTTAATTTGTATTTACTGTGTTTTTAAAATACATTTCTTCTGACATTTTAAATACATTTTTTGGCAATGCTAAGATCCATTATTTGCTAAATTATTCCTTAAATGCTCTTACATTTATTTTATTTTGTTACAGTAACTATAAATGAGCGATTTTATACATTTTTTGAGCATATTTCCGGCTGTTCATTTGTATTTACATTTTGGTTTATGTACTTACATGCTTATTTTGAAGCTAATTGTTACAGTTATAATGATCCTACGACACTTTTAAAGGAGTTGCGATTATCTTAACGAAGGTGTACAATTCATAGAGTTTTTAAAAAAGTTGTGACATTGTAAAACAATTTTTAAGGTACTAAGTAGCTTGTCGACATTTTTAAAGGAGTCACAGTTATCACTTAAGCTGTTGTTTCAAAAGAAGTTAAGGAGCTTCTAAAGAACTTATCACAACTCTAACGCAACACACATAACTTGAACTGCCATGTATGAAGTTGGAAAAGTAACTAATGAAGTTTTTTAATTAGCTACTTCGTTAGATCAAGTTAAAAAGTAAACTGTCTAATGTGTCGACATCTTTGACTTGGGATTATTATTTAGAAGTTTGAAACTTACATTAGTCTGTCGTGTTTTGAAGTATCACTTCAATTTCTAAAGACTTGTTTACAAAGTAGTTGGTAAATTTCGGAAAATTGCAAGAATTTTACGATTTCATGAAGCAAAGAAAATAATTCCTAACACTTTTTGAGATTGTTTTAAGTGTTAAAACCATAAACTTAGGTTTAGTGTATAAAAGTCAGTCTATGTATTCGAGGCTTTTCCATACAAATAAATTAGATATTTTGAAAATAATTGAAAAGCTTATAACTTCGTGCAATAAAACAAAGATTTTAGAACTTCATTAGAATGTTTCCATTAGAAATTAGATTCCATTTTCTTAAACTGATTTAGAAATTTCAAAAATTGAATAGTAAGTTCAACAATTTCACGAAGAAAATAATAGGAATTCCAAGCTTCCTGGGGTTATGCTTAACATTGCTGCAATTAAGAATAATTTACAACTTTAAACATTGTTTAAATACAAAAACGAAATACTTGTTATTTGTATTTAAATACATTGTCCAGAGAAGTACCTATTTAAAATACAAGTAAATACATTTTGAAAAAAGTATTTGCGTTTGTATGTAAACACATTATAAAAGTATTTTTAACAACACTGGTTACATATAATTGTTAAATTTCATGCATACTTATGGTATATTTTCATACATATATGCCCTTCTATAGTTATAAAAATGTTTAAAAATAGAGTAATGTTGTCTTCTTAATACCTCGAAAACACACTATGGGTGGTATTCAGAAACGGCACTTAAATATTTCTTAAGTGTTCCTTAGCTAGGTTAAGTTTTTTCTTAACTTAACGGTAAGGAGCGATTTGTATTCAGAAACGTCACTTAAATAAATCTTGGCTGAGAAATTTTTAAGTCGCTATTTTTTCGTTTCGTGTCGAACTCTGTCAAAAACATAACCTACAACCTATATTTTTCATTGTTTACATTTGGGATATTTGGTTAATTGTTGAGTCCTAAAATTGAGGAGTGTTGTGACTGTGTACCTGAGACGGTATACCTGTAATTCCAGGAAAACAATAGGGAAACGTCGGGCGTGTATTGAAGGGAATATGGTTATTTAAGGGACAGGTGGTAAAGGTATTAGGAAACTTCCCGAGAGCGAGCAGGGGCCCAGCAGGACAAACTCGAGAAGGAGCACCCGATGCGGCGAGGCCGGCGACCCACTACACCGTCAAACGGATCCCAAGGCAAGCCCAGCTGCCGATCCCAGTCCCCAAAGATGACGATGGCCCCGTGACCACCAGGACGAAACGGGCCTACATACATGGCTGAGTCACGGTTTTTTGTGGTTTCCTGTGACCGTAACCAGAATTGGCAGCCACCACCGGAGGAATCGAGAAAGCCGCAGCCTTCCCCCTCACCAGCATGCTAGGACCATTAGATGTAGCACAAGATGATATTGTAACATATGCACACATGTTGCAGATGACGCTTAATAAAGATATTTAAAAGTAAAAAGTATTAGGAAACAGGTAGTGTTCAAATCACATTAACGAGAGAGAAATACACATAAAGGACCACTTTAGAAGAATAGGGGAAAGACGAGTTAAATGATAGCGATGGTCATTTCAGTAAATTTAAAAGAACAGTACCAGTTCTAGAGGGTAGAGATGTGGGTAATTCTAAGTAGGTATAAAGGCCCCACTACCTTTTTCTACTCATTTTTAATCGTGCGCTTCAAGTTAGAGGACGTTGAAATGGAGAAGAGAAGGATTAATTTTATCCTCAGTGAGAAGGCGTTGCTTAAGGAGCTAGTGGCAAGGAATTGCAGCATTGTTAAATGCAAACGTCCGGATGTGGTTCTGACTCTGTTGTGACGAAAGTTGTTCTAAAGGAGTAAGGGGCATTCCTCGTTGATCTTGTACCTCTGGGATTTCTGTTATTAAAGGGAGAATAACATTAACCACACACTCTTTCGTAAATTGATAGCGCTTTTTAAATTCGAATTCGTTCAATTCAAAAAAAGGCGTTTCCCTAATATACCTTCGGGCACGTACTGGGCGGTGAATTCTTTCGAGAAACTCATCGAAATCTACCCATCATTCTCATAATAATATCGCTCAATTCTCCGAAAGTCATCGAAAGCGTGGTTCTCATTTTCAAACCAAATAACGAAATAACCTCTACTTTCATCGACCTAACCTCAATGTTTCGGCTAAGGAATACTTAAGGTACCTATCGAGCTACCTTAAATATTTCTTAAGTATTTTTTAAATGTAAGACAAACCTTTACTAAGGAGGATTCAGGAATGGAATTAAGTGCGTGAATGACGTTACTTAAGAAATACTTAGGAATTATTTTAAGTTAAGATTTCTTTCTGCTAAGGAAGGTTTCAGAATACAAATTCGGACTTAAGGAACCACTTAAGTTAAGAAATATTTAAGGAACGTTTCTGAATACCACCCTATGTGAACTTAATCACAACGTCCAAATTAAACCCTAGTGTCAAACGTACATTTTAAATTCTAGGCTTTAGAATATTTAGAAACTCCTTGGAACATCTAGAATCATAATTGAAATTTCCAATCTTGCATTCTTATAAACCTAATCTGTAACCTCGAAATTTCAATCAAGGAAATATCAAATTTTGATGATTTTAATAGAAAATTTGCCTCTAAGTTTCACAAATTGCTCCATTGTCTTTCAGATTTTCGGTCAAAATATGCCCCAAAATTTTATCAAAAATTACTGGTCAATCACGGTTAAAAATTCAATTTTCGTTGTATTATAAATTGGTGTATGTACTTAAATCCATTATTAGTTGATGAGCAATGCAGAATTAGTTACCCAATTCAGCAACATTACAATGATAATCACCCATGTGTTACAAAATAATAACTACACTTGCGGAGATGATGTAACCCTCCCCTTTAACGACTTTGTAATTAGTTTAATTATATCTTTCTGTGAGTCATCGATTTCCAAAATTTTATCATTGACACTCGACCTCTAAGTTTCCTCCTTCTTGGTGTTATCATTGCAATTGGAATTGGGAACCCATAGCGTGATGTTCGATAAGAAATTATCTCTACTAGTTACATAACAGGTAAGTAGGTGTAATTAACTCAGGCGAGATTTAAAAAAATGATAAGGTGATTTAAGCACCTTTATGTTTACAAGTACTGTATGTAAGTATATATATGTGTTTGTATAAACAGAAAATTCCCAAAAGCAACGATAGTAACCAAGTAAAAATATCCATCTCATCACCAACGATCTTTCGTAAATAGTACAAAACCAGACCATCACTCACCAGGAAGGTTGAATGGACGTTGTTCGTGGAGATTATCTCCTCGGAACGGCTCCTGGTCCGCTTCCTCGACATGGTGACACCATTCGTGTGGTTCGAATTCGAGTGAATATCTGGAAAGGTAAAGGAAACAGAGATTACTAAAAATTGTTTTCTTATTCAGACGTTTTCTCAAATGTCTGCCAAGGAATTTAGGCAGATTATCTGAGAAACCTTAAGAAGGAGGCGACGGGGCAAAAACACATTTTATTCGTTTGGATAAATATGTTTTCGTTGAAACGACGTACACACATACATATGTAGTTACTTGAACTGTTTACGGCTTCGTCCTTGGTCATCATCCCAATAATACAAAATACTTTCGACAATCCAGAAATTTGAAAAGTACCTAAATACAAAATATTCTAAATAGAAATAACCATTTTTGGATACATTACGATCTCCAGATTCGATAAAGTACAAGTAACCATTACCAATTATAGCAATGAATTCTAACTAACTATAAAGACTCCAGAATATAGAAGAATCTACCACAGGCACATTTGACTATCCATGATCACATTTCTGAACTCCCCTTACATTTTTGGAAAAATGATAGATCCAGAGTTCTGCCATTCCAACAATCTCACATAAACCCTGCAAACTTGTACATTCCAACATTGTACATTGAAATCTTCATTGTACAGACCTTCCAGATTCAGTAGAAGACTACAAACTTGAGGTCCTAGATGCACATAGAACTACACCGAGTCCAGAATGTTGATTATCCAGAATTAAGTCTGAAAATAATAATGAATACGGTATTTGAATTCACTCAGAATTTTGCTTTCTCCTGGTGAAAACTTAAATTTTAGCATTATATTCGAATGTAACAAAAAAAAGGAACATACTAGACGAAATCTATCTTGGAAATACCTACTTTGAATGCTGCGGATTTTTTGGAATATTACAAACTTAAGATACCAGAAGCAAATGAAACCAACTAAATAGACTCTGGGTGAGATGTGCTTGAAACTATCTCAAGAGTAACTTTATGGGATAAAAATGTGGAAAAATTTTGATTGAAGTTCTGCTCTTTATAAACTTGTAGACTCTGGCTTTCTAATTGAGTAAAATATCGAAGGAAAAACAAAAGAGGAACATCCAGGAAGAAAGTTTTACTGTAAAACTTGGCAAGAATTTTGTAAATTTACATTGGTTTTCCAGGGAGCATACTATATAATAGTAAGTACTAATTTCCTGGAATCAAACTTCTTGAATTATCCCATGAGGCAAGACTTGTGAGTACTTCTACAAGAATCACCAAAATCACTGGAATTCCTTCAAATTCTATAAATGGAACTGTCCTCATAAAGCAACCATAAGCTTAATTAGGGCTAGAATATGCGACGATGTCGTTTAAACACCACGTAATTAAATTAGAAATTACATTTGTCCCCTGGGGGCCGTTCAGTAGGTGGGGCCATACGGTTAATGGAAAAGGTAAAAGGAAGTGAAATATCATGTTGTACGAAAGGACAATGGTACGAGGACAATAATTAACATTGAAAACTCGTGTGGGTCGTCTTACCTAGCATCGGGGCCTACGGAATTTGGTACAGTAGTTGAAGATAAAAATGAAATTTTGACACTTCGAGACGTTTTTGGCAACTGCAGTTCGGACAGCTCTCGCGACAAGTCGTGTAAAATTTACGGCTTTTTCGAAAACGACAACGACGCGACTCTTCTCGAAAGAAAAATGAAAAACGGAAAACACGAAGACAGCACTGACTCCTAACCTATACACGCCCAAGACGATTACTCTAGGATACTGCACGCCACGGTACTGTCACATGTGTGCTGCTCGATCCCCCGCAATCCGGCGAATAATGCGATTTATATTGTCTACTTGTCTAGTTACGGTGTTATTATTGTAGCACAATCGATTTTGACAACTTTACTCACTAAAATAGGTGACGTAAGTGTGACGTGTGGTGTGGCCTGATCGTTCACGGGACCACAAAACATAACTAACATACAGACGTTCCGTGCTTGACACTTAGATTCACGAAACTCACAAAACTACTCGCAGAACGAAACACGAAAATCACAATATTCCATAAATTGAATTCGAACAAGGATATATATTTAGTCACTGTACAAAGAAAATAAATACTAAGGCGGTGATTATCAGGCTCTCTTCTATCTCGATTAGTACGACACTTCGAAATAATTCCGTCACGTGATCAGTCATGACTCAGACACAGACTCAGAAACGAATATTGGCTATATTTATACCACGTTTGGAAATAATAAGAGTGACAGACAGACCGATTTTGATGTTTCGTGGGTACTTATATATGGATTCCATAGGCGTGCGTAAAAGTAGAGTCCTGACTAAAGGAATGTTTTAAAAAATTACTAAAACATTTTTACAAATAAGAAGATACAAATACAATTCAATAATAATAATACATATTCATGTTTTGTCAAGGTTTCCACGCCAATAAGACTTTGGAAATAAGTGACTCGTGTTTACTACAAAAAATATGTTTGTTTCTGGGAACTACAGCATCTACGTTCATGGAACGAACCTTGGCAAAAGGATTGGTGTATTGTTGCCGTTGTAAGCAATCTTTAGGAATATCATATATGAGGAATATACTTCCATGGTGTATTTCTGGTTGCCGCCATCACCAACAATACTCTTTTCGTGGCTCGCTTAAAACCACACGTTAAACCATTGTAGTTTTTCTTTAGTTTTATTAAAGTGTAAAGCTCAGTTAACTGACTAGAAAATGCATTTCAAAAGATGATTTTTAAATGTTTCGAACCACTTTATGATTCAAGAAAACGAAAGTGGTATTTGACAACGCCGGATGGCTTGTGCGATAAGTTCACGATCTGTATGTGCGGCACATGAATTTATGCGCTTGTTCCACACAAAACGCTCTACAGTTTGTTCAAAAAAGGGATACATCGTCAAATTCCTTACTCCTATTATTTCCAAACAAACTATACATATTTCGTAATAGTTCAGTCGACGACATAAATTTTTGATGTTACTAAGAAAATGAAGTTGTGAAATCGAAAGCTTTTTCTCGTGTTTCGATATGATATGTCTCAATATTCAAAGTATGTGCCGAGACAGGATCCAGAAAGATACTCTGGAGACCAAGAGGGACAATAAGAAGTGTGGGCCAATGGCACATACTTGAACAGATCCATGACGCTAGATTAGTGGCAGGAAGGCAACGGATGAGACTGGCAAGAGATTGTATAACGTGGAAAAACCTGGAAGAGGCCTATATTCGATAATGGATGTATCCAGGCTAAGGAAGAAGACGGAGATTTTGAAAAACTATTTCACAATTCACAAAACAGTTAATTATGCCGTAACAAAACAGGAGATGTATGCACAAAATTCAATTGGTTTCGCAATGAATAGAAACCATTTTGTTTCCTTTTGATCATTGTTATTGAAACGATTATCAACAAATGTTTTGTTGGCTATCGCAATTCGTCAACGGCGGCCATATTCACTTTCCCCTTTGAACCGCGCCGGTCACCTATACGTTGGCATTACAGTCCCTCTACTTTGAATAGTAGCGCATCCTTGAAGCAAAACTAATACCAACGTCGAGACGAAAAAAGTCCCTACCTTTATGAGGGAAATTCAAAACCTATATCCAGTATCCTAAACAGCTGGAACCCCTTTGCCCAACTGTTCTTACATTTACGTGCACAACAACCGGGCATTTTGCAGATAATTATGTACTTAAATGCAAAAACTAATCTGCCAGTATTGTCAATATCAACTGTTCTGCTGAAATCCTAGTGACTTTCAGTGCAACCAACGTGATTTTGCTCCAAGAAAGGCGCTACTATTCAAAGTAGAGGGGCTATAGTTGGCATGTAAACAAAATGACTTGCAGCCATTTTGCTCAATGATATGCAAATGGAAGGCAAAGGAATCTAACGCTTTTGGATAGATATTCTATGCAAATACGCTTCAGGATGGGACTTGAATTTAGTTTCGAATTTGAATGGGACCCATTGAACCAATCCCCACTATGCTCGTCAACCGAAGAATCCATATGTATGAATTGCATGTGGTTCCCTGCGAGAGCGTTCCTTACAAGGGTCGAAGGGACGGAACGACAGGTCCCCGGTCCCCCAGTCAGATCATTGTCAAAAACTGTTAACGTGATACACGCGTCTGTCAGTCGTCGATAAATCGAAATTCCCGAGAAATCATCGAAAATTCGCCGTTCGAAGCGTCCAAATGGCGTCCAGAAAGAAGCAAGGCGACCTCCTGGACGCCTTCAGTCCGGAGCACCTGACGAGGATCGTCCCGACGGACGCCTGCAGGCGTCCCGACGTCTTCGACAGCTACAGGCCGCAGAACCCGGAGACCATGATCGATTACAACATATCGGAGACGCGCCTCAAGTGCAGGTACAGGGGTACCCAGCTGAACGTCAGGGACACGACGGCGAGTTACCTGCCGAAGTCGGAGAAGGACATCGAGGCGCTCAAGAGGATGAAGAGGATCATCTATTCGCACGGCGGACCGCCGAAATGGAAGTTCGCCGACGAGTTGTGGAGGGAGAGGCAGGAGCAGACGCAGGTGGTTCACAAGAGGAAATTCGAGGAGTTGCACGAGAGGAACCGAACGGCTTTCTCCAAATCGGGTAAAACTAAACACATTTAAATTTGAATAAATTTTGAAATCACCTTCAAAATTCTTCAAACCTGAACCTTGCCTAACCATCGCCCGATTCACAGGTCGGTCCCGACACAAGAAAGCCCAACGCCTCGCGGGCCCCAAGTGGTACCAGGAACTCTCCCCCAAACAAATCATCGCCGTCAACGGCCTGAAGGGTTCGCTCGACGCTCCGACCGACGCCGTCGACGACGTCAAGGAGCACCTCGCCAGGCTGGGCCTGGTGCCGAGACCCACCTCGAGGAAAGTCGTCCGCGCGCTCAGACACTCCTGCGGGAGACCTGTAGAGTTCCTGCTCGCGCTGTACCGACTCTCGACGCGCGAGAGTAGTACCCCCGTGGACGCGAGGGCGAAGTACTCGTTAAACGACAGGCTGCTGTTGTCGGCGGTGGTGCACCTGTCGATCGGCGGTACCCTGAAGGAGTTGCACAAGAGGATCCCGTCGCCGCCGAGGTGTTACTGCGAGAGACCTCGGAAGGTTAAGGTCGCGAGGAGGAGGGCGAAGTGCAAATCGCCCTACTTGGAACCTTACACTTTTAAGCCGGAACCCGCGAGGTTTACCGGTCATTACTACGACAAGCATATACAGTACCCGGAAAGTCCGTACTTCTCTTACTTGTTTGATTTGGTAAGGCTCAAAATATGAATGGTTGCGATATTGGAGGTTTTACAGCTGACGCTTTCTTTATGTTGCACTTTTGGATCATAAAGGCGATGCAACTGAACCTTGGGCTTCATATGTGGAAGCTGTATGGGTTCCAATGCATTTTCCTCGTGGTACCTGTTCAACCTGGACGTCCTGCACCACTATCATTGTTATGAAATTTTAATCGCCCTTCATTTGCAGGCTCATTTTTCCTAGGTCAGACACCATACCTGCCTGACCTAGTATGGAGCTTATAGTTCACAGTTGGAAACTGTATGGGTACTAATACATTTTCCTATCCCAACCTAGACGTCTTGCACCAATATCGTGATCCATGGATCCCCTCTCACTTGCGTAATTACTTGTTCCTAAATCAGACACTATAATTGCTTGATCTAATATGACCCTTTTACTTCATATTTGGAAGATGTATGGGTTCCAATACATTTTCCTAATTGTAACTGTCCAACCTGGACTTCCTACACCAATATCGTTACTCATGGATTCTAATAATCCGTCATTTTCTGACTTACTTGCTCCTAGGTCAGACACTATACCTGCCTGACTAACTTAATAATTTATATGTAGGAGCTATATGGGTTTCAATACATTTTGCTCCTTCGTCCACCTGTCCAACTAGAACTCTGCACTTGCATATTCACTTGTTCCTAAGTCAGAAAATATAACTGCCTGATCTAGTGTGAACCTTTTACTTCATATTTGAAAGCTGTATGGGTTCCAATACATTTTCCTAATTGTACTTGTTCAATTTGAACGACCTGCACCAATATCGTTACTCATAGATTCTAATAATCCGTCATTTTCTGACTTACTTGCTCCTAAACACTATAACTGCCTGACTAACTTAATAAGTTATATGTGGGAGCTGTATGGGTTCCAATGCAATTTCCTCGTGGCACCTGCCCAATCCGAACGTCCTGTATCAATATCGTTAGCCATAGATTCTAGTGATCCTTCACTTGCAGCCTCACTTGTTTCTAGTTTAAGCAGTATAACTGCTTGATCTAGTATAAACTTTACAGTTTACATGTGGAGATATATGGGTCCAATACGTTTTCTAATTGTACTTGTCCAACCTGGAAGTCTAGAATCACTATCGTCTCTCATAGATTCTAATAATCATTTACACTTGCTGACTCACTCGTTTCTAGGTCAGACACTATAGCTGCCTGACCTAGAATGAACCTTAGAGTTCCTATGTGGTTGCTGTATGGGTTCCAATGCCTTTTTCTCGTGGCGCCTGCCCAACCAGCACGTCCTCCGCCAATTCCCCATAGATTCTAATCATTTCTCACTTGCTCACACACTTGTTCCTAGTTTAAGCACTATAACTGCTTGATCTAGTATAAACCTTACAGTTTATATGGAGATGCTGTATGAGTTCCAGTGTACTCTCCTCGTGATAGCTCTACAACCTGGACATTTTGCACTAATATCGATAACCATAGATTCTAATAATCCCTCACTTACTGACTCACTTGTTCCTAGGTGAGACACTATAACTGTCTGATCTAGCATGAGTTTTATTATATAGGTCATACGTATAAGCCGTATGAGATCCAATATGTTTTCCTCGTGTTACCTGTCCAACCTGGACGTTTTGCATCAATAGATTGCAATAATCTATAACTGCTTGATCTAGTATAAACCTTACAGTTTATATGTAGATGCTGTATGAGTTCCAATATTCTTTCCTCGTGATACCTCTGCAACCTGGACGTCTTGCACCAATATCGATAGCCATAGATTCTAATAAACCTTCACTTGCTAAGTCATTTGTTCCTAGTTAGGCACTATAATTGCTTTAGCTAGTATATAACTTACAGTTTATACGTGGAAGCTGTATGAGTTCCTCGTGGTATCTGCCCATTTGGGACATCCAGCATCAATCCATGGATTCTAATAATTCCTCACTTGCTGACTCACTTGTTCCTAAGTCAGCCACTATAACTGCCTGAACTAGCATTAGCCTTATAGTTCATACTTGGAAGCTGTATGGATTCCAATATATTTTCCTCGTGTTACATGCCCAACCTGGACGTCCTGCACCAATATCACCACCCATAGATTGCAATAATCCCTCACTTGATCCTAGTTGAGACACTATAGCTGCTTCACCTAGCGTGAACCTTACAGTGGAAGTTCCATGGGTTCCAATGCATCTTTCTCATGGTACATGCCCCATTTTGATGTCTTGCACCAACAGATTGCAACAACCTTTCCCTTGTTTCTCGCAAATTCTGATTTCAGTACATAGAATTGAGCTTCTCCGGGAACGTCGCCGATATTGACCCAAGCACCATAACCGACGAAGGTACCAGCAGATCAATCTCCCTTAGATTTCCTCTAACTGATACGTTTCCAGAGTCTAGAGAGCTGGTAGAGGAAACTGTCAGGGCCCAAGACATATACGCCCAGGTGCATTGCTGGGAAGACGTCCAGTTTCTCGTACCGACCGTGTTGAAGCATTGCGGAGAGTACGAGGCTCTCCTCGAAACGGGAAGGAGACGGGCGGCTCGTACCGGGACGCCCATCTTACCGCCGCTCGCGATACTGGAACCCACCAAGGAGCCCGAGTGTACCTGCGAGGAGATCGCTGAGGAGAGCCAAGTTTGTAAGTGAGAGATCTAAAAAAGTATCTATTCCAATTAAATTTTAGCAAAATTTGTCATTTTTTTTACAAAACCTGCTGTTCTCCTAAAGTTAATATTACGTTCCAACCTGCCCAGGTTGCGAGGCGACCATCAAATGCGACTGCGACGAATGCCAGTGCAGGACCAAGACGAGACTCTTCGTGGCGAGACTGTGCGAGAGGTGCGAGAGGAAGAAAGAAGCGAGTACCGCCAGGAACCTGTTGGAAGGGACTGTGACGATCAGGTGCGACCTGTCGGTACCGGTGATCGGCGGTACCTTCGTCGTACCGACCTGCGATTGCATGGAGACGTACCGGAACCGCCTGAAGATCTTCGAGATGCAGGACACGCTGAGGTGCCAACGTGTCAAGTACGTGATCTCCGGCGGAGTCGTCATAACGAAACTCGGAACGGTCTATTGCATATCGACTGCCGTCCTGAACAGTCGCCTGAGGAAGCTGTACGCGTCGCAACGGAGGAGTACCGTCGCTGCCAGCACCGATAATGACGGTACCGAGGAAGCGCCTTGCACGTGCAAGACCGAGGAGACTAGATCCGATGGTACCGACGACGGTAAGAAGGAATGCTCCTGCTGCGTCTGCGAGGGATCCGTGGAGTCCAGCACCTCCAGCACCGACTCCGGCAGCAGCCCGTGTAGGTGCATGGAAGAGCTGAAGAACGTCCTGGAGCACAAGTGCACCTGCGAGGAATGCATTCGCAAGACACGCGAACCGACGTTTATAATCAACGATACCGTCGATACCGAAGGGGACGGATCCTTCAGGGTCATCGAAGGGGTCCACGAGCAACACTGCGACTGTCTGCCGAAGCACCTGGAGAAGATGAGGAAGCTGGAGGAGTACAAGAGGAGGGTGCAGGCTCGGTTCCAGCTGAGGAAGCAGATCCAGAAGTACTCCATTGGGGGAGTGTGCGACACGCCTATCGGGCCGGTATACGCTATATGCGGCGTCAGGCAGCCTGTCAGATGCATTTGCGCAGAGGTGAGTTATGTCTTAATAAATAACAGATACGTTGCACTCTGGGAGTGCCGACAGTCGAAAGCTAGCTTTGTTTTGCGTACCTTTATAGAAAGTTAAAAATTATTATGAGGTTATGAATAATTTATGTAAATGAATGACTCGCCAACGTTTTACTTGAAGTATATCTGAGTATTATTATTTCAGTCTATAAATTCAATTTGTAATGTTAATATTCCTTTTATATGGCTGGTATAATGCTTTTGGAACTTTCTCGATAGTTTCTGGAAGGTTCCTCGATTTTCGGGAAATCCTTGTCTCATCGAAACGCCTCAGCCTTTCCAGTACATTCTCGATAATTCGCCCTTATTACTATTTGACTATTATTCGACTCGTAGCTCGTCGAGGAGGAGCGGAGGCTCGAGGAGGAGTCCCGCAGGAGGCCCGTCCGCCCCCCGGAGGGCCGCATAACCTACGGGATAGCTGGCGTCGCGCAGGCGCACGACCGCAACGTCTTCGTCTACGACCAGGCGATGCTCGCCGAGAGCTGCCCCTGCGAGGTCCTCTTCGAGAGGTTCCTGCTGGACCACGGCGCATGCCTGAGGTCCTTCGACGAGTTCCTCAAGACGATGGCGAACGAGATAAAATTGTACGCCGAGGAGATGGGGATCGACGAGGGACAGTCCCCACAGGAGGAGGAAACGTCTTCTTCCGGGGAGCGAGAAGGAGAGGAGGAAACGTCGCGCTCGAGCGCAGGATCTGCGCAGAGAGAGACTCCTCCTTCTGCGCAGAGAGAGACTCCTCCTTCTGCGCAGAGAGAGACTCCTCCTTCTGCGCAGAGAGAAACTCTTCCTTCTGCGCCCTGCTGCCGATGCGCATCGTCCGATTCCGAGGAGTCCGTCGCGTTCGACGAGAGTTATCGGATATACTTAGATCCGGAGGACGGTTCTCGTAGCTTGAAGATGACGAAAGAGGAATGCGAGGGAGGAACGAGCGAACAGAGCGAAAATGACACGTGTACCAAGAGATTCGTTATTTTGAAGAGTTTTCCGAAAAAGTCCAAGAAGCTGATGGGAGTGCTGAAGGTAAAATCGAATGTTTTGTGTCCTAATCCAAACCTGCTTTAGTGCAAACCTAATGAATGATGTTTGTAAGCAGAAAACTGTACTGTTTGAACTTTAACTGCAAAATTTAAAATGTTAGACAAGAAGGTATTATAAATTCAAAATAAGCTCATTTATTTAAATACATAACACCATTTTACGCTTGTCATAGGCTGGTTGGAAACGTACAAATATCAATTCCATTTCAATGTAATGCTCGTATGTACTGCTTTCATTAGGACATAATTACATCTTCCTTTTAATTACCTTCAGAAGGTGCTAAACGGACTGGCCGACGACGGTTTCCTATTGGCCAGACTCCCAGAGTGCTACAAGCTGCCCCATTTCAGGTTGTGGCTCGAAATGAGGACCGGGAAGAAATGGACGCGGGAGGACAGAAGTAAGTGACACAGTTTTATGACACGTCGTTGAGATACTAACGAATCTTCACGTCATCGTTAGACGCTTACCTGCCGATATCGACCCAGTTGTACGAACACGTCAGTCTGTGTTACAAAGATGCGAGGATACCAGATTTAAGTGCCATCAGGAAGGCGAAACACCTGACGTGGACCACAGCGAACTATTGGAGGGACTATGTAAGTTGAATGTGAAACCTGGTATGGCCAGTCCAAACATGTTCTAGCTTCTATGTAGGTTGAATCTGAAACTTCGTATAGCCAGTCCAAACATGTTCTAGCTTCTTTATAGGTTGAATCCGAAACCTTATATGACCAGTTCAAACATGTGCTAGCTTCTCTGTAACTTGAACCTGAAACCTGGCATCCAGTTCAAATATGGTCTAGCTTCTCTGTAAGTTGTTTGCGAAACCTCGCATAGCCAGTCCAAACATGTTCTAGCTTCTATGTAGGTTGAACTGCAACCTTATATGGCCAGTTCAAACATCTGCTACCTTCTCTATAACTTGAAGCTGAAACCTTGCATGGCCAGTCCAAACATGGTCTAGCTTCTGTGTAAGTTGAATCTGAAACATTGTGTGGCCAATCCAAACATGTGCTACCTTCTCTGTAACTTGAACCTGAAACCTGGTATGGCCAGTCCAAATATGGTCTAGCTTCCCTGTACGTTGAATCTGAAACCTCATATGGACAGTCCACACATGTTCTAGCTTCTCTGTAAGTTGAATCTGAAACCTTATATGGCCAGTCCAAACATGGTCTAGCTTCTCTGTAGGTTGAATCGGAAATATCGTGTGGCCAATCCAAACATGTGCTAGCTTCTCTGTAACTTGAACCTGAAACCTGGTATGGCCAATCCAAATATGTTCTAGCTTCTCTGTAAGCTGAATCTGAAACCTCGTATTGCCAATCCAAATATGTTCTAGCTTCTCTGTAAGTTGAATCTGAAGGTTTATATGGTCATTTAAAACATGTTCTAGCTACTCTGTAAGTTGAATCTGAAACATCGTGTGGCCAATCCAAAGATGTGTTAGCTTCTCTGTAACTTGAACCTGAAACCTGGTATGGCCAGTCCAAATATGGTTTAGCTTCTCTGTACGTTTAATCTGAAACCTCGTATTGCCAATCCAAATGTGTGCTAGCTTCTTTGTAAGTTGAATCTGAAGGTTTGTATGGGCATTTAAAACATGTTCTAGTTTGAATCTGAAACATCGTGTGGCCAATCCAAACATGTGCTAGCTTCTCTGTAACTTGAACCTGAAACCCGGTATAGCCAGTCCAAATATGGTCTAGCTTCTATGTAAGTTGAATGAGAAACCTCGTATAGCCAGTCCAAATATGTTCTAGCTTCTCTGTAAGTTGAATCTGAAACCTTGTATGGCCAGTCCAAACATATGGTCTAGCTTCTCTGTACGTTGAATCTGAAACCTCGTATTGCCAATCCCAATGTGTGCTAGCTTCTTTGTAAGTTGAATCTGAAGGTTAGTATGGTCATTTAAAACATGTTCCAGCTTCTCTGTAAGTTGAATCTGAAACATCGTGTGGCCAATCCAAAGATGTGTTAGCTTCTCTGTAACTTGAACCTGAAACCTGTTATGGCCAATCCAAATATAGTCTAGCTTCTTTGTAAGTTGAATGCGAAACCTCGTGTAGTCAGTCCAAACATATTCTAGCTTCTGTGTAGGTTGAATCCGAAACCTCGTATGGCCAATCCAATCATGTTCTAGCTTCTCTGTAACTTGAAGCTGAAACCTTGTATGGCCAGTCCAAACATGGTCTGGCTTCTCTGTAAATTGAATGCGAAACCTCGTGTGGCCAATCCAAACATATGCTAGCTTCTCTGTAACTTGAACCTGAAACTTGGTATGACCAATCCAAATATGTTCTAGCTTCTCTGTAAGTTGAATCTGAAACCTCGTATACCTCGTATTGCCAATCCAAATATGTACTAGCTTCTTTGTAAGTTGGATCTGAAAGTTTGTATGGTCATTTAAAACATGTTCTAGCTTCTCCTGTAAGTTGAATCTGAAACCTCATATGGACACTCCACACATGTTCTAGCTTCTCTGTAAGTTGAATCTGACACCTTGTATGGCCAGTCCAAATATGGTCTAGCTAGCTTCTCTGTAAGTTGAATCTGGAAGGTTCTATGATCATTTAAAATATGTTCTAGATTCTCCTGTGTAAGTGAATCTGAAACCTTACATGGACAGTCCACAGGTCCACACATGTTCTAGCTCCTCTGTAAGTTGAATCTGAAACCTTGTATGGACAGTCCAAACATGTTCTAGCTTCTCTGTAAGTTGAATCTAAAACAACGTATGGCCAATCCAAACATGTGCTAGCTTCTCTGTAACTTGAACCTGAAACCTGGTATGACCAGTTCAATATGGTCTATCTTCTCTGTAACTTGAAGCTGAAACCTCGTATGGCCACTCCAAACATGCTCCAGCTTCTCTGTAACTTGAATATGAAAACTGATATAGCCAGTCAACACATGTCCTAGCTTCTGTGTGGGTTGAATCCGAAACCTCGTATGACCACTCCAACTAGCTTTTCTCTGTAAATTGAACCTGGAACCTGGTATGGCCAGTCCAAATATGTTCTGTCTTCTCTGTAAGTTGAATCTGAAACCTTGTATGACCAGTCCCAACATGTTCTAGCTTCTATGTAAGTTGAATCTAAAACCTCGTATGGCGAGTCCAACCATGTTCTAACTTCTCTGTAATTTAAATCTGAAAGCTCGTATGGCCAGTCCAAACATGTTCTACCTTCTCTGTGAGTTGAATCTGAAACTTCGTATGACCAGTCCAAACATGTTTAAACTTCTTCGTTTTCAGGCACAAAAGAAGAAGTTGTGTTTCTATCGCGGCTTGAAACATCGCTTGATAGAAAACACTCGAGAGCTGTATCCCACTAGGTTCGCTTACGAATTTTACACGCCTGGATACCGGGATTGCTTCTTCGCTTACTCCGGCGGGAAAGAGGAGGATCTGTGCCCTTACTTGAATTAAATGAAATAAAACTTTATGGTATTTGGGATTTTTCCTTGAGATTTACAAATTTTACAAATATTTGCTGACACGAATACGACAATTTTCGATTTCTCCTGATTGTTTGGTTTTGTTACTCCAACTATTTGGATCAACGTACTGTACTTCATTGATAATTAATTAAAGTGCAGGTAAGTTTGGAAATCGTGATTGGTACCAAATTTTAATTGACGTCATATACCTTCTGTTATATTAAATGGACAAATTATATGGTAGAATATTTAAAATGAGTTAACGCACACTTTCACTGTAATTATCATAAATGTTTGTATAGGCAGTTATTAACTGTGACCAGTCATACTTTGAATAATATTCTTCAAAATCAATCATTGCCTAACTCAATCAAATATTTGAAAATTTAAAATACAAATAATTATAACTTCTTCAGAAATAAAGGTATTACATATCACCGCTTTGATAATAACACTTTAAACCCCTTTAAAAGTATAACTACTTCATTAAAGTTTGCATCTTAGAAAGAAGAAGAAAGAAGTATCTCAAGAACTCCCCTAAAGTGCTAATTCTATTTGTGCTTTTCGACTGCCACTCTTTCAGAACATCAAAGAAACTCCTAAACTGTTTTGTAGCTGTGCACAAATCCTCTAAAAATATCTAACAAGTTTCTTGGAAACTCCCCTACTTCCGTAACTTCTTTAATGCCATCAAACGCAAATGTCACAATTATCTTAGTTTAGCAACTTCATCACATTTCAAAACTTGTTTATAATTTAAGTCTGAAACGCCATGCCGTACAATTGCAGTGCATTACAATCTTCATAAATCCTTTAGAAATTCCCTAATTCTGTTCTGAAACTTTAAAACTACAACTGGTTTAAAATGACATCAGTACAATACAATTTTCAAAATTTCCTTACTAACTCCTTTTAAAATTTTGGTGTCTGTTTCCTGTTTCCAAATTTGTAAAGAAAATGCCACTTTCCTTTCCTCGAAAGTGTTTAAGCAAAAAGCTCAAAAATTCAAGTACTAAAGTTGTAATATAAGTTTTCCCTGATTAAGTTTAGAATAACTTTAAAGGCTCATCGTTCGCCCCTAATTTGGATCTTGAATGTTACAACGTTGGAAACGTTTTGTGCCTCCAAATGAACCAGATTTTCCAAAACTTGGAACATATCCCCAAATAATCTGAATCATATAGTAAAGATCCAAAAATATATCTAAATTTTTAATGCTGTTTTAAGACAACTTCAATTCTTAAAAAAAGTTATATTGGAAACTTCTACATTTTTTGGAACTTCTAGGAAACCAATTACAATTTCACTCGTTCAAAAATGTGTTTCTTAGATGTAGTAATCTGATGTGAATCCGATAGTAAAAGTCCAAAAGTGCAGTGTAACTCCCAATAATTTCCAAAACGCCCCCCAAGTCCCCAAAGGGTATCTCCCACATATCACCCGAAACCAAAGTTTTAAACCAAGTTCCTTCCCAAAGTTACAAAGGTAACTGAACTAACTTCACAGTGATTTAATCATTACTGTAAGATTCGCTTAAATTGGGAATAGGGTGTACCAAGGGCGACATCTGAAACTTGTCGTATGTAGTTTAAAAATAAAATTTAAATACCAATGGCCTAGAAAGCGAAGAGCTCTCTATTTATAGACAACGTCGCGAACAAAAATTGATTTCCTAATTAACAAACTTCCGCTAATTAAACAATTAAAACTCAAATGCCACGCTGTAACACGCGCAAGTCTCGAACTTTATGAAATCAAAAAAAGGGAGATGATATCGAAATTTCCGATATGAATGATCCTAATTCGTAATGAGAGATAAGATAACGGTAATCAAAATGTTTTGTACAAGTCATTCCTTTTACTTCCTCATATGAGGCAGTCATATATAAGAAGTATTGTAATTGTAGCTTGAGGCAATAAAATTTATAGAAAAACGCTTAGAATGCGCTATTACCTTATTATTCGTCTGTGGGAAAATACATTGAAATCACACATCATACGTATGTAAATATGATTATTTCACAGTGAGAAATATCATGTACTAAGAGATCTTTATGCAGATTAATGGCCAAAATCTGCGGTTTTCCACTTTAGGGAGCCTCAGCATCGCAGCATAGGTAATTGTATTATCTATCTTTGTTTATAAAGACAAAAGTGTGGAAAGCTATACTTCCGGAGTTACGGCGTATTAAGTAACTCCATTACACATGAACGTGATTCGGAAATCTCGAAATAGCTCAGTTATTGACATTTTTTGGAAATTCTTGCTACAGCCTTTTGCATAGGTCATTATTGTATTATCTATCTTTGGTTATAAGAACAATCAGTAGTAACAACCATTGGCGGAAATGATTCTCGTACAAACTTCGTCGCTAACTTCACACACATTGATTAGACACACACATCCTATTGAGATCAGTAATGGATAGATAGGAGTTTGTCGCCAACCATCAGTAATGAAGGAGGCTCCAAAAGAAGAAGATGAGCATATGACATAAATATGTTTAAATATTTTTAAGTGAAATTCATGTAAATCAATTGTCGAATGCAAGACAACCGAGTTTATTACTACCTGTTGTCTACCATATCCATAGAGTTTGAGATATATTTATGGTATGGTATTGTGACGCGAAATGTGAACGTTAGTGTGAAGGGTGCTCCTTCTTATCCGACGCAGGCGGCGCATTTCAAAGGGAACCATAAAATTCTTCTCAAAATCTGTCGTCATTGCGCAAAACGTGAGATATTTCCAACAATTACTGTACCTAATTTAGTTTTTCTTGTTAATAAGAACGTTATTAGTATTTCATAACTTGTGGTCCATTACCATTTTACAGCTGAAATAAGTATATAGGTAACATATTTTGTAAGTTATTGATGGTGTCAGTGTAGCTTGACAATGACAGGATGATTTAAGCTAAGACAACCGTTTAACATTCCATGGCAACCCTTGACCAAGATAATATTTGATATCATGGTACCAACGCAATATATTATATATTGTAAACGGACGTGCGTAGATATATTAGTCGTATATGTGTTTTCTTCCCATTGTACGCCCGAAAAACCCCCTCCACAATAACATCCTCAACAACATCCCTAACCGCTCTTCTCGTGGGAATCCCGCATCAGAGGCTCGAACTACTAAGAGACGTGGCGCGTGCCCTACCCACATAAGTAAAACGTTAAAAGTCACCCCCCTTTTTTGTTTCTTCTCCCGGTAAGTCTCGGGCCCCCGTATAAGTGACATATGGTGGTCCCGGTCGCATGGTGGTGTTTTAATATACGCGGCGAGCCGTTTATCTCGTGGCGATCTCCTCTCGATCCGGGGAAAGTGGATCGCAGAGAATTTGAATTTTCCCCCCCAGAAGAATGAGGGTAAATGGTTAATTGGGACGGAGACTGTCCGAATTGACAGATGTTCGAGGAGCGAAACGAATTCAAGTGGAGTCATTCGAATTTTATGAGAAAGTAGTTTTGAGGATTTTTTCGGTTAATGAAAATTGCAATTGTTATTAACAAAAAACGAAAAAAGAGCTATGTATTTCGATTTTTTTATCATAACTTAAAAACCATAAGAGATAGAGGAAATCGCAAAATAGATCCTTAAAGAGGAGAAAATTTCCAATGGAAAAGTCTTATCACTCGGATTTCTATCTTTAATATTTGTAATTTTAATCTGTTAAGCCTCTACGTCAGAGAAAATATTTTTTTAATATATTAAATATTAGTTTAAAAATTTCAAAAAATTTCAGTGCATTCCATATACTTGAAAGAAGGAAGTTTCTTTAGAAAAAAATTTTTGAATGCATTTTTCAAAAAACTAGCCTATTGTTAATAAACTATTTTTTTTTTCGTACTTCCGTCTTCATTGAAAGCAGGTTAAATGTTGAAACAATCTCCCTACTAATTTTTTGCTATTTGGAGTCCTTTCTGTGCGTGTACTCAATGAGATGACGTCATATAATTATTTAAAATTCTTTATTTTGTGTGCAACGAATTTTTAAAGTCAACAAAAATTAAAAATCCAGAAAATATTCTTAAAAAATATTTTTAAATAATTAAATAACTGTAAAAACACTTTTTACAGCTATTTGTTTAAGAATTGTTTATAAACAAACGGCTTATTTTAATTAATTTATTAATTTATTTTAATTAATTAATTTATTAATATTTAAAAAAAAATATCAATTTATTGTCTATGGTCAATTAAGATTTATTTTCTCTTAAGAAATATTCTTATTGTTTATAATCGTTTTTTTAATATTTGCATTATTTAAATAATTATTAGTTAAGGAATAATTTTGTCTTTAAAAACCATTATTGATGGCTGTTAATAGAATAGGAAAACAATTTTTTAATCGATAATTTCATTGTTTAATAAGTTAGCAATATGTTACAAACAATTTTTAAGTATAATAATATTTTTGTGTTATGAAATTTATATTTTCTACTATTGAAACACTAGAAGGGTAGAATAGTAAAAACCTCTTTAACTAAACATAGTTTGCAATTTTCCTTAAACTTCTTTCCCTTACCAAATGTAGCACTATACCTAAAAATTACTAATAAAGAACGAATTTTGTTAATTAATTTGTTGATTTACTTTAACAAAGTCAGTTGAGTGATTAGAATGTGTTAATTTATAAATTAATTTTTAACACAAGACTTATTACCGGAAGACTGTACACGAGACTTCATGGCAAATTAACGGCATATGCGTTTAGAAAACATATTTTATATAAGGCTTGATAAAAATTAATCGTTTTATTGATCATAACGAGTGTGCCCCAAACTCAAAAATAAATAAAAAAAAACATTTTCCCCATTGTTCACGTTTTTCTTTATTACTTAAAAACCGCAAGCAGTATGGTCTATTGTTTAAATTTTACTGCCGATAATAAATAACATTTTATGATTTGTCAAATAAGTAGGTGAAATACATAGCGAGCATCAAGAGGAAATGACGATACTTAGTGCGTCGATACTTATTGTCAGTGCCACAATTTCCTGCAACCGTTACTCACCGAACACCCTGTATATTTATTACCAGTTATTGGTAACCTCTTAAATGGGTTAATTTAAAATTACGAGTTTGTTAAACTTTATCATACATAATCCATAAGTAGAAGCGTGAAGAAGATTCTAACGGAATCTAGAAGAGCATCACAATGATTTTCATATCTTATCAGACATTTAACAAGAAATTTAGAAAAAAAATTAAAAACAAGCAGAAATTAAGAGGACTTTCAGAAGGCCTTTAGGTTAATTACGAAAAGCCCAAAAATGGGGAAAAAATGTCTAATGTATCAAAAATGCTTTCTTATTATAACCGGCATAGAAAAATCTAGTTAATTAGAACTTTCTTAATGTATAAAATTCCTCAAAAATTTTACAATTCAAACAGAAATAGAAAGGACGTTCAAAAAACTCTCAGGTCTAGTTTATACTACCAAAAGTCTAATAATATAGAAATTTAAAGAAATATGAGAATTAAGGAACATTTTTAAACACCTCAAATTCTTCCTCATTTAAAAATATTAAAAAATCTTGGCTGAATCTACACGGATTCCAAAAGGACTTTCTTATCATAACAGGAATTCCAAATTATAGCTAATTAGGATTTATAGAATATAGAAAGTACCTCAAGATATTTTTAAAATCCAAGCAGAAATTAACAGGACCTCTGAAAGTCCTTTAAGTCCTATTTCCACTACGAAAAAGCTGGAAATGTGGAAATTTATTGATACATCAAAAAACAGAAATATTTTTAGAAGCTCTATAGATCATCCTATTTTACAAGAAATTCAAAACTGGAATGTTTCCAAAATGTTCCAGATGAATCTACAAGGATATCATAAGACTTTCTTATCAAAAGAGGGATTTCTATAACTAGATAACTTGAAACTTTAAATCTAATTAGTGTCTCAGAAAATTTGAAAACTCAAGCAGAAATTAAGAAGAGCCCCAAAGGGTATTTTGGTTCTATTTTCCCCATCTAAAAAATAAGGAAGTTTGTTGAGATATGAGAAAAATGTTTTTATAAGACCTAAGGGCTTTAAACGACATTAAAAGGACTTTCTTATAATAGCATACTATCAGATATCTAGATCTAGGACGTTTAGAATCTAGAAAGTATCTCAGGAATGTTTAAATTTAACCAGAAGTTAGGGAAACCTCCAAAAGACCTTTAAGTCCTATTTTAACCACGTAAAGTCCAAATATGTAGAAATTTATTTAGATATGAGAAATCAGAAGCTTCATGAAACGTTCTAAAGACCCACTTCTTTTATCAGAAATTCAAAATTATAACGTTTCCAAAATGCTTCCTAGAATATCAATCCAAAAGTCTAAAAGGACTGTCTTATCTTACCAGGTATTCGAAAATCTAGATATACCCAAAATTTAAAAAAATTTTTTGGCTGTAAAGAAGTCAAATGGGCTGTCATAAGAAACTCAAAAATTTGGATTTCCATAAAATTCAAAATATCTAGCAGTACTTACATAAGATCTCAACAAATTTTAATGGATTTTATTATATCTTGAAATATTTAGAAAGTTTCCAAGTTAATCCCAAAATTCCAAAAATATCGGAGTAGATCTTGGATTTGAAAATGCTGTAAGTACGGGATTTTACCCAAAAACCTTAATAAATTTACTTTTAATAATAATAATTTTTAATAATTTTAATTAATATATTTTAAATATAAGTGACTTTTTAAATGATTTCACGAGAAATTTAAAATTCTACTTTCTAAAATGTTCCCAAAATTCTAAGGAAAAAACCTCGAAAGGTAAAGACTTCTACAAGAACTTTAGAAGTATGAAATGTTACCAAAATGTTCCTAGTAGGTTACCAAAAATTGGTTCTAAAAAAGATTGTAACCAATTTTTGAATCAGAAAAAGTCGAAAAACTGAAAGTGTAAAGCGCCCTTCAGAGAAAATTAACAAATTAAAATAAAGCATTATTAATTATTATTATTAATTAATTAAGTATTATTAATTAAAGAAAAACGGAAAATGACAGTACCTTTCACCCTAATGAGAAATTTATTGGGCAGTACGATAAAACGTTTAGGAATGTTAATAGCTCAAATTCGAATCATCAAAATTAAATACTTTCCACATATGAGGGACTGTAATAACCTAATAACTTTAAGTGCTTAATAACGTGAATATTGATTATCATTCTTACCTATGATTTCACAAGTCAAATTAATCAGTATCGGTAATACAAAAAAACTCAGTCATTAGTATAAATATAGATATTTAATTTTTGTTCCTTTTACAAAAAAATATACAAAATATGGCACTTCCGCATGTATAAGGCAAGACGGCAACTGTAGTATTATATACAAAATGTATGACACAAATTAATATGGCACAAGTAATTCACAAGTCACTGAAAGGGGTTCCTTATGCTTACAAACTTGTTTTTGTCGAATGTGTAAGAAATTTCATTTTCCAGAAATTCCAGGAAATCTGACGAGTTATCAAAACCAAATTCAAAATTCTCCCTGAAAGTACCCCGCAATGTACCTCATTCAGGAGACTTCAGGAACCCCCCCCTCAACGTGACCACAAAGCACCAAGACAGATCCATTGAAACGAACGCTCCTCCCTGAGAGAGCTAAAGACTGTACAAGTACTCGTAACGCTAGTTGAGGAACGGCGGCAGGGTGACGTACGTCTGGTTCCCGTTGCCTGTCTCCTGTTTCATCTCCTTGTCGTGGTACCCCTGGTCGTACTTCGGGGAACCGCCGCCGTACCTGTCCGGAGACTGGCTGAGGGCGTTGTGGTCGACGTACTCGATCTTCACACCGATCGAGTTCTCGTCGGTACCTGGAAACGGTCATTGCGATTAAGGGAGAAATGGTACTGAAAGTGGGTACGACTTGAGATTACACCCTCAACCCCGAAAATTCACTGCGGTGTTAACCGCTTCGAACGAGGGAAATTGGGGGTGTATTTCCCTTCATTTATCATTAATGGGTACGACTTGGTACGTACCGATATGGGTACGGTGATCAGTGTCTTGAATTTTTTGAGAACTGACTGGGATGTTACCTGTTGGAATGGTACTACTCAGTTTCACGTATGTTAAGACTATAATCTGTTAGTGCTGATTACAAAGTAAGAAGTTAGAAGTTAAATGGTCGGGAATGATACCATCCATTTACCTGGCATTTGTAGCGTGTAATACTCTCTGCTGAGCAGTGGGTTCTGATTTTATCTAACACTTATATTATCGGCATTTTGTCTAAGAATCAATTTATCTCTAGGATAAGCAGAGGGAGAACTCGTGAGCAACTTACCTTAAAAATTAGGGACATATACTAGTACTACCTAAAAGAATGAATGGACTACAAACTGTAAGTACTGGGTGCCAAGTAAGA
Organism: Cryptocephalus moraei; assembly: GCA_946251905.1. Lineage (NCBI taxonomy): Eukaryota > Metazoa > Arthropoda > Insecta > Coleoptera > Chrysomelidae > Cryptocephalus > Cryptocephalus moraei. Next base: position 18,355,444 of record OX276464.1, on the reverse strand, counting down.
AATTATAAGTTCAATAGTCGGGATTGGTACCATCCATTTAGAGTTTTTCTCTAAGATAAGCAGGGGGAAAACTCATAAGCAACCTACGTATAAAATTAAGGAAATATATAGGTACTACCTAAAGGAATGAGTAGACTAAAATCTGTAAGTGCTGAGGACCAAGTAAGAAATTAGAATTTAAATGGTCGGGAATGGTACCATCCATTTACCTGGCATTTGCAGCGTGAGCACTCTCTGCTGAGCAGTGGGTTTTGATTGTAACTAACACTTATATTATGGACATTTTGTCTACGGATCAGTTCATCTTTAAGATAGGCAGAGGGGGAACTCATGAGTAACTTATGTAGAATATGAAGGAAATATATAGGTACTACCTAAAGAATGAATGGACTAAAATCTGTGAGTATTGGGTACCAAGTCAGAAGATGTAATTTCAATAGTTGGAAATGGTACCATCTATCTATCTGGCGAATACGTTTGTAGAACAGACTAATTTCTGCCGAGCGAAAGGCTCTGATATTATCTAATATTTATACTATGGACATTTGGTCTAAGGATCACTTTCTCTCTAAGATAAGCAGGGGGGAGAACTCATGAGCAACTTATTTATGGATATATATCGGTACTATACCTAAAGGAATGAGTGGACTAACATCTGTATAAGTAATGAGTACCAACTAAGCAGTTATAAGTTCAATGGTCGAGTATGGTACCATCCATTCACCAGGCCAATGCATTTACAGCATGTAGTACTCGCTGTCGAGGAGTGGGGTCTGATTTTGTCTAATATTTGTGTTATGGACATTTTGTCTGAGGATCAGATCTCTAAGCTAAGCAGGGGGAGAACTCATGAGCAACGTATGTATAAAACTGAGGAACCATGTAGGTACTACTTCAAGGAATGAGTGGACTAAAATCTGTAAATACTGAGTACCAAGTCAGGAGTTATAAGTTCAATGGTCGGGAATGGTACCATCCATTTACCTGTCGAATGCATTTTGCAGCATGGAGCTTTGGTGAGCTGTGGACTCTGATGGAGTCTAACATTTTTATTATGGACTAAAAAGAGTGGATGGGTGGTACCGGGTACCAAGTAGGAAGATATCAGTTCAATCATTGGGAATGGTACGATACATATACCTGGCGAATGCGCCTGCAGCATGGAGTACCCCCTGCCAAGCAACATTCATATTATGCACACCTTAAATCAGTTTATCTCTAAGATAAGCAGGAGTAGAACTCCATAGCAAGTTATGTGTACAGATTATAATATGTGTAGGTACTACCTAAAGGAATGAGTGGTTTGTAAGATATAAGTACTGGGTACCAAATAGGAAGATATGAGTTCAATAGTTGTGAATGGAACCATCGATTTACCTGGCGAATGCGTCTGCAGCATGGAGTACTCCCTGCCGAGCGGCGGGCTCTGATTGGCCGGCGGCGTCGAGTACTCGTGCCTAAACAGCTGGCTGTCGTGCGAGTTCAGCATGTACGAGTACGAGTTCTGGGCGGCGCCGAAGCCTGAATACCCCGACGGCGAGGCGAAGCCGCCCGAGTACGACCCGCCCGCGTTGTTCAGCAGGTTGATGTGCGGCCCGAGGTCGTACGACGACTGGTACGACCACGAGTCGGCCGGCGTCGACGCGTTCAGGTTGTTCGCCGACTGCGCGAACGGCATCGGGCTGCTGAAGTTCGTCGCGATGCTCGAGCTCGGCGACGTCGAGCTGATGTAGCCCGTCTTGCGAGGAGGTTCGCGCTTGCGCCACTTCGCCCTGCGGTTCTGGAACCAGACCTGGACGCGCGACTCGCTCAGGCTCAGCTTGAGCGCGAGCTCCTCCCTCGCGAAGACGTCCGGGTAGGGGGCGCGCTCGAAGGCTCGTTCCAGCTCCTCCAGCTGGAAGGCGGTGAACGTGGTCCTGCAATAGGAAATTATCCATTGGAGAACAGAAAAACATTTCCTCGCGTTGTACCAAACGATCCCGTTGGTTGAAATCAACTTAAAAATAGTGGCACCATCGATATATCAACTTGTAACTAATAACACACATAACACCCTTAATAGCGCTCCAGCTGCTCCATCTGGAAGGCAGTGAAGGTGTACCAAATGATGCCAAGAATACGAGTCGTTGGTTGAAATCAACTTAAACATAGTACCACCATCGATATATCAACTTGAACTAGTAACACCCTTGATAGCTCCTCCATCTGGAAGGCGGTAACGGTGGTACTACAAGAGAGGAATCATCCCTTGGAGAAGGAGGCAAACATGATGCAAGTACCTGCGAACCTACCCAAATTTAAAAATCACTTACTTCGCGTTGTACCAAACGATCCCAAAATTAAGAGTCCGTTGGTTGAAATCAACTTAAACATAGTGCCACCATCCATATATTAACTTGTAACTAATAACACCCTTGATAGCGCTCCAACTGCTTCAGCTGGAAGGTGGTGAATGTGGTACTGCAAGAGGAATTATCCATTGGAGAAGGAGGCAACCTTGATGCAAGTACCCACGAACATTTCCGCATATCAGAATCACTTTTTCGCCTTGTACCAAACGATCCCAAGAATACGAGTCACTGGTTGAAATCAACTTAAACATAGTGCCACCATCCATATATGAACTTGTAACTAATAACACCCTTGATAGCGCTCCAACTGCTTCAGCTGGAAGGCGGTGAATGTGGTACTGCAAGAGGAATTATCCATTGGAGAAGGAGGCAACCTTGATGCAAGTACCCACGAACATTTCCGCATATCAGAATCACTTTTTCGCCTTGTACCAAACGATCCCAAGAATACGAGTCGCTGGTTGAAATAAACTTAAACATAGTACCACCATCGATATATCAACTTGAACTAGTAACACCCTTGATAGCACTCCAGCTCCTCCATCTGGAAGGCGGTAACGGTGGTACTACAAGAGAGGAATCATCCCTTGGAGAAGGAGGCAAACATGATGTAAGTACCTGCGAACCTATCCAAATTTAAGGATCACTTTCTCTCGTTGTACCATACGATCCCAAGAATGCGAGCCGCTAGTTGGAATCAACTTAAACATAGTGCCATAATCGATTATCAACTTTTAACTTATATTACCCTTGATGGAGCTCCAACTACTCCAGTTGGAAGGCAATGAAGGTGGTACTGTAAGAGAAATTATCCATTGGAGAAGGAGGCAAACTTGGTGCAAGTACCTGCGAACCATTCCGCATTTAAGACTCACTTCAACGCGTAGTGCCAAACGATCCCAAAAATACGAGTCGCTGGATGGAATGAATTTAAACATAGTGCCACAATCGATATATCAACTTTTAACTTATAGTACCCTTAAGGGAGCTCCAGCTCCTTCATTTGGAATGCGGTAAAGGTGGTACTATAAGTGAGGAAATATCCCTTGGAGAAGGAAGCAAACTTGATGCAAGTACCTGCGAACCTACCCAAATTTAAAAATCACTTCCTTCGCGTTGTACCAAACGATCCCAAAATTAAGAGTCCGTTTGTTGAAATCAACTTAAACATAGTGCCACCATCCATATATGAACTTGTAACTAATAACACCCTTGATAGCGCTCCAACTGTTTCAGCTGGAAGGCGGTGAATGTGGTACTGCAAGAGGAATTATCCATTGGAGAAGGAGGCAACCTTGATGCAAGTACCCACGAACATTTCCGCATATCAGAATCACTTTTTCGCCTTGTACCAAACGATCCCAAGAATACGAGTCGCTAGTTGGAATCAATTTAAACTTAGTACCACCATCGATATATCAGCTTGTAACTAATAACACCCTTGATAGTCCAACTGCTTCAGCTGGAAGGTGGTGAATGTGGTACTGCAAGAGGAATTATCCATTAGAGAAGGAGGCAATCTTGATGTAAGTACCCACGAACATTTCCGCATATCAGAATCACTTTTTCGCCTTGTACCAAACGATCCCAAGAATACGAGTTGCTGGTTGGAATAAATTTAAACCTAGTACCACCATCGATATATCAGCTTGTAACTAATAACACCCTTGGTAGCACTCCAGCTCCTCCAGCTGGAAGGCGGTGAATGTGGTACTGCAAGAGGAATTATCCATTTGAGAAGGAGGCAAACTTGATGCAAGTACCTGCGAACCTTTCCGCATATCAGAATCACCTCTTCACGTTGTACCAAATGATCCCAAGAATACGAGTAGTTGGTTGGAATCAACTTAAACATAGTACCACCATTGAGATATCAACTTGTAACTAATAACACCCTTGGTAGCACTCCAGCTCCTCCAGCTGGAAGGCGGTGAATGTGGTACTGCAAGAGGAATTATCCATTGGAGAAGGAGGCAAACTTGATGCAAGTACCTGCGAACCTTTCCGCATATCAGAATCACCTCTTCACGTTGTACCAAATGATCCCAAGAATACGAGTAGTTGGTTGGAATCAACTTATACATTGTGCCACAATCGATATATCAACTTTTAACTTATATTGCCCATAATGGAGCTCCAACTGCTCCAGTTGGAAGGCAATGAAGGTGGTACTGTAAGAGAAATTATCCATTGGAGAAGGAGGCAAATTTGATGCAAGTACCTGCGAACCATTCCACATTTAAGACTCACATCAACACGTAGTACCAAACGATCCCAACAATACGAGTCGCTGGTTGGAATCAATTTAAACATAGTGCCACAATCGATATATCAACTTTTAACTTATATTACCCTTAATGGAGCCCAGCTCCTCCATTTGGAATGCGGTAAAGGTGGTACTATAAGAGATGAAATATCCCTTGGAGAAGGAGGCAAACTTGATGCAAGTACCTGCGAACCTATCCAAATTTAAAAATCACTTCCTTCGCGTTGTACCAAACGATCCCAAAATTAAAAGTCCGTTTGTTGAAATCAACTTATACATAGTGCCACCATCCATATAGGAACTTGTAACTAATAACACCCTTGACAGCGCTCCAACTGCTTCAGCTGGAAGGTGGTGAATGTGGTACTGCAAGAGGAATTATCCATTGGAGAAGGAGGCAACCTTGATGCAAGTACCCACGAACATTTCCGCATATCAGAATCACTTTTTCGCCTTGTACCAAACGATCCCAAGAATACGAGTTGCTGGTTGGAATAAATTTAAACCTAGTACCACCATCGATATATCAGCTTGTAACTAATAACACCCTTGGTAGCACTCCAGCTCCTCCAGCTGGAAGGCGGTGAATGTGGTACTGCAAGAGGAATTATCCATTTGAGAAGGAGGCAAACTTGATGCAAGTACCTGCGAACCTTTCCGCATATCAGAATCACCTCTTCACGTTGTACCAAACGATCCCAAGAATACGAGTCGTTGGTTGGAATCAACTTAAACATAGTACCACCATTGAGATATCAACTTGTAACTAATAACACCCTTGGTAGCACTCCAGCTCCTTCAGCTGGAAGGCGGTGAATGTGGTACTGCAAGATGAATTCTCCTTTGTACCAAACGATCCCAAGAATGCGAGTTGCTGGTTGGAATCAACTTAAACATAGTACCAGCATCGATATATCAACTTTTAACACCCTTCATAACAACTTAGATTACTTAGTTACTTCTTAGTTAGTTAGTTAATTAGATCTTAGTTAGTTAGATAACCCTTAACCCAAAGATAGTTTAGGCTGCACATAAAGATGCACCCTAAACTCCACTCGACCCTTAAGTCTCTTCATATCTTTAACAATAAATCCTTGGAATTAATCCAAATTGGACCGGGAAAGTACATTGCTTAATTATCTGCCTTATTGAGCTGTTTATGGCTTCTCAATAAATTATTATTTTTAGATTAGAAGATTGTTAGAAGATTATTGTTAGGTGAACTGCCGGAGAAGTCCCGTACGAATGGACCGTATTCGGAAAACTGAAACATTTTTAATCAATAGTACTTAACTTAAAATATTTTGTTAAAACGTTATTGACGTCAAGAGATACCACAGATTTGAACTTTTCACAGAAACTTGAGAAAATTATAGTACTCGTCCACCTAAAATGTAATAAATATTTCCAAGGTATTATTCAATTTTAAATATCCTAAGTACGGTCGATTTCCATTGGCACAATTCGTTTAATGTAGGTACTTAAATGCACATTTAAGCTTCATTACTGAGTATTTAAAATACAATTTTTCTACCTTTCAATTTCAAATACATTATTTAAAATATGAAAAATACTCATCTTTTGTATGAAGTTCTTGGCTTAAATGTATTTAAACCGCTCGTTTTGAGTTGTAAAGTATATGTAGACATATTTCGAGTATTTATTGATCATCATTAGTACCACTAATGAAAGATCAAATTAGTCAAGTGATGTAATATTGGCTGCCTTAATAAATAAATTAAAATCTTCATTTGGGTTAGTTTACATGTAAATTTCTCCACGACAAAATCAACAGGTTATCTTAAATGCATTAAAAATTTAATTAGTTTTTTATTAATTTTCGATTTTTATGTTATTGAAGTTTCAATTTTATGGTCTATAAATAACACACTCACTATACCATCGCTTGACTAACGTATTGTTCCAATGTCGATGACGGGTACTTAGGTGTGACAAGTCATTTTTTAAAAACATATTTAAAAATAAATTTAATTTATCATAGTTTTTACTGTAATTCTTACTGTTACATTTATAATGAACTACCCCTAACACTCCCCTATTCATTTTCCTAAGCTACCCCACTATTGAATTTAATATCCCCTTTAAACAATTTCAACAACTACCATACAACGAAAGTTATCCATATGTGGCCGTGCAAAATAGGGGATGTTGACTTGCTACCCTCAGCGTCACAAATGTTTTTTGATCGTAAACGAGAGGGATGATCTCACAAGTTAATTGTGCGTGAAATTGTATCTTTCCTAATTTCCGTGCAACATAGAATAACGTTACTGAATATAGAAATATGAATGAGAATATGTTTTGAGGAAAATAATTAATTTATGGAGGAAATAAAAGATAAAAGTTTCTAACTGTTATACAATCTATAATTGAGTATGATCGTTTTGTAAGGATTTGTTCAGGATTTACTGAATTGAATGTCCCTGATCACAACTTAATGAAAATTCTATATAAAGTTAATTGGAGTTTTATTTTAACTATTTATTATTAGTATCAATATTGAAGCTGCGTATAAAAAGTTGTAAAGCTATAAAAAATCTGTCATTTGAAACAAAATTATTCTGGGGGATTTTTATTAAGGCTAAAAGAAGAAGTAGAAGACGTTTCTATAGACCTAGACAGTGTTATCTATTAGTTACGATTTTTGATGCTACCGTGATAGGTACATTTCTTTTCCCAGCGTAGGTAAATGACATTCAAATTTGAAGACCAAGTATGACTGTAAATATCTACATTTGTACTTACGAAATTTGGCTAAGAAATTGGTGTAGCAAAAATGTGATTGAGATGCATAGAATTTGAAGACCAAGAATGACTCCAAATATCTACATATATACTTTACACAGTAAGCAAGGAAGGTGGTGTAGCAAAAATGTGATTGAAAGGCATACAATTTGAAGACCAAGAAGGACCCCAAATATTTACAGTCATATTTACGAAATTAGGCAACGAAGTTGGTGTACCAAAAATTTGTTAGGCGACATATAATTTGAAGACCAGAAATGACTCCAAATATCTACATTTGTACTTAAAACATTAGGCAAGGAAGTTAGTGTAGCAAAAATTTGATAGAAAGCATATAATTTGAAGACCAAAATTATCTCCAAATATCTACATTTGTACTTACGACATTAGGCAAAGAAATTTGTGTAGCAAAAATTTGTTAGAAGACATAGAATTTGATGAAAAGGAATAACTCCAAATATCTACATTTATGCTTACGAAATTAGGCAAGGAAGTTGGTGTAGCAAAAATTTGTTAGAAGGCTTAGAATTTAAAGACCAAAAATGTCTCCTAATATCTACATTTGTAGTTAAGACATTTAGGCAAGGAAGTTGGTGTAGCAAAAATGTGGTTGAAATGCATAGAACTTGAGGACCAAGGATGACTCCAGATATTTCCATTTCTTCTTACGAAATTAAGCTAGCAAGTTGGTGTACCATAGCAAAAATATGACTGAGAGGAATTGGAGTTGGAGACGAAGTGTAACTCCAAACACCAATCCTCCATTTGTACTCACGGGAATTTGGCAAGCAAGTTGGTGTAGCGGAAAGGATGGAATATGAAGACCAGGAGAAGTTAGTGTAACTACGAACTTTAACTTTTGTTCCACTTGTAATCTACGCTTAACGCTCGCCGAGCAGATTCGTCTATTACAATCTAGACTCACCTGGTCTTTTTCTTCTTGACTCCGTTGTCGTTCTTCTTCTTGTCGTTCTTCTTGGTGGTGTTGGTGGTCTGTGTGCTCCCGATCTCGCTCGAGCTGAGGTTCTGGCTCTGCAGTAGCACGACGTCCTCGTTGGTCTTCCTCTTGGTCGCCTGCTGCTGCTGCTGCTGTTGCTCGATCACCTGCTGCTGCTGTTGCTGTTGCTGTTGCTGGAACATGGCGAGGTCCTGGTGATGGTCCTGGCCGATCGACGAGACGTCGATCTTCTGCGGCGAGCCGCCGATGTTCGCGAACATGTCGTTGTGCTGCTGCAGGCCCAACATCACCTGTATGGAGTGCACGTTCAGGTTATTGTTGTCCTGGCCGTGGTGTTTGTTCAATAACGTCGACGCCAACGACGGTAACGGTTGGTAATCGTTGAAGTTCTGGTCGCCGTCGAACGAGTTGCCGCCGCCGCCGCCGCCGCCACCTTCCATGACTCAATTAAGACCAATTTAGACGGGATTCTGACTGCGGCGCGCTACTCTGACATTATTTATATATTTAACGAGATGAATTGAAGGGGTCGGGCCTAGGGGAGAAGTCCGCGACGGCGATTGGCCGGAGAGGAGAAGGGGCGCCGCCCGCGGACCAATCGGGCGGCGGCAGGGGGTTGATTCGGAGGCGCCGCGCTCGCGTGTGGGGGTGTGGGGGCAGGTCGCCCCCCCGGGGGGCATTTTCCTCGTGGGAACTGATTTTCGATGAACGTGAAACGTTACTTCTGGTTATCGGTTTATCTCATTTCCCACGGACTCTGATTTAAATGGTCATTGCAGGTGTCCAGTTTATGAGAACTTACACCTTTTGGAACTTACTAACAAAATACTTACATAATATAATATCGAAATCAGAAATTTGGTGTCTAAATTCTGAAAGCACCAGTAATTTTTTTTCTAATTCTCGTCAAGTTGGTACGTCCATAACAATTGTTACATAACATAATTTAAAAAATTTGCCATTCACATATACTTACCCTTTTTACCTCTAGAGAGTGTAAGAAATTCCTTTGTTAACTCTTCCAATAGTTTTACTAAGAGTCATTTATGAGTTTTACCTCTGGGAACTTAGTAACAAATTACTTAATAATGTCGAAATCAAAAAATATCTCCACTTTGGCATCTACACTCTGGAAGCTATTCAATCAATATTTTTTTCTCTTCCTTGACAATTTGGTACGTCCATAACAATTGTTGTACAACAATATTACACAATTTGGAATTTTGCCAATCACTTATCTTATCCTTTTTCACACCTCGGAAGTGTAAGAAAGTCCATCGTTAACTCTTCCAATTGTCTTACTAAGAGTAATTAATTACTAGGAATTAATTGCTGTTCGGAACTTAGTAACAAATTGCTTGATAATATCGAAATCAGGAAATATTTACATTTTGGTTTCGACACGCTGGAAGCTATTCAATAATCATTTTTTTCCTATTTCTTGTAAATTTGGTGCGTTTATAACAATAAAATTGTTATATAACAATGTTACATAATTTGAAATTTTGTCAATCATATAAACTTATCCATGTTCACGCGTCGAGTGTATAAGAAATTTCTTGGTTAACTCTTTCAATGGTCTGCCAAGAGTAATTTATCAGGATTTATGCCTTTAGAAACTTAGTAACAAATTACTTAATAATATCGAAATCAGAAAATATCTCCGAATTGATCTTGACAATCTGGAAGCTTCTCAATATTTTTTTCTTATATCTTGGCAAATTAGTGCGTTCATAACAATTGTTACTAATTATTGGTTGCTAGATATTAATATCAATACAAAAAAATACCTCCATTTTGATGTCGACAGTTTGGAAGCTTTTCAATCAAAAATTTTTGTCTATTTCTTGGTAATTTTTTGCGTTCATAACAATTGTCATTAATATACAGTTAATTATCAATATCAATATTAGAAAATATCTCCATTTTGATATCAACAGTGTGGAAGCTTTTCAATCGATATTTTTTTATTTCTTCGTAATTTGGTGCGTTCATAATAATTGTTACATAACAATGTTACATAATTTGAAATTTTATCAATCATATAAACTTCTCCTTCGTTGCCCGTTGAGAGTATAAGGAATTTCATTGTTAACTCTTCCAATGGTCTTGCCAAGAATAATTTATGAGAATTTATGCCTTTTGGAACTTAGTGACAAATTAATGGATAATATCGAAATCAGAAGATATCTCGGATTTGTTGTCGACTATCTGGAAGCTTCTCAATCATTAATTTTTTTTTATTTCTTGACAATTTGGTGCGTTCATAACAATTGTTATAGCAATTGTTATTAATTAGTTATTAATTATTAGTTCATTACTATCAAAGTCAGAAAATATCTTCATTTTGGTGTGGAGAGTTTGGAAGTTTTTCGGTAAATATTTTTTTTTCTATTTCTTGATAATTTGGTGCGTTCATAACAATTGTTACATAACAATGTAACATAATTTGAAATTTTATCAATCATATAAACTTCTCCTTCGTTGCCCGTTGAGAGTATAAGAAATTTCATTGTTACCTCTTTCAATGGTCTTCCCAAGAGTAATTTATGAGAATTTATGCCTTTTGGAACTTAGTAACCAATTAATGGATATTATCGAAATCAGAAAATATCTCGAATTTGGTGTCAACAATCTGGAAGCATCTTAATCAATTTTTTTTTATTTGTTGGCAATTTGGTGCGTTCATAACAATTGTTATAGCAATTGTTATTAATTAGTTATTAATTATTAGTTCATTACTATCAAAGTCAGAAAATATCTTCATTTTGGTGTGGAGAGTTTGGAAGTTTTTCGGTAATTTTTTTTTTCTATTTCTTGATAATTTGGTGCGTTCATAACAATTGTTACATAACAATGTTACATATAATTTGAAATTTTATCAATCATATAAACTTCTCCTTCGTTGCCCGTTGAGAGTATAAGAAATTTCATTGTTACCTCTTTCAATGGTCTTCCCAAGAGTAATTTATGAGAATTTATGCCTTTTGGAAGTTAGTAACCAATTAATGGATATTATCGAAATCAGAAAATATCTCGGATTTGGTGTCAACAATCTGGAAGCATCTTAATCAATTTTTTTTATTTCTTGGCAATTTGGTGCGTTCATAACAATTGTTATAGCAATTGTTATTAATTAGTTATTAATTATTAGTTCATTACTATAAAAGTCAGAAAATATCTTCATTTTGGTGTGGAGAGTTTGGAAGTTTTTCGGTAATTTTTTTTTTCTATTTCCTGATAATTTGGTGCGTTCATAACAATTGTTACATAACAATGTTACATAATTTGAAATTTTGTCAATAATATAAACTTCTCCTTCTTTACCCGTTGAGATTATAAGAAATTTCATTGTTACCTCTTTCAATGGTCTTCCCAAGAGTAATTTATGAGAATTTATGCCTTTTGGAACTTAGTAACCAATTAATGGATATTAACGAAATCAGAAAATATCTCGGATTTGGTGTCAACAATCTGGAAGCATCTTAATCAATTTTTTTTTTATTTCTTGGCAATTTGGTGCGTTCATAACAATTGTTATAGCAATTGTTATTAATTAGTTATTAATCATTAGTTCATTACTATCAAAGTCAGAAAATATCTTCATTTTGGTGTGGAGAGTTTGGAAGTTTTTCGGTAAATATTTTTTTTTCTATTTCTTGATAATTTGGTGCGTTCATAACAATTGTTACATAACAATGTTACATAATTTGAAATTTTGTCAATCTTATAAACTTATCATTCTTTACCCGTTGAGAGTATAAGAAATTTCATTGTTACCTCTTGCAATGGTCTTCCCAAGAGTAATTTATGAGAATATATGCCTTTTGGAACTTAGTAACCAATTAATGGATATTATCGAAATCAGAAAATATCTCGGATTTGGTGTCAACAATCTGGAAGCATCTTAATCAATTTTTTTTTATTTCTTGGCAATTTGGTGCGTTCATAACAATTGTTATTAATTAGTTATTAATTATTAGTTCATTACTATCAAAGTCAGAAAATATCTTCATTTTGGTGTGGAGAGTTTGGAAGTTTTTGGATAAATATTTTTTTTTTCTATTTCTTGATAATTTGGTGCGTTCATAACAATTGTTATATAACAATGTTACATAATTTGAAATTTTGTAATTCATGTAAACTTATCCTTCTGTACCCGTTGAGAGTATAAGAAATTTCATTGTTAGCTCTTTCAATAGTCGTGCCAAGAGTAATTTATAAGGATTTATGCCTTTTGGAACTTCATGACAAATTACTTGATAATATCGAAGTCTGAAAATATCTCGGATTTGACGTTGACAATCTGAAAGCTTCTAAATGAATTTTTCTTTATTTCTTAGCAAATTGGTGCGTTCATAACAATTGTTATAGCAATTGTTATTAATAGTTGTAAGATATTAATATCAAAATCAGAAAATATCTCCATTTTGATGTCAACAGTTTGAAAGCTTTTCAATCAATTTTTGTTTTCTATTTCTTGGTAATTTTGTGCGTTCATAACAATTGTCATTAATATACATTTAATTATAAATATCAAACTCAGAAAATATTTACATTTTGGTGTCGACAGTTTGTAAGTTTTTCAATCAATTTTTTCTTTCTATTTCTTGCCAATTTGTTGCGTGCATAACAATTGTTATATAACAATGTTACATAATTTGAAATTTTGTCATTTTGTTAACCGTATAAACTTATCATTCTCTACCCGTTGAGCGTATAAGAAATTTCATTATTAACTCTTTCAATGGTCTTACTAAGACCATTCTTCTCAATGAATTTTTCTTTATTTCTTGGCAAATTAGTGCGTTCATAACAATTGTTCTAGCAATTGTTATTAATAGTTATAAGATATTAATATCAAAATCAGAAAATATCTCCATTTTTATATCAACAGTTTGTAAGTTTTTCAATCAATTTTTTCTTTCTATTTCTTGCCAATTTGGTGCGTGCATAACAATTGTTATATAACAATATCACATAATTTGAAATTTTGTCATTTTGTTAACCGTATAAACTTATCATTCTCTACCCGTTGAGAGTATAAGAAATTTCATTATTAACTCTTTCAATGGTCTTACTAAGACCAAAGGTGATATACGAATTTTTCAGAAGAAATTCTTAACATTGTAAAAATTTAAGGCATTTTCCAGTTCAGTTTCAAAATTGACTAATATTACAGTTTATGGAGGTTTATTATCTGTTGCCGCTTAAAATTCCAGTAAAACAATTCAAATAACTTACGAATCTAAAAATAAGGTTTGATACGTTCCAGGAAATTTTGTTATTTTCTTAAAATTAATCAGAAATTCTATCATAGCAATTTTTGAAATAGTTAAAGTTGGAAGAATAATTTGTTCCCATTTTGACTGTTTTGAAAGTTAAATTTTATCTAATACTAATGCCAACTTCAATATCGTTCAAAATTCTAGAGGAGGTTATATGAAACCACATATTGTAAAACTCACTTCAGTTACAAAATTCTAACGTATCAAATATATTATGACAGTTTCTGGAATTTTAATTGTGAAAGTTGCCATTTTATACACAATTCCAGGAAAATAATGCCTTTTAATGCCTTATGAATTTAGAATTTGCTTAAAAGTGTTTCAGGAAATTTGTAATTTTCCTTGAAATTAATCAGAAATTCAATCAAGGCATTTTTGTGAACAAACAAGTTGATAGAATGTCCTTGAGAATCCTTGAGAAGGTTTTGTGAAACAAGAGATTAATATAGATACATAGATAGACAATAATCACAGTTACAAAGGAATATGACCGTATATAACAGTTTCAAGAATTTCAGTTTTCAGTTATTATGAATTGTGCCTTTCAGTAACTTTAGTAAAACTGGTCTACTACTTCATGAACTCTCAATAGGCTCGAAATTATTGGGAAAATTAGAAATTAACATTCTCTTGAGTAATACAAACTGGTAGAATGTAATGGAGATTTTTGACTGCTTTGAAAGTAAGCAGACACTTAGAAATTTACATTTATGTGACTTAAGTTAAGTTACAACTTAACTCCTAATGAATACGACATTCAATATCTTTCAGAATTCTTAAGAAATAGAGATTGTATAATTTCAAAATTCGAATGTGTCAAACATTTTAAAATTTTACACAATTCTAATACCTCATGAAGGGCATTAAAATTGAGAAAATTTTAATGTTTTTTAAAATGCAATCAACACCTTTTGTAGAGAATATCAGTAGAATAGTAACAATTAGGCTACTTTTAAGTGTATAAGTAAAGCCAACTCAGTTGCTTGAAGACTCAGTTTATCACAACTGCTCTTAACGACAACTAAGACAGATATTTACGAACTTCAATTATTATGACTGTCTCGAGGAAGTACGAAAAAAACTAGATTACAACGTAATCATCTAATTTAACCGTTCAGGTTAGATGAATATGACATAATGTAATCGATGGAATAACACCTTAACCTCACCTGCTTCATATCAATGTTCTTGTCGTTGCACGGATCGAACTTCATAATACTTTCGGATATCATCTATAATGCTTCTAATCGTGAACGTTATGTAAAACTAAACGTTCAACTTATATCGAATCTTTTGACTACACTGTATCACTAAAAGTTATCTGCTCTTAGCCATTTTTAAATTTTCAAACATTGAGATAAGGAACGAATATCTCCTGCACATTACGCTCCAGATGCTCATATTTTAGTTATGGTTGGTTGATAGTCGGAAACGAAAACAAATCTCCTTTCGCGAAATTTGCGATCTTGATGATGATGTAACTTGTCCGAAACGTTCTCTGCGATGGCGATTACGCATGCGCCGACAGTCGAACGTCGCCGGTGCTATATATTCGAGGGTTTCGAGATAAATATATATTTTTTTGTTTCGTTAAGAGGTCTGTCTATAATATGTATTGCTCACGTGCTTAAATGGGAAAATAGATGGTTAGGAATTTCTAATTGTTCCAATTTAAAATTTCGAAATTCTCAAGTAACTTCAATATAGAAATTAAAATAATAGAAATTCAATAAAATAAGAATTTTTCAAAATAACGTAAAACATTCAAAGTTTGAAGAAAATTCTAGCAAAATATGGAAGGACACCAAAAGGACTTTACGTCCTATTTCCACAGCCAAAATTCCAAAAATATGGAAATTTATGGAGATGAGAGAAATAATAAGCATTTCTAAAGGGCCTAAAGGAGTTTCTGAGTTTACAAGAGTTTACAAGTCAAATGGACTTTCTATCATACCTGGCATTTAAAAATGTAGATACCTAATTAGAATGTTTAGATATTAGAAAGTAGGTACCTCAGAAATTTGGAAAATTTGAATGGATATTAAAAAGACCGCCAAAAGTTTAATTTCCACACTATTTCCACCAAAATTCCGAAAATGTGGAAACTTGTTGAGATATTACAAATCAGAAATATTTCTAAAGGCCTTAAAGACCTTACTATTTTATTACAAATTCAAAACTGAAGTGTTTCCATGAAACTTCAATAAGAATATCAATAAGGCTTTCTTATCATAACAAGCATTAAGAAATATAGATAATTAGTACCTTTGAAAGTGCCTAATAATAAATTTTCAAAATTCGAGCAGGAATTAAGGAAACCTTCAAAAGACCTTTAGTTTCAATTTCCAACGCCAAAATTCCGAAAATGTGGATATTTATTTAGATATCAAAAATCAAAAGTGTTTTAAAGATTTTCTAAAGACATAAGACCTAAGAACTTTCTTATTTTTTCAGAAATTTTGAGCTATAATATTTCCAAGGTTGCTCCATGATATTAAAAAATCCTAGTTGAGCCTAGAAGAGCATCGAAAGGGCTTTCTTGTCTTATTCAAAAATCTAGATTATTTTTTAGATGGTACCCAACAGTTCAAAAATTTCAAAGGGCTGTAGGCTTGGGTGCCATGTGTTTATATATATGAAACTCAATAATTGTGCTTTTCTCGAAACTCAAAATATTTAACAGTACTCAATAGGCTTTCTTATCTGATTCAAAAATCTAGATTATTTTTTAGAGGATACCCAACAATTTTAAAACATTTCAAGGGGCACTAGGCTTTAGCGTTATGTAATTGTATGTATGAGACTCAAAAATTTTAGTCTTCTCGAAACTCAAAATATTTAAGAGTACTCAACAGGCTTTCTTATCTTATTCAAAAAT
The DNA here is from genome assembly GCA_946251905.1 of Cryptocephalus moraei. Taxonomy (NCBI): domain Eukaryota; kingdom Metazoa; phylum Arthropoda; class Insecta; order Coleoptera; family Chrysomelidae; genus Cryptocephalus; species Cryptocephalus moraei. The sequence goes on along the minus strand of OX276464.1, from coordinate 18,338,937 downwards.
TTAGATTATTTTTTAGATGGTACCCAACAACTTCAAAAAATTTTAAAGGGCGCTATGCTCGGGCGCTCTGTGATTACATATATGAAACTCAATAATTTTGGTTTTCTCGAAGCTCAAAATATTTAACAGTAGTACTCAATAGGCTTTCCTATGTTTTTCAAAAATCTACATATTTTTTATAGGGTGCACAACAATTTTAAAAAAATTCGAAAGTGCGCTGTGTGATTAGATATATGAAACTCAATAATTTTGGTTTTCTCGAAACTCAAAATATTTATCAGTACTCAACAGGCTTTATTATCTTGTTCAAAAATCTAGATTATTTTTTAGAGGGTACCCAATAATTTTCAAAAATATTCAAAGGCTTGGGCGCTATGTGATTCTATATATGAGACTCAAAAATTTTAGTCTTCTCGAAACTCAAAATATTTAACAGTACTCAACAGGCGTTCTTATCTTTTTCAAAAATCTAGATTATTTTTTAGATGGTACCCAACAACTTCAAAAAATTTATAAAGGGCGCTATGCTCGGGCGCTCTGTGATTACATATATGAAACTCAATAATTTTTGTTTTCTCGAAACTCAAAATATTTAACAGTACTCAATAGGCTATCCTATGTTTTTCAAAAATCTAGATTATTTTTTTAGAGGGTACACAACAATTTTAAAAAATTTCAAAGGGCGCTATGTGATTAGATATATGAAACCCAAAAATTTTGGTTTTCTCGAAACTCAAAATATTTATCAGTACTCAACAGGCTTTATTATCTTATTCAGAAATCTAGATTATTTTTTAGAGGGTACCCAATAATTTTCAAAAATATTCAAAGGCTTGGGCGCTATGTGATTCTATATATGAGACTCAAAAATTTTAGTCTTCTCGAAACTCAAAATATTTAACAGTACTCAACAGGCGTTCTTATCTTTTTCAAAAATCTAGATTATTTTTTAGATGGTACCCAACAACTTCAAAAAATTTATAAAGGGCGCTATGCTCGGGCGCTCTGTGATTACATATATGAAACTCAATAATTTTTGTTTTCTCGAAACTCAAAATATTTAACAGTACTCAATAGGCTATCCTATGTTTTTCAAAAATCTAGATTATTTTTTTAGAGGGTACACAACAATTTTAAAAAATTTCAAAGGGCGCTATGTGATTAGATATATGAAACCCAAAAATTTTGGTTTTCTCGAAACTCAAAATATTTATCAGTACTCAACAGGCTTTATTATCTTATTCAGAAATCTAGATTATTTTTTAGAGGGTACCCAATAATTTTCAAAAATATTCAAAGGCTTGGGCGCTATGTGATTCTATATATGAGACTCAAAAATTTTGGTCTTTTCGAAACTCAAAATATTTAACAGTACTCAACAGGCTTTCTTATCTTGTTCAAAAATCTAGATTATTTTTTAGATGGTACCCAACAACTTCAAAAATTTTAAAGGGCGCTATGCTCGGGCGCTCTGTGATTACATATATGAAACTCAATAATTTTTGTTTTCTCGAAACTCAAAATATTTAACAGTACTCAATAGGCTATCCTATGTTTTTCAAAAATCTAGATTATTTTTTTAGAGGGTACACAACAATTTTAAAAAATTTCAAAGGGCGCTATGTGATTAGATATATGAAACCCAAAAATTTTGGTTTTCTCGAAACTCAAAATATTTATCAGTACTCAACAGGCTTTATTATCTTATTCAGAAATCTAGATTATTTTTTAGAGGGTACCCAATAATTTTCAAAAATATTCAAAGGCTTGGGCGCTATGTGATTCTATATATGAGACTCAAAAATTTTGGTCTTTTCGAAACTCAAAATATTTAACAGTACTCAACAGGCTTTCTTATCTTGTTCAAAAATCTAGATTATTTTTTAGATGGTACCCAACAACTTCAAAAATTTTAAAGGGCGCTATGCTCGGGCGCTCTGTGATTACATATATGAAACTCAATAATTTTGGTTTTCTCGAAGCTCAAAATATTTAACAGTAGCACTCAATAGGCTTTCCTATGTTTTTCAAAAATCTAGTTTTTTTTTATAGGGTACACAACAATTTTAAAAAATTTGAAAGGGCGCTACCTATGTGATTAGATATATGAAACCCAAAAATTTTGGTTTCCTCGAAACTCAAAATATTTATCAGTACTCAACAGGCTTTATTATCTTATTCAAAAATCTAGATTATTTTTTAGAGGGTACCCAATAATTTTCAAAAATATTCAAAGGCTTGGACGCTATGTGATTCTATATATGAGACTCAAAAATTTTAGTCTTTTCGAAACTCACAATATTTAACAGTACTCCACAGGCTTTCTTATCTTATTCAAAAATCTAGATTATTTTTTAGATGGTACCCAACAACTTCAAAAAATTTTAAAGGGCGCTATGCTCGGGCGCTCTGTGATTACATATATGAAACTCAATAATTTTGGTTTTCTCGAAGCTCAAAATATTTAACAGTAGTACTCAATAGGCTTTCCTATGTTTTTTAAAAATCTAGATATTTTTCATAGGGTGCACAACAATTTAAAAAAATTCGAAAGTGCGCTGTGTGATTAGATATATGAAACTCAAAAATTTTGGTTTTTTCGAAACTCAAAATATTTAACAGTACTCAACAGGCTTTCTTATCTTTTTCAAAAATCTAGATTATTTTTTAGATGGTACCCAACAACTTCAAAAAATTTTAAAGGGCGCTATGCTCGGGCGCTCTGTGATTACCTACATATATGAAACTCAATATTTTTGGTTTTCTCGAAGCTCAAAATATTTAAGAGTACTCAATAGGCTATCCTATGTTTTTCAAAAATCTAGATTATTTCTTTATAGGGTACACAACAATTTTAAAACATTTCAAAGGGCGCTATGTGATTAGATATATGAAACTCAAAAATTTTGGTTTTCTCGAAACTCAAAATATTTATTAGTACTCAACAGGCTTTATTATCTTATTCAAAAATCTAGATTATTTTTTAGAGGGTACCCAATAATTTTCAAAAATATTCAAATGCTTGGGCGCTATGTCATTCTATATATGAGACTCAAAAATTTTGGTCTTTTCGAAACTCAAAATATTTAACAGTACTCAACAGGCTTTCTTGTCTTATTCACAAAACCTAGATTATTTTCTAGATGGTACCCAACACTTCACAAAATTTTAAAGGGCGCTATGCTCGGGCGCTCTGTGATTACATATATGAAACTCAATAATTTTGGTTTTCTCGAAGCTCAAAATATTTAACAGTAGTACTCAATAGGCTTTCCTATGTTTTTCAAAAATCTACTTTTTTTTATAGGGTACACAACAATTTTAAAAAAAATTGAAAGGGCGCTATGTGATTAGATATATGAAACTCAAAAATGTTGGTTTTCTCGAAACTCAAAATATTTAACAGTACTCAATAGGACCTCTACAAATTTTAAGAACTTTTATTGCACCCTAAAACATCTATAAATTTTCCAGTTTATTCACAAACTTTCAAAAATTCCAATTGTGAATGTAAACTACCTACATTTAACAAACAAATAGAGGATTTAGCCAAAAAGTGTTCTTATATATCTGACAGTAGACTAAATTGTCAAAATTTAAAAAAAATCCATAAAGCGGATTTTGAGAAACTTTCAAAAGAGAAGTGTAAAGTGCCTTTCAAATAAAATTTTGCCCAAAATGCCATCAAGCTTTATTACAAATATTTGATAATAAGTAGAAAAACTATTTTTGGAGCAAATTTTGTGCAAATATCGAAAATCCAAAAATGCCATGTAAACTAACCCTTTACTCTTGTAGATTTCTGTAAAACATTATCTCGAGACGTACCATGGACAACAGAATTTTTTTCAAAAATATCATTTTTTGACTCTGGGGACTTTGAGACGTCTATAAATGCTAATAATAAAATTACGAAAATTGTAATAATCCCCATATGATAAAGCAGTTAATTGGAGATTCGCAGCACTATACAATTTTGAGGTTAGGTAAAATTTACATGGCAGATTTAAGTGTAAAAACAAACATTTGTGCTCGAGTATCTTATTCGTCTTTTAGGTAAATTCATTCAGTTTAATTGCGGCCAAATTTGGGGAGGTTAAGCAGGCAATTGAAGAAACGTTGACGTTACATGGTTTTGCACTTCTATTGATTTCCTTAAATTAATTACCTCCATGTTTAAGTGATATGGAAATCCAATCACGACAAAAGTTCACATAACCTCACCACAGTGCAACCACCACCACCACCACCCACCACCGTCACCACCACCACCGATCTACCCCTTACGATAGCCCACCCGTTACTGAAGGAATTAGAGAAATTAACAGATATAATAAGTCAATTAAAGCATTCATAAACAATATGATAGCGATGATGGGACTTAACGAATCCTAAAAGTCTCTCGGTGGTAATAAGCCACATAACGGCTAGTATAGAGCGTACACATACGCGTTTAGCTCAATCAACCCGTAAGTGAATTTATCAATTTACCCAATTTTTCCCTATTAACCACAATGACTATTAGTGCAGCTATTAGTGTATTAGTTTAACCAGACCAGATTCTTTAATGCAATTCAGCTCAATATTGTCCAATTGTTACTATTAAAACATTTCTACACGGTTAATGTTACACCAGTCCATATGGAGGTCTCTATTCGAGAGGGTGGCGATTCCACCACCGCCTCGTCGTTCGGTCTTGTGATAGTGATTTCTGGAAATGTGCCGTGCGACGTGTGGGATCGACATTCATTGATACAACCTTGAGGGTAAAGTAATTGTTTGTAACGATAACGTTTATGACGTGATCGGCGATCGGTTAGGATCTAATCCTGCCGCTTCCTGGACTAATCTCGGACCAAATCAAATTTGGTACCTCTGGACGACTCAATAAACTCGTCATCGCAATCAGAAGCTCAAATTTGGTACCTCTGGACCACTCGATATTTCCCCAAGAGAGCAACTCGTCGTCGCAACCAGAAGCTCAAATTTGGTACCCCTGGATTACTCGATTTTTCCCACGAGAGGAACTCATCGTCGCAACCAGGAGCTCAAATTTGGTACCTCTGGACGACTCAATTTTTCCCTAAGAAAGGAAATCGTCGCCCCAACCAGAAGCTCAAATTTGGTACCCCTGAACCAATCAATATTTCCCCAAGAGAGCAACTCGTCGTCGCAACCAAAAGCTCAAATTTGGTACCCCTGGATTACTCGATTTTTCCCACGAGAGGAACACATCGTTGCAACCGGGAGCTCAAATTTGGTAACTCTGGACGACTCAATTTTTCCCAAGAGAGCAACTCGTCGTCGTCGCAACCAGAAGCTCAAATTTGGTACCCCTGAACGACTTAGATTTTCCCTCCAAGAAACCATCGATCGATACCAGCTAAACCCTCTGCGAACATTTCCATTATTCCAAAACTTCCACAGAGACATCCAAATGAAATTACTTTTCGAGCGACGAAAATACAAAACTACACACTACATTCGTATATGTGTGCGTACACCATTCGTCCCAATTGCCTCCAATTAAGCGACCATTAGATCCAATTTAGAGCTTAACTCGCTCAATTGACGATGGCCTGGGGGTCACATGTACCGACACGTCGTCGGCAATGCGGGACACGCAATCATCGTCGTTTCCATCATCATCATCGTCGTCGCATTGTTGTGCTGAACGAGAGGGAGAGAGACAGGAGAGGGGGAGAGAAAGAATTAATTTCTACCCACACATACACTCGACACAGGAAGAGAGATGAAGGTATATTGTACAGTACGAGTGGGGGTTAATTGAGTCGGAGAGGATTTTGACTCGTGATATGCGATTTTCTGTTTATAAAGTTTCTCAAGATTTTTAAAAGGTTATTAGTTTTTATCCCACCAATTCTTCTCCTGAAGAGTTTATAACTGACACTATTCAGAAATATCATTTTGATGTTTCCTCATTTCCTTAATGACCCAGAAGCATTTCTTACTGAAAACTCAGAACTTGAGACTTGTAGAAGCTATTGACACTTAATTCCTCTTCGACACGACACGTGACACTTTCAAAACTCCTTAAACCAGAAATCAATTCCTGAAATCCTGAAAGGTGTGTTGGAGCTTTATAAAATTGTTCAAAACTTTGTAAGTTCTCATGAAACCAGTAAGATCGTTATGCTGATAGTTTGGGAACATTTCAGAACATTATAATCTCTCTTGTTAATGTTCCTTTTATAACTTGAAGGATAATGAAGTTTTACTTTCAGGAATTTAATTTTAATTTCTTAACTTAATTCTTCTTCGACACGACACGTGACACTTTCAAGACTCCTTAAGCCAAACATCAGTTCCTGAAATCCTGAAATGTGCGTTGGAGCTTTCTAAAATTGTTCAAAACTTTGTAAGTTGTCATGAAACCAGTAAGATGGTTATGCTGAAAGTTTGGGAACATTTCAGAACATTATAATCTCTCTTGTTAATGTACCTTTTATAATTTGAAGGATAATGAAGTTTTACTTTCAGGAATTTAATTTTAATTTCTGAACATAATTCCTCTTCGACACGACACGTGACACTTTCAAAACTCCTTAAACCAAACTTCATTTCCTGAAATCCTGGAATGTGACGTTGGAACTTTCTAAAATTTTTCAAAACTGTGTAAGTTATCATGAAACCAGTAAGATCGGTATGCTGATAGTTTGGGAACATTTCAGAACATTATAATCTCTCTTGTTAATGTTCCTTTTATAACTTGAAGGATAATGAAGTTTTACTTTCAGGAATTTAATTTTAATTTCTTAACTTAATTCTTCTTCGACACGACACGTGACACTTTCAAGACTCCTTAAGCCAAACATCAATTCCTGAAATCCTGAAATATGCGTTGGAGCTTTCTAAAATTGTTCAAAACTTTGTAAGTTGTCATGAAACCAGTAAGATCGTTATGCTGAAAATTTGGGAACATTTCAGGACATTACAAGCTCTCTTGGCAATAGTCCTTTTATTGCTTAAAGGATAATGAAGTTTTACTTTCAGGAATTTAATTTTATTTTCTTAACTTAATTCCTCTTCTACACGAGACGTGACACTTTCAAAACTCCTTAAGCCAAACATCAATTCCTGAAATCCTGAAATGTGCGTTTGAGCTTTCTAAAATTGTTCAAAACTGTGTAAGTTATCATGAAACCAGTAAGATCGTTATGCTGAAAGTTTGGGAACATTTCAGAACATTATAATCTCTCTTGTTAATGTTCCTTTTATAACTTGAAGGATAATGAAGTTTTACTTTCAGGAATTTAATTTTAATTTCCTAACTTAATTCCTCTTCGACACGACCCGTGACACTTTCAAGACTCCTTCAATTCCTGAAATCCTGAAATGTGCGTTGGAGTTTTCTAAAATTGTTCAAAACTTTGTAAGTTCTCATGAAACCGGTAAGATCGTTATGCTGAAAATTTGGGAACATTTCAGGACATTACAAGCTCTCTTGGCAATGTTCCTTTTATAACTCAAAGGATAATGAAGTTTTACTTTCAGGAATTTAATTTTAATTTCTTAACTTAATTCCTCTTCGACACGACACGTGACACTTTCAAGACTCCTTAAGCCAAACATCAGTTCCTGAAACCCTGAAATGTGCGTTGGAGCTTTCTAGAATTGTTCAAAACTTTGTAAGTTCTCATGAAACCAGTAAGATCGTTATGCTGAAAGTTTGGGAACATTTCAGAACATTATAATCTCTCTTGTTAATGGTCCTTTTATAACTGGAAGGATAATGAAGTTTTACTTTCAGGAATTTAATTTTAATTTCCTAACTTAATTCCTCTTCGACACGACACGTGACACTTTCAAGACTCCTTAAGCCAAACATCAATTCCTGAAATCCTGAAATGTCCGTTGGAGCTTTCTAAAATTGTTCAAAACTTTGTAAGTTCTCATGAAACCAGTAAGATCGTTATGCTGAAAATTTGGGAACATTTCTGGACATTACAAGCTCTCTTGGCAATAGTCCTTTTATAACTTAAAGGATAATGAAGTTTTACTTTCAGGAATTTAATTTTAATTTCTTAAATTAATTCTTCTTCGACACGACACGTGACACTTTCAAGACTCCTTAAGCCAAACATTAATTCCTGAAATCCTGAAAGGTGCGTTGGAGCTTTCTAAAATTGTTCAAAACTGTGTAAGTTCTCATGAAACCAGTAAGATCGTTATGCTGAAAGTTTGGGAACATTTCAGAACATTATAATCTCTCTTGTTAATGTTCCTTTTATAACTTGAAGGATAATGAAGTTTTACTTTCAGGAATTAAATTTTAATTTCTTAACTTAATTCTTCTTCGACACGACACGTGACACTTTCAAAACTCCTTAAACCAAACTTCATTTCCTGAAATCCTGGAATGTGACGTTGGAACTTTCTAAAATTGTTCAAAACTTTGTAAGTTGTCATGAAACCAGTAAGATCGTTGTGCTGAAAGTTTGGAAACATTTGAGGCCACAACAAGCTCCATTATCAAAGTTCCTATTATAACTTGAAGGATAATGAAGTTTTGCTTTCTGGAATTTAATTTTAATTTCAAAACCTAATTCCTCTTCGACACGACACGTGACACTTTCAAAACTCCTTAAACCAAACTTCATTTCCTGAAATCCTGGAATGTGACGTTGGAACTTTCTAAAATTTTTCAAAAATTTGTAGGTTGTCATGAAACCAGTAAGATCGTTATGCTGAAAGTTTGGGAACATTTCAGAACATTATAAGCTCTCTTGTTAGTGCTCCTTTTATAACTCGAAGGATAATGAAGTTTTAGTTTCAGGAATTTCATCTTAATTTTTGAACTTCATTTTTTCTTCAACACGACACGTGACATTTTGAACTTTCTAAAATTATTAAAAATATAAATTAATTCCCATGAAACGCAGATGAGGTTCTTAAGTTGATACCATTTAAACAATTTAAAGGTACTACAAGCGTGCTTGGCACTTTTCTGTCGAAATTTCTATAATTGCCTAAAGGGCAATGAAAGTTGTCCATCAGAAATGTAATTATGACTTTCTTGAATTAATTTTTCTTCGTCACTACACGTGTCAATATTGAAAATTCCTATACAAAACCGCAACCTCTGAAACGTTACGTTCAAACTGTCTGAAATTATGGAAAACTTCCTTTATTTTCATGAAACAAAGATAAGTTCCTTACACTGAAAATTCAGGACCAACTAAAGATACTACAAAATTTTCTGTCACTTCCTTGCTGAAATTTCTTTAATTTCCTGAAAGACAGTATTTGTTTTTCGTTCAGAAATGTCATTTTGAATTTTTCAAGTGAGTTTCTCTTTGACATGACGCATGACCATAATGATACTATTTGAACAAAGCCATAATTTCTGAAGTGTCGTATTGAAACATTCTGAAAGTTATTGAAAACTTTCTTAATTGTCTTGGAACAAAAACAAATACCTTATGCTGAAAAATCAGAACAATTTATGGGTACTACAATCTTTCCTGTCATTTCGTTTTCAAAATATCTTTATTTGCCTGAAAGTTAATGAAAGATTTTCCTTCGGAAATGTCATTTTGATACATTTCATTTGATACGTTACATTGAAACTTTTTGAAATTATTTAATACGTTCCTTTTTTGGGAATGTGTGTTTTGACTCCAACTAACCAATGCACCCACATACAAGCTTGTACCATGAATAATAATAAAGTTATTCTAAATATTTATTAGGTTAATAGTAACCCCCACAAAAAATCTATTTCAACTTTCAAAATTTACCTATACTCTGTTCAAAACAAATCCCGATGCACGTCATTTTGATGACGTCACCAAATATCCAATACTACCAACTTAATATAGTCCCAGGACATTGCAATTTATGTGTTCCGTGTATATTTTAGGTTGAGAATACACATAACCATATATACTGTCAAACCTAAAATATACACGGAACAACTTAAATTGCGATGTCCTGTGTCTATATTAAGTTGGTAGTATTGGATGATTCTGACGTCATCAAAATGACGCGCATCGGGATTTGTTTTGAACATAGTATAGATTGATTATTTAGACCAGGACAGTTGTTTAAACAATTTCCTTCTGGGATAAACAATTAGAATAAGTTATAAAGTATTTAATCAATTTGACTAAAATTTAGAACACCATAAAGACATATTAAATGCCTCATTTTCAAAAAGTTATATTAATAGTTGTTATGTTAATAACAGATTTATTAACATTTATAAATTGGTGCAAAAATAAGCGTTTTTTGCCATTATCTCAGGCATTTATTAACCGATTTGGATGTGTGAAACGCCAAATTAAAGGCTTTTTAATGGACTATAACTTTCATTCAAAGTATTTTTCTTAAAAATGTAAAGAAAACATTGTATGAACAAAAGCAATTTTTTTTTTCACTTTTGACCATTGTTTAAAAAAAACTAAGCAAAATTAGCTGTACGTCTTCACGGATTCGTCATCTAGTACCCCCAAATACCTTTTAGGACCTTAATAAAATACCTGTATAACTATATCCCGTGAAATCAATGAATTTGGCATAGGTAGACTGGACAATTTACCACTTCGCAATAACTCGACGTCCAGAATTCCCAAATCCTCACGATAAATCGATAATGTGACAAAAGCAAATATGTATATATACGCAAACTTTCCCAAAAATGATCGCATCGTGACAGGATGCGAATATGAAGAAAACCGCAACGTTCGAAAACGTGCCGATCTTCGTTCTTCTCGGGAATTTTGTAGTACAAAGTTCACTATCCGATCTGCGGAAATAGTGATGATTTATTTCGAATTCGGGACAGACGACGTCGAGTAGAGGCGAAGTTGCCAATGGATACCAGAAATACGTCCAAAAGAAGAAAATTTGGTCTTCAAATTTACTTCAGAGAAGTCGATCGTAGTGTAAATCGGTGCAAAATTGGACACTTTCTTAGAAGATTCAAATCTTCTGTTGCTAACGTGATAAGATATAATTTTGGATTGTAATTAATATTTACGCGAAAACACATATCCACGTTTATTGTGAGGAATGTTGATCAATTACACTTCATTACACTTGCTAAAGAGGATAGATTGAAAAAGCCGTTTCCGAAATTATCGTAATTTTGCACGTTCTAGCAACATTGTTATCGTAATTATTACATTTTATCGGCTGTGAACATCACACCTTTCATCGACAATAAGAACGATGGTGCCAAACTGCCTTTTCAAATTAAGCTTATAACTTTCAATACTTTGGAGTTATTATTAAAAATCAATCACATTCATTCACAATGTAAAAGTTTCTACAATGAAGTTTTTAAAAAAAATGAGCACGTAAAAGGAAGTAACTCCCCAGAGTTCTAAGAAAGTCATACAAACTTCGAGGAGTTTCAAAAGTCCAACTGAGAGTTAAAGTTCCCAAAATTAATACTTTTATTTTTAGGAGTAACTAGAGTTTTGGGGTTCCTATGAAGTTCTCATCAATAGGTGGTCCAAATAGTTTAATCCAGCAACTCCAGAAAACTAAGAGTTCAGGACCATTTAAATTGTGTAATCAATGCATTACCAGTTTCTTCTCTTTGTTCATCATCAGATTTATAAAAATCTAATCTTATATCTACCAACGTTAAATCATGGTTATATCTCTTAAGGCATTTTCAGGAAACACTCTGAAATGAACTTCAAACATGTGGAACATATTGAAAGTCTCTATACTGAAGTTATAAAATTGTAAATTGAGCTATAAACTAGAAGTCCTCTTCAAGGGAAGTTGTTTCATTGGGAAAACTCCAGCAGTTATTAATACATGATGCAAACTCCCCAGAGTTCTGGACAAAATCACATAAACTCCAAGGAGTTTCGAGAATCCAAGGAAATAATATTCAAAACGCAAAATTAACGTTTCCTAAACCTATACTTTCATTTATATGAGTAAGGGGAGTTTTGGAGTTGCGACGAAACATCTATTAGTAATCTACTAATATAGTGACTGGTTTAATACAGCAACTCCTGGAACTTACAGTTCGAAATTGTATAATCAACGCATAACCAGTTTGCTCTCTGGCTATCATCAGACTTATCAAAGTTAAATCTTACGTTAAACTTAAATTTAGGTTATATCTCTTAGGACATTATCAGGAAACTGTCTGAACTGAACTTCAAAGATGTGGAACATATTTAAAGTCTCAACGTCCAAGTGTTAAAATTGTAAATTGAACTATTAGCTAGAAGTCCTCTTCAAGGGAAGTTGTTTCATTGGGAAAACTCCAGTAGTTAACAATACATCAGGCAAACTCCCCAGAGCTCTAACAAAGTCATACAAATTTCAAGCAGTTTCTAGAGTTCATGGAAATAAACTTTAAACGCAAAATTAAGGCTTCCTAAGACTATAATTTCATTTATATGACTAAGTGGAGTTTTGGAGTTGCTACAAATATCTATCAGTAAATGCGTATATTTTGATTGGTTTAATACAGCAACTCCCTGAACTTACAGTTCGAAATTGTATAATCAACGCATAACCAGTTTGCTCTCTGGCTATCATCAGACTTATCAAAGTTAAATCTTACGTTAAACTTAAATTTAGGTTATATCTCTTAGGACATTATCAGGAAACTGTCTGAACTGAACTTCAAAGATGTGGAACATATTTAAAGTCTCAACGTCCAAGTGTTAAAATTGTAAATTGAACTATTAGCTAGAAGTCCTCTTCAAGGGAAGTTGTTTCATTGGGAAAACTCCAGTAGTTAACAATACATCAGGCAAACTCCCCAGAGCTCTAACAAAGTCATACAAATTTCAAGCAGTTTCTAGAGTTCATGGAAATAAACTTTAAACGCAAAATTAAGGCTTCCTAAGACTATAATTTCATTTATATGACTAAGTGGAGTTTTGGAGTTGCTACAAATATCTATCAGTAAATGCGTATATTTTGATTGGTTTAATACAGCAACTCCCTGAACTTACAGTTCGAAATTGTATAATCAACGCATAACCAGTTTGCTCTCTGGCTATCATCAGACTTATCAAAGTTAAATCTTACGTTAAACTTAAATTTAGGTTATATCTCTTAGGACATTATCAGGAAACTGTCTGAACTGAACTTCAAAGATGTGGAACATATTTAAAGTCTCAACGTCCAAGTGTTAAAATTGTAAATTGAACTATTAGCTAGAAGTCCTCTTCAAGGGAAGTTGTTTCATTGGGAAAACTCCAGTAGTTAACAATACATCAGGCAAACTCCCCAGAGCTCTAACAAAGTCATACAAATTTCAAGCAGTTTCTAGAGTTCATGGAAATAAACTTTAAACGCAAAATTAAGGCTTCCTAAGACTATAATTTCATTTATATGACTAAGTGGAGTTTTGGAGTTGCTACAAATATCTATCAGTAAATGCGTATATTTTGATTGGTTTAATACAGCAACTCCCTGAACTTACAGTTCGAAATTGTATAATCAACGCATAACCAGTTTGCTCTCTGGCTATCATCAGACTTATCAAAGTTAAATCTTACGTTAAACTTAAATTTAGGTTATATCTCTTAGGACATTATCAAGAAACTGTCTGAACTGAACTTCAAAGATGTGGAACATATTTAAAGTCTCAACGCCCAAGTTTTAAAATTGTAAATTGAACTATTAGCTAGAAGTCGTCCTCTTGTTTCATTGGGAAAACTCCAGGAGTTAACAATACATCAGGCAAACTCCCCAGAGCTCTAACAAAGTCATACAAATTTCAAGCAGTTTCTAGAGTCCATGGAAATAAACTTTAAACGCAAAATTAAGGCTTCCTAAGACTATAATTTCATTTATATGACTAAGTGGAGTTTTGGAGTTGCTACGAAATATCTATCAGTAAATTGCCCATATTGTGATTGGTTTAATACAGCAACTCCCAGAACTTACAGTTCGAAATTGTATAATCAACGCATAACCAGTTTGCTCTCTGGCTATCATCAGACTTATCAAAGTTAAATCTTACGTTAAACTTAAATTTAGGTTATATCTCTTAGGACATTTTTCAGGAAACTGTCTGAACTGAACTTCAAAGATGTGGAACATATTTAAAGTCTCAACGCCCAAGTTTTAAAATTGTAAATTGAACTATTAGCGAGAAGTCGTCCTCTTGTTTCATTGGGAAAACTCCAGGAGTTAACAATACATCAGGCAAACTCCCCAGAGCTCTAACAAAGTCATACAAATTTCAAGCAGTTTCTAGAGTTCATGGAAATAAACTTTAAACGCAAAATTAAGGCTTCCTAAGACTATAATTTCATTTATATGACTAAGTGGAGTTTTGGAGTTGCTACGAAATATCTATCAGTAAATTGCCCATATTGTGATTGGTTTAATACAGCAACTCCCAGAACTTACAGTTCGAAATTGTATAATCAACGCATAACCAGTTTCTGCTCTCTGGCCATCATCAGATTCTTAACAATTAAATCTTAAGTGAAACTTAAATTTTAGTTATATCTCTTAAGGCATTTTCAGGAAACTGTCTGAACTGAACTTCAAAGATGCGAAACATATTCAAAGTCTCTACAACGAAGTTTTAAGATAGTAAATTGGACTATTAACTAAAAGTAGTCTTCAAGGGAAGTTCTTTCCTAGGAGTTATTAATAAGTGGTGAAAACTCCTCAGAGTTCTAACAAAATCATACTTCCAAGGAGTTTGGAGAGTCCATGGAAATAAACTTCAAACGCGTTTCTTTGGAGTTGCTATGAAATATCTATTAGTAAATTGCTCATATTGTGACTGGTTTAATACAGCAACTCCTGCAACTTACAGTTCAAAAGTGTCTAATCAACGCATAACCAGTTTCCTCTCTCTGACCATCGTCAGATTTATAACACTCAAATCTTAATTTAAACTGCAATCTTGGTTATATCTCTTCAGATATTTTCAGGAAACCGTCGGAACTGAACTTCAAAGATGTGGGAATTTCATGTAAAATCCGACAAATCGAATAGACCCGGCAACGTCGCTTCTACCTGGGAATCCCGTCCATGATTACCGCGTACGAGGTAAGCACCCAGAAGAACCACTAAACGGTCTCATAACAAGCCCATTACCCAACGAGCACTTTCCGATTTACTCCACTCAATTACCCGTGGGTAATTAGTACTCATCTCCCATTGTCCGTTCCGGGAACGAATAAAATCCTTTCGGTACTTTCTGTCTATTTCGGTCTGTCATCGTGGTGGTACTGATATAAACCCGTTCGATTCCCACTCAGGTACCACAGTAGAGCGTGTCAGTTCTTGCGGAGAGGTACTCGCGTCGTATTCGTGTGTCTGGTACCGTCGCTGTTAGTCGAACGAGATAGGTGAGTACCGCTCGATGAGCGGATTAAGGTCAGATCAAATCTCACGCCCGTAGTACCATAACAATACCCGTCGGCCTTAATCCGTCGGTCCGTATGCAATTAAGTCCGCGTAAGGTCGGCCGAGTAGTACTTCGGCAACAAAAATGTTTTGGTACTTTTGTGGTACTGCTTCGTGGTGTTATTCGCATTGTGTACATACCTCACTCGGTGTTTCCCATTGACGTACTATGTACTAATCCCCGGCCAAACCGACCCATCATTATACGTTCAACAGGTTTTGATAGAATTTTGAATTGCACATTTAAATAAAATTAATCAACAAATTGGGCGGATAATCCTAATGAATACGCGTGTGTTGCGACACGTATTACTCACTATTATTACAAGAAACCTACATACCCATTAAGTTATCTTATTTATATGTTCATGCATCATAAACAATCACACCTAGTATCTTAATCACCTTTGGTAATTGCTTAAAAACATAAACAGCGGATGTAACAGCAAATCGTCTAAGAGTGTAACTAATCATCGCAATTTTATTGAAGATTATTACGTTGTAGGAACTACAATTCATAATCTGCCCAATTTTGATTTTAGAGTCTTCTGGAAATATAACATATTCACCAATTTCACTAATTTATATCAGACGAACCATTTGGACTTACCGTTTAAAATTTTCCCACTCTGAAGAATCTCCTCAACCTCTTCGAAACTAAAAATATTGTTCAACTGAAGCAACTCATAGAAACTTAGTTACTTCAAACCACATGGAACTTAGAATAGGATTTCGTTTATGGAAATGAGTTAAAATTTGGAAAGTCAAATTTGAAATCCAATTAAATTAGACTGGCTTAAACACCTTTGAACTTTTAAAGATTCTTCATGAATTGCTGATATCTGCTAGTCATGAGTTACGTTCTAAACAGTACTGACAACAATTTTTCATAACATCCGCTATATGTTGCTTTGTCTTCCAATTTCAACTCTGGTATTTACCTTCCATTAACAACTATGAATATCACAACTCTAAAATGTTTTGCACTTGCATTTCTAAGTATGAAAGTTACTTCCACGAAAATATCATAACTCCAATAACACTTTTGTTTCTCCAATTGTTACTTCACAACTTCTACATGATTTGGACTTACATTTCTAAGCTTAAAAGTTACTTTCTAAATCAGTTGGAAATGTCACAAGTCCAACAACAATTTTGGAGCTCTGAAAGTTACCTTCCAATAATATCCCAGAACAACCATAAATACGATAACTCCAACGTATTTTTGAATATAAATTTCTAAATTTGAAAGTTACTTTTAATTAAATTGGAAATACCATACAACTCTAACGACACTTCCGATTCTCCAATTTGAACTCTGGAAGTTACCTTCGATAAATACTCGACAACAACCATAAATACTACAACTTCAACACGTTTTGAAGTTACATTTCTTAGTTTAAAAGAAACTGTCTAAATCAATTGGGAATAGCAAACTCCAAAAACATTTCTGGTTCACCAATTTCAACTCTGGAAGTTATCAATACTCGACAACAGCTATGAACACCACATCTCCAATATATTTTTTGGACTTAGGTACATTTCTAAGTTTGAAAATTACCTTATAAATCAATTGGAAATATCACAACTCAAAACGCACTTTCGGACTTTTGGACAGATTTAAATCTTGAAGTTACCTTACAGCAATTGTAAATATAACAACTTCAAGATATTTTAGAATCATTGTCCTAAGTCTTAAAAATCTACTAACCTAAAGATTATTGCCTTAGAAGTTAAGACCTTACATTAGAAGTTACCTTACAGTAACTGTAGATATCACAACTCCATTATAATTTAGAATTAAAGTCTTAAGTCTTAAATTTAGCTTTCGTATAAATTGGAAATATTACAACTCTGACGACCCTTTTGGACTTCCAATTTCAATTGCCGAAGATACCTTCTACAAATGTACCAACCTAAACATCATTACTATAACATGTTTTGGTCTATTAATTTCAACTGTTGAAGTTACCTTACAGCAACTGTAAATATCACAACTCCCAGATGTTTTAGGATTAAAATCCTAAGTCTTAAATTTAGCTTTTAATAAATTGGAAGTAGTGCAACTCTAACGACTCTTTTGGACTTTCAATTTCAAATCTCGAAGTTACCTTCCACATGTCTAACCTAAAGATCATTACTGTAACATGTTTTGGTCTATTAATTTCAACTGTAGAAGTTACCTTACAGCAACTGTAAATATCACAACTCCAAGATATTTTAGAATCAAAGTCATAAGTCTTAAATTTAGCTTTCGTATAAATTGGAAATATTACAACTCTGACGACTCTTTTGGACTTCCAATTTCAAATCTCAAAGTTACCTTCTACAAAACTACCAACCTAAAGATCATTACAATTTTAACTCTAGAAGTTACCTTACAGCAACTGTAAGTATCACAACTCCAAGATATTTTAGAATCAAAGTCCTAAGTCTTAAATTTAAATTTGAAGTTACCTTCTAAAAAAAGGTTAACAATTGTAAATATCACAGCAGTAACATATTTTGATCTTCCAATTTCAAAGTGTATAAGTAATTTTGCAAGTTGCTGTACGCTGGAAAGTACAAATTATATAAGCCTGGAAAGTCCAAGGAATAAAATAACATATGTTGAACTTCGCGATGACCTCATAAAATTCCTTCCAGGATTTTTAACATTATAACAAACGTTGCAAATATCAGTAGAACTGAGAGAAATACATCAGAGTATACTGAGATTCTGGAATTCATAAATGTGCCTCTACAATGTCTTTAAATTTTGATATTCTCACATCGATATCATATATCATTTTTTACAATTTGGGAAATCTGAAATTTCCAGAAGGGCTCAGGGAACGTGGGAATTGCCACTTTTTACAATTGCATGATGATATGTTTATAGTGCGTTGCAAATGATCTCGGACGGGATTTCCTAGCCTAACAGGGCGACAGGGCCGGCTCTATGGCTCGTACAGAAATATATAAAGAAGTACCTACTATAACCAACCAATAGTTGTTAGATGCACAATTTTATTTCAGAGAGTAGAATTTTAAATTTTAGTGGGTAATAATTACTGTACACTATCTTAATATACACTTGATTGGAAAGATACAGCTCGAAATATGAGGGAAATAACTTGAAAACTTATATGATATAAGTGCGTCCCTGGTAATTCCTGATACTTATGCTAATTTACAAGTGCATTAAGGGCCAGTTTCCTTAGAAGGTATTCGAAGTCTATGTCCTAAGGGAGGTTTACAAGGCGCCATGGCCTTGGCCAAGCCACCTGGAAATCCCGTCCGAAATAACTTGCAACTGACTATACCTGCAACAAGATATTGTTGCAGGTATAACTGATGTACAACTGATATTATAAAAGGCCTCTCGTGTGATTCTAATGGATAATCGAGTCGTTTTTCGGTTTATTCAAACGTGACTCATGGGGATATT
The DNA here is from genome assembly GCA_946251905.1 of Cryptocephalus moraei. Classification (NCBI taxonomy): domain Eukaryota; kingdom Metazoa; phylum Arthropoda; class Insecta; order Coleoptera; family Chrysomelidae; genus Cryptocephalus; species Cryptocephalus moraei. The sequence continues at coordinate 18,320,132 of OX276464.1, read as the reverse complement.
AGCATTCCGCGACCTCGCGTCTGGAACAATATTTGCAGAAACGTTTACCGCGAAATCGAAAGCTCTCCTCTCCCGGAACGCCGACCTTACGCGCCCCCTCCTCCTTCCACGTCACTGCCCATTCGGAAAATTAAAAATTTGAGAAAGTGATCCCGTTCGCGATCCGGGTCAACTTTCTACAGAGACGATCAGTCCGACACGTTACGTCCGATGATAAACAAGGAGCCTCATCTATTCGCTCGTGTCCGCAGAGATAGCCAGAGCGCGACCATGCTGATAACCTTCGGCCTCATCGCCGTCCTCCTCGTCGGCGGCAGCTCGCAGCAATGCTTCAGGCCCTTCGAGGGCCACCAGCCGAGCAAGTCGGGCCAGGCGGACCTCTACTCCGGCCAGCAGGAGTTCTCCCTAGCGCTGCTCAACGCTATCAACAGGGTCATGCCCAAGGAGAACCTCTTCTTTTCGCCGTACTCCACCTACCACGCCCTGCTCATCGCGTACTTCCTCTCCGGCGGGCAGACCGAGGGGTACCTGAAGAAGGTGCTCAGGCTGGGCGAGACGCAGGTAAAGTACGACTCAGAAGGACTCAAGACACTAGCAGGTGTCCTGGGAGCTTCCTGAAACGCTAACATTGTTCTCCATCGGACAATGCAATGCTTAATACTGCTATAATGCAATACAATATTAGAGTCTCCGTAAAGATCATCCAGTTCTTCATTGGTACGAATCCAGAGTCGCGCATATATTTTCCTAAATATTCTTCTTTCGAAGACACGAAGACCTTCTTCATTTGCTACCGTTAGAGTCCAAGCTTCACAACCATACATCACTTCTTCTTTCACATGCCTTGTCCAGTCTCCTTGGCGTTGGCGATCACCATGTTATGACCGTCCCTGTCTTGTGCCTTATGCATCAGATCACCCACTGATCGTATACCAGTCCAATCGCAGGTAACCAGGATTGTTCCCTTCTGGTGATAACTTGGAGCGGCACTCAATATATGTGGTTTTGCGACATTTAATTATGGTTGGCATATCTCTATCAAATTTAGTTCTTCGGAGTACTTCTGCATCTCTATCTCAAAAGTTCGAGCCGTTTCATCGTGGTGGTTTCTAATGTCCATGACTCGACTCCGTATAGAAGGATTGTCCAGATATGACAGCTAGTCATTCATGGTTATACTTTGTATGATGGTATTATATAAAGGGTCTTTCTACTCTTGGTAATCCTTTGGTAACCAAAATTCTTCACAGCCTTCTATTTCTGTATCATTCTTCAGATTTAGGTCTTCCACTGCTCCTCCAATGCACATCTATTTGGGTTTTGCCATATTCACCATGAGACCCCATTTCTCATACTCTTCTATTAGTTTCCTGGTCATATACTCCAAGTCATCTTTGTCATGTGCAATTGCTACTTAGTCATCCGCAAAATGTAATATCTAGAGTGAATTGGACATTGAGATACATATAGCCCCACACTTTCTTCGCCATTGAATCTGATCCAGCTAGATCTTGAATAAAGTCATGAATAGATGGCATCACCATCTGAGACCCTTCACTGTGTTAAACGATTGAGACATGGAATCTTGATCATGTTCATTGATCACGATCTTGACATGGAACCTTGATCCAGTCATTCGTTGTCGCTGTGTGTCGTTGTCTGGGTCTAGCTGTTCTGTTCATATCCAGTACGGCAGTGAAGAGTATTGGGGGACATTCCATCATCTTGTTTTAGGCCGTTGGTCACTGTGACCATCTTGGTGGTTTGACTTCCTATAATCTTACACGTAACTCGGTATTATTGACACGTGGTTTAATGAGTTTTTTCAGTATCCCCATACTCTCCATGGCAATCCATACGCCTTCGAGTATAATTGTATCGTAGACTGGTCGAAAATCGATATAATGAAGGAATGTTACTTAACTTTTCTCTTCAAGATGTCTCTATCCTCTGAATATCACATTTTTCAAATCGGACGAGGTTGAAGTTTTTGGGAAAAATCCAGAATTCTAGAATTCGTATCTCTAAGACGACGCGTCTTACGAAAATTTTACTTAACTTTTGCAAGTGATTTTTAACTCAATATATAGCTGGTGCACATCTGGTTGAATTCCCAGCTTTCTTCGAGAAGTTGGCGGGTTGCATATTTTTGATCTGTTGGGCTTCTTCGTATATTCGCTTCAATAAAATGTTAGAGTATTTTTATCTCTTCCCTCGCAGAACAAGTCCGACATCTACGCCGCCTACAAGACCGACAAGTACCTCACGCAGATGCTCGCCAAGTACGCCGAGTACGAGTTCACCAACGCTAACAAGATCTACGTGGCTCGCGAGGTACCGGTGAGGGAGTGCGTCGAGAACGACTTCCCCGACGAGCTCGAGAAGAAGTCGTTCAGGAGCGATCCGGAGGCGGCGAGGACGTCGATCAATCAGTGGGTCGAGAACACGACGCACCGCATGATCAAGGACCTCCTGCCGGCCGGTACGATCGACAGCGAGACCGACCTGGTGCTCGTCAACGCCGCCTACTTCAAGGGGCTGTGGGAGAACAAGTTCAATCCGGACCTGACCAAGCAGGAGGTGTTCTTCGTGAGCCCGTCGAAGCAGATCATGATCGACATGATGCACCTCGAGGGGACCTTCAGGCACGGTAAGGCCATGTGATGTTAGACCGGGGAAATCACGTTTCCTCGTCAATGCGTTTCTGTGATATTTTGATGCTTTAGGCGTGTCTATACTTACAGAAACTAGATTCAAGCAAATCTTCAATATGATCATCTGTAGCGTTAGAATCATTTCAAGCAATACAAGATTTTCTGATCATCAGGTTTATCAGGACCATTTCTAGCACCACTAGCTTTTCACTCTTGAGACTGCCTGGTTTCAAGCAGATCTTAAACATGTCCATTTGCATCGTTAGAATCATTGCGAGCAACATGACTTCTTTGATCGGCAGGTTTGTCAACGGTCGCTTGTCAATACTCACAGTGACTACTTTCAAACAAATCTTAGACATGTTCCTTTGCATCATTATGAGCGACATAGCAATAACCAACATTATTAGCATCCTTCTCACAATGGCTACCTTTAGCCAAATCTTAAACATCACCATCTGAGTCATTAGAATCATTGTGTTAGCAATATAAAACTTTTTGATCGTCAGGTTGATTATTGTCGTTCGTAGCATCGGTGGCTTGTCACTCCTAACACTAACAAGTTTCAGGTAAATTTTAAACGTGATCATCTCCATCATTAGAATCAGTGTCAGTGATGTAAGATGTTTTGTATCGTCAACTTTATCAGCACCATTGGTAGCATCAATAGCTTATCACTCCTTACAGTGATTGGTTTTAACAAAATCTTAAATAAAGTTTATTTTCATCGATAGAATCATTGTCGGTAACATCACCTCTTCGATTAGTAGCTTCGTCAGCATCGTAGTCGCCGTTTGTCACTTCTTGCAATGACTAGTTTCAGGCAAATGATTTTATTTGTTATTAAAATTGTTATTATATTTAGAATCATTGTCAAAAATAGAAAACTTTTGATCGTCATTTACCAGCGTCATTCATGGCATTAATACCGTGTCACTTCTTACAGTGATTAGTTTCAGACATGATCCGCGGCCCATTATTAGAATTAGAGTCAATGCCAGTAACAAAAGACATTTGATCATCAGCTTTACCAGGATCATTCATAGCATCAGTAGTTTGCCACTTATTACATTGACTAGTTTCATATAATTAAACATGATCGTATTCATCATTAGAATCATTGTCAGTAACACACGACGTTTAATCTCTAGCTTTGTCAACGTCATTCATAGCATCAGCTTCTTGTGACTCCTTAGAGTGAGTAGTTTCGGGAAACCATTTAACATTATTTTCTGCATCATTACAATTATCTTCTTTATGATTGGAAATGTCATTAGAATTAGAATCACGTGCCAGGAACTGAAGACTTTTGATCATCATCTTTAAGAGGCTAATTCGTAGCATCAGCAGCTTTTCACTTATTACAGTGGCTAGTTTTAGATAAGTCTCAAACATGGTCATCTGCATCATTACAATCATTGTCAGCAACAGAAGATTTTTATCATCAGCTTGACCAGGATCATTCATAGTATCATTAGCTTTTAATTTCTTACAGTGACTAGTTTGAGCTGCTTCTAAAATATAATCATCTATATCATCAGAATCATCTACTTTATGATTGGAAGTGTCAATAGAATTTGTATCATTGCCATTAACAAGAGATTTAATCATCAGCTTTGCCGGGATTATTCGTAGCATCAGTAGCTTGTCACTTTTTACAGTGACTAGTTTTAAATAAATCTTAAACATGACCATCTGCATCATTGCATCATTGTCAGAAGCATAAGGTTCTTAATCTCTTGCGTTGTCAGCGTCATTCGTAGCATCAGCGGCTTGTGACTCTTTACAGTGACGAGTTTCGGGAAAACCTTCAACATCATCTTTTGCATCATTAGAATCATCGTCTTTATGATTGGAATTAGAATTATTGTCAGCAACAGAAGACTTTGGATCACCAGCTTTACCAGAATAGTGTCATTAGCTTGTCATTTCTTACAGTGACTAGTTTGAGACCCAAATATGATCGTCTGCATCATTAGAATCATCGTCATTATGATTGAAATTGACATTAGAATTGCCAGTAACAAAAAAACTTTTCATCATTAGCTCTACTAAGGTCATTCGCAGCGTCAGTAGCTTGCCACTTACTACAGTGACTTTAGATAAATCTCAACCATAATCATCTGCATCATTAGAATCACTGTCATCAACATAAGGTTCTTAATATTTAGCGTCATTCGTAGCATTAGCGTCGTGTGTCTCTGTACAGTGACTAGTTTTGGAAAAATCTTAAACATCATCTTTCGCATTATTAGAATCATCGTCTTTATAATTGGAATTGGTATTAGAATTATTGTCAGCAACTGAATACTTTGGATCATCAGCTTTACCAGAATAGTGTCATTAGCTTGTCATTTCTTACAGTGACTAGTTTGAGGCCCATTTTAAATGTGATCGTCTGCATCATTAGAATCATTGTCTTTATGATTGAAATTAACATTAGAATTGCCAGTAACAAAAAAACTTTTCATCATCAGCTCTACTAAGATCATTCGCAGCGTCAGTAGCTTGCCACTTATTACAGCGATTTTAAATAAATCTCAACCGTGATCATCTGCATCATTAGGATCACTGTTAGCAACATAAGGTTCTTAATCTTTAGCGTTGTCAGCGTAATTCATAGCATCAACGGCTTGTGACTCTTTACAGTGACGAGTTTCGGGAAAACCTTCAACATGATCTTTTGCATCATTAAAATCATCGTCTTTATAATTGGAAGTGGTATTAGAATCATTGTCAGCAAGAGAAGACTTTGGATCATCAGCTTTAACAGAATCATTCATAGTATCATTAGCTTGTCAGTTAGAAGGGACGTTATTATACTCCTGATGCCCATCTTAATTATGATCGTCTGCATCATTAGAATCAGCAACATGTGAGTTCTCTGATCGAGGCAAACTTTAATTATGCTCTGTTTTGGTGCACGATTGGACAATGTTCCAAGACTTGAAGTTGCTCGAGTTTACTGTTTACTTATCGTCGTCTCCAGAGGCTTCGGAAACATTGGGCGCCCACATCCTCGAAATGCCCTACAAGGGAGACAACATCAGCATGTACATCCTGCTGCCGCCGTTCGCGAAGACTGAGGACTCGATCGACGCGACGCTGAAACGCCTCACGTTAGAGAATTTCAGGAGCGTCGTCGACAGCGACAATCTGATCTCGAAGACCGTCCAGGTGACCTTCCCGAAGTTCAGCCTGGAGACGACCGTCGAGATGACGCCGGTGAGTTGCGCCCGCCTCCCTAATCTCGTCACTAATCTCACTAAATCGGCACCTAGTAGTTAACGCACCTCCCCACCCAGGACGGACTAATTCACTAAAAACACTAACATTCTGTCTCCTTCTCTGTTTTCTCGCCTTGTAGATCCTAGAGTTCCTCGGTGTCGGGAATCTCTTCAAAACGGACGCCGATTTTAGCACGCTGACTGGGAAAAAGATCTCGGTCGGCGAGGGCATCCACAAGGCGAGGATCGACATCAACGAGCACGGCGCCCAGGCGGCCGCCGCGACGGCGATCTTCTCCTGGAGGATGATGACCGACGACGAGGATAACGTCAAGTTCGTGTGCGACAGGCCGTTCGTTTACGTCATTTACAACGGCAAGACGCACACGGTGCTGTTCGCCGGGATATTCCGGTCCCCGCCGCAGTAGATCGGTCCGAGGGGACTCGGCAGAGTCGCTAGATTTCCACCCATGCGCAGTAGGGGACGAGTGACGGTCGGCTCCGATTGGTCCAACTTCGGTTCCAACTCTCCTCTACAACTACTGCGCATGCACCACTCGGGTGGAAATCTAGAGACTCTGAAGGGGAGGGTCGTTTGCGATCAATCCGTCCGGTTTGTCTCTCGCGTCAGATACCTAAAAGTTTTCTCTGCTATGTACTCAAACATCACGAAGACTTCCACCAAGTGCGTGTCGTGGATATAAATTGAACTGGTAGTCCAATAATTGGACAATCCAAACTTACTTTTGCACTACGAAACTGCGAGCTCCATGCTGAGGCGATTTTGAAGAAATTAAACATTCCATCGCCCAATCAAACTGATTGTATTATACCAATCGCTTAAAAGTCGTTCCACAAGTCGTTCAAACTTTTGAGCCATGAGAACCCCAAATTGAGAACATTTTTCAAAAATTGGTCAACCCAAATTCACATTTGCTCAACCAGACAGCTCAATATGACTATCTTATTGAACCGATCATCCAAAAATTGAGCAATCCCAACTTAATTTTCATCAATGAGATCTAACCTCTAAATTAAGAACGTTTTCCAAAGATTGATCACTCCAAACTCACAGTTGGTCAACCAGACAACTCAATATGACTATCTAATTTGAACCGATCATCCAAAAATTGAGCAATCTAAATTTAATATTGATCTATGAAATCTAACCTCTAAATTTAGCAGATTGTTTAAAAATTGAATGCCTACTCTAAACTCATATTTTCTCTACCAGACAGGTCAATATCACTATTTTATTAAGCCAATCGTAAAAAAATTGATCAATCCAAACTTACTTCTGGCCTTTCTGGCCTGATTTCTAATTTGAGGTGATTTCTTTAAGATTGAACGATCCATACTCACATTTGGTCAACCAGACAGCTCATTATGAGTGTCTTATTGAACCGATCAACCAAAAATTGAGCAATCCAAACTTAATTTTGATCTATGAGATCTGGATTCTAAATTGAGCAATTGTTCAAAGATTGATCACTCCAAACTCACATTTATTCGAGCAGACAGATCAATATGACTATTTTATTGAGCAGATCGTCAAAAAATTGATCAACCCAAACTTACTTTTGGCTTTCGTGGCCTGATTTCGAATTTGAGCTGATTTTTTCAAGATTGAACAATCCATACTCACATTTGGTTAACCAGACAGCTCAATATGAGTGTCTTATTGAACCGATCATCCAAAAATTGAGCAATATAAACTTAATTTTGACCTATGAGGTTTGACCTCTAAATTGAGCAGGTTGCTCAATGATTTATCACTCCAAACTCACATTTCTTCGAGCAGACAGATCAATATGACTATTTTATTGAGCAGATCGTCAAAAAATTGATTAACCCAAACTTACTTTTTGCTTTCGTGGCATGATTTCTAATTTGAGGTGATTTCTTTAAGATTGAACGATCCATACTCACATTTGGTCAACCAGACAGCTCATTATGAGTGTCTTATTGAACCGATCAACAAAAATTGAGCAATCCAAACTTAATTTTGATCTATGAGATCTGGATTCTAAATTGAGCAAATTGTTCAAAGATTGATCACTCCAAATTCACATTTCTTCGAGCAGACAGATCAATATGACTATTTTATTGAGCAGATCGTCAAAAAATTGATTAACCCAAACTTACTTTTGGCTTTCGTGGCATGATTTCTAATTTGAGCTGATTTTTTCAAGATTGAACAATCCATACTCATATTTGGTTAACCAGACAGCTCAATATGAGTGTCTTATTGAACCGACCATCCAAAAATTGAGCAATATAAACTTAATTTTGACCTATGAGGTTTGACCTCTAAATTGAGCAGGTTGCTCAATGATTGATCACTCCAAACTCACATTTCTTCGAGCAGACAGATCAATATGACTATTATATTGAGCAGATCGTCAAAAAATTGATTAACCCAAACTTACTTTTGGCTTTCGTGGCATGATTTCTAATTTGAGGTGATTTCTTTAAGATTGAACGATCCATACTCACATTTGGTCAACCAGACAGCTCATTATGAGTGTCTTATTGAACCGATCAACAAAAATTGAGCAATCCAAACTTAATTTTGATCTATGAGATCTGGATTCTAAATTGAGCAAATTGTTCAAAGATTGATCACTCCAAATTCACATTTCTTCGAGCAGACAGATCAATATGACTATTTTATTGAGCAGATCGTCAAAAAATTGATTAACCCAAACTTACTTTTGGCTTTCGTGGCATGATTTCTAATTTGAGCTGATTTTTTCAAGATTGAACAATCCATACTCATATTTGGTTAACCAGACAGCTCAATATGAGTGTCTTATTGAACCGACCATCCAAAAATTGAGCAATATAAACTTAATTTTGACCTATGAGGTTTGACCTCTAAATTGAGCAGGTTGCTCAATGATTGATCACTCCAAACTCACATTTCTTCGAGCAGACAGATCAATATGACTATTATATTGAGCAGATCGTCAAAAAATTGATTAACCCAAACTTACTTTTGGCTTTCGTGGCATGATTTCTAATTTGAGGTGATTTCTTTAAGATTGAACGATCCATACTCACATTTGGTCAACCAGACAGCTCATTATGAGTGTCTTATTGAACCGATCAACCAAAAATTGAGCAATCCAAACTTAATTTTGATCTATGAGATCTGGGTTCTAAATTGAGCAAATTGTTCAAAGATTGATCACTTCAAACTCACATTTCTTCGAGCAGACAGATCAATATGACTATTTTATTGAGCAGATCGTCAAAGAATTGATTAACCCAAACTTACTTTTGGCTTTCGTGGCTTGATTTCTAATTTGAGCTGATTTTTTCAAGATTGAACAATCCATACTCACATTTGGTTAACCAGATAGCACAATATGAGTGTCTTATTGAACCGACCATCCAAAAATTGAGCAATATAAACTTAATTTTGACCTCTAAATTGAGCAGGTTGCTCAATGATTGATCACTCCAAACTCACATTTCTTCGAGCAGACAGGTCAATATCACTATTTTATTAAGCCAATCGTCAAAAAATTGATCAATCCAAACCTACTTTTGGCCTTTGTGGCCTGATTTCTAATTTGAGGTGATTTCTGTAAGATTGAACGATCCATACTCACATTTGGTCAACCAGACAGCTCATTATGAGTGTCTTATTGAACCGATCAACCAAAAATTGAGCAATCCAAACTTAATTTTGATCTATGAGATCTGGATTCTAAATTGAGCAAATTGTTCAAAGATTGATTACTCCAAACTCACATTTATTCGAGCAGACAGATCAATATGACTATTTTATTGAGCAGATCGTCAAAAAATTGATTAACCCAAACTTACTTTTGGCTTTCGTGGCCTGATTTCGAATTTGAGCTGATTTTTTCAAGATTGAACAATCCATACTCACATTTGGTTAACCAGACAGCTCAATATGAGTGTCTTATTGAACCGATCATCCAAAAATTGAGCAATATAAACTTAATTTTGACCTATGAGGTTTGACCTCTAAATTAAGCAGGTTGCTCAATGGTTGATCACTCCAAACTCACATTTCCTCGAGCAGACACATCAATATGACTATTTTATTGAGCAGATCGTCAAAAAATTGATTAACCCAAACTTACTTTTGGCTTTTTTGGCCTGATTTCTAATTTGAGCTGATTTTTTTAAGATTGAACAATACACACTCACATTTGGTCAACCAAACAGCACAATATGACTGTCTTATTGAACCAATCATCCAAATATTGAACAATCCAAACTTAATTTTGATCTATGAGATCTGGACTCTAAATTGAGCAAATTGTCCAAAGATTGATCACTCCAAACTCACATTTGCTCAAACAGACAGATCAATATCACTATTTTATTGAGCCGACTGTCAAAAAATCGATAAATTCAAACTTGCTTTTGGCCTGTGTGGCCTGATTTTTAATTTGAGGTGATTTTATTAAGATTGAACAATCCATACAAACATTTAGTCAACCAGACAGCTCAATATGACTACTTATTGAACCGATCATCAAAAAATTGAGCAATCCAAACTTAATTTTGATCTATGAGATCTGACCTCTGAATTGAGCTGATTTCTCAGTCACTATATCTATATATAGATTGTATATGCCATATAAGACTAGTAAAACGTCTTGTGGTGTTTGGGTACACTTTATATCTTTCGTTTGGGGTTTCGTGGTAAATTAAGTACAGTCACTACCCTTACTGACCGTTGCAAACGAGACGACGTTCACCTCCCTTTCCACCAAATGAGCCGCCAAAAATTCGCGCTTGCGCAAACAGCTGCACACAACGCTGAAAACGCCGGTGGCCATCTCTAGCATTAACCGAAATTGTGCCATTATTTGTTACATATTTTATAAATACACGATGACAACATCGATCGTTTGGCGTTTCCTTCCGACCTAATCTTCAAGCCACTATCACTAAATTACTCATGAACGTGTCACTAAAATACCTCGTTTTGAGATTACCTAAACTCTTACTTACGACCATATCTTCAAGCCACTATCACTAAATTACAAAGCAACGTATCACTGAGCTACCTCGTGTCGAGATCATTTAAACTCTTTCCTCCGAAATTATCTTTAAACCACTATCACTAAATTACAAATGAACGTATCACTAAACTATCTCGTCTCGAGATCATTTCAACTCTTCTTTACGACCTAATCTTCAAGCCACTATCACTAAATTACACATGAACCTACCACCAAACTACCTAGTCTCGAGATCACCTAAACTCATTCCTCCTAACTTGTCTTTAAACCACTATCACTAAATTACAAATGAACTGATCACTAAACTATCTCGTCTCGAGATCATTTGAAATCTCCCTTCCGATCTAATCTTCAAGACACACTAAACTACCTCGTCTCGAGATCAACTAAACTCTTTCTTCCGACATTATCTTTAAACCACTATCACTAAATTACAAATGAACATATCACTAAACTACCTCGTTTCGAGATCACTTAAGCTCTTCCTTCTAACCTAATCTTCAAGCCACTATCAATAAATTAGAAATGAACGTATCACTAAACAACTTCCTCGCAAGATCACTTAAGCTCTTCCTTACGATCTAATCTTCAATGCACTATCACCAAATTACAAATGAACGTGTCACTAAACTACCTCGTCCCGAGATCACTTAGACTCTTCCTTCCGACCTAATCTTCAAGCCACTATCACTAAATTAGAAATGAACGTATCACTAAACTACCTCGTCTCGAGATCACTTAGACTCTTCCTTCCAAGCTAATCTTCAAGCCACTATCACTAAATTACAGATGAACGTATCACTAACTTACCTCGTCCCGAGATCACTTAGACTCTTTCTTCCGACCTAATCTTCAAGCCACTATCACTAAATTACAAATGAACATATCACTAAACACCTTCGTCTCGAGATCACTTAAGCTCTTCCTTCCGACCTAATCTTCAAACCACTATCACTAAATTACTAATGAACGTATCACTAAATCACCTCGCATCGATCACTTTGTTTCCAGGTGTTGGAGTACATGGGAATCGGCGACCTGTTCACGCCGCACTCCGACCTGACGGCCCTCACCGAGCAGAAGGTCTCCCTCGGGAGGGCCCTCCACAAGGCGAAGATCGAGGTGAACGAGGAGGGGACGAAGGCGGCCGCCGCGACGGTCCTGTTCACGTTCAGGTCGAGCAGACCCATCGAGCCCGCCAAATTCAAGTGTGATCACCCGTTCATATACGTCATCTACGAGAAGACCCAGAAGGCGGTGATATTCGCCGGGGTCTTCAGGAGGCCCTACTAAGGGTCGTTGGTATCACCCCCCGCTGAGGTGTTTAGTGCTGACGACGAGGACTTTGGTGGGAGAGTATGCGATGGTGATGTTCCAAAGTTGAAGGGGTGTGTATCGCTTTTAGCTGTTACGAGGACGGATGGAACTGTGTTTGTCTTTTTTATGATTACATGTTTTTAATATTATTATTATTTAATTTATGTGTTATTAATGTGTTAAACGAAGCTCGATTAAAGCTAACTGAAATAACTTCTTTAAATTTCATTCCCAAGGACCCAATCAACGACTTTAGTGAGTTTTGTCATCATGTAATTTTGAATATTTTTTTTACATTTGTTTTAATCGTTACACACTGCCACTTCATCCAATCACTATGTCAGGATATTAAATGGACAACTTCAAAACAACTAAATTTGTCAAGAATACTTACAGAAACAAATATAGTGAGTTTTACCAAAATTTGAGTTTCCACACAAATTTATGAATTTTCAAAGCTGCACTTTTTCAACTTTCACATTTTACGTTAATCATCACAACTTCAAATTTTGCTTTTAAAAAGGGCCGAAACTCACTAAAATCTTTAAAAAAACTGTCATAAATATTCCTATAATAATCTTAGTTGAATTTTTTTATGTATTTTTAAACTCAATACAAAATGCCACTTCATCCAATCACTACGTCAGGTTGTTAAATATACATCGATAACTTCAAAACTCCTTCGCCAAAATAGTTGAAACTCACTAAATTTCTCAAGAATACTTACAGAAGCAATTATTGTGAAATTTACTGGAATTTGAGTTTCAATAAAAAATTATGAATTTTTGAGATAACCCTCTTACAACGGTGTAATATTTTACATAAAGCGTCACAACTTCCAAAGTCGTTTTTAAAAAGTACTGAAACTGATTGAAATTATTTAAAAACATTTCCATAAGCATTTATTACTAAATTGTATAATATTCCAAGTTTAAATATTTTTTTATGAATTTTTAAACTCGATACAATCTGCCCCTTCATCCAACAACTGTGGCAAAATTGTTAAATGAACATCATAACTTCAAAATCTCTTCACTAATAGAGTTGAAACTCACTAAACTATCAAAAGATACTTCACTAGGCAAGTGTAGTGAGTTTCTCTAAAATGTGAGTATCAATAACAAAATTATAAATTTTTGAACCTAGAAATAGTGTCAATTTTTATTTAAAGTCTCACAACTTTAAAACGTCTTTATAAAAAGTAATGAAACTGATGAATCTTCTTCAAAATGCCTTAGTACACTACTGTAAGTGAAATTTTAATGTTTTTTAACGGATTTTTAAAATCTTTGCAAATTTCGGCTCCATCCAATCAATATCAGGATGTTGAATGGACACCAAAAACTTCAATACCCCTTAACTAAAAAAGTTTAAAATTATTAAACTTCTCAAGGACACTTCAGTAAATAACTGAAGTGAGTTTTACCAAAATCTGAAATGAAGTACAAAAATTATAAGTTTCTGAACGCAGAAATCGTGGTAAATTTTAACTATACTCGTTCAATACTTCAAAATATTTCAAAAATACTTCAAAATTTCGCTAAAACAGTTGAAACGCACTAGATTTCTAAAGAATATACTTCTAGAAACAATTGTTGTGAGTTTTACTGGAATTTGAGTTTCAATACAAGAATTATGAATTTTTGAGTTTACACTCTTTCAAGTATATAGTACTATTTTACGTAAAGTGTCACAACTTTAAAATTTGTTTTTAAAAATCACTGAAACTCACTATAAGGTCTTAAAATACGCCAGGTAATCATGCAGCAGTTAACTTTACAGTAATCTTAGTTTAATTTGTTTTCCATGAATTTTTAAACTCGATACAAACCGCCACTTCATCCAGTCTATAGGTCAAATTTATAAAATCAACACCGATAACTTCAAAACTTCTTTACCGAAAGAGTTGGAACTCACGAAACTTCCCAAAGATCTTCCAATTGACAATTCTAATAAGTATTGCCAAAATCTGAGTTTCAACACAAAAATTATATATTTTTGAATCTAGAAATCGTGGCAATTTGCAACTACATTCCATTAAATTGTGCAATTTTTACATAAAGCATCACAACTTAAAAACTTCTCTATAATAGTTGCTAAAAATTAGTAAATATCTTTAAATTACTTTACTGAACAATGTTTTTATACTGAATTTTATAATTTTTAGCTTGAATATTTTTTTATGAATTCTTATAATCTGATATTATGAAAATTGTAACTTTATTCAATCACACTCAGGTTTTAGACAAACGCACCCAACTTCAAAACTCCTTCACAAAAAGGACTAAAATCGATCAAAATTGCATATACTGTATACACCAACTATTTATGCGCAAATGATTTAAATATAGCTGAACATTTAAGTGAATATTTTGTATAATAGTGTTACTGAGTAGTTTTGTATTATAAGTAAGGAACTAAAGGTAGGTAAGTATACTATTTCCAAAGTCAATGCAAGATATACAAAATACCCGTCACACTCCCTTTCCAATCTATGAAGAATGCAACATAAAATTTAAATAATTTATTTTTGTTGTAAATGACGTAGTAATCTTGTGTCATGATAACCTGAAATGAGAGGTCAAAATTCGGATTTCCCCAAGACCATGATTAAATCCATCCATTATGCAAACGTTTATTCCGACGCCCGTGGCGACGAATTCAAGAACCTTCGGCGAGTACCGCACAGGCGCTTTCGCGCTAAATGGTACCCACTCTCGCGGTACTCGTTTCCTTGTACGTGACCGCAGACAATAGTACCGCGAGAAACTGCACCCGCAGCACCATCACCCGGTCATATTATGTACAGTTATCGAGCTCGCCGGATACTCGAGACAATAGTACGTACCTTCCCCTTAGTACTCTCGCTCTTGATCGAGGGTACTTCGCAGCAGTGCACCTCGTTCTCCGCTGCGTCAGCCAATAATCGCAATGTCGACCTGTACTCTGCGCAGCAGGAGCTCGCCGTGATCCTATTCAACGCAGTCAACGATGCCGGGAGCAACAGGAACGTGCTGCTCTCGCCGTACTCCGTCTCCCGCTCGCTGCTCGTCGCGTACTTCCTGGCCGGCGGACAGACCGAGAGGTACCTGAAGAAGGTGCTCAGATTAGAGGAAATAGAGGTAAAGGCGTTCAAGCCGAGATTGTCTCGAAGCCAAGATGAACGATCTTGGGGAATTTGTGAGTACTTTGAGGTACTGATTAACTGGTACCGATGATGAACTCTGGTTGTTCGCGACGTGTCTCAATAGGTATTCTCCAATGTCGATCGTTGATTTTGTTTATTCGGATGGGATGGTTAAATTTGAGGCACTTGCTTGTATGTAATCTTTCCCAGCTTTGAGTGTGTAGATAAAGGTAAGGTACATTGAAGGTCGCCTTAAGAACCAGACCGAGAGGTACCTGAAGAAGGTGCTCAGATTAGAGGAAATAGAGGTAAAGGCGTTCAAGCCGAGATTGTCTCAACGTCAAGATGAACGATCTTGGAGAATTTGTGAGTACTTTGAGGTACTGATTAACTAGTAATGATGATGAACTCTGATTGTTCACAACGTGTCTTAATAGGTATTCTCCAATGTCAATCGTTGATTTTGTTTATTCGGATGAGATGGTTAAATTTGAGGCACTTGCTTGTATGTAATATTTCCCAGCTTTGAGTGTGTAGATAAAGGTAAGGTACATTGAAGGTCGCCTTAAGAACCAGACCGAGAGGTACCTGAAGAAGGTGCTCAGATTAGAAGAAATAGAGGTAGGACGTTCAAGCCGAGAGTGGCTCGAAGTCAAAACAAACGATCTTGGAGAATTTGTGAGTACCTTGACGTACTGATTAACTGGTACCGATGATGAACTCGGGTTGTTCGCAACGTGTCTTAATAGGTATTCTCCAATGTCGATCGTTGATTTTGTTTGTTCGGATAGGATGTTTAACTTTGAGGCACTTGCCTGTATGTCATCTTACCCAGCTTTGAGTGTGTAGGTAAAGGTAAAGTACATTGAGGGTCGCCTTAAGAACCAGACCGAGAGGTACCTGAAGAAGGTGCTCAGATTAGAGGAAATAGAGGTGAGGCGTTCAAGCCGAGATTGTCTCAACGTCAAGATGAACGATCTTGGAGAATTTGTGAGTACCTTGAGGTACTGATTCACTGGTACTGATGATGAACTCTGGTTGTTCGCAACGTGTCTCAATAGGTATTCTCCAATGTCGATCGTTGATTTTGTTTGTTCGGATAGGATGTTTAACTTTGAGGCACTTGCCTGTATGTCATCTTACCCAGCTTTGAGTGTGTAGGTAGAGGCAAAGTACATTGAAGGTCGCCTTAAGAACCAGACCGAGAGGTACCTGAAGAAGGTGCTCAGATTAGAGGAAATAGAGGTAGGACGTTCAAGCCGAGAGTGGCTCGAAGTCAAAACAAAAAATCTTGGAGAATTTGTGAGTACCTTGAGGTACTGATTAACTAGTACTGACGATGAACTCTGGTTGATCGAAACGTATCCCAATGTAAGTACATAGTATATAAGATGGCCTGTCCTGTGACAAGTTTTGCTGAGTCATGGTGCTCGCCTCGGTCCTCGGGAGCGGCCACGAACCGGCCGGTGGTCAGTTGTGCCACGCGAAGAATCGCTAATTGATCAGGATGGTCAGGAATAACTGGGGTGGTTAGCAAGAAGTTCGAAGAGACTAATTACTTCTCGAGGGGGTGGGTTTCCGTGACCGCTTCTTGTAGGTGTGAGATGGACGAGTTGTGCCACGTCTGAGTGGTGCCAGACTCACAACAAGTCAGCGACTAGTACCCTGGACACTAGACTTGACAAAAAGGGGGGCGCAAAAAATTAGGCAATATTTTTTCTGTAGGAAATCAATCTCCCGGTCTTGTCTACACTAGTCTGAACCAGACTAACGCATATCTTATGCCAAAAGGGCAAAAATAAAAGGGACCCCACTATGGTACCTTGTGGTACACCAATATCGACAGGATTTATATCACTCCTAATGTGGTTTGATTTGACAATTTGGGATCTATTTGTTAAGTAGTCTTTTAGAACTGCGAGTACTAAGCCCCTGATCCCTAAACCTTCTAGTTTCTTGAAAAGTATTTGATGGTTCACAGTACCAAAAGCTTTTGAAAGGTCAAGAACGACCGTCGCAGGGAGCCTACTTATATCTAAACATCCGTATATCTGTTCAGTAAGAGCAGCAATACTGACCTTCACAGTACTTTAAAAGTACCGATCCATGGTCCAAAATTCCTCCCTGAACTCCTCTCTATGTTCCAGCACAAACACGAACTCTTCGCCGCCTACAAGATCGTCGGGCTCCTCACCAAACTGTCGTCCAGTTCCGGCGGGTACCACCTCGCCAGTAAGCTCTACGTGTCCAGCGAGGTACCGATCAGGGAGTGTGTCCTGGAGCTGTTCCCCTCGGAGCTGGAACGCATCTCCTTCAGGAGCAGCCCGGAGGTGGCGAGGAACGCGATCAACCTGTGGACGGAGAACGCGACGCGACGGGCGATCAGGGACCTCTTCGCCGTCGGTACCATCGATCAGAACACCGACGTGGTGCTGGTCAACGCGGCGTCGCTCGCCGGCGACCTGGAGCACGGGTTCGATAGGAGGTTGACTAGGCTGGAGGCGTTCTACATCAATGATAGTAGGAGGGTCCAGATACATATGATGTACTTGGAAGGAAGATTTAGGCACGGTAAGGTCAATGGGTCGGAACAGGTCGGAACAGGTCGAACAGTCTGAAGGGAAAAGTCTGATAATATTTCTTCGAAGAACGTATAGTTTGGGAGTTATTTGCCAGTTAATAATTCAAAAATATGGAAAATTTCTGAAAAATCACCCTTCTCTGAATTGGACTCGCTAGAAAGCGGCGCTCTAAATAGTAAAGTTTAATAACTTTTTTTCGTAAAACTTATAGTTCGGGAGTTATTAATTCGAAAATTGGGAAAATTTCAAAAACGTCAAACTACATCTATTTAAAAAATTCTAATTTCATATAATACATAACGGCATTATAAAGGAAAAACTCAAATAAAATTTCTTCGTAAAACGTATAGTTCAGGAGTTATTCGCCAGTCAATAATTCAAAAATGTGGAGAATTTCAAAAAAATGAACCTTCTCTGAAATGAAAAGTTGTGATAGTCGCGTTAGAGAACAGCGTTCTATAGAGGAAAGTTCAATAACTTTTTTTTATACAACTTATAGTTCAGGAGTTATTAATTCGAAAATTGGTAAAATGTCGAAAACGTCAACCTACTTCTATTTAAAAAAATCGATTTTACATGATAAAGAACGACGTTCTATGGGAATGAGTCACATGAACTTCCTTCGTCAAAGTTATAGTTCGGGAGTTATTTGCCAGTTAATAATTCAAAAATGTGGGAAATTTCAGAAAAATCAACCTTCTCGGAAATGAAAAGGTCTGATTGGACGCTTTAGAAAATGTCGCTCTAGAGAGAAAAGTTAAATAACTTTTTTTCGTAAAACTTATAGTTCAGGAATTATTAATTCGAAAAATGAGAAAATTTCCACGAACGTCAACCTACTTCTATTTAAAAAAAAAATTGATTTCACGTGATAAAGAACGACGTTCTAGAGGAAAAACTCCAATGAAATTTCTTCGAAAAACGTATAGTTCGGGAGTTATTTGCCAGTTAATAATTGAAAAATATAGAAAATTTCTGAAAAATCAACCTTCTCTGAATTGGACGCGCTAGAAAGCGGCGCTCTAAATAGTAAAGTTAAATAACTTTTTTTCGTAAAACTTATAGTTCGGGAGTTATTAATTCGAAAATTGGAGAAATTTCAAAAACGTCAAACTACATCTATTTAAAAAATTCTAATTTCATATGATACATAACGACATTATAAAGGAAAAACTCAAATAAAATTTCTTCGTAAAACGTATAGTTCAGGAGCTATTTGCCAGTTAATAATTCAAAAATGTGGAGAATTTTAAAAAAATGAACCTTCTCTGATATGAAAAGTTGTGATAGTCGCGTTAGAGAACAGCGTTCTATAGAGGAAAGTTCAATAACTTTTTTTTATACAACTTATAGTTCAGGAGTTATTAATTCGAAAATTGGTAAAATGTCGAAAACGTCAACCTACTTCTATTTAAAAAAATCGATTTTACATGATAAAGAACGACGTTCTATGGGAATGAGTCACATGAACTTCCTTCGTCAAAGTTATAGTTCGGGAGTTATTTGCCAGTTAATAATTCAAAAATGTGGGAAATTTCAGAAAAATCAACCTTCTCGGAAATGAAAAGGTCTGATTGGACGCTTTAGAAAATGTCGCTCTAGAGAGAAAAGTTAAATAACTTTTTTTCGTAAAACTTATAGTTCAGGAATTATTAATTCGAAAAATGAGAAAATTTCCACGAACGTCAACCTACTTCTATTTAAAAAAAAAATTGATTTCACGTGATAAAGAACGACGTTCTAGAGGAAAAACTCCAATGAAATTTCTTCGAAAAACGTATAGTTCGGGAGTTATTTGCCAGTTAATAATTGAAAAATATAGAAAATTTCTGAAAAATCAACCTTCTCTGAATTGGACGCGCTAGAAAGCGGCGCTCTAAATAGTAAAGTTAAATAACTTTTTTTCGTAAAACTTATAGTTCGGGAGTTATTAATTCGAAAATTGGAGAAATTTCAAAAACGTCAAACTACATCTATTTAAAAAATTCTAATTTCATATGATACATAACGACATTATAAAGGAAAAACTCAAATAAAATTTCTTCGTAAAACGTATAGTTCAGGAGCTATTTGCCAGTTAATAATTCAAAAATGTGGAGAATTTTAAAAAAATGAACCTTCTCTGATATGAAAAGTTGTGATAGTCGCGTTAGAGAACAGCGTTCTATAGAGGAAAGTTCAATAACTTTTTTTTATACAACTTATAGTTCAGGAGTTATTAATTCGAAAATTGGGAAAATGTCGAAAACGTCAACCTACTTCTATTTAAAAAAAAACGATTTCACATGATAAAGAACGACGTTCTATGGGAAAAAGTCACATGAACTTCCTTCGTAAAACTTATAGTTTGGGAGTTATTTGCCAGTTAATAATGAAAAATGTGGAAAATTTCAGAAAAATCAACCTTCTTTGAAATGAAAAGTTCTGATTGAACGCGTTAGAAAACGGCGCTTTAGAGAGAAAAGTTCAATAACTTTTTTTCATACAACTTATAGTTCAGGAGTTATTAATTCGAAACTTGAGGAGAATTTCAAAAACGTCAAACTACATCTATTTAAAAAATTCTAATTTCATATAATACATAACGACATTATAAAGGAAAAACTCAAATAAAATTTCTTCGTAAAACGTATAGTTCAGGAGTTATTCGCCAGTCAATAATTCAAAAATGTGGAAAATTTCAAAAAAATGAACCTTCTCTGAAATGAAAAGTTGTGATAGTCGCGTTAGAGAACAGCGTTCTATAGAGGAAAGTTCAACAACTTTTTTCATACAACTTATAGTTCAGGAGTTATTAATTCGAAAATTGGGGAAATTTCGAAAAGGTCAACCTTCTTCTATTTAAAAAAAAAAAACGATTTTACATGATAAAGAACGACGTTCTATGGGAATGAGTCACATGAACTTCCTTCGTCAAAGTTATAGTTCGGGAGTTATTTGCCAGTTAATAATTCAAAAATGTGGGAAATTTCAGAAAAATCAACCTTCTCGGAAATGAAAAGGTCTGATTGGACGCTTTAGAAAATGTCGCTCTAGAGAGAAAAGTTAAATAACTTTTTTTCGTAAAACTTATAGTTCAGGAATTATTAATTCGAAAAATGAGAAAATTTCCACGAACGTCAACCTACTTCTATTTAAAAAAAAAATTGATTTCACGTGATAAAGAACGACGTTCTAGAGGAAAAACTCCAATGAAATTTCTTCGAAAAACGTATAGTTCGGGAGTTATTTGCCAGTTAATAATTGAAAAATATAGAAAATTTCTGAAAAATCAACCTTCTCTGAATTGGACGCGCTAGAAAGCGGCGCTCTAAATAGTAAAGTTAAATAACTTTTTTTCGTAAAACTTATAGTTCGGGAGTTATTAATTCGAAAATTGGAGAAATTTCAAAAACGTCAAACTACATCTATTTAAAAAATTCTAATTTCATATGATACATAACGACATTATAAAGGAAAAACTCAAATAAAATTTCTTCGTAAAACGTATAGTTCAGGAGCTATTTGCCAGTTAATAATTCAAAAATGTGGAGAATTTTAAAAAAATGAACCTTCTCTGATATGAAAAGTTGTGATAGTCGCGTTAGAGAACAGCGTTCTATAGAGGAAAGTTCAATAACTTTTTTTTATACAACTTATAGTTCAGGAGTTATTAATTCGAAAATTGGTAAAATGTCGAAAACGTCAACCTACTTCTATTTAAAAAAATCGATTTTACATGATAAAGAACGACGTTCTATGGGAATGAGTCACATGAACTTCCTTCGTCAAAGTTATAGTTCGGGAGTTATTTGCCAGTTAATAATTCAAAAATGTGGGAAATTTCAGAAAAATCAACCTTCTCGGAAATGAAAAGGTCTGATTGGACGCTTTAGAAAATGTCGCTCTAGAGAGAAAAGTTAAATAACTTTTTTTCGTAAAACTTATAGTTCAGGAATTATTAATTCGAAAAATGAGAAAATTTCCACGAACGTCAACCTACTTCTATTTAAAAAAAAAATTGATTTCACGTGATAAAGAACGACGTTCTAGAGGAAAAACTCCAATGAAATTTCTTCGAAAAACGTATAGTTCGGGAGTTATTTGCCAGTTAATAATTGAAAAATATAGAAAATTTCTGAAAAATCAACCTTCTCTGAATTGGACGCGCTAGAAAGCGGCGCTCTAAATAGTAAAGTTAAATAACTTTTTTTCGTAAAACTTATAGTTCGGGAGTTATTAATTCGAAAATTGGAGAAATTTCAAAAACGTCAAACTACATCTATTTAAAAAATTCTAATTTCATATGATACATAACGACATTATAAAGGAAAAACTCAAATAAAATTTCTTCGTAAAACGTATAGTTCAGGAGCTATTTGCCAGTTAATAATTCAAAAATGTGGAGAATTTTAAAAAAATGAACCTTCTCTGATATGAAAAGTTGTGATAGTCGCGTTAGAGAACAGCGTTCTATAGAGGAAAGTTCAATAACTTTTTTTTATACAACTTATAGTTCAGGAGTTATTAATTCGAAAATTGGGAAAATGTCGAAAACGTCAACCTACTTCTATTTAAAAAAAAACGATTTCACATGATAAAGAACGACGTTCTATGGGAAAAAGTCACATGAACTTCCTTCGTAAAACTTATAGTTTGGGAGTTATTTGCCAGTTAATAATGAAAAATGTGGAAAATTTCAGAAAAATCAACCTTCTTTGAAATGAAAAGTTCTGATTGAACGCGTTAGAAAACGGCGCTTTAGAGAGAAAAGTTCAATAACTTTTTTTCATACAACTTATAGTTCAGGAGTTATTAATTCGAAACTTGAGGAGAATTTCAAAAACGTCAAACTACATCTATTTAAAAAATTCTAATTTCATATAATACATAACGACATTATAAAGGAAAAACTCAAATAAAATTTCTTCGTAAAACGTATAGTTCAGGAGTTATTCGCCAGTCAATAATTCAAAAATGTGGAAAATTTCAAAAAAATGAACCTTCTCTGAAATGAAAAGTTGTGATAGTCGCGTTAGAGAACAGCGTTCTATAGAGGAAAGTTCAACAACTTTTTTCATACAACTTATAGTTCAGGAGTTATTAATTCGAAAATTGGGGAAATTTCGAAAAGGTCAACCTACTTCTATTTAAAAAAAAAAAACGATTTTACATGATAAAGAACGACGTTCTATGGGAATGAGTCACATGAACTTCCTTCGTCAAAGTTATAGTTCGGGAGTTATTTGCCAGTTAATAATTCAAAAATTTGGGAAATTTCAGAAAAATCAACCTTCTCGGAAATGAAAAGGTCTGATTGGACGCTTTAGAAAATGTCGCTCTAGAGAGAAAAGTTAAATAACTTTTTTTCGTAAAACTTATAGTTCAGGAATTATTAATTCGAAAAATGAGAAAATTTCCACGAACGTCAACCTACTTCTATTTAATAAAAAAATTGATTTCACGTGATAAAGAACGACGTTCTAGAGGAAAAACTCCAATGAAATTTCTTCGAAAAACGTATAGTTCGGGAGTTATTTGCCAGTTAATAATCGAAAAATATGGAAAATTTCTGAAAAATCAACCTTCTCTGAATTGGACGCGCTAGAAAGCGGCGCTCTAAATAGTAAAGTTAAATAACTTTTTTTCGTAAAACTTATAGTTCGGGAGTTATTAATTCGAAAATTGGGGAAATTTCAAAAACGTCAAACTACATCTATTTAAAAAATTCTAATTTCATATGATACATAACAACATTATAAAGGAAAAACTCAAACAAAATTTCTTCGTAAAACGTATAGTTCAGGAGCTATTTGCCAGTTAATAATTCAAAAATGTGGAAAATTTTAAAAAAAATGAACCTTCTCTGAAATGAAAAGTGATAGTCGCGTTAGAGAACAGCGTTCTATAGAGGAAAGTTCAATAACTTTTTTTTATACAACTTATAGTTCAGGAGTTATTAATTCGAAAATTGGGAAAATTTCGAAAACGTCAACCTACTTCTATTTAAAAAAAATCGATTTTACATGATAAAGAACGACGTTCTATGGGAAAGAGTCACATGAACTTCCTTCGTAAAACTTATAGTTTGGGAGTTATTTGCCAGTTAATAATTGAAAAATGTGGAAAATATCAGAAAACTCAACCTTCTTTGAAATGAAAAGTTCTGATTGGACGCGTTAGAAAACGGCGCTCTAGAGAGAAAAAGTTAAATAACTTTTTTTTTTCGTAAAACTTATAGTTCAGGAATTATTAATTCAAAAATATGGAAAATTTCTGAAAAATCAGCCTTCTCTGAATTGGACGCGCTAGAAAGCGGCACTCTAAATAGAAAAGTTAAATAACTTTTTTTCGTAGAACTTATAGTTCGGGAGTTATTAATTCGAAAATTGGAAAAATTTCAAAAACGTCAAACTACATCTATTTAAAAAATTCTAATTTCATATGATACATAACGACATTATAAAGGAAAAACTCAAATAAAATTTCTTCGTAAAACGTATAGTTCAGGAGCTATTTGCCAGTTAATAATTCAAAAATGTGGAGAATTTTAAAAAAATGAACCTTCTCTGATATGAAAAGTTGTGATAGTCGCGTTAGAGAACAGCGTTCTATAGAGGAAAGTTCAATAACTTTTTTTTATACAACTTATAGTTCAGGAGTTATTAATTCGAAAATTGGGAAAATGTCGAAAACGTCAAGCTACTTCTATTTAAAAAAAATCGATTTTACATGATAAAGAACGACGTTCTATGGGAATGAGTCACATGAACTTCCTTCGTAAAACTTATAGTTTGGGAGTTATTTGCCAGTTAATAATGAAAAATGTGGAAAATTTCAGAAAAATCAACCTTCTTTGAAATGAAAAGTTCTGATTGAACGCGTTAGAAAACGGCGCTTTAGAGAGTTAAAAGTTAAATAACTTTTTTTCGTAAAACTTATAGTTCAGGAATTATTAATTCGAAAAATGAGAAAATTTCCACGAACGTCAACCTACTTCTATTTAAAAAAAAATGATTTCACGTGATAAAGAACGACGTTCTAGAGGAAAAACTCAAATGAAATTTCTTCGAAAAACGTATAGTTCGGGAGTTATTTGCCAGTTAATAATTGAAAAATATGGAAAATTTCTGAAAAATCACCCTTCTCTGAATTGGACTCGCTAGAAAGCGGCGCTCTAAATAGTAAAGTTAAATAACTTTTTTTCGTAAAACTTATAGTTCGGGAGTTATTAATTCGAAAATTGGGAAAATTTCAAAAACGTCAAACTACATCTATTTAAAAAATTCCAATTTCATATAATACATAACGACATTATAAAGGAAAAACTCAAATAAAATTTCTTCGTAAAACGTATAGTTCAGGAGTTATTTGGCAGTTAATAATTCAAAAATGTGGAAAATTTTAAAAAAATGAACCTTCTCTGAAATGAAAAGTTGTGATAGTCGCGTTAGAGAACAGCGTTCTATAGAGGAAAGTTCAATAACTTTTTTTTATACAACTTATAGTTCAGGAGTTATTAATTCGAAAATTGGGAAAATTTCGAAAAGGTCAACATAATTCTATTTAAAAAAATTCGATTTTACATGATAAAGAACGACGTTCTATGGGAAAAAGTCACATGAACTTCCTTCGTAAAACTTATAGTTTGGGAGTTATTTGCCAGTTAATGATGAAAAATGTGGAAAATATCAGAAAACTCAACCATCTTTGAAATGAAAAGTTCTGATTGGACGCGTTAGAAAACGGCGCTTTAGAGAGAAAAGTTAAATAACTTTTTTTCATACAACTTATAGTTCAGGAGTTATTAATTCGAAACTTGGGGAGAATTTCAAAAACGTCAAACTACATCTATTTAAAAAATTCTAATTTCATATAATACATAACGACATTATAAAGGAAAAACTCAAATAAAATTTCTTCGTAAAACGTATTGTTCAGGAGCTATTCGCCAGTCAATAATTCAAAAATGTGGAAAATTTCAAAAAAATGAACCTTCTCTGAAATGAAAAGTTGTGATAGTCGCGTTAGAGAACAGCGTTCTATAGAGGAAAGTTCAATAACTTTTTTCATACAACTTATAGTTCAGGAGTTATTAATTCGAAAATTGGGAAAATTTCGAAAAGGTCAACCTAATTCTATTTAAAAAAAAAATCGATTTTACATGATAAAGAACGACGTTCTATGGGAAAGAGTCACATGAATTTCCTTCGTAAAACTTATAGTTTGGGAGTTATTTGCCAGTTAATAATGAAAAATGTGGAAAATTTCAGAAAAATCAACTTTCTCTCAATTGAAAAGTTCTGATTGGACGCTTTAGAAAACGGCGCTTTAGAGAGAAAAGTTCAATAACTTTTTTTCATATAACGTATATTTCAGGAGTTATTAATTCGAAAATTGGGGAGAATTTCAAAAACGTCAAACTACATCTATTTAAAAAATTCTAATTTCATATAATACATAACGACATTATAAAGGAAAAACTCAAATAAAATTTCTTCGTAAAACGTATAGTTCAGGAGTTATTCGCCAGTCAATAATTCAAAAATGTGGAAAATTTCAAAAAAATGAACCTTCTCTGAAATGAAAAGTTGTGATAGTCGCGTTAGAGAACAGCGTTCTATAGAGGAAAGTTCAATAACTTTTTTTTCATACAACTTATAGTTCAGGAGTTATTAATTCGAAAATTGGGAAAATTTCGAAAACGTCAACCTACTTCTATTTAAAAAAATCTAATTTCACATGATAAAGAACGACGTTCTATGGGAAAGAGTCACATGAACTTCCTTCGTAAAACTTATAGTTTGGGAGTTATTTGCCAGTTAATAATTGAAAAATGTGGAAAAGTTCAGAAAAATCAACTTTCTCTCAATTGAAAAGTTCTCAATGGACGCATTAGAAAATGGTGCTCTAAATAGAAAAGTTAAATAACTTTTTTTCATAAAACTTATAGTTCGGGAGTTATTAATTCGAAAATTGGGAAAATTTCGATAGACGTCAACCTACTTCTATTTAAAAAAAATTGATTTCACATGATAAAGAACGACGTTCTAAAGGAAAGAGTTAAATTAAATTTCTTCGAAGAACGTATAGTTTGGGAGTTATTTGCCAGTTAATAATTCAAAAATGTGGGAAATTTCAGAAAAATCAACCTTCTCTGAATTGAAAAGTTCTAATTGGACGCGTTAGAAATTGGCGGTCTAAAGAGAAAAGTTAAATGACAGTTTTTCGTAAAACTTATAAGTTTTAAACTTATAAACTTATACTAGTTCGAAAACTGGGAAAATCTCGAAAACGTCAACCTACTTCGATTTAAAGAAAATCGACTTCACATGATAAAGAACGACATTCTAAACGAAGGAGTCAAATTAAATTCTAAAAACGTATGGTTCGGGAGTTATTAATTCGAAATTATGAAAAATTTCTAAAAACCAATCTTCTCTGAATAGAAAATCTCTGTTTTCTGGCGTTCTAAATAGAAAAAAGCTTCTGGCGTTCATAAAAACCACCCCTGATAGATATTACTTTAACTACCAATACTTGACTCATTCTATTTTAGGTATCTCGGAAACTTTTCGCGCCCACATCCTAGAAATGCCTTACAAGGAGGACGACCTCAGTTTGTACGTTCTACTGCCGCCATTCTCCGACACGAGCGCAATTTCGTTCATTTTGCAAAGCCTCACCACAGAAAACCTCAGAAAACTCTTCGACGGCGTCGACCTAACCCCCAAAACTGTCCAGGTGGGGTTCCCGAAGCTCAGAACGCAGAGCACCGTACAGCTAACACCGGTAAATCCATAGAATCGTAGAGGAGACAGAATCGTAGAAGATAGAATCGTAGAAAATAGAATCGAAGCCATTTGGTATTGTATTGTATTTCCCACCGACCAGCCCGAAACGCACCAATCTGCCCCTTGTTCAGATTTCTTCTTAGTACCTGTTTTTCTCTGTGCAGATCTTCGAGTCGCTCGTCGTTGGAAATTTCTTCGAATCGAACGCCGATTTCAGGCATTTAAGGCAACTGGCAG
The DNA here is from genome assembly GCA_946251905.1 of Cryptocephalus moraei. Classification (NCBI taxonomy): domain Eukaryota; kingdom Metazoa; phylum Arthropoda; class Insecta; order Coleoptera; family Chrysomelidae; genus Cryptocephalus; species Cryptocephalus moraei. The sequence goes on along the minus strand of OX276464.1, from coordinate 18,292,206 downwards.
GCGATGGGATGTCCGTCGGGCAAGGGATCCACAAGGCTGCCATAGAGATATCCGAGCAAAGCGAGAACACCACCACCAAGCTGACGGACGATAAGGGCGTCGCCAGATTTATATGCAACCATCCCTTCGTTTACGTCGTTTACAGCAAGAAGACGCACGGGGTAATGTTCATGGGGATAGTTCGAAATCCTGTACTGTAGTGATTTGTACCTACTTTCCGTTTGTATGTATAGAACTTGTGACTAGGAAGCGTAAACGAATTTTCGAAATGTAACGAACTAACTGTGAGAGCAATCGAGATTGCTAACATTGGTTCAAACTGACTGACATTATATTTGTGAATTGATGAAAAGTGTGGTGATTTTACTAGTATATCAATTTAGATAATGGAATGGAAACTTATACAGATTCGATTTTTAAGCCTAATGCGGCGCACTTTTGGAAAAAAGTCACAAAGGGGTTTATCTAAGTTTTCCATCTTAAAGGTCACAGTGATACTAACTGCACGAATTTCAATATCAAATTCCAATGAAAGTGGTGGGTTTAAGATCTCTGTATGTAACCCGCTAAACCTAAAATTTTCGAGATATTTGAATTTCTTACGAAACCAATTTTACTAGGTACTACAAACAGCTAAAGATTTTTTCCTCGACACTTCTTGTTCTTAGGCCTAAGAAGAATACCTCGTCGATATTCTGACTATCGATGCATTTCTTAGATGAAATGTTTGCACTTCGCACAGTACCGAATTTGTAATAATATCGAAATTTGAAACATTTTTCAAAGACAAAGAAAATCGAAAAAGTAATCAATTTCGCTTAAGAAACAGGACATATTGCAGAAACATAATAAATTTGTCTTGTCTTGTCTTTCTGTTAGCATCTCTTTTTGCTGTCAGGGCTAATTGGACAGTTTAACGTAGTCTCCGAACCAGTGATATGTTAAAGAGGGGATATGACCCGGAGAGGTTGTGCACGGGCATAGGTCGGCCATATTGCTCACTGCGCTTTGTCAAACTTTTATTGTCACTGGATTGTGATATTTTTCGGAGTTTTTGGTGTTTATGTTAACTTCTACACTGCGTTTACATTTACAAGTAATGGCTTCATGTGTGATACGACGTAGCTGTACGAGCAACGGACGCATAGACAAGAAGGATCTCACTGGAAATACTGGAATCACTTTTCATAGGTTAGTTTCAACATTGTACAGAGTTGTATTCAAGAAAATTTACTTGTACATTTCTGACTGCATTTAGTTTTGAAAAATTACTTTTTAAATACACCTTTTATGTATTATATTGTCTTTATTATTATTGTGAAGAAATGATTTACAAATAATATTGTATTAATGAAATAAATCTGTTTGAGAATGAAAGTTGTATTATTATGATTTTTAATTTAAATCCGGACCTGACATTTCGCCATATTGGAACTAGCGAAAGACACGCCTACCAGGCCCACTTTCTTATGTTAAAACTAGCCATTGTGTCATATCCCTAACCTAACATATCACTGCTCCGAACCATGGTGTTATAGCTGTTATAGCCGTTAGGCAACCAACAATTCAGCATAAAAATAATATGGAAATGTCCAACTTAATGTATTTTATATGCTTATTTTAAAGGGAGAATTCATAAAGCGTTAAAACAGTTAACAACGTTAATGTTAACTTAACGTTATAACTATTTATTACAATGAGTTTATAAAAATACAGGTTTCATCGGTTAGGCAACCAACATATCACTCAACACAATGTTTGAATACCTGAATTTGTACACAATAAATAATACTTTAAACTTAAACCACGACTCTTTATGAATCATAACTCAATCATTTTTCGCAGCTAATATCAACTAAACATGCTAAATTCATTGTTTCCAAATTCATAAATTCCTGGAGGAGTTCAATGCAATGTCAATCAGATCATTGACATTAACCTAGTATCCTTGGCGTCGTGAAATTTCTAGAAAAGCCGGGAAAAGTATGGAAATTACTGGAAATTCTGAATTAACGACGTTTCGAAACGATGATTAACGTGTCAACGGGAGCATTAACGTCATTTTGAGGGGAAAATGGAGAGGGGTTGTTGTCAAGCATGCTTTTGTTTGGAGTTATTGATTTGCTCTTGTTAGAAACAATAAAAGGAAGTACCTATCTTATGGGACGTTTATTGTAATATTAGAGAATATTAAAGGTAATATACGAAATCATGGGGTATAGAAATGTATTTTAAATGCTATCATGCGTATATGTATAATGGAAAAAAAGTATGTGTGTATAGGGGTTGATTTCGTTAAATAGCTTATAAATTATTTAACGAAATCATGTATCAATCGTATAGACACATATTGGGTGTGTGGAGGTACACATCTACATTTAACGTTAGTGTCTTTCGTAATACGTTCGATTATAACGAGGAGCAAAGGCGTAACGTCCCAATATCAAGCGAGTTTTAACGAAATACACGCTTAACCTACCCCAGAATCGCACTTGAATCGTGCTGAATCCATCACCACACTCGCCTAAAACTTTCACACCAAAATCATATCCGAATCGCCTCGAAACCCTCCGCGACGAATTCGAATTTTCGCGCCCGCCGCGCCGGAAGTAGAGAGAGACGGAGCGACCGTTCCAGGCGGTTATCGAACATTCCCGCGCTTCGATTCGCTTCCACGGCCTTCTAGAATGTTCTCGAACGCGGATGACGTGACGCGTCTATAAAAGCCGGCGACAAATGCCGATCGCGTCATAAGTGATACGAACGGCGAATAGTTCGGAGCAGCTGAGCTTTTCCAAGTTTTCCAGTGCGATTTTCCCAAGCGATTTCCACAGCGAGTTCAGTCAAGTGGCGAGCGTTTCGATTATTTCGGAATCTTCGAGCGAGAAGTTCGTTTAAAGGTAAGTTGTGTTGGGTTTTCGTCGATTTTGAGGTTATATCGGTTGGGTTTTGCACGCGGTCAGTGTTTGCGAATAGTGTAATTTCGAGCTTCTGGATCTAAATTGTCGGTTTTTCGAGACCTAATTGCAGGTTCGTGGTCCCAAAATGGCCGCCGGAAGGGCACGTGGAAACTGCAAATAATGCCTTCCATTTTTGTTTCAATTCATGCTACGTGGGTTTTCACAAAAGTCTGGAGGATCCCAGACCTTTTATTCGATTGTATATGTTCCCGTTCGCTTAAGAAATTTCTTCCTCTTCAGCAGTTATCCATCCACTGCAAAATGTACCTGCTACTATTCCAGAACATTCTTCAGTATCTTCTGGCAATTCGAGGTAATTCCCTAAGAACTTTTAATTCTTCCTGTTCAGACGTTATCCATTTACTGCAAGATGTACTATTCCTACTATTCCAGAATGTTCTTCGGTGTCTCCAGGCAGTTCAAGCTATTTCCTTAAGAAAATTCTTCCTCTTTAGCCGTTATCCATCCATTGTAAGATGTACTATTCCTGCTATTCCAAAACGTTCTTCAGTATTTCCAGGCAATTTGAGCTAATTCCTTGTTTAATTCTTCCTCTTCAGCCGTTATCCATCCGCTGCAAGATGTACTTCCTACTATTCCAGAACGTTCTTCAGTATCTCCAATAAGTTGGAGCTGATTCCTTAAGAACATTTAATTTTTCCCCTTTGGACGTTATCCATCTACTGTAAGATGTACTTCCTTGTGATTCCAGAATGTTCTACTATACCTTAAGACAATTTGAGCTAATTCCTTAAGAACGTTAAATTCTTTCTTCATCCATTATCTGTTCACTGCAAGATGTACTATTTCTACTATTCCAGAATGTTCTTCGGTGTCTCCAGGCAGTTCAAGCTATTTCCTTAAGAATGTTTAATTCTTCCTCTTCAGCCGTTATCCATCCGCTGCAAGATGTACTTCCTACTATTCCAGAACGTTCTTCGGTATCTCCAATAAGTTTGAGCTGATTCCTTAAGAACATTTAATTTTTCCCCTTTGGACGTTATCCATCTACTGTAAGATGTACTTCCTTGTGATTTCAGAATGTTCTACTATACCTTAAGACAATTTGAGCTAATTCCTTAAGAACGTTAAATTCTTTCTCTTCATCCATTATCCATTCACTGCAAGATGTACTATTTCTACTATTCCAGAATGTTCTTCGGTGTCTCCAGGCAGTTCAAGCTAATTCCTTACGAATGTTTAATTCTTCCCCTTCAACCGTTATCCATCCATTGCAAGATGTACTATTCCTGCTATTCCAGAATGTTCTTCAGTATTTCCAGGCAATTCGAGCTAATTCCTTTTTTAATTCTCCCTCTTCAGCTGTTATTCATCATATGTACATCCTACTATTCCAAAACATACTTCGGTATGTCAAGCCAATTTGACCTAATTCCTTAAGAGCGTTTAATTCTTCCTCCTGTTCAGCCGTTATCCATCCACTGCAAGATGTACTTCGTACTATTCCAGAACGTTCTTCAGTATCTCAAGACAATTCGAGCTAATTCCTTAAGAACGTTTAATCATATTTTAGCTTTACACATCCACTGCAATATATAGGCCTCTCAATATTTTCTAATCCTGCAACACTGTATTCTGTGTACTAGAGTAGAGGAGAGAGCTGGATGTTTTCTCGATGATGTCATGGTTTCCTTGTTTCTAATGTAGTTGCGAAGGCTGATGACCGTCATTGCTCTTTCCATATCTCTAACCTGTAGCCTGTTGTCTCACCTTCACTACATCAAAACCGTTTGTCATGACAGGCAAAATACATTCATCGAAATCATCTATTTTTAGGCTGTTTGGAATTTTGTTCTTGAATGTATAGTACATTCTTCCGAAAGCTGTCGATCCCAGTTTCAGCCTAGTCGAAATTTCACTTATTTGTCTTTTACCGAGACCCAAATATATATATTTTGACATTTTCGATTCTTTGCCCATTGACGGTAAAGTCTGTCTGTTTCGCTTGTCGCATGAACTTTTGATTGTCTCGAAACAACATATCTGATGTAGTAATCCTTGTTCCAGATGCCTGAAGAGAACCAGAATGGCGAGGTGGAGACCTTCGCCTTCCAGGCGGAGATCGCCCAGCTGATGAGCCTGATCATCAACACGTTCTACTCGAACAAGGAGATCTTCCTCAGGGAGCTGATCTCCAACTCGTCGGACGCCCTCGACAAGATCCGTTACCAGTCGCTGACGAACCCGGCGTGCCTCGAGAGCGGCAAGGACCTCCACATCAAGATCATCCCGAACAAGAGCGAGGGCACGCTGACCATCATCGATACCGGCATCGGCATGACGAAGGCCGACCTGGTCAACAACCTCGGCACGATCGCCAAGTCGGGCACGAAGGCGTTCATGGAGGCGCTGCAGGCCGGTGCGGACATCAGCATGATCGGCCAGTTCGGCGTCGGCTTCTACTCCGCCTACCTTGTCGCCGATAAGGTGACGGTCGTCTCGAAGCACAACGACGACGAGCAGTACGTGTGGGAGTCCTCGGCCGGCGGCAGCTTCACCATCCGACCGGACCACGGCGAACCGTTGGGCCGCGGCACCAAGATCGTCCTCCACATCAAGGAGGACCAGACCGACTTCCTGGAGGAGTCGAAGATCAAGGAGATCGTCAAGAAGCACTCGCAGTTCATCGGCTACCCGATCAAGCTCCTCGTCGAGAAGGAGCGCGAGAAGGAACTGAGCGAGGACGAGGCCGAAGAAGAGAAGAAGGAAGGCGAGGAGGAAGACCCCGAAAAGCCCAAGATCGAAGACGTCGGCGAGGACGAGGACGAAGACTCCAAAGAGAAGAAAAAGAAGAAGAAGAAAACCATCAAGGAGAAGTACACTGAAGATGAGGAACTGAACAAGACCAAACCGATCTGGACTAGGAACCCAGACGACATCACCCAGGAGGAGTACGGCGAGTTCTACAAGTCACTCACCAACGACTGGGAGGACCACCTCGCCGTGAAACACTTCAGTGTCGAGGGTCAGCTCGAGTTCCGCGCCCTGCTGTTCGTACCGCGCCGAGTGCCCTTCGACCTCTTCGAGAACAAGAAACGCAAGAACAACATCAAGCTATACGTCCGTCGGGTGTTCATCATGGACAACTGCGAGGACCTCATCCCCGAGTACCTGAACTTCATCAAGGGCGTGGTCGACTCCGAGGACCTACCGCTCAACATCTCCCGTGAAATGCTGCAACAGAACAAGATCCTGAAAGTCATCCGTAAGAATCTCGTCAAGAAGTGCTTGGAACTGTTCGAGGAGCTGTCCGAGGACAAGGACGGCTACAAGAAGTTCTACGAGCAGTTCTCGAAGAACCTGAAGCTCGGCATCCACGAGGACTCTCAGAACAGGGCGAAGTTGGCGGACCTGTTGAGGTACCACACCTCGGCCTCTGGCGACGAGGCATGCTCTCTCAAAGACTACGTCAGCCGCATGAAGGAGAACCAGAAGCACATCTACTTCATCACCGGCGAGAACAAGGAACAGGTGGCGCACTCCGCCTTCGTCGAACGCGTCAAGAAGCGTGGATTCGAAGTCGTGTACATGACTGAGCCGATCGACGAGTACGTCGTGCAGCAGTTGAAGGAGTACGACGGTAAACCGTTGGTCTCCGTTACCAAAGAAGGCCTCGAACTGCCAGAGGACGAAGAAGAGAAGAAGAAACGCGAGGAGGACAAGGCGAAATTCGAGGGGCTCTGCAAGGTGATGAAGAGCATCCTCGACAACAAGGTGGAGAAGGTGGTCGTGTCGAACCGCCTCGTCGAATCCCCCTGCTGCATCGTCACATCGCAGTACGGCTGGACGGCGAACATGGAACGTATCATGAAGGCGCAGGCGTTGCGCGACACCTCGACCATGGGTTACATGGCGGCCAAGAAGCACCTCGAGATCAACCCGGACCATCCGATCATCGAGAACCTGAGGCAGAAGGCTGAGGCGGACAAGAACGACAAGGCCGTCAAGGATCTCGTCATCCTACTGTTCGAGACGGCCCTCCTCAGCTCCGGGTTCACCCTGGACGAGCCGCAGGTGCACGCCAGCAGGATCTACAGGATGATCAAGTTGGGTCTGGGCATCGACGAGGAGGAGGCGATGCTGACTGATGAGGCGCCTGCCGGGGACGCTCCGGCCGCGGAGGCTGGCGACGCCGAGGACGCGTCCAGGATGGAGGAGGTGGATTAAGTTAATCCCTCGGGACGTTAACGATGTGTTCTTTAATTCCAGTTTTTTTTTGTACTTTTATTTTCTATTATTTTTTTTATATAGGATGAGTACATTTTTCGTGAGATGAGTAGGAACAGTATTTAATTTATTTTAGAACAGGCTGTGTAGAATGTGAGACCATTTTCTGCGAGTGTTCAATAAAGAGATGTTCTTAAACTTTTGTTTTAGTTCATCTGGGGTGGTATTAGGGGATGATTCTCAAGTATTTCTTAACTAAGATTTTTCTTAAGTTACATATGAAGAGCGAATGTTCATTTGGTATGATCTCCAAATTAGTAGTAAATGAAGTTAAACACATTGTCCTCAGTCTTATATTTTTACTCAAAAACTATGAATATATTATCTATGTGTAGCCATCTATCAGGCGATAGCTACATATGGAGGTTCGCTTGATTTCAACGAAATGGCGCTGCCTCTATTTAGTTCTTAATCGAACTCCACCTTGCACGAGGCAGCGCAATCTCGTCGAAATCACGTAAACCTTCATATGAAGCCATCTCTAAATGTATAAATGTAAGAGAAACCTTTACTAAGGAGAGATTATGAATGCTATTGATTACGAAAAACATTTCACTTGAAAAATACTTATTTTGTTTCATTTGTCCTAAGGAAGTTTTCTACAAACTGACTTGAGCACCCATTTAAGTACAGAAAAATCTTAAGAAACATTTCTGAATACCACCCTTAACCTTGTTACAGGAAGATTTGAGACAGTTCTTTATTAGATCATTGAAATTAAAACTTTAAAAACAGTAACCATAACTTTCTAAAATACATATGACGACACCACAAATAATGGAATTGCAAATTTCCAAAAGATGATTTCGATATCCGTAGCACTATAGTATAGTAATTATATAAAATATATAGATATTCGTAGTTATTATTACGAGTTGTAGACCCATAACAATGGTACCGGCATATAACCAAAGTTTAGAGATCTAATGAGATAGTTGGGACACTCTTTTGAGCTCTGTCGAATAAGGCCACTACTTTTATTACTACCATATCTATATTAGATATCTCGAACCACCCCGAATGAAGGGAAATTCGCAAAAAAGGACCTCCCTCACTTAAAATCCTCACCAAGATATAAAAATTGGATTTTATCTACTTTGCGTTACTAATGATCTCATTATTACATCGAAAGTAGTGTAATAATATTCATATTATTACACTACTTTTAATAACTTTTAGTTTTGTTAAATTGGTACATCAGCCTGTCACATAGACGTGCGTAGACGTCACGGTTAAATTATTAGTATTTCAATAAATTTCTTGAGCAGCTTTGCGTATTTCTGGAGGTGAACAGGTCAATTCTACATTTTTGTCTTCCATTTCGAGCACGTAAGTAAATAGTTATTGAATTTGTCGTAGGGCTACTAGATTTTCGAATTCAAATACGAAACGTCAATGTCAGTGTAACCAACCCACGCAAAATTCCCTAGTGTAATACGAAAACTTGAACAGCCAAAATTTAATGAATTAATAAAGCAAAGTAGGTAAAATTAATAGTATATTACACCCGTTTGTAAAGACGTATTGTCACACTCGTTCTATATAATACTCCGTCTTATTAAACTAGTATAATAATATATTATTAGGAGAAATTGTAAGCTTGATGGCATGAAAAAGTGTAACTGTAAAGAGAACTTTTGCTATTAAAAATAAGAATATGAAGTTTCAAAGTGTTAAATCAAAAACCCCTTAGACAATCTAGAGACAAATTTGGTGACAATGGTGGAAAATCACCATAGAGTGAAGCTGAACAAAATCCTCCTGGGAAACGAAAATTTGGAGCTATAATCTCTCTGAAGTACCTCGTAGCCGAAGCTACAATATTGCCAAACCAAAATACATACTACAAGTCTACTGATAAATAACCGGCGAGCACTGCTTTCCCACTTAACCTAAGTAAGATCGGAATGAAAAGTCGTTCAATAATTTACAATTTTATTTCTAGACAAAAGCTTCAGTATAGTATAAAAATTGAAAATAGGCCTATAAGATTGTCCCCCCCATTTCACAAAAAATATCAAAACTATGGACGTGATCTGAGAAGCTGGGTGGTGCGTATTTATTATTTGCTCACTTCAACACTACACAGCGTAATCGCCCTCGGAGGAACAAACGTCCCTCGGGGCGACTGGAATGGATAATGGAGATTTGAGATTATCCAAATCTTCAATTGTAATAGTTTTCGATTATTAATAATGTTACAATAGCTGAAAATACGTCTACTCCAATCAGGTATGTGTACCTCGTATCAAAGTTCGGAGTACCGTGAAGGTTAAAGATGGTTTTCACAAGAAACGCAACCTTCTCTTCATGTGAAGCGGTACTCGGACAACTTTCCGTGACTTCAGCCTTTGCAACTTTCCATTTGTGTGTCAAAGCAACTTTTAAGGAAAGTGTGCCAGGGAATGCAACCGAAAGGACTCTGGTACATTCGACACAAAAATACGACTCTCAGACGAGTCACCCTCTAATTTCAACGTGGATATAAAAAGAATTACGTTTATAAATAAGCTTACACCATTGTTGTTGTAAAAAAAGTATTTAAAAAAAGCATTGTTAAGGCTAATTGTTAAATTAAGAAGGATGACACTGAAATGAAAAAGTTTCCTAATAAGGTCCACTAAGTTTACTTTGGTTGATCTCACGAGCAGGGAAACATGACGTTTGGAAGTCATGGGAAATACCGGTCACCCGATATCGAGGTTAAATCGTAAAGAAATAATCATACCTTATTCCCAGGGTTCATTCCACACACACACACACACACACACACACGGTCATATTTCCCAGATTTCTCCCCGCCGACTTAGGACAAGATGGCGACGCTCCTCCTCGCCGCCGTGCCGCCGTTCGTGACATTGTCGAGGCTCGACCACTTCTTCAGCCCGTTCTTGATCGCCTCCTGCGTGTACTTGTCGGCCATCACCCTCGACATCGCCTCGAGCTTCTGGGCCCGTTCTATGCTGAGCGGCTCGCTCGGGAACGTCAGGTCGTTCGCCTCGGCGAGCGTCCTCAGGTCGAAGTAGTACTTCGCGTAGACGCTCGACGGCACGTTGATGTTGAACTGGAGCAGCTCGAGGAACTGACGCTCGAGCTCGTTCATGTCCTCCACGGTTATGTCCTTGAGGATCTGGCAGTAGTCGACGTTCCAGACGGCCTGGTCGTCCCACACCTTGGAAGCCAGCAGGATCGCGCCTGGAACAGAACGTCGGAAGATTGACGAAAGGGATTTCGTATCGATTCACCTAGGATACATTGATTATGTCATCGTCACTAGCTTATTGTGGACATCCACAGTAATTTGAAAAAGCTATTCATAAATTGAGTCAACATGTCCTACAATATGCTTAAACCATATCAATCAATCTGAATTTACAAAAATACTGAAATACAAACCAAGAGGCAGAAGTATAAGAAAACAGGGAAAAAGATGGCTCGACAGTAGAGACTGAACATGGTGACATTAAACCTAATCCTGGAATGAAGATGATGATAATATTTTACCTAAGACTATTCGTTTCCAATTAGACGGCTGGATGTCCAGCTCGGCGTAGGTAAGCAGTCTTTCTAGATACACTAAAGTAATAATGGCACATTCCGCAGTCAGTTGGGCGGCGTTGAACAAAGTCCTCACAAACTTGTAGATCTGTTTGTGCTCCGGATTGAACTTGTCGTAGTCGTCGCCGACGCCGTCCCTCGTCAACGGGTGCAGTTTCTCGTCGAATATGTCGATCTCCCGTTGCGAGTCCCTGTTCTTTATATGGTAGTAGATCGCGAGGGCGACGCACTTGACGGTGTTCTTGAGGTTCGGCTGCGAGACGGTGCTGTCGTCGAGGTAGATGGTCGAGCAGGAGCTGCTCTTCTTCAACGGCCTCATGTCGGCGATCTGGTGTTGGCTCTTCCTGCGTATCATGCCGTTCTCTATGGCGGTCTTGGAGCGCTCGATGAACATCGTCCTCGCCATCGGGTCCTGCGATGGGTCCGCCTCGCCGTCGTCGCCCTCGCGCTCGCTGATATGCTGCAAGTTGGTCTGGCTTATCTCGCCCTCGTGCAGGCTCTTCTCGATCGGGATGATCACCCTCTCCCTGTGGCTCGCCTGCGGGCTCGAGTACGAGCAGCAACTGTTCTTGTTCCCCATCGCTACTGCTAGAGATCACGAACGCCGCCACATCCTTACATGATCGGTCGCTGTTCCAATATTAGCCCATTTCACTTATCTAAAAACAATATACGGGCTCATCTTATCAGGCCTAATGTCCACATTGATAAGGATTGTTTGATTGGAGGATGCCCGGGAGGCGACCGCGCTCTCAACGGATCCGCGTCGGTTTTTCGATAAGGGGGGCGCGCTGCATCTTTCCCGACGCCGATCGGTGGATTTCACATTAATTAATTACAAGACTGTAACGTGCAAAAATGTATATGACGGACGATGCAATCATAGTGCAATAGTCAATGTCAACATGACAGCACCTGTCTTCTGTCAAAATCTCCAAACAATCCTAGGGACTTTTCTATTGCATCGTTGGCATAATGGTTCCTAACAGAAAATTGATTTTCAGGACCGGAAGGTTTCATTTTTTAGAATAAGTCTGAACAGTTCACAACTGACGCAAAACTGTATATGCAATGGAATTTCCGAATCAGTTCCTACGGTGATGTAAGATCAGCTAGAATCGTTCCTCATTCCCAATATGTATATGTTCTGTGACGTACTTGCGCTTTACGCTTCTTAATAATACATAATACATGTTCTGTGCCTTTTAGTGAGGTTGGGGTTGGGGCGAAAATGTCGGCCCAAGATGATCCCCAAATTTTGCAGAAAAAACTGTACTTCCTCTTGGAGCAACTGCAGAACATGGCGAGAGACATACCCCAGTGAGTACGTACTTACCAACCATTAACTTCGTCTCATGATTCTTCGATTCCAGTAAATACCAAATGCGGTTGCCTTATGAGTTGTTGGCGAGCCTCGCCAATTGTTTATTGAACGAGACAGTATTCGATATAGTGAAAGGGCTGCTGGAAATCCAACACGTCACCGAGCAGCACCTGCATCAGCAGAGATTGGCTTTCATCCACCAGAAGAAAAGTATGGAATTCGTATATTAGGGCTTCACAATATTAATATTAGGTTAATATTAACAATAATAAGGTGAATTAGACTACTTCTGCCCCTCGGGGCAATTGGTTTATCCTTGCCCTCTCGCGTTTACAACGCCTTTTCGAGTTACTCCACTATCCCCTTGGTGCCTGGGTTATTTCTTGGGGAAATATCTTTATATCGTTACTTATTACTACCTTCAGTCAGATATAAAAAGTCAATATATAGGCAAGTGGCTTAAGTAAACATTTACCAAGGTTGTAATTAAGACCAGGAGTAGGTTTTCATAATTCATGCACAGGCAATGTTTTGAGGAGTGGTAGACAAATCGACTGTAAAAGTTTGAAAGCCATAAGTGCCCCGGGGACAGAAGTGGTCTAAGTAAACATTTACCGATAATAATTAGTGCTTCATCCTCGCATTAATGTTTAAGGAACGCAATACTGTACAGTGGAAGACCTTAATATTTCTATATTAGAGAGTTAAATATTGAAATATTTCTTGACTGGATAAAGGTAGTCTACTGCCCATCGAGCAATTTATATGTAAATTAATCATTATTTCCAATAGGAGTAATCAAAAATTCTTCTCCGATTGTTAAAAGACGTTCACTTGTGTCGTTACTTCCTCATCTGAGTCTTATTAAAATTTGAGTGGAATGGCAATTTTGTGTCTCCGAACTTTAATTAGAAATCGTAGAAGTTATTAAATGGTCGAAAGCCTCATACTTCTCTATCAGACAGTTTAATATAGAAATATTTCTAGACCTGGATGAAGATACAGTCAGTCAATGAAGCAATTTGTATGTAAATTAGTCGTTATTTCCATTAAAAAGAATAAACAAATGTTCTTTTCTGGTTGTTAAAAGACTAGTCCAGCTGTGTTCCTCTTGTTGAGTGGTCTAATTAAAATTGGAACAGAATGTCAAGTATTATGTTTGTGAGTTTCAATTAAAACGTTAATACTAGGAATCATACAGTTCATTATTAAATAGTGGAAGGCCTTAATACCTCTCTATCAGACATAAATGTAGAGATATTTCTACACTGGATAAAGGTACAGTCTGTCAACCAAGCAGTTTATATGTAAATTAGTCATTACTTCCGGTAGAGACAATAACAGAAAATTCTGTGAATGTTAAAAGACTAGTCTTGCTTCCTTATCTTCAAATAGTGGAAGGCCTTAACATTTATCTATCAGACAGCTAAATATAAAAATATTTCTAGACTGCGTAAGTATACATTTGAATTGAAACAGCTTCCACTAGAAATAAACGAAAGAATATTCCAGATAATTTTGGAATACTGTGGTTGTGTTCAAAAACGTAATTTGTAAAGAATTTTAATCACCCACTGTTGAGAGACTTAAAGGTTCTGAGCCCGATAGTCTGGATTTGGTTCCATATTAATCTCTCAATTTCAATTGACCACATAGACCAAAGACTCACATATGAATATTACAATTTGAAATATTGGGATAAGTGGAGATGGTTGAGAAAGTAATCTCCTACTTGTTACACTGCCTAGTCTGCCTATATTCCTTCTTCACCAGTAAAGACCTGACATTGAACACCGTAACCTATCGAAGACATACAACATTGCTATCTAATCATTATCATTTCAGTTCAAGAGCACGAGATCCTGAAAACCTACGAGAACGACTCCGAGAACAAGATCAAAGCTCTCCAAACGTTCATGTTGGAGCAGAAGAACGAACTCAAGGCGTTCGACATGAACTTGGTGCTCCAATTGGACCAGAAGGTGGCCGATCAGCAGGACATCTTGGAGCAGGCCGGGGTGCCGGGCTTCTACGTGACGACCAACCCGTTGGAGATCAAGGTGCAGATATATCTGTTGGACTTCATTCTGAGGTTGAGCAGCATGACCATTTCACCGGAAGACAACGCCTATTGAAGGTAAAGAGGTGTCGGGAAGTCGGTTATTTTCGTTGTCGAATGGGAGAACTCTGTGAGTGTAATCCAGAGAGGTCAAAGATAAGCGCCGTGATATGGGAAGATCCTAAGGTGTTTTATTAATAAAAAGTCAATGTGTAACCATTATTTTCCTATATATTTACATCGATGATCAACACGTAAACAAAAATAAATCAAATTAGCCTGTAATACGCCTAATTTGTGCTTGAAACAATAAATATCAAAACAATAAAAAATTCTCGTACATTCATGCAATAAACTTAAAAGTAAATTACTTTCTAATAACTCTCAAAAGATTCTCACAACCAAAACCTGTCTTTATTAAAGATAATCCACCGTGTGACAAACTAAAAGGGTAGATCTGGCTAGGAGAGGAGTATCTTTGTAAATTGGCACGACTCCTCCGGGAGGGAGTGAAGTAATTCTTTTCTAATATTGGCTCAGTTAGTCTTTTTTGGCGTCGTCGTCCCGTACGAAGAACCCTTCTTTATTTCGCTCATCCCTATGGTTTTATTCAGCAACAGGAAGACTGAAAAAGTAATGAGGTTTAATCGACGTTCCTCTAAGCTCTCTCGATCGCTTACATGCTCCTATGATGCTAGCCCCGATCGAGAAATACAGCAGCTCGCCGCTGAACAGGAGCTTTATGAGATAATACGATATCGGCACCAGGGTGCATATCTGCCACAGTACGAAATTGATTACGGTGTACCATCTTCTCGGCAATTCGAACGGTTCGACCCTGGGCACCGATGAGGTCGCGAAGAAGTCGCCCGTTTTTATGAAACTCTCGCGAAGTTTGTCCTGAAAGAGTATACAAGAATGATCCAAACGGCTTTTCTTCATCGCTATACATTTTGTGAAATATGTAACAGAGTGTGATGTAAACAGACAAACGTCACGTTGAAAGCATATGAGTCGATGTTGCCACTCTTATCGAAAATCAATAAGTAAAGGTTCGTCTTATCGGAGAGCTAGTTCTAGTGAAAGAGGACACTATAAGTATATTGGGAAAAGTAATATTAACTTTGGGAAATCAGTAGTTTTTGGAAGCATAGCTTTCTTATGGCAGAATTGTACAATAACAAAAATTATATCAACATCAGCGTCTAAAGAAGAACCTACCTGAGTGTGGCAATTACTTTATTACGTCTATAAACCGAGATATTTCATTATCAAATTTGCTCTTAAACGTAAACAGACAGTAGACATCTTGGATTGAGATCTACACGGAACGAGAAAATCCTTCACGGAAACGTTTCTAGGCCTACAACTACGATCCGGAAGGTTAGGTTTGTTTGGTTTGGCTTGGATAAAAGTATAAAGAAGAATAAATAGTACATTATAGTATATAGTTTAATAAGACGGAGTATTGTCACACGAGAGTTTTTTAGAACGAGTGTGACAATACGTCTTAATAAACGGGTGTAATACACTATTAATTTTATCTACTTTGCTTTATTAATTCAATAATTTTTGGCTGTTCAAGTTTTCGTATTACACTAGGGAATTTTGCGTGGGTTGGTTACACTGACGTTATTGACATTGACGTTTCGTATTTGAATTTGAAAATCTAGTAGCCCTAGGACAAATTCAATAACACTTACGTGAGCGAAGTGGAAGACAAAAATGTAGATTCATGAAATTTTAAAAGTTACTTTTACTGAAGTACTAATAATAATTTAACCTTGACGTCTACGCACGCCTACGTGACAGGCTGATGTGCCAATTGAACAAAACTAAAAGTTACCAAAAAAAGTGTAATAATATGAATATTATTACACTACTTTTGATGTAATAATGAGATCATTAGTAACACAAAGTAGATAAAAGTGATTTATTTCGGAGTCACGCTAACTATATGGTGGCAACTCGTGTTACAATTGTTTGTATTGTCGGTTGCCTGCTCTAGGGGTGGCGATTGTGGGCTGAATCTGACAGTGGCTGCTAGCTACCAATCGTTTTATATATTATATAAAGCTATGCTTCCCCTCCCGGTCATTCCCAGAGTGCCTCATTTCGTTTTTGTACAGATATGTAATACCTCCTCAATATACTATTTTGTCTATGCATAATACGCACCTTCTCTACGAACATGTCCCTCAGGAACTTCTCTTGCTCGGCCTGCCCCTCGGGCACGTCCTCCAACGGTATCCTCCTGAAGTAGATGTGCGCCTCGAGCGGCTTGCCCAGCAGCATGTTCGTTATGGTCGGCTTGTCGGGCGCGTCCTCCTTGAAGGCCAGCTCGATGTCGTAGACAGCCGGCACTTTCCCCTTCATCGAGGGCAGGCTCGCTATGAAACCCCTCGTGCGGGGCAGCAGGTGGTACTTGAGTTGCGGCAGGTTGTTCTTCACCGCGAACTCTATCGCAGCTTCGTGTTTCTTGGGAGTGAAGCGGGTGCCCTCGGGGAACATGAGCAACTGGAAAGAGTCGAGACGTTCAGAGAAGAGTAACGGAACAAGTATTGACTCTAGAATCAGTTCTGAACAATTTGGCACCCCATAGGGCATATCGACCTACTTCTAAAGAAAATTACAGGTCAACATGCGATTTTAATCACACTTCTGCCGAAACTCAATATCAACAATGACACCTAAATTATACTTATCATATGAAATGACCTTTGTATCTATTGATATCACTCAGAATTTACTTTAAAGTGGAACTTAAAAGATTACCTCTTTAAGGGGCGTTTTAAAACAGAAAATCTAAGAACTGTAATTTCTATTTTCAAATTACACGCTTGCGACGCTGGAGAAAGTTTCAACATTTAAACATTTATCGAACAAAATATCACAAAAATATAATGGCAACTATACATAGTTGATCATAGGTACAGAAAAGACATACAATAAACTCTAGAATGGCGATCAGTCCTGAATAACGTGACACTCCATAGGGCAAATTGAGCAGACAGCTACTTCAGAGTTTGCGCAATGAACGTGTATCAAGAGGGATATTTAACCGTGTCATCAGGGCAGCACTAAGAGTTTTTGACTTCCCATTTGTGAATCTGATATGAATAAGTTGTCAATATGAATATTTGCCTCATTACAAAAACAGTAACAACAAAAAAACCTTGCAATGGTGTGGCAAGACGAGACGTTCTGCGCATGTACAAGTAGTAAATAAGTAGTGTTAATACACATTTATTGCGCAAACTCGGAAGTAGATCAATTCACCCTATGGAGTGCCAGGTTATTCAGAACCTATTTCACATTCTAGAGTTTATTATATTTCTGTTTCCATAATCTTTTGTGTATAATCGCCATTACATTTTTGTGACACTGTAAGAATCGTTATCAGAGTGAAATTTCTGAATTCTAAATGGATAATTATTTTGTTCAATAAATCTTGGAACTTTCTCCTGTGTTCCTAGTGTGTTATTTGAAAATAGAAACTACGGTTGATGGACTTTCTGTCGTAATATCTCATTAAAACGCCCCTTAATTGTAATTTTAGACATCCTTCGAAGAGGTAATCTTTCAATTTCCGCCTTAAAGTAAATTCTGAGTGATATCAAAAGATATGAAGGTCATCTTATGTATAGTCTATGTCTCTAATCTTTGTTGATATCCAGTTTTAGTAATGTTGTAATTAAGCAACCTTCACACTTCGATCGCATGTTGACTTGTAATTTTATTTTAAATTACATACATTTTAAAAAAACGTTCACATTGACAATTCTACCATTTGAATATCACCCAGGCAAAGGTCAAGCGTGTTACCACCAAAACACAATGACTAATGGATATAAAACAAAGCCGCCAGTTTCTCCACTTACCCACATAGGATCTGGATGCTCCGATAATTCCGTGATCTGCCTACTTATCACGTCCTTGTCTTTCTCAAACGAACGTTCCAGGAACACAAACTCCGAGAACTTCCACGCCCATCCCAGGACCGGGATGTACTGGATAACCTTTTTGGCGTACGCTTTACAATTCTGGAAAGGAAGATTCGGATGAGACTTCACAGGCGAAAGCAGAAAGGAGTTTCACGAGCATGAAATTCTGTACACCGAAAGTGTGTCGTTTAATTGTTCGGAGGTTTATCAGCAGGCCGCGTTGTGTAAACTACGTGCGGATTAAGGGAGTAAACCCTTCGAATCTAGCGCCCCGAGCAAATCAAAACGCATCGATTGTTCAACCATACCTAAGTCGGTTAAGTCATTGTGAAGATTAGTGTGCAGCAATCTACTTTATCTTCTTGTTCACTTTATGGCTTAGGCATTGCCTGTTCTGTCTACCAATGTGCTGCGCCACCTCTTATGTGGCCTCCCTGTAGGGCGTCTAACTTGTGGCGTATATTCATACGTAATCCATTCTTGTACATCCTTTGACCCCTCTAAGGAATTTCATTTCAGTACCTTGTACTTCAGACACATCTTTTGCTATTGTTGTCCACATCTCGCCACATCTTCCATAAGTTACTATTGGTGTGGCCACTGTTTTATAGAACTTTAATTTCGTTCCTTTGGCGACTTGCTTTTAAATGTTGTATCTACGGTGCCACAGATATGTTGGAATTTTCCTAGTTTTGTCTGTCATATGAGATTTCTGTTCCTAGATAAAGTAAGGCATTTGATCTATATTTTTCCATAAACGAGTATTTTTGCTCTAACTGGATCTTGAAAAGGCCATTACTTTATTTTTCTCTGTGGATATTTCTACTATGTACTCTGAACATATTTTTCTCTAAATTATTCATTGCTTGTAGATCATCTTCACTTTTTTGTATTATTGTCATGTCATCGACAAACAAGAGGCAATGCAGGTTTTGTTGCTTTAGTAATCCCATTTTTGAAGAGGGGACTAACCTCCATAACGGATGCATTAATCTTAGTTCTAGAAGAGGTCCACCGCATTTCATCAGTATCTGAAGAAAAACACTAAGTCTTCGGATACACATTACCATGACCAACTTCGAGAACTTGGACAACCTTCTGTCGCATTTCATCAGTTTCATGTTGATGCCATCTAGACCTGTCTTTTCTATCTATGTTTCCACTAGTGCTTCTTTAATTTCTTGCATGTCTATGTGATCTACGTGTGCTGTCTTTCTTCCTTCTCTTTGTCTTCTGTCTACTAAAGTTGTTTATAGCGTTGTATCCATTAATTGTATTCTACCCAAGTCTTTCTCGTTTTTATAAGGCTACTTTTTGACTTTATATGCGAATATCTTCTATTGAACTTATAAATGTTTCCCAGGACTGTCTATGTGCTGTTCTAAGGATCTGATTTGCTTGATTCCTTTTCTTTACACAGTTTTCTCTAGATTCTTAAGATGTGGTATAGATGCTTGCTGTTTGTTTTCTAGTGCCTTCTTTACCTAGTCGCTCCAAATCCCGAGGTCTCCCCTACTTCTTTTTTTTTTGCTCCTAATGCTTCATTTGCTGCAGATGTCATGCACTTCTCTATATTCTCAGATTCTAAGTCTATGTTGTCAACTAGACTGGTCGTTGAGTCTCTGATTTTATCACATATATAATTATAGATTTTACTAGTTCGTGTATATGTATATCTCAGGAACGTAACGTATCATCACCAAAGATACGGGTCGGAAATAAACTTTTCTCTTACCCCCAAAAGGTGTATCCTGTCCGCTATCATCCACCCTATGAGCCAGTCGACCTCGTACGTGTGGTTCATGACGCAGTAGGCGTGCTCCTTGCCCCAATACTTGTCGAAGTCCTCACGGTTTATGTAGAAGATCACCCTCGTCTCCGACCACCAGTCGCCCAAGAAAACTAATTCTGAAAGACGATTCCAAAAGTTGCAATTCTACGATACACATCATAATTAAACGTAAAAAGTTGTAAGTGTAATTATTTTTATTTTTAATTGTACCAGTGACTCAAAATGTTTATCAGTAAGTTACTGATAAGTTAACATTGTTCTATTTTATGCAAGTAACCCAAGTATTCGAAATGCGGTGTTTATTGTGGGACCTTTCCACTGCGTTTATCAATTAGTTTATTGTTCTATCGTCTCAACAATGACCAATTCAATTACCTAAATTAATAAACGGCATGTGCAACGATTCGACTTTATCGTTGGAGCTTTTATTGAACCAAATTCGAAATTACGGAGGGATATTAGGGCGTGGATCAGTAAATTGTTGGGTTTTTGGAAATTTGACGGGTCTCGAAGAGATACTTAACTTCTGATTGTTTATTCGCTTTCGGTACCTAATTCGAAATCTGCCAGCTCAATGAATATTTGTTGGAATTGCGGGCGTACTTACGTGCGTACATGGTGCAGCAGAGGTACCAGTTGATCTTCCTGTAGATCACTTTATTGAAGGGCCTGAGGCAGAAGTACAGCACGCCCTGCACGAAATTGACGAGGACGCCGGAGGTGAAGAAGGTGATCGCCATGCACAGGTGCGCGAGGCGGGACTTCTTCACCACGTTCATGTTGATGAGATTCATGGGGTACTCACTGACGACGGTCGCCTTTAACAACGGAACATCCTACGATAGTACTACGACAACGTCTGAGTACGACTGAGCGACGAACGACGAACCTCTCGTGGAGCGGTACTACATCGAACTCGTGCGCGGCTGTAACTCTGGTGCGTTCGTGCGTTGCGACTGCCGAGGAATTACGCCGTCGCCGGGCGAGACGTTCTCTCGGGGACTTTGGACGTCGGAGTTCTCGACGAGACCACTGACATCATGTCGTCGATTACGTCACGTAGAGATTTCGAATTTTGACACCGTCCTGACGTGGGATACGTCATCCGATGACGAAACGCGAATCGGGAATGACGTTTCGTAGAGCACGGTATAGTTCCGCCGGACGTAAAGAACGGAAAAGTGGAGAATCGTCCCGGAAAACGGAGTACGACACGACACTCAACCTTCCCGCCAGAACAAGGTTTCAGGGCGCATGGCGCATGTCCGAAGCGGCCATATTGTCGGTGTATCTGATGTTCTATGGGCGCATAGGTATCGCGTTCTGTGGTCGATTTGAAATTATCTAATAAATCCAAAATTCTAAAGTATCTAAATAGTATCTTGTAGTAATTTTGAGCGCCTCGGGACGACGCCGTCCATGACACGTCGCCCCTCTTTGCCTACATTACAATCTACCGACAATTACAGGAATCTTTGTAACCGACTCACTGTGACGATCCTTTAAATTGAGTTTATCACGCTTTGAACAATATTTCCCCCTAAAAACACCCTAATTAACACATTTACTACGTTTAAATACGTCGATTTGATGCGATTGAAGCACTGACGCTCGTCTATGAAATCGCGACCCATGATTGGCTGTTGCTGCTAACTTCACGCCGAGGATCGTGAAGTAAATTTAATCCTAAACGTTATAAATTTAATTGTTATTAAATGAGTAAATATGAAATCATCAATCAATTATTCGTTATAGATAAATATGCACTTCCTCCTATCTTATTTCGCACTTAAGATAAAATTAGTACTTTAATACAGCAATAATCCAAAAGTCAAGTATCCATATATCCACATATTGTGATTTCGATTTTAATGCCGAGCATTTACATGGTTTCTTCTTCCCTTTAAATAGTTATACCTTTTTGAAGAAACGCCGGCTAAATTTTCCAACAAATACCGCAAAGGACCTGGAATTGTTTTTACTGGATTTTTGGAAAGTAATAATACATGTTTAATGGGTATGTAGTTAGAGGATTTCAATATGATCAGATATATATATCAGTTTACCTGGCGTTGCTCTCGGTATTTATCATTATCATATCATATTGTGATGATAAATCAAATGTGTACCTATGTAATTATTGTGAAATGTACAAATAAGTAATGCTGTTTACTTATGTCACTATCTACATTTTAAGTACCTACATAATATATCCATCTAATGCAAAACTTAAGTAAAAATTATAAACCATTAAGTACCAACCTGTGTAGGTACTCGTACAAAAACTAATTAATCACATTATAACCGAAGGCAATTATACCTGAATTTATGTTGAAAAAACGTATAATCCTAAACGACTGTTTATTGTTTAGTTATATAAATGATATAAATATAAGTAGTAGTATTAAGTAAATAAAAGATATAATAAAAAATAATGTTGGATTTTGGCAGTTAAGCTGGATTAAGGTATCTTATTGTATATTCGGTAAGTAATGATAATGATAAGATGGATGAAGCGAAAAAGAGGGGAAAAACCTCATTTTTGTACCTTTTTTGAGACAAAAAATTAAAATTTTTGGTTTTGCTTAGCGCCTATTGAAAATAACATGATTTTTTGGAAAAACTGAGACAAACTTTAGTATTTTATATCTCAATATAAACGTAATATCATTATTTGCATGAGGAAACGAAACGGAAACTTTGTTTACTACTCAAATATCAAAAACTTCTATTTTTTGAAAAATATGTTATATATAAAATATTACCAAGTCAATTGTAATTGAATATTTTTACATTGATTTTCCTATTCCTATATCAAGAACTATAAAAAAAGGCAATTAAAATCGGCGGCCAATTATATCGAAGTCAATTATGTTCAAGGTCGACTGTAAAATTATTTATCTTTACAAAGAACTGAAGTTGATTCAAAGTTACTGTTTATTCATTATTGTTATTGAAATTATCGGTATTATTATGTAAATTCACATTTATGTCAAGTGTGATAATAAACTGGAAAATACACACAGTATCGGCCTGGCGAATTATGTAAAAAGATTTTTAAAATTAGCAGAACTTTCAGAGTTGAAAAGTTTCTATTTTTATATCTGCGTCGTCCTGTTTGTAATACCCCCAGAGCCATGAATGACGAAAGTGCAGGTGAAAGGATAATAAAAGCGATTAAGAACATCTCAAGTTAAACAAACGTTTATAGTTATTTTAATTGCAATTAACATAATTTTATAAACTGCTTTCAAAAGGTAATGGGTTACGTTTCGAAAGTGATGCCGACGTACTATTAGGATAGAGAACCCAAAATAGGCGGACAACTTACATGCTAAAAATGCTAAATTGCCTGCATTTGTAAAATATGCATTTTACATACTTATCCAGTCCTAGTGACGTCATGTAACTGTTAATGATAGTCCAGTGACCGTTAATTGGAGGTGCATACATTAGATCTGTTATGCATATGTAAGCAAATTATTTCTTCCCAGTATTTAACGATATTCATACGTTATCTCACGGCAGCGAATATCAATGAGGTATTGTTTATAATACATTAAATTTAATTGAGATATTCCATCGGAATACAATGATGAGCAGCAGTTTTACGTGAGCAGGTAGTGAGGTAATCCATTAATACATGTGACGATTATTCAACGCGAAAGTGAAAGTGATGCAGCGTATGTTCAGGTAGAGGTAAACGTTTCATTAAGGAACTTATCGAATAATGGTAATGATATCAATTCTGGTCAACGAGGAAATTCAGGATACTAATTAAGTACTTCTCACGTGGTAATTTTAAAATTTCCTTATTAGTGCAGGTGGTCACTAGGTTGAACTAAGTTTAAATCTTAAACACACTTAAGTCGCAACTTATTGCAACTAACAACCATGGTGGTACCACTCTGTAGTTTGGGCGAAGTACCAGTACCAGTACTATTTAACTCTCTCCCTGTAGCTTTCTCTCTATCTCTCTCTCTCTCTCTTTCTCTCTCTCCGGCCTTTCCCCCGAAAAAGAGAAAAAAGCTGGTAGAACTTATGCAATTCCTCCTTCTTCTCCTCCTTCTCCGATTATACTTTTATATGGTTACATTGACTGGGACGTTACGACATTTGCGGGTTTCCTCCGAAGACGTACGCACGTTACAAAAATTATAATTTAGTTATATTATAATTATATAAATTATAATTATTAATTAAAGATGGCTCGCTGCGTACCATTTTCGGTTTTGGTGCTGGTGATGATCCTCGGCGCTGGTGAGGGGAAGGTGAGTAGAAAGTGGAATAGATTATGTCGATCGCGATTAATTAAGTAATTAATTCAGTTTTTAATTAATTTAGGTGAGTTGTTACTATAAATTTACGTCACATAGGTTATTTCACCAATTGTGTTTGGGAGAAAATTACAATATTTTTAGTGGGGAAAGTGGTGATATTTTTCACGTCGAAATTACGTGAAGAGTTAGTAAATTTACTGAATTTCTATCATAAAGCATTAAGTCGCCGACTGTCTATTAAGTGGAGTCTCATGTCAAAATTACATACTTATTATGTCATATTTGGTACTTATTGACCTTTCCAGTTTACGATTAACACATAAATATATCGATTTAGATTAAACATTTACTTCATGGCGAAAGTTAGGAATGGTATCCTAAACTTGTACTTCTCGTCGACATCAGTATCAGGAATCGTTAGTTAAATAGGGATATTGTATACACAGTTTAACTTTGTAACTTTTAACTTTTTAGAAATGTTGTGAAACCTTCTATTTGTACTTAGAAACTTAGCAACGCGCCTCAAAAATAATTGTTATCTAAGATAAATTATTTGAATATTATGTATACCATATAATCCTAATTTGTATTTTTTGGAAATGTATATTCGCCGTATTAGTTTCCAAATATCGAACTGACAAATTACTTACAAGTTAAGTACATTGAAGTTATTGAATGAATTATAATGAATTTGATTGAATTAAGGAATTGAATGACTTGTAGGTAGTATTAAAATCGAACAATTTTGTGTTATTTTACACCAATTAAGCCAAAAAAGTATTTTTGGTGTAAATTTGATCACTTAATTAGTGAGACAACAATCTTAGACTTATGTCATCTATCAGGTGATGTTCGTAGCATCTACTGAATCAACTTGATACACAATATAGCGAAAATATGACCTATTGGGTGAAACATGGTTATGTATGTAGTTCACCAATTTTCTAACAGCAAGTAGACTATAACCAATCAGGTGATATACGTTATGCAGTATCACGACCTCTGTTTTACCTAGTTGGTGATTATGTTCTTTTGCGATCTGTTAGCTGGTTTGACATTACTTAACATAATATTGTGACTTAATAGAAATATTCTTTACCTAAATCACTGAAATGTAACGTCATTCAACTTTGAATTTGGTGAACAACACTTAAATTGTTAGCTGTAATACTTGTAATATGAAAAATATCAATGGGCTTCAAAATCAATAAATTGTTATGAGATAAATTGTTTGAATATTTTAACAAGTGTAATATACAATTGGGGTACATTGGGGCTTTGATATGTTTACACCGAATATTACTATGTAAAATATGTTGTGTTATTAGATTTTGGAGTAATATTTTGATTAATTTGAAATTTTTTTTTTTTTTTCGAAATTATATTTATATCTATTGTTTGAAAATATATATTCAACATATTGTTTTCATGATATCTAAGTGCCATTTCATTTAAAGTACTCACAAGTTAAGTAAATTGAAAGCACCTAATTAGTATAAATTAAGTTGTAAGTATTGAAATCGAGTAATTTGAACCACCTCACCTATATCACTGAAATATAACTTCATTCATGTTTAACTTTGGTGAACAACACTTAAATTGTTATCTGTAATATTTGTAATATGAAAAATAGAAACGCGTGTCAAAATTAATTGTTATTGAGATAAATTATTTAAATATCTTATCAAGCGTAATATATAGTTGCGTTACTTTGAAGCTTCGATATGTTGAATATGTTGTTTTCTTAAAATTTGGGGTAATTCTTTGTATGATTTGGAAAATATTATATTAAAATGTCGTCCGCCATATTGTTTTGAAAATATCTAAGTAACATTTCACTTAAATTACTTACGCTATGTACTAGCACCTATTGGGATGGATAACCCCATAGATGTGTGTGAGTAGTTAACGTCTCCTTTTTGCTGCAAGGCTAATCTGGACGGGACCTACAGTTTAACGTGGGCTCCGAACCACGGTCCTCGAGCACGGTTGTACCCCTTAAGGCTCTCACCCCAGTTGATTCACTCCGTGCTCTACCGACTCAGGGTGTGTGTATCCTAGTCCCGCCCTCCTACAGGATATCCGATCCTATCCGGCCTGGTTACCGGCGTGAATAGGAACGGGATTTTGGATACATTTTACACACTTCCCGCAACAATCACAACATCCATGGTGATATCAGTTATGTAATATCATGGCCTCTATTTGGTGATTATGTTCTTGTGCGATCTGTTACGTGGCCTCACACTACTTAGCATAATGTTGTGACTTATTAGGAATTTTCTTTCACCAAATTTTCACTTACTTGGTTACCTTGAATGACCTCACTTAAATTTAACTCAATTTCTACAGTCACTTGGAAAATTTTACTTTGACTTTGGTGAACAACACCTAAATTGTCACTTTGTGAATATTTCATATTACACAGGACACCCAAAATTTACTCAACAGCATCACCAACTATGAGGTGATGTCAGTTATGTAGTATCACGGCCTTTATTTGGTGATTATGTTCTTGTGCGACCTGTTATGTGGGCTCACACTGCTTAACATAATATTGTGACTTATTAGGAATCTTCTTTCACCAAATTTTCACTTACTTGGTTACCTTGAACGATGACCTCACTTAAATATAACTCAATTTCTACTGTAAATTGCTAAATTTTACATTGATTTTGGTGAACAACACCTAAATTGTCACTTTGTGAATATTTAGTATTATACAGGACACCCAAAATTTACTCAACAGCATCACCAACTATGAGGTGATGTCAGTTATATAGTATCACGGCCTCTATTTGGTGATTATGTTCTTGTGCGACCTGTTATGTGGGCTCACACTGCTTAACATAATATTGTGACTTATTAGGAATCTTCTTTCACCAAATTTTCACTTACTTGGTTACCTTGAACGATGACCTCACTTAAATATAACTCAATTTCTACTGTAAATTGCTAAATTTTACATTGATTTTGGTGAACAACACCTAAATTGTCACTTTGTGAATATTTAGTATTATACAGGACACCCAAAATTTACTCAACAGCATCACCAACTATGAGGTGATGTCAGTTATATAGTATCACGGCCTCTATTTGGTGATTATGTTCTTGTGCGACCTGTTAGCTGGCATCACACTACTTGACATAATATTGTGATTTATTAGAAATTTTCTTTCACCAAATTTTTACTTACTTGGTTACCTTGAAGGACCTTATTTAAATCTAACTCAATTTTTACAGTAAATTGGTAAATTTTAGTTTGACTTTGATGAGCAACATCTAAATTGTCACTTTGTGAATATTTCGTATTAAAATCTACTCAACAGCATCACCAACTATGAGGTGATGTCAGTTATGTAGTATCACGGCCTTTATTTGGTGATTATGTTCTTGTGCGACCTGCTAGGTGGCCTCACACTACTTAACATAATGTTGTGACTTATTAGGAATTTTCTTTCACCAAATTTTCACTTACTTGGTTACTTTGAATGACCCCACTTAAATTTAACTCAATTTGTACAGTAAATTGGTAAATTTTACTTTGACTTTGATGACCAACACCTAAATTATCATTCTTTTTTTGAACGTTTGGCGTACAGGACACCCAAAATCTACTCAACGGCATCACCAACAGCACCGGCAAGTGCGACATTCCCCCCTCTGCCCCCGCTAGGATCGAAAAGGTGATCAACGAGTGCCAGGACGAGATCAAATTAGCCATCTTGTCAGGTAGATCAATCAATTGATCCTTGATCACCCAATTAATCGTTACGGTGTAATTACAGAAGCTCTGGAGGCGTTGGACGTCAGGGAGCAATCACGTGGAGGAAGAGCGAAAAGGGAGGCCTTCAACGACGACGAGAAAAGGATAGCGGGAGTAAGATTACCATAATT
The DNA here is from genome assembly GCA_946251905.1 of Cryptocephalus moraei. NCBI lineage: Eukaryota > Metazoa > Arthropoda > Insecta > Coleoptera > Chrysomelidae > Cryptocephalus > Cryptocephalus moraei. The sequence goes on along the minus strand of OX276464.1, from coordinate 18,264,144 downwards.
TCGAAATTACGTTACAAAACGAGTAGTACCTATCGCGACTAGTTTTTATTAGAAAGCGGGTTACAAGAACGACGACGTTCTTTTCCTAAGCATAATTTTGAGTAAACTTTTCCCTTTTTTCCAGTGCCTCCTGCAGTGCGTCTACCGGAAAATGAAAGCGGTGAGCGACCACTCGCCTCCCTCCTTTCTTCCCACTTCTATTTCCATGTAATTTTCCAGGTGAACGAGAAGGGTTTCCCGACCGTCGAGGGCCTCGTCGCCCTCTACACAGAAGGGATCGACCAGAAGGACTACATCCTCGCCACGTTGCAGGCGGTCAATCTGTGCCTCGTGAAGGCTCAGAGGAGGTTCCTGCTGACGCCTCGGTCCTTAGAAGGTGAATGAATACGTTGCGTAATTACAAATTTTTGCGGTCAAGTTGATTGCGTTGCGTAACGGAATGCAGAAAAAGTTATCAGTGTTAGCCTCGAAGGAAGGAACTTTTTCGTAATACTCGGCTAACGTGAAAATTTGTAAATTTTTTATAGGCAGGTTTCGTCATTACAACGTACCGTTCCAATTAGGCTACCAATACCACTTCTTGGACTAATGTATAAAACCTACTTAAGAAGATGGCTTTGACTAGGTACTTACTAATCACTTCCACTCATTTATTGCACAAGTTTGGTCATTACAATTTTTTGCTTTGTCTTCAGGTCTGCTTGCGACCAAAAGTTCAATTTCTGGGTTCTGATAAACTTACGTCACACGACCAAATGCGATTTAAACTTATCAGGTTATAATGTTATTTACAAACCAACCTACTTAAAAGTGTCATTTAAGACGTTGCAAAAAGATATGCTGGTCTTAAGTAGGTTAATAATATCGCATTTGGGGAGTACATTTTCATTTCTACTTGTAATTGGTTTATTACGACTAGGAAAGTAGGCGTTAATACTCGATAATAATGGATTCTATATGCTACCGCAATTAATCAGGCTCTTATACAGTCTTACACGATGAAGTACTTGAGTACTTCATGTACGCCATGAGTACTTTAAGGTACTTCATAGCATTAGGTAAGATTCTAAGGAGATTTTAGTTAGAATTCGGGAACTGTTCAGACTCTCTCACAGTAATTGGAAAATAATGCAATATTCTATTTGAGTATGTCGTGGGAATTTTTGGAAATTTTAGGGGCGAGTAGACAAGATTCTAGATGTGTAAATATCTACCAAATTTTCAAAATTATAAAAATTTCTGATATTCTTGCTTTCACACATATATTTGACAATACTGGATAAATTAATAGGGTAGTTTCCGAAATTTTAACAAGTTTTGTTATAATCCGATAATCTGGCAGGTATTGGCATGGCCAGTTCCCAGTGAAATGATAGATAGAAGAAAATGAAATTATTAGAGGCAATCAGACAAGATTCTACTTGTTTAACTATCTATCAAATTTTCTAAATTATCAAAATTTCTTATATTCTTGCTTTAATAGACATATATTCAACAGTACTGTATTAATTAATAGCGTAGTTTAAGAAGTTTTAACAAACTTTTACTATAATCAGATAATCTGGCAGGTATTGGCATGGCCAGTTCCCAGTGCGGAATGCGAGATAGAGTAAAATAAAACTATTAGAGGTGATTATACAATATTCTAGATATCTAAATATCTATCAAATTTTGAAAATTATCACAATGTCTTATATTCTTGCTTTGACAGACATATTTAACAGTACAGTATTAATTAATAGCGTAGTTTCCCAAATTTTAACAAGTTTTGTTATAATCCCATAATCTGGCAGGTAATGGCATGGCCATTTCCTAGTGCGTAATGATATATAGAATCAAAATTGAAACTATTAGAGACGATTAAACAAGATTCTAGATGACTAACTATCCATCAAATTTTCAAAATAAACAAAATTTCTTATATTCTTGCTTTGACAGACATATTCGACAGTACTGTATTAATTAATAGCGTTGTCTCAGAAATTTTAACAAACTTTTGTTATAATCAGATAATCTGGCAGGTATTGGCATGGTCAGTTCTCATTGCGAAATGATAGATAGAATAAAATAAAACTATTAGAGGCGATTAGACAAGATTCTAGATGTCTAATTATCAATAAAATTTTCAAAATTATCAAAATTTCTTATATTCTTGCTTTGACAGACATATATTCAACAGTACTGTATTAATTAATATCGTAGTTTAAGAAGTTTTAACAAACTTTTACTATAATCAGATAATCTGGCAGGTATTGGCATGGCCAGTTCCCAGTGAAATGATAGATAGAATAAAATAAAACTATTAGAGGCGATTAGACAAGATTCTAGATTTCTAATTATTAATCAAATTTTCAAAATTATCAAAATGTCTTATATTCTTGCTTTGACAGACATATTTAACAGTACAGTATTAATTAATAGCGTAGTTTCCCAAATTTTAACAAGTTTTGTTATAATCCCATAATCTGGCAGGTAATGGCATGGCCATTTCCTAGTGCGAAATGATATATAGAATCAAAATTGAAACTATTAGAGGCGATTAGACAAGATTCTAGATGACTAACTATGTATCAAATTTTCAAAATCATGAAAATGATTCTTGCCTATACTCTTGCCTTAACAGACATATTGGACAGTACTGTATTAGTTAATAGGGTAGTTTCCGAAATTTTAACAAGTTTTGTTATAGTCTCATAACATGGCATGTATTGGCATGGCCAGTTCCCAGTGTGAAATGAAAGATAGAATAAAATAAACCTATTAGAGGCGATTAGACAACATTCTAGATGTCAAAATATCTACCAAATTTTCAAAGTTATAAAAATTTCTGATATTCTTGCTTTGACAGACATATATGACAGTACTGTATTAATTAATAGCGTAGTTTCCGAAATTTTAACAAGTTTTGTTATAATCCGATAATCTGGCAGGTATTGGCATGGCCAGTTCCCAGTGCGACATGATAGATAGAATAAAATAAAACTATTAGAGGCGATTAGACAAGATTCTAGATGACTAACTATGTATCAAATTTTCAAAATTATCAAAATTTCTTATATTCTTGTTTCATACCTTACTGGGTGTCTAGTTTTTAAAATCAATAGTTAAATTAGTTTGTTAATGTAATTCTTATATTTAGGGCCAGCTGTAGTAAATTTCAAAGGTTACAGTACCGGCATATTCTGTTTTTATCACTGCCAAGTTATGAATATAAATTTTATGATGTTATTGCAATTGGTCGGGCATAGCCATCAGTGATCGTCTGGTGTAAATCTATGTAGGGATGGGAAAATCCCATCGTTAAGGATTTTAAGTTTAGAATTTTACCTGAAAGACCAGGCCTAGACACTATCTACTCGTTGTACCGTCAACACTATTCATTATAAAACCGCGATTATTATTAAATTAGATATTGTAATTTTAAGTAAATTGTAGTAGTTTATTTATTAATTTTCAATAAATAAATTACATTAGTTAACTCGTCCGAATTATTCATCTATAAAATAATTAGTTCACTCGACATTAATTTATCGTGTGACGTGGACATAACAGAAAGTTCCTTTCAACACCAATTAGAAGAATTTTGTCCACAAGAACTCAACATCTTGCTTTCACAGACTGATTTGACAGTACTGTATTAATTATAATAGCGTAGTTTCCGAAATTTTAACAAGTTTTGTTATAATCCCATAATCTGGCAGGTATTGGCATGGCCAGTTCCCAGTGAAATGATAGATAGAAGAAAATGAAATTATTAGAGGCAATCAGACAAGATTCTACTTGTCTAACTATCTATCAAATTTTCTAAATTATCAAAATTTCTTATATTCTTGCTTTAATAGACATATATTCAACAGTACTGTATTAATTAATAGCGTAGTTTAAGAAGTTTTAACAAACTTTTACTATAATCAGATAATCTGGCAGGTATTGGCATGGCCAGTTCCCAGTGAAATGATAGATAGAATAAAATAAAACTATTAGAGGCGATTAGACAAGATTCTAGATGTCTAATTATCAATAAAATTTTCAAAATTATCAAAATTTCTTATATTCTTGCTTTGACAGACATATTTGACTGTACTGTATTAATTAATAACGTAGTTTCCGAAATTCTTACAAGTTTTGTTATAATCAGATAATCTGGCAGGTATTGGCATGGCCAGTTCCCAGTGCGGAATGCGAGATAGAGTAAAATAAAACTATTAGAGGTGATTATTCAAGATTCTAGATATCTAAATATCTATCAAATTTTGAAAATTATCAAAATGTCTTATATTATTGCTTTGACAGACATAATTTGACAGTACTGTATTAATTAATAGCGTAGTGTCCGTTATTTTAACAAGTTTTGTTATAATCCCATAATCTGGCAGGTATTGGCATGGCCAGTTCCCAGTGAAATGATAGATAGAAGAAAATGAAATTATTAGAGGCAATCAGACAAGATTCTACTTGTTTAACTATCTATCAAATTTTCTAAATTATCAAAATTTCTTATATTCTTGCTTTAATAGACATATATTCAACAGTACTGTATTAATTAATAGCGTAGTTTAAGAAGTTTTAACAAACTTTTACTATAATCAGATTATCTGGCAGGTATTGGCATGGCCAGTTCCCAGTGAAATGATAGATAGAATAAAATAAAACTATTAGAGGCGATTAGACAAGATTCTAGATGTCTAATTATCAATAAAATTTTCAAAATTATCAAAATTTCTTATATTCTTGCTTTGACAGACATATTTGACTGTACTGTATTAATTAATAACGTAGTTTCCGAAATTCTTACAAGTTTTGTTATAATCAGATAATCTGGCAGGTATTGGCATGGCCAGTTCCCAGTGCGGAATGCGAGATAGAGTAAAATAAAACTATTAGAGGTGATTATTCAAGATTCTAGATATCTAAATATCTATCAAATTTTGAAAATTATCAAAATGTCTTATATTATTGCTTTGACAGACATAATTTGACAGTACTGTATTAATTAATAGCGTAGTGTCCGTTATTTTAACAAGTTTTGTTATAATCCCATAATCTGGCAGGTATTGGCATGGCCAGTTCCCAGTGAAATGATAGATAGAAGAAAATGAAATTATTAGAGGCAATCAGACAAGATTCTACTTGTTTAACTATCTATCAAATTTTCTAAATTATCAAAATTTCTTATATTCTTGCTTTAATAGACATATATTCAACAGTACTGTATTAATTAATAGCGTAGTTTAAGAAGTTTTAACAAACTTTTACTATAATCAGATTATCTGGCAGGTATTGGCATGGCCAGTTCCCAGTGAAATGATAGATAGAATAAAATAAAACTATTAGAGGCGATTAGACAAGATTCTAGATGTCTAATTATCAATAAAATTTTCAAAATTATCAAAATTTCTTATATTCTTGCTTTGACAGACATATTTGACTGTACTGTATTAATTAATAACGTAGTTTCCGAAATTCTTACAAGTTTTGTTATAATCAGATAATCTGGCAGGTATTGGCATGGCCAGTTCCCAGTGCGGAATGCGAGATAGAGTAAAATAAAACTATTAGAGGTGATTATTCAAGATTCTAGATATCTAAATATCTATCAAATTTTGAAAATTATCAAAATGTCTTATATTATTGCTTTGACAGACATAATTTGACAGTACTGTATTAATTAATAGCGTAGTGTCCGTTATTTTAACAAGTTTTGTTATAATCCCATAATCTGGCAGGTATTGGCATGGCCAGTTCCCAGTGAAATGATAGATAGAAGAAAATGAAATTATTAGAGGCAATCAGACAAGATTCTACTTGTTTAACTATCTATCAAATTTTCTAAATTATCAAAATTTCTTATATTCTTGCTTTAATAGACATATATTCAACAGTACTGTATTAATTAATAGCGTAGTTTAAGAAGTTTTAACAAACTTTTACTATAATCAGATTATCTGGCAGGTATTGGCATGGCCAGTTCCCAGTGAAATGATAGATAGAATAAAATAAAACTATTAGAGGCGATTAGACAAGATTCTAGATGTCTAATTATCAATAAAATTTTCAAAATCATCAAAATTTCTTATATTCTTGCTTTGACAGACATATTTGACTGTACTGTATTAATTAATAACGTAGTTTCCGAAATTCTTACAAGTTTTGTTATAATCAGATAATCTGGCAGGTATTGGCATGGCCAGTTCCCAGTGCGGAATGCGAGATAGAGTAAAATAAAACTATTAGAGGTGATTATACAAGATTCTAGATATCTAAATATCTATCAAATTTTGAAAATTATCAAAATGTCTTATATTCTTGCTTTGACAGACATATTTAACAGTACAGTATTAATTAATAGCGTAGTTTCCCAAATTTTAACAAGTTTTGTTAAAATCCCATAATCTGACAGGTAATGGCATGGCCATTTCCTAGTGCGAAATGATATATAGAATCAAAATTGAAACTATTAGAGACGATTAGACAAGATTCTAGATGACTAACTATCCATCAAAATTTCTTATATTCTTGCTTTGACAGACATATTCGACAGTACTGTATTAATTAATAGCGTAGTTTCCGAAATTTTAACAAACTTTTGTTATAATCAGATAATCTGGCAGGTATTGGCATGATTGCCAGTTGGTCAGTTCTTATTGCGAAATGATAGATAGAATAAAATAAAACTATTAGAGGTGATTAGACAAGATTCTAGATGTCTAAATATCTATCAAAATTTCTTGTATTCTTGCTTTGACATGTATTTAACATAGAATTTTCAAGTCTGCGACGTCGGATAGGAGCCTAAATATAAAATTTCCCTAAAATCTGGATAGCCCTTTTTGTACCACATCGGGCAGACGTAATTCCAAAAATAAGTTTTTCAGATTAATATTAAGGGCCAAATTAGGGCATACTTATTTGATTTCCAACAATTAAATTTAGATAAATTAGAAATAAAACGATTAGTCTGCTAAATAATGCCACTTTCTCATATAATATACAATTTGCACTTGTTCTTATTACTAAAATAATTAAAAGTTTTGTTCGTTATCCTAACAAACATACTTAATAATAAAAGTGATTTTCGATATTATACCTGTTGCTCATAATCTTATTTCTTTTATTTAATATGACGTGGGAACAGAACAGCTTTTCTACGAATAAACAAGTCACTTGAGACAATTAAATTTTTTCGCTAATAGATTAGATTCAGATAACCTACGATATTCTACCTACGTATTATGAGAAACAAGATAATTGGCTAGGTTTTTTGTATATTACGCACAGAATGCAAAGCCTATTTCAGGTTTCTTTATCTACACAGGAAGAGGTGGCCACTGTTTTCTTGAAACAAGGTTTCAGCTTCCCCAAAATTATCAGGATTCGAAACCAATTTTCAATCTTTTTCATTGTTTTCCAGAAAATGAATGTTGTTTCAGGTATTTGCAGGAATTAAGTTCATTGCTACGTTTTCCAGAAAGCGAAGCCAAATTCCAACTTATCCATTTTTTAATGAATAAAGGAGAAAAGATTTTTCCGCGAAACAAGTTTTTAACTTTCCCGAAAAAGCACAGCTTCTTTCAGTCTGCCCCAAATTGGTTAGAATTTTAAGAAATTGCAGGTTTTGCTGATGTGCAGTAGAAATAAAGTTCATTTCGATCTCTTCCAGAAAACAAAGCCTAATTCAAAATATTTCTTTGTATTCTTTTTTCTTCAGAAAGGAAGGTAATTATAATTTTCTGAAACAAAGTTTCAATTGTTCTCGAAAAACATATTTTCTTACAATTTGCCCCAAATTCTTTAGAATTTAAAAAAAAATCATGTTTTGCTGACGTGCAGTAGAAATAAAGTTCATTTCAACCTTTTCCAGAAAACAAAGCTTAATTCAAACTTTTCCTTTTTCTCTAGAAGTCAAGGTAATTTGAATTTTCTGAAACAAAGTTTCAGTGGTTCCAGAAAAACATATTTTCTTACATTCTTCCCCAAATTCTTTAAAATTTTAAAAATTTTTCAAGTTTTGCTGATGTGCAGTAGAAATAAAGTTCATTTCGACCTCTTCCAGAAAACAAAGCCTAATTCAAACCTCTTTTTTCTCCAGAAAGCAAGGTAAATTTAATTTCCTGAAACAATTTCAGTGGTTCCCGAAAAACATATTTTCTTACTTTCTGCCCCAAATTCTTTAAGATTTTAAAAAATTCAAGTTTTGCTAATGTGCAGTAGAAATAAAGTTCATTTCGACCTCTTCCAGAAAACAAAGCCTAATTCAAACTTTTCCCTTTTTTCCAGAAAGCAAGGTAATTAGAATTTTCTGAAACAGAGTTTCACTGGTTCCTGAAAAACATTTTTTCTTACATTCTGTCCCAAATTCTTTAGAATTTTAAAAAATTTCAAGTTTTGCTGATGTGCAGGAGAAATAAAGTCCATTTCAACCTCTTTCAGAAAACAAAGTCTAATTCAAACTTTTCTTCTTTTTCCATAAAGGAATGTAAGTTGAATTTTCTCACACAAAGTTTCAGTGGTTCCCGAAAAACATAGTTTTTTACAATTTGCCCCAAATTCTTTAGAATTAAAAAAAAATCTTGTTTTGCTGATGTGCAGTAGAAATAACGTTCATTTAAACCTCTTCCAGGAAACAAAGCCTAATTCAAACTTTTCCCTTTTCTTCAGAAAGCAAGGTAATTTTAATTTCCTGAAACAAGGTTACATTGGTTCCTGAAAAACATATTTCTTTACAATCTTCCCCAAATTCGTGAGAATTTTAAAAAATTTCAAGTTTTGCTGATGTGCAGTAGAAATAAAGTTTATTTCAACCTCTCACAGGAAACAAAGCCTAATTCAGAGTAATTCATACTTTTCCTCTTTCTCCAGAAAGCAAGGTAATTTGAATTTTCTGAAACAAAGTTTCAGTGGTTCCAGAAAAACATATTTTCTTACATTCTTCCCCAAATTCTTTAAAATTTTAAAAATTTTTCAAGTTTTGCTGATGTGCAGTAGAAATAAAGTTCATTTCGACCTCTTCCAGAAAACAAAGCCTAATTCAAACCTCTTTTTTCTCCAGAAAGCAAGGTAAATTTAATTTCCTGAAACAATTTCAGTGGTTCCCGAAAAACATATTTTCTTACTTTCTGCCCCAAATTCTTTAAGATTTTAAAAAATTCAAGTTTTGCTAATGTGCAGTAGAAATAAAGTTCATTTCGACCTCTTCCAGAAAACAAAGCCTAATTCAAACTTTTCCCTTTTTTCCAGAAAGCAAGGTAATTAGAATTTTCTGAAACAGAGTTTCACTGGTTCCTGAAAAACATTTTTTCTTACATTCTGTCCCAAATTCTTTAGAATTTTAAAAAATTTCAAGTTTTGCTGATGTGCAGGAGAAATAAAGTTCATTTCAACCTCTTTCAGAAAACAAAGTCTAATTCAAACTTTTCTTCTTTTTCCATAAAGGAATGTAAGTTGAATTTTCTCACACAAAGTTTCAGTGGTTCCCGAAAAACATAGTTTTTTACAATTTGCCCCAAATTCTTTAGAATTAAAAAAAAAATCTTGTTTTGCTGATGTGCAGTAGAAATAACGTTCATTTAAACCTCTTCCAGGAAACAAAGCCTAATTCAAACTTTTCCCTTTTCTTCAGAAAGCAAGGTAATTTTAATTTCCTGAAACAAGGTTACATTGGTTCCTGAAAAACATATTTCTTTACAATCTTCCCCAAATTCGTGAGAATTTTAAAAAATTTCAAGTTTTGCTGATGTGCAGTAGAAATAAAGTTTATTTCAACCTCTCACGGGAAACAAAGCCTAATTCAGAGTAATTCATACTTTTCCTCTTTCTCCAGAAAGCAAGGTAATTTGAATTTTCTGAAATAAAGTTTTAGTGGTTCCCGAAAAACATATTTCCTTACAATCTGCCCAAATTCTTTAGAATTTTAAAAAATTTCAAGTTTTGCTGATGTGCAGGAGAAATAAAGTTAATTTTAATCTCTTCCAGAAAACAATGCCTGATTGAAACTATTCCTTTTTCTCCAGAAAGCAAGGTAGTTATAATTTTCCGAAACAAAGTTTCAATTGTTCTCGAAAAACATATTTTCTTACAATTTGCCCCAAATTCTTTAGAATTTAAAAAAATCATGTTTTGCTGACGTGCAGTAGAAATAAAGTTCATTTCAACCTTTTCCAGAAAACAAAGCTTAATTCAAACTTTTCCTTTTTCTCTAGAAGGCAAGGTAATTTGAACTTTCTGAAACAAAGTTTCAGAGGTTCCAGAAAAACATATTTTCTTACATACTTCCCCAAATTCTTTAAAATTTTAAAAAAATTTCAAGTTTTGTTGATGTGCAGTAGAAATAAAGTTCATTTCGACCTCTTCCAGAAAACAAAGCCTAATTCAAACTTTTCTTCTTTTTCCAGAAAGCAAGGTGATTTGAATTTTCTGAAACATAGTTTCAGAGGTTCCCGAAAAACATTGTTTCTGACATTCGGCCCCAAATTCTTTAAAATTTTAATTTCAATTTTTGCTTATGTGTAGCACAAATGAAGTTCATTTCAAGATTTTCCAGAGCGTCTGGTTTGTTTCAAACTTCTCCTCTTCCTCCAGAAAACAAAGTAACTCTAGTATTTTGATGAAATAACATTTTTCAGAACGTCAGGTCTATTTAAAACTTGTAGTACTTTTTCTTCAGAAAACAAAGTAATTTCAGTCTTTTCCTGAAACGACGTTTCAACCTTTCCCAAAAATCCCACCTTCTTCCAATTTACTCCAAATTATATAAAATTGAAAACAAATTTCAATCCTTGCCAATATTCCCCAGAAAACGAACCTGTTTCCAAAATTTGTCAAAAATTAAGTTCATTTTAACCTTTTCCAGAAATCAGAGCCTAATTCAAACTTCTTTTCCTCAGAAAACAAGGAAACTTCAATCTTCTGAAACAAAGTTTTAGCCTTCTTTCTTTATCCTCCAAAATTTGAAAGAAATGTCATTAAAAGCAATCTTTGGGCTTTGAAGTTAATATGTTGGTCCATCCGGAAATCACCTGGCCAATTATCTCGTTTTTCACAACGCTTCAAGCTCAATTTACTGAATATCTACAGATAAGTTCCTTAGTGGAACAATTTATTACAAAATTCTTTTGTTTCATTACAAAATTCTTACAAAATTTGTTGTTTCAGAGCACGGGAAGACCTGCGACATCGCCTACAACGTGTTCGAGTGCGTCTCGGACCAGATCGGCAAATATTGCGGCCAAACTCCATGAAGAGAATTAAGAACCATTACGTTATCTTATTTATTACCTACGTTATTTATTATACATACTTTTATTGTGTCGGATACGGAATAAACCACTCGTGTTGATCCTCTTAGTAAATACGAGAACGTTGCCTGCGTCCATCAATCTCCCGTTCGGGATCTGATAAGGGGGATTTTCGAATTATGCTGAATTTACGTACTTAACCTTGTTCGGGAGGAAGGAAGTTGCTAACGCTATCTTCGAAAAATATCGTCCATTGTTATGCTAGCGATTATTTAGCGATCTATCTAGAGCCACCATCGACGTAAACTGTCGTAAACCTGTTATTAACAAATTAGATGCGAAGGAAAGACAAAAGCACTAAAAACAGACACTATGTTTATATCGAAATTCCCTCCCCTCCCGTCTTCCTCCCCTCGATCAAGATTAACGACGATTAATTAAAAGCTCTTTAACGACGGTTTGCGTGCTCATCTCTGCGGCAAATCAGTTGCAATGAGGAGAGGAGTGATCTAATGTGGCACCTTCTGTCGTTTAGCAATAATATATCGACCTCTGCTCTCGCCGGATAAGATACAATGAATTGTTTAATTACTCTCGCCTTTATTATTCCATTGTTCCCAGCGCATTAATTGGCCCGTCCGAGAACGAAGGTGATCGAGCAACGTCGTAAAAACCGAATCGACTTATCAGCAAGTAGAAAACATGTTCGATCTATATGTGTTACAAACTAGCAGAAACGTCCAAGGTACAACTGGAAACATGCAATGTGTGTTTCAACGAGCAGAAAACATGTTTTTCTAGTGCTGACAGTAATGTCGATGATAGAAGCGGAGAGAACAACAAGCGAGTGCTAGATGTAACATGCTGGTTGGTTCAAACCTGCTGGTGTCAATAATGCCAATGGTAAAAGGAAGAAGGGAAAATGTACAAGGGACGAGAATAATATGCTGATAATAACGTTTATGATAAAATGAGCTAGTCACCAGAAATAACATGTTTCTTGCTTATTGGATCAAATGTCGACGATAAAGGCAGAAAGAAAAATGCGTGACTGGTTGGGAATAACATGTTTTTGTTTACTGGGTAGAATTTACTGTCGACAATAATGTCGATATTTACTGCTTCATGTAAAGTACTTTACTACTGACTGAGTGAAGAGGGAGATGCTAGAGTAAACAGATCTAACATATTTGCAGCTTGCTGGAACAAATCAGTGACCAGAAACAACATGTTTGTTCCTTGCTGGATTAAACTACTGCTGACAATAATGTCGATGATAAAGGTACAAGGAAAAATGTTGGACTGATTGAGCGACTTATTGGAAATAACATGTTTTTGCTTACTGGGTTCAATTTGCTGTCGACAATAGTGTCGATATTATAAAGGCAGAAGGAAAAATGTGCAAAAGACTGGAAATGACATGTTTGCTTCTTACCCATGGCCATAATATCGATGACAGAAGCGGAAGAGAAAATGTCCTAGTGGTCACAAATAACATGTTTGCTGCTTGCTGGAGCAGCAAACCCGCTGGTGATGATAATGTCGATGATGAAAGCAGAAGAGAAAATGTACGAGTGTTTAGAAATAACGCGTTTAGTGCTGCATGCAAAGAACTTGCTGCTGACAGCAAAAGCGAAGGGGAAAATGCTAAAGTATACAGAAATAACATATTTGCAGCTTGCTGGAACAAATCAGCTGCTGACAATAATGTTAATAAAATGATAAAAAAATAACACGTTTTTTGTTTGCTAGATAAAATTTGCTGTTGACAATAATATGTCGATATGGTAAAGGTACCAGGGGAAAAATCTGCAAGTCACTAGAAATAACATGTTTGCTGCTTTATGTACCATATCAGCTGCTGGCAAAATGTATGAGAGACTAGAATAACATGTTCATCACTTGTGTTTGTCGCCCTTAACTCAGTATCCATGATTTAACAAAATAGTCATGACGTTAATGTGTGCCAATCTACAAAAGAGAATTCTAGATTAAGTTAGATCTATTCTCCAAAATTCCTTCACAACATTCTCGTTATCATCAGAAACTTACATTTTGCAACCAAAAATCATAAGAAAAAAATGGGGATGTGTAACATCGTAAGACTTTCTCATATGGCCGGACAAGATATTAACATTTTCTCTTATTAGTAAATATTTCTTTTGGTTTTTTAGATCTAGATGACAAAGATTTCTAAAAAATATTTTTGAATATAACTAACTTTAAAGAAACGATAAATAAATTGACTCATATACTATAACAACAAAAAATTAAACAACTAACTCAAGTTATGAGATTTGGTATAAATCACCAAAACAGTTTTAAAGAGAAATATAAAACAAACTAAAAATTATTAAGAATAAAATGCCCTTTAAGACAGTTTTAGGAAAATATATTTTAAATCCAAATTGTATTCATTTAATGTCAATTCAAATATAAAGTTTAGTGAAAACATCTAAAGATCTAAAGCCTTTAAAAAAATGAGAAATTGAAAATATTTATAAGTACCCTTTAGGTAGGTTTTACAAAAAAATTATTCAAATAAAAGTTGTGGCTATTACTTAGGTCAATTCAAATCCAAAATTTGGTACGAATCGGTTAAGCCGTTTTGTAGAAAATTGAAAAAAAAACTGAAAAATCATAAAAGTAGAAAGTTCAGTAGTTTCTTCGCAGAAGTTCAGTCAATTTCTTGAAACCAGACAGTTTCTAACTGTGAAAACCGAAAATTTAGAATAATCTGTAAAACTTATGCATGTTGACATCTAAAAATAGACTTATTGAAAGTTTCTAAATGTGTTATGTCCATTTATATTAAATGAAAGCTTAATGAAATTAGCTTTTAGTTAAAAATAATAAACAAGTCCCTTTACTGTTTGAATATGTTACTTGCATAACTTTCCTTTCACGAACTAATTTTAGAAATTTATTAAAAAATATTATAGGTTTTTTTGGATTTTAGGGTTTAGATTTACCTAAGTTATTTATTTTTAGATATTATGCGTTTAGAAATCCTTAAAAACTTAAATGCAACGTCAATTTCCAGTAAATAAGAAAAAACTTGAAAATATGTTTATCCTCTAGTGCTTGCCACCTACTTGCGATTTTCCAGGGCGTTCTCTCCTCTTAGTTCGCCTCTTTTTTCTCCCGAATTCCTCAGGTTAGACGTTTTCTCACTCAGAAAACGTTTAAGTGCGTAATTCACTCGCCAGAATTATAATTTCAAGGCATTCTGGAGCCTAGGAACGACACGTCACTATGCTAACTCACAAAACTCGCACCACAACTCACAAACTCACACACTCGCACGAGCGGAGAGACCGATACGTCCGTTCGCGGTCGAACGATACGTTAAACTGACAGTGATTAAGGTTCGGAGCGAGAGATAAATCTCTTAACGTAATTGTGCTGATAAGCGGCGATGATTCAAATGTAAACTATACGGTTTCTTTGCTACCGAAATGCCCGAAATAGTACGTATTAATGTATCGTATACGATTTACCACCCTAGCTGTCGTTGGGGGTTGATACATGGGGTACGTTTAAAAAAATCGAGAAAATAATTATTTTAACCACTTAAACTAATTTTTAAAGAAAATTTTTATCGGGAAATATCCGTTTAACATAAAGTATCCCCCTGAAACAGTTTCAAGTCGAAAATCAGGGGATGCAATAGTCATTCGGAGGTTTATAGGAGACTTACTTCGAAATTTCGTACTCTTACGTATGGAAAAAATTATTTAAGAATCTAGACCAATTTTTACAATTTTTGAAAATATACGTTTATACGTAAACTACCCCTCTGAAACAGTTTCAAGTTATCACGTTTAAACAATGATTTAAGAGCATAAGTTAAGGATATTAAGAGGTTGTTTCGTTTGTAACTAAATTAATTGTATATACGGAGGAGTTCAAAATTTCTAAGTAGCTAAGTGTCTTATGAACCCCCTACTGACTATTGCATCCCCTGATTTTGATTTTGATAAGTGCTGTCAATGTCAAGGGACCGTTATCCCTAACTCATCCCGAAATTTAACGTAAGGTTCGCTGTGAATCATATAAATAGTTTGTAGGTATCAAAGTTAGCAGTTAACCCTGTGCCTTCAGGGTTAGCCCTTCGTGATCAAGAGACCTGTCTTTAAGTTCGTCATCGAGAAATTAAATCTTCTCGCTTGAGGAACTGTCACATTGTTATTTTCCGCTACGAAATTAATCATATTTCTCCCACGCCGTAAATTCGTCAAAGACAATGCTTAGTTAACGAAAATGACAACTCCCGACATTTACCCTAATTAAGTTAGTTAAGACGTCCTCATTATCGTAAATCAGCAAACTTGGAACGAAAACAAAACAAGAGAGAAAAATTCCCAACTATTAATGCGGTGGAGATTGGGATCCTGAATCTTAATCGAGATCACTAGACCGTCACAGAGAGGCAAGGGCATCTTCAATCTTCACGCTAGGTAGAGTAGTCCAGTACGTTCTTCGATGCTTCCCATTGCGGGATCCGCGATGGGAACGTTGGGCGGCAATACGTGCATACGGGTTCGGTTTTCAGACAATGCTAATAGAAATTTAGAAAAAAAAATAGTGTTAAATACCCCACTATTTTCGATTCGCGTTATTATAAATATAGGATGTTTCGAAATTTCGGTAGCAGTTTGGCGGAGTCGACGATTCGTCGAGATGGTTTTACGAAATGTGAGTGACGACCACCCTGTATATATTGGATTATGTGACGAAGTGAATTAGTGAGAGGATTCCGTGATTGGGACGCATTGTTGAGACTCAAATGGAGGGTTTCATTTGAGAGCTTTGCTTTCTGGGTTTCGTTAAGTATCGAGGTTCCTTTTGAAGTGCATTAGTGAGTTCTTAAAATGTACAGAAGAGTACTTTCAACTTGTGGAATGTTACTATGTTTGTCATCACTTTTAAGACAGAACCTTTGGTAAAATCCTTGGATTGATGACCAACAATTCAATGGCTTAACCCTATCACTATGATTTAATGAATTACCTATTTCTGATTACACAACGGATTTTTCTGGTTTTGCTTAACGGCTTTATTTTCAGTTTCAATCATTTCAATGGGTGATATTCAAGAAATATCCACTCTTTTATATTGCAATTGCATTGTGTTATTGTCTTGCGGACTTTGGTGTAAAGCATCTCATCACAAACTACAATTTAGATGGGAGTTTGTCGTGAACCGTTTCATATTTTTAATTAAAATTATCGGAAATTATAAATCAACACTAACGAGCTACGGTTATGAAGCTGACTCTTTTATTACAATCACTTAATCGGTGCGAAAGGTATTTTCTTGTTAGATTTATGAAATGTATTACGATAAACAAGATAACTGGCCAAGTTTCCTAGATGAATAATTCAACCTTCCCCAAAGCTCTTTTGCCTCAAATTTCTAGAATTCAACACAAATTTCAATATTTCCCATGCTATTTCAAACTTCTTATCTTTCTCTAGAAACACAGCAATTTTAGCCTTCCCCTAAAATCCAAGTTTCAACCTTCCCCAAAAAGAACAGCTTCGTTAAGTCTTCCTCAATTTATTTGGAATTCAAACCAAATTTCAATCTTCCAGGAATTTTCGAAATCAAAAATTCAAAGGTGTCAATCGAGTAATAGTTCTCTAGAAAACGAACCTCATTTCATTTTTTTTTTCAAGATATTAAATTCATTTCTATCTTTACTTTACCAGAAAGCAATGCGTAATTCCAATTACTTCCTTCCCTGAAAAAAGACACTCTTTACCAGAAAGCAAGGCGTAATTCAAATTTCCCCTTTCTTCCCTGAAAAAAAAAAAGACACCGTCAGTATATTTCCGAAACAAAGTTTCAACCAGCCACAAACAACACAGTTCAGTCTGCCCAAAATTGTCATGAATTTGAAATTTTTTTCAGCCTTTGCACTTGTTCTCCAAATCAACTTGATTTCAATATCTTTCCAGAAATTGATTGGATAAAAACGTTATTCAGAAAATTCCTTAATTTATTAAACTTCCACTTTTTCTCCAGAGGTAAGGTAACTTAATTTTTTTCCTGAAACAAAATTTCAGCCTTCCCCTGAAATCCAAGTTTCAACCTTCCCCAAATAGAACAGCTTTGTTAACTTTTTAACAATTTTTTTGGAAATCAAAGCAAATTTCAATCTTCCAGGAATTTTAGAAATCTAAAATTCAATGGTTTCAACCAAATGATGGCTCTCCAGGAGACGAACCTCATTTCAATTATTTCCCGATATTAAATTCAATCCGATCTTTACCAGAACGCAGAGTATTTCAAATTTCCCCTTACTTCCCTGAAAAAAGGCACCTTCAGTATATTTCTGAAACAAAGTTTCAACCTTCCCCAAACAACACAGTTTTTCTCAATCTGCCCAAAATTGTCATGTATTCGAAACATATTTCAACCTTTGCACTTGTTTCCCAAAAAATCAACCTGATCTCAATATCTTTCCAGAAATTGATTGGATCAAAACGTTTTTCAGAAAGTATTTCCTTAATCAAACTTCTACTTTTTTAATTTTAGCCTTAACCTAAAATCCAAATTTCAACCTTCCCCACATAGAATAGGTTTGTTAAATTTTTCACAATTTCTTTGGAATTCAAAGCAAATTTCAATGTTCCAGGAATTTTCGAAATCAAAAATTCAAGGGTTTCAATCGAGTGAAGGTTCTCCAGGAAATGAACCTCATTTCATTTCTTTCCAGATAATAAATTCATTTCTATCTTTACCAGAAACCAAGGCGTAATTCAAATTTCCCCTTTCTTCTCTGAAAAAAAAGTCATCTTTAGTATATTTCTGAAACAAAGTTTCAACCTTCCCCAAACAACACAGTTTTTCTCAATCTGCCCAAAATTGTCATGTATTTTAAACAAGTATTAGCCTTTGCACTTTGTTTTCCAAAAAATCAACCTGATCTCAATATCTTTCCAGAAATTGATTGAATCAAAACTCTATTCAGAAAGTAATTCCTTAATCAAACTTCTACTTTTTCTCCAGAGGTAAGGTAACTTCATTTTTTCCTGAAACAAAATTTCAACCTTTCCCAAAATTCACGGCGTCTTTCAGTCTGCCCCAAATTTGTAGAAAAGAAAACAAAATTCAATTTTTCACATTGTCCTCCAGAAACAAATCTAATTCCGATCTCCTCTGGGACTAAAGTTCATTTTAGCTTCTTCCAGAGCAACAAAACCCAATTCAGACTTCGCTTTTTTATCCAGAAAATAGGCAAACTTCAATCTTTTTCTGATATAGAGCTGCAACACTTCCCAAAAAGCAGAGTTTCTTCTTAAACTGCTCCAAATTTACTAGAATTCAAAATAAATTGTAATCTTCACATTTGTTATCCAGGAAATGAACTTAATTTAAGTCTTCTCATGGAGAAAAGTTCATTTCAATCTTTTCCAATAAGCAAAGGCCAATTCAAATTTCTGCGTTTTCTTCAGAAAACAGGCTCACTTCAGTCCTTTTCTAAAACAAAGTTTCAACCTTCCCCCAAGAGCAGAATATCGTTCAATTTGTTTCAAATGTTGTAGAATTCAAAATGAATGTCTACCTTCAGAAAACTAGGCTGATTTTAGTCTTTTCCAGAAGTAAAGCCCATTTCAACCTTCCCCCAAGAAGCACAGCCTTCAAATAAAGTTTCAGCCGTCTCCAAAATGACCTCTTCTTTTAATATACCCAAAATTGTTCAGAATTCGAAGGAAAATCAATTTTTACCATGATTTTCCAAAAAAAAAGAACTTGCTTTCAATGTTATCCAAAAATGATGTGCATTTTGCCACGTTTCCCATGAAGCAAATCCTAATTACAAATATATCTTCATTTTCCCCAAAAAAAAAAAACATAACTTTATTTTTTTCCTGAAACAAAACACAGCTCTCTTCAGTCAGCACCAGTATTTCAAGAACCTACAACAAATTTGGAAGAAACAAACCCCATTCAATCCTTTCCCAGAAAGCAAAGCGCCTAATTACACCTTCACCGTGACTCCAGGAAAAACTAACTCCAACCAAATTCTCCAACCCAACTCTCATCCCTAATCGGACAAATCCAAACTCATTTCCACCCTTCTCACCAATCAAAACTCATCATTTCCACAATTTTATGTCGTAGAATTGCCCCGCATTGCTCGTCGGTCTCGCGTTGTCCTTCGGGCTAGCGACAGGAGCCGACGATGAGTACAACGTGCTGCACAGGGACGGCTCCTTCGAGTTCGGCTACAACAATCCCGACTCGTATCACTACGCAGACGCGAACAGGAACAACGTGGTGCGCGGGGAGTTCGGCGGGAGGAATCCTGGAACAGGTAAAAATCCTGGAACGGGTTAGGGGAAGTTGCGTGGGAGAGAAATTCAGGATGTTGTGATATTTTCTTTATTTCGGTCAAGATTCCTTTGCTTCGCTCTAACTGTATCCAATAACTTGCTTCCTTGCAATAACTTCCTTCCAATAACTTGCCAATCCTTTTGCTTGTTTCACCTTCATCTTAATATTTTTCCAATACCTACTCTTCTACACTTTGCTCCTCAGTTGGTTTATGTGTTTTTCCTTCTTGTTATTTTCTCTCAAGGCGTTGACGCCATATCTTTCTGTTTTTCTTGAGATGCCGACGTCTGCTCCAGGTTATGGTTATTTTTAAAGCGTTTTTTAATTATGGAATTAGGTTTCTCACAATATGTTGGTGATTATCTAGAGTAGATTTCCATGTGAAGAGACATCTTGAACGTATTATGCGTTTCACGCTCGTTGATCCGGGATTCTCCAGCCTAGACACCCAACAGGGTCGGCCTCAGGGGCCGATGAAATTTTTAGTGAAAGTATAAACAAGTAAAAAACAAAATATGTTCTTATAAATAACATACAAAATATGAAAATCAAAATGGCTGTACTTATAAATATAAGGTGTGCATCACATAGATATATTTAATTATTCTACGTCTGAAACGACTATACAATTAGTAGTATCATTATCACTACTAGTACTTTCACCTTAATTTATAACAATTTTATTTACACGGTTACGTATTTGTAAATATTGCATTTCAGTGTTGCACACATGGTTAACTACATTTTCCAGTTCTCACTGTAGTTATGTTTTTAAATTCGGACTTGATTGAATCAATTACACTATTTAATAATTTAGGATTCCTTAAAAAAACTAATTACAAACGGTTAATTAATGTTCTGGTTCCGACGTGTGATAATTTTAACTATTTCTGTCCGCTTAGTTTTATTTTGAGACGTCTCACATGTCGCGTAACTGGAGCCCTAAAACATTTACATTGCGAGCCTGAAGATGACTTCTAGTGAGTCGAAACGGGTCGCTCATATTCAATTTGTTGGCAAACACTTTGCGTTTTCTTCTGGCCTACTTTCTCCTCGTTCAATTCTCTCTCCCAGACCAAACCGACTTGTATTCAGGTACGAATAATATTCAAAGTTGGCGACAGCAACTCATTCATTTTACGTACAAAATTACTGTTTGTGTAACCTAACCTTGGAGCCACCCTGGGTTCCCCAGAACCCGGGGGAACTCGATCTCCGTCCCGTCCCACTCTTTGTGTAACCCCTCGTTCCTATTCCCACAGGAGCGATCGATTCGACGGTCTACACGGCGGGCCCTCGGGGCTACAGACCCCGCGGGAAGAACGTCGTCAGGAAGTACGACCTGAACCAGTCGGGGCCGAGACCCGTCGGGTCCCGCGACGACCCCAACTTCGACCCCTACGAGGACCCGAGCTACAGCTTCGGGTTCAGGACGAGGACCTACAACAGGGAGGAGAGCGCGAACAGGGCGGGCGACGTCAACGGTCGGTACTCGTACGTCGACGACGTCGGCGAGAGGCACAACGTCGAGTTCGTCGCCGGGAAGAGTACCGGGTTCCACGTCAAGACGCCGTTCCCGGACTCGAACCCGAGGGCGTACGGCCCGTTGTACTTCAACGGGAGGGGTAGGCCGAAACCGAGGGGGCGGACCTCGATACAGAGGGGGACGGACGGGAGCTACAGGTACGTACGGTTCCGGTTGTCAGATTGGTTAACCCACACTTGGTACAGTTCTAAACAACTTTACAGGGTTTAAGAGATGTTGCTTTCCATCTTTTGCTGTAAAAGTGTATGCCAAAGCCTTTCCATTTTTATCTTGTTTGTCCATGAAGACGACTCTCCATATCCATTATATAATTGCAAAGTTCTTTCTCTTCATCATCAGAAAATGTTGGAACAGCAGGATCTTCTAGCGCTACACGGTCTTCTTTAACTTTTCTTTCGAGGGTCGTTTTGTGGCACAGAATATGTTTTCGACGCCACATTTCTCCTTCAATTATACCGTCTCTAGCCTCACTTGGAACGGCAACAAACACGTGCCACGGTCCAGTGGACCATTCAGTATCTGTAGAGTCTCGCGTACTTCCTCCTACACGATTTTCACTGCTCGACTATACACCTGGACCTTAGAAGAAGAAGTGGATACGGACCAAGTTGTCGCTGTCGTAAAACCATTTTTATGGCCCAATGGACCCTCTATTTGTTTATTTGTAGATATCCATACATTCATTGAAGGATTTTGCATTTTATAATATATTAGTGAGTGTCTGAATAAGCAAAAAAAATAAGTCCCATGGTTCCCAAGATGGGGTACCCCATACCCCATAACTAAATCGAAATATGGAAACAAACATGTTCTTACCTGCTGGTGTAGTCATTGATGAACGAGAATAACTTTCAGTCAGTTCTAGAAAACTAATGTTGAGGCATGCGATGTATAACACGAAAATCACAACGAACGTGACAAAAGCGTTGACTGATAAAAGTAGAGTATACATGCCGGTTCAGCGATGAAATTCCGTACATAACCTCAACTTTGTCCCTTCACCCAGGGGGCCCCTAGTTTTTTTGTAGTGTAACTTACTACTTGTAACAAAGTGAAAATCAAGATGATGTACTACTACTACTACTAGTAGTAGTACGTCTTGAATGCTACAGACGAAAGCTAGCTTCCATACAATGGCGAGCAGCCTACACTACCAACATCATCTTCATTTTCATTTCGTTGGTGCCTTTTGAAGATTCTACAAAAAAGTAGTAGTAGTAGTAGTAGTAGTAGTAGTAGTAGTAGTAGTAGTAGTAGTAGTAGTAGTAGTTTTTTTTTGTAGAGGTTGAAAAAATCTTCAAAAGACACCAACGAAATGCAAATGAAGATGAGTAGTAGTAGTAATAGTAGTAGTTTAGTAGTAGTAGTAGTTTACTCGTTTACTAGTAGTAGTAGTATTACATGGGGCCCCCTAGGTGGGGGGGAGAGGGGCACAGTGGGCCGCGCGGGCAAAAGTGGAAGTGAAGTTACAGTAAACATTTGCTTTACTTCGTCTAATTCAATAAGGGTTGAAAATAATTTGAAATTTACATTGAACGTATTATCCGGCTCGAAGGACCACACGTTAATCTGGGAAGATTATGCACGGAATTTTAACGATGAACCTGCCTATATACCTACCCTACTGATTAACAATATAATTGCGCGCCATTATAAGCCATTACTACCTGGTGTTTAGTACAATACCTCTGTAACGACAATAATTCCTGATGATATCTATACGTGCATTAAGGGCCAGTTTTCTTAGAAGGGATTCGAAGTCGATGTCATAAGGGAGGTTCAACTATACTATACCTGAAAATCCCGCTCGAAGTAATTTGCAACGGACTATAAGCCACATTTCTCTTGCATTGCCCTACCCCCCTTAAAACGTTAGTCGAGCTCCCATATAACGATACCGTCCCTCCTCCCAGGTTCGTCTCCTCCGGCCCGGACCAGAGACGGACGGAGGTGAGCGACTCCACGGGCCACGTGCGTGGCTCCTACACGTACCTCGACGACAAGGGCGTCCAGCACTCGGTGCACTACATCGCCGGCCCGGAGACCGGATACCGCGTCCTCAAGCAGGTCAAGGGGCCCCACCTGCCTACGGTCTTCCCCTTCGCCAGGCCGGAGATCCTCCCGCCCGACCTATACGACGACGACGTGCCCAAGGACCTCTTCGACGCCGCCGCCAGCGGCCGCGTCACTCCCGCCCCCGCCAAGGGCAGACCCGCCTCCGGGGGGAGTAGACCCGCCCTCGGAGGAGGTAGACCCGCCGCCCCCGGAGGGAACGAGATCGACGGGAAACCCGGCTACCTCGACGAGGATGACGTGGGGGACTTCGGGGACCTCTTCGGCGGTGGTGGAGGTGGGAAGAAACCCTCCACCGACGACGACGACGACGACGGCGACGACGGTTCCTACAAGCCCGCCCCCGCGTCACCCGCCCCCACCACCCCCGAGGTGGACGGGTACGCGGGCGGCCCGATCCCGACGCCGACCTTCGAGGAGGGCCCGACGACGCCCCGCGTCGCGACGTCGTCGAGGCCGCCCCTCCAGGACCGCGCCGGCGAGGCCGACGACGACGACGACGGCTTCGGCCTGTTCGGCAGCGAGACGGGCCGCCCGAGGCCGCCCTCGTACGCGACCTCCGCCGTCGCGCTCGGCTGCTCGAGGTGCCCTGGGGGCGGCACGCTCGTTACCAACTTTGGGGACAGGGCGTTCCTGGTGCCGCCCGGCGTGTCGGTCAGGGCGCACGTCCAGGCGATCGACCTGGTGCCGATCAGCCCCAGCGTGCCGTCGCCCAGCGAGCAGTACAGGGCGGAGCTCCACAGGAAGACCGAGCAGTTGAACGCGGCCGAGGACAGCATAGTCGGCAGGAATGATACTTCCAAGGCGGAGACTTCCTCTAAGGAGGAGGTAGAGGCGACGACGACGACGACGAGTACGACGACAGTGGCGACGACGACGACGACAGCACAAAGTAAAAGTAACTCCACCAGCGGCAGTACCTAATTAGGAATACTTATTTATTAATTTAATACCTGTATAAGAGTTATTTAAATAAATTCTAATATATTTTTAATTGGAGTATTTTGTATCTACAGATGAGTCCTAATTAGGGACATTCTGAATCCAGTTATTGACAATTGAAATCAAAATTTAATTAAGTTGAACCTAATTCCAGTTTAATTAACCACAATAGAGGCAAACCTAATAACAAGAATTTTAAATAAACGTTTCCATAATTATAGCTCTATTAATTTCGTGCAATTTTACCATCTACAGAATAATTATGATGGACCCATTTTAAAAAAATTATAAAAATGTATATATATTTAAAAAAAATATATTTAAAAAATAAAAAGTGTAGGTAGTTTTAAAAATTTTAAAACTACCTACACTAGAGCTCCAAAAATTGTAAAAGGACGTTAAATTGACAAAATTCTGCGGTAGTCCCTAATTAATATTATTTATTTATTTATTTATTAATGTAATGCCTGCAAGAGTTACTTAAATAAATTCTAATATATTTTTAAATGGCGTAATTTGTATCTATGGATGTGCGCATCCATAGATGCGCAATTAACGGCATTCTCAGTTCAGTTTTTGACAATTGAAGACAAAATTTAATAAGTTTGAACCTAATTCGAGTTTAATTAACCACAATAGAGGCAAACTTTAATAACAAGAATTTTAAACAAACATTTCAATAATTATAGCTCTATTAATTTCGTGCAATTTTACCATCTACAGAATAATTATGATGGACCCATTTCAAAAATATTAATACCTACACTGGAGCTCAAAAAATTGTGAAAAGACGTTAAATTGACAAAATTCTTTGGTAGTCCCTAATTAATGTTTCAAAAAATTTCAAAAATTATTCTAAAATAATAAATAATTAATAATTTGAAACAGAAATATTCCTTTTACAAAAACTATTCATACCAATACCAGAGTTTTAAAAAATATGAACAGAAGTTAAATTGATAGAATTCAGCAGTGGTACCTAATTATTATTTTATATTAATTAAAATTTTAATTAAATTACTTATATTAATTAATATTATTTGTTTATTAATTCAGTACTTGCAAGAGTTATTTAAATAAATTCTTATATACGTTTAATTGGCGTAATTTGTATCGACCTTCATGATCGGATGTACTCTAATTAAAGGCATTCTTACTTCAGTTTGCAGCAAGTGAAGGTGTGAGAAAAATGAAGGGAGCGGTGAGTATCTTATTTAATTAATTTGTACCTTTTTGGAATTTAATAAGCCACAAAAGTGACAAACAATGAAACCAATTTTAACTAAAAATGTCAATGATTAATGACTTCAATACATTTTTTGGTATATACTTAAATCAACAGGAAAAATAGGTTGGATCCATTTCAAAAATAATCACACATAATTTTGAAAATACGAAATCCACTATTTTACTCTGGGCCCACATAAATAAATTTAGGTATTTTGGGATGAAAATACCGAAATAAGTCGATTTTGTGACGTATACCCAAGTTACAGCTCTCTACATGTAACAGTTTTCGAAATAACATTTTTCGAAAATTTTATAAAAACAATTTTTCAAGTATATTTCGCAAATTTGAGATTTTATCAAAAAGAAAAAAATCTTACACTTATGGCATTAGCTTGAAATTTTGAACTGGCAATTTTTGAAAAAATGATTAACTTTTTAACATTTTAACATTAATTTTTCGGAAACGGAAAATACCCATTTTCACAAGTCCGTATCTCCGGAAGTAGCCGTCGTAGGAAGAAACGGTTTTCATTTCTCACAACGAGAAAGTGTCTATTTTCATTCGTTAGCGAAATTTAGAAACTCCTTTTTTTGCGAAAATTTCCAAAAATAACCGTTTTTTAAGAAAATCGCAAATATTTTCTTTTTTTCGGTTCAAAACATAAATATTTGGAATTTCGAGATGAAACTCGCAGGGTAGATCAAGCGGATGATTTTAGAGGATGTGTCCAAATTTCAACTCGTTACATGCAGTAGTTTTCGAAATATCACACTTTTTTGGAAATTTTCATTGAAAAAAATTATTTTTTGAAATTTTTCAAATTTTTGGAATGTCGTCATTAAATTCGCAAGGTAATAGTAAAGAGATGATGTTATAGTGCGTACCCAAGTTTCAAGTCGCTACAGGTATGAGTTTGAAAAATATTAGTTTTCAAATATCATTTTTGAAAAATTCATATCTCGGAAACCAAACGCTTTTTAAAAAAAAATTCTCACACATACGACATTACAAAATAGTATAGTATAGTTAACCACTGTAATTTTGATAATTCAAACTAAACCCATTTTTTTTGAAAAAAATCTCAAATTTTGTTTTGGCCCTACTAAATGAATTTTGGTATTTCGCGATTAAACTCGCAGGGTAGATCAAAGGAATGACTTTATGACGTATGCCCAAGTTTCAACTCGCTGCCCGTTATAGTTTTCGAAATATCCACATTTTTTTGAAAATAATGGTGGACAATTTTATCTATCTATCCTATAGTATCTAGTTCTATCTTTAGTACTGTGTGTCCGTAAATGTCTGTACCCAAATTATGTTGGCACGCGTGGGTGAAACCAAACTTTAGTTGGCAACAAACGCTCCATGTCGCTTTTTGATTGACATTTCAGCCAGAATTTGATTTTCAGGCCAATGAATTTCTTTGAAATTATGTTGGCAATAATTAATTAATCCGTTGAAAGTTAAAATCACTATCCATGACCTTGAATGGGTACAATCATTTACGGACACACAGTATCTATTCCTTAGTTTAATACAGCAATACAGACATGTCGATTTTAGTTTTTAAAATTATTTCAATTTTTGCTATAAAATAGCTAAAAATAAATAGCTATATAGCTAAATATCTAATATATATCTAAATATCTTAAATTAGATATCTTGAAACATTACATATTATATTAAATTATATTGTTATTTTTTTATTTAATTTTTATTTTACTATTTATTTATTTAATGTTATTATTATTATTATTATATTAGATTAAATGTTAGATATATAAATATCTATATAGCTATATATTTGCAATATAAAATAGTGAGATCAATTAACTTTATTAATGACGTCATTATTTTTCTACTAATTATGGCATCATATTATTTTTACCGTAAAAACTCATTTTCCCCTTTACTCATGGAATTGTCTACATTGCCATTAAAATTTCGAAAAAGACATGTTTCAAATAGGTATTATCAACCATTCTACGTTTTGAAAATACTCCTTATGTGGATTTCGAAAGAAATTCAAAAATAGAAGATTAATGACAGAGTATGTGCCCTCCAGGGACACTTTAATCAAAAAATTGATCTTGGAATTTCATAATGAAACTAGCAGTGTATAGGTTTTAAGCCATAACAATTACAAGTAATTTAAACGCGACCATTACTATTGCCACCGTTAATACAATAATTACCATTTTGCAACGTTCAAAAAAATCGAAAGTACAATCCTTGAAATCCCGCAACATCACCGCTGAATATTCAAGTAGGTAGGCAATTAATTTCAATTGCTAATGTGAGCATATATTTTTATTTTCCAGTTGTTGTTGTTGTCGTTACTCATTGCGTACTTGGACTTGAACTTGGCGACGTCACCTGACGATGAAGGCTTCTTTCTACTTCGAAGACCGCCGATTCCTCGTCACTGGGATCCCATAGAATTTATTTGTAGACACTTGGAGAAACTTCCTGTGCCTCCCTTTACGCCCAAACGAGTGGCGGACAGTATTCGACATTTCTGTTCCGGCGAGGAGAACAGGAAAGATATCGAAACCACCACCAAGTTTGAGGAAATGAAACGTGAAAGATAGTCTCTTTGTCGTTACAAATAAACTCAACTATTTCTCTTCGACAAAAAATTTTATTCAAACTAACCTACACCTTTAATGCCCGCCCATGTTCATGTGCATGCCGTTATACCAACCTAACCACCCCAGGAACAAAATAAAACCCGAGAGGAAGAAAAAACCCTCCAGGACCGTGGTGCTTCGCGAACTGGGGATACGCCGGCACCTTCTCCTGAGGGACGCTCAGCACCAGATGCCCGAGTCCTTCGGGAACCTGCAAGACCTGCGCACCACTGCGCTCCACCAACTGGGAATACGTCGGTCGCTTGTCCTGAAGGACGCCCAGCACCAGTCCCTCCTGCCGCTCGGGAAGCTCCAGGACCTTCGGTCGATCCTGAGGGACCTGCCCGCCATGACGCTCCACTAACCGGGGGTACGTTGGTCGGTTCTCCTGTGGGACGCTCGGCACCAGTCCCTCTTGCTGCTTGGGAAGCTCCAGGACCTTCGGTTGATCCCGAGGGACCTGCTCACCAGGCTGCTCCCCCAGCTGGGGATATGCTGGTCCCTTATCTTGCGGAACGCCCAGCTGCCCAAGTCCTTCCTGTCGCTCGGGAAGCTCCAGGACCTTCGACTGCTCCTGCGGGACCTGCGCACCACGGTGCTCCGCCGACGGGACGCTCAGCACCAGCTGCCCATTTCCCTCGGGAACCCCCAGGACCTTCGGCTGTGCACCTTCGGCTGCCTGCTCGACGTTCAGCTGCGGCAGGAGGACCTTTGCGACTTCGAGCAGAGAGAGCGCTCCCTTCGTTCCCACGTCGGAGGCGTCGAGGACCTTCTGGACCTCCTGGGGGACCTCGCCGTGGGTCTCGCGGATCGAGTAGGAGTACTCCTGGCCGCCGCGCTGGACGTTCACCGTGGTGGAGGTCTGGTCGATAGCGGCCGCGCGGACCAGCACCAGGAGGTTGAGGTGGACGAGTAGGAGTACCTAAGGGAAGAATTTAAATGTGAGCGCTACTGAGGGCTAAGTAAGAGTAATATACTTACCGTCTTCATGGTGCTCGCTGAAGACGTTTCGAACTGGTCTTTGTTCGAGCGGGTGCGCTCGCTTTTATAGACCGGGAGGACAAAAATGAGAAGAACTCTCGAAGAAAAGGAACAAAGAGGAGAGATTTACGCATGGTATGTAGTAGGGCCTCACGACCTTCTCCCGTAAAAAAAAATTCATATCGGTGGCGGGAAAAAGAAGGGTCAAAGTAGATTCGCCATTGGTTAAAATTACCAAACGGATATTTGGGTAAAGTAGAGACAGTGTCCTTTATCACCATTCGAAGAAACTGAATGTCTTAAATATTTGTCGATTGGTTTCCCATTTACTTGTAGACTAACGTTTGCTACGAATTTATCACTCAACTCTTTTTTAATTGCTGAAAACCATACGTTCTCTTCATTTGTAACAATATATTTTTGTAATTTTCCCTTCTACATTTCCAAACTAAAAGCAACAATATCTTAACAAAATACATTTTTCTTAAACGTCTCTTTTTATATGGGCTACCATTGGCGGAACGGTTTCCCAAAGCCAGATTCACTAACTGGTTATGCTTTTAAGGAAAGCGATATAAAACCAGACACCCAACGACAAGTATGAAAATGGAATAATTGAACTTGTTTCTTTATGAAAGAGACGTCCCTTAAACTAAATAAAGTAAAATGTTCAATTTTGTATTGCATGGTTTTCTAGCAAAATTCAAGACTTAAAATTTGTATTGGATGGCCCTGCGACGTAGGGCGAGTAGCTGAATGCAACAAACTTAGATTTGAGACGATATGCTGATTTGTTGCATAGGTAGAAAAAGACAAATAATTTGAAAAATGGTTGATAGTGATTGGATGATTTTTAGGAAATTTTAGAAAGCTTGCAATTTGTCTTAAGTGTATGAGAAGTCTCTGAATGCAACAAATTTAGTTTCGTAACGATACGATGGTTTGTTGCAGCAATAAAATGACAGTTGGAACTTTTTGAAAAATATTCAAATGGGTGGATGACCATCGGGGAATTTTTAAAACTTAAAATGGGCATTGAATTAACTAATAGAATGACGCTGAATGCAACAAATTTAGATTTGTGACGATATGATGATTTGTTGCAGCAATAATGACAGTTCATACTTTTTGAAAAATGTTCAAATGGGTGGATGACCATCGGGAAATTTTTAAAACTTAAAATGGGCATTGAATTAATTAACAGAATGTTGGTCACGTCGCTGAATGCAACAAACTTGGATTTGTGACGATATGCTGATTTGTTGCAAAGGTAGAAACAGTTGAATAATTTGAAAAATAGTTTGAAAGTGATTGGATGATTTTCAGGAAATTTTGGAAGGCTTGAAATTTGCATCAAATGTATGAGAAGTCTCTGAATGCAACACATTTAGTGTCGTGACGATATGATGGATTGTTGCAGCAATAATGATAGTTGGAACATTTTGAAAAATGTTCAGAGCGATTGGACGATTTCCAAAAATGATTCAAGACTTAAAACGACTCATTACGATGTAGGGAAAATTGTTGCATGCAACAAAGTTAGTTTTGTAACGATATGAAGGTTTGTTGCAATGATAATTACAGTTGCAACTTTTTGAAAAAAATTCAAAGGGATTGGATCATTTCCGAAAATGTTCCAAGACTTAAATTGCAATAACTAGCTCACTACAATGTAGGACATGTCACTGAATGCAACAAAATTAGTTTCATCAAAACATGAAGGTTTGTTGCATACATAATGGCAGTTGAAGCTTTTATAAAATGTTTAAAGGGATTGGATGATGTTCAAAAATGTTTCAAAACCTGAAAATAACAATAAATGGCTCACTAGGATGTAAGATAAATCTCTCAATGCAACAAACTTAGTTTCGTGACGATATGATTGGTTATTGCAGCAATAATGACAGTTGAAACATTTTGAAAAATGTTCAAAAGCAATGGCATTGAATTAATTAACAGAATGGCGCTGAATGCAACAAATTTAGATTTGTGACGATATGATGGTTCGTTGCAGCAACAATGACAGTTGATAGTTTTTAAAAAATGTTCAAATGGGTGGATGACCATCGGGGACTTTTTAAAACTTAAAATGAGCATTGAATTAATTAACAGAATGTTGGCCATGTCGCTGAATGCAACAAACTTAGATTTGTGACGATATGCTGATTTGTTGCAAAGGTAGAAACAGTTAAATAATTTTAAAAATAGTTGATAGTGATTGGATGATTTTTAGGAAATTTTGGAAAGTTTGAAATTTGCATTAAATGTATGAGAAGTCCCTGAATGCAACAAATTTACTGTCGTGACGATATGGTTCGTTGCAGCAATAATGACAATTGTAACTTTTTGAAAAATGTTCAAATGGCTGGATGAACATCGGGGACTTTTTAAAACTTAAAATGGGCATTAAATTAATTAATAGAATGTTGGTAATGTCGCTGAATGCAACAAACTTAGATTTGTGACGATATGCTGATTAGTTTTGCAAAGGTACAAAAAGTTAAATAATTTAAAAAATAGTTGAATGTGATTGGATGATTTTCGGGAAATTTTGGAATGCTTGAAATTTGCATTAAACGTATGAGTAGTCTCTGAATGCAACAAATTTAATTTCGTGACGATATGATGATTTGTTGCAGCAATAATGACAGTTGATACTTTTTAAAAAATGTTCAAATGGGTGGATGACCATCGGGGACTTTTTAAAACTTAAAATGGGCATTGAATTAATTAACAGAATGTTGGTCACGTCGCTGAATGCAACAAACTTGGATTTGTGACGATATGCTGATTTGTTGCAAAGGTAGAAACAGTTAAATAATTTTAAAAATAGTTGATAGTGATTGGATGATTTTTAGGAAATTTTGGAAAGTTTGAAATTTGCATTAAATGTATGAGAAGTCTCTGAATGCAACAAACTTAGCTTCGTGACGATTCGTTGCAGCAATAATGACAGTTGGAACTTTTTGAAAAATGTTCAGAGCGATTGGATGACTTCCGAAAATATTTTAAAACTTAAAACGACTCATTACGATGTAGGGAAAATTGTTGCATGCAACAAACTTAGTTTTGTAACGATATGAAGGTTTGTTGCAATGATAATGACAGTTGCAACTTTTTGAAAAATTTTCAAAGGGATTGGATCATTTCCGAAAATGTTCCAAGGTTTAAATTGCAATAACTAGCTCACTACAATGTAGGACATGTCACTGAATGCAACAAAATTAGTTTCATCAAAACATGAAGGTTTGTTGCATACATAATGGCAGTTGAAGCTTTTATAAAATGTTTAAAGGGATTGGATGATGTTCAAAAATGTTTCAAAACCTGAAAATAACAATAAATGGCTCACTAAGATGTAAGATAAATCTCTCAATGCAACAAACTTAGTTTCGTGACGATATGATGGTTTGTTGCAGCAATAATGACAGCTGGAATTTTTTGAAAAATACTCAAAGGCGTTGAGTGATTAACGGCGCTATTTCAAAACTTCAAATTTATGTTGAATGGCTCAATGTGAGACGCTGAATGGAACAAAATTGATTTCGTAACGACTTGATGATTAGTTGCAAAGATAGAGACAGCGAGACAGCTGGAGGTATTGAATAACGTTCAAAGGAACTGAATGATTTTTGACAATTAAATGGCTGACCACGATGTAGACCAAGTCGCTAAATGCAACAAAATTAGTTTCGTGACAATAATGGTTGGTTGAAACAATGATGATATTTGGAACATTTTGAAAAATGCTCAAATGGATTAGATGATTATCGGCGTTCTTTCAAAGCTCTAAATTTGCATTGAATCGCTTAACGCAATGTGGTGCAAGTCGCTGAATGCAACAAACCTGGTTTCGAGCTGATACGAGGATTTGTTGCAAAGATATAAATATATGAAGATCTCGAAAAGTGTTCAAAGCGACTGGATGATTTTCGAAAATGTTTCAAGACTTAAAACGACTCACTACCATGTAGGGCAGATTGTTGCATGCAACAAATTTAGTTTCGTGACGATATGAAGGTTTGTTGCAACGATAATCACAGTTGTAACTTTTTGGAAAATGTTTAAATGGGTGGATGACCATCGGGGCATTTTCAAAACTTAAAAGTTACATTGACTGGCTTAACAGGACGTAAGTCACGTCGCAGAATGCAACAAACTTAGTCTCATAACGATTACTTTCAAAGATACATACTGTTGAACAGTTGCACTGAATACCTGATATGTGGCAAACCGCTGAATGCAACAACCTTAGTTTTGTAATGTTGTAATCATTTGTTTCAAAGATACATATTAACAGTTGAAAATTATGCAAAAAGTTCAGCGACTTTCGGGACATTTTCCAGCCTTAAAATTTGCATTTAAATAGAATGATAAATTCGTTGAAAAAACTTAGTTTGGTGACTAATCACAACTTAAAGTTGGGGACAAT
Organism: Cryptocephalus moraei; assembly: GCA_946251905.1. Taxonomy (NCBI): domain Eukaryota; kingdom Metazoa; phylum Arthropoda; class Insecta; order Coleoptera; family Chrysomelidae; genus Cryptocephalus; species Cryptocephalus moraei. The sequence continues at coordinate 18,230,729 of OX276464.1, read as the reverse complement.
GATCGATAGTTGAGAAAAAATACACTAAATACTTTATTTAATTTAAAAAATTTAACAATAAAATATATGCGACGTGTATCCGAGTATTTCGCAGAAATTCTTCCAAATCTCACTAAAATCGTTTAAAAATATATATATTTTTGTAACATTTTACAAAACTTACCGCCTATAAAAATAGAGATATGTAAGTATCTACAATTATATCACCGATTTTGGTTTTTGATTTGATGATAAGCACAGACAAAAGTACATCATAAGTCTTACATGTATACGAATTGAGCGAATAGCACCGATAAGTACTTATCAGACCTGAGGATTCGAGACAAATTCCTTGGACAGAATACTTGATATCAGACTTTGAGAACAATACCATAATACTATCTAAACTCCATTTCGTTATCGAAACTCTATACATTCCTAATGAGATATCTCAACGCATAAGTAAAAACCTAAATCCTACATCTCCTCACTCCGGGACCGAGAGGTGCCGTTGGTAGCTGTCCCTCGCTACCTTCCTCAGCTGCTCGCTGAGGTTCTTCCCAGCCTCGTTCACCATCTTGCAGAACATCCCGTTCGAGTTCTGCAGGAGGACGTGCGGATGCTCGAACTCCACCATCGTACCGCCGTCCATCACCAGCACCCTATCGGAGTCCATTATGGTGTTGAGCCTGTGGGCGACCGTCAGGACGGTGCAGTTCGCGAATTTCTTCCTGATGGTCTTCTGGATCAGCGCGTCAGTCCTGGAAGAGATGAGAGAGAGTGATACCGTGCTAAAGTCAAATGGGATCGGTGGATTTTGGAGTAAGTGAGTTATAACCATAGAAATGTAATAAGCTCTAGATGGTAAATAGGTTGGTCAGAAATTCTCAAAAAGAGAGGTTAACAGGAAAACAAACTAGGACTAGTATAAACGATCGTAGAGAAGCTATAGGACTTGTGGAAAATAATGAAAGCGCTGAAGTAAGTAGGTAAGCATCGTCCACGGCGCCGCTTGGTTGTTGAATAAGCCAAGCAATAGAGCATTTTGTAGTGACAAAATACGCGAGGAAAGTGTGACGTCAGAATTTTGTAACCAGGTCTGTGTTTCTACACAATTTTTTTGTATGTTCTTATTCGATTTCTTATTTCATATTGTAAGTTATTAAATTGTATTATAACTGTATATTGCATTACAAATTGAGTTTATAGACTGAAATAATAATACTAAGATATACTTCAAGTAGAACATTGGCGAGTCATTCATTTGCATAAATTATTCATAAACTGAGAATATTTCTTAACCTTCTATAAAGTTACGCAAAACAAAGCTAGCTTTCGACTGTCAGCACTCCCAGAGTGCAACGTGTCTGTTTTTGTGACTAGGGCAGGTAATTGGAGAAAATCCAGTACATTTGGCAACACCGCCTAAGAAGGGCACGTGGTAATAACAAGAAAAACCGAGTTGGATTCAGGAGCGATTGATTCCATCTTGCTTTCATGTTTTTTAATTCGTTAAAAAATCGCGCAAGTCCGGCATGAAAGACTTGCTAACTAGGAAGCTTGTTGCTCCTCTCTGGATCAATTTGGGCTTACTGTGGATCGACGTTGGCCGTGGCCTCGTCCAGCATCAGTATCTTGTTGTTCCTGATGATGGCCCTCGCGAGGCATATCAGCTGCCTCTGGCCGACGCTGTAGTTCGCTCCCCTGTCCATCACCCTGTTCTCCAGCCTGTTGATCACGTTGGCTGGATCCTTGAGCTCGACCTCCTCGAGCGCCCTGTACAGCAGCGAGTCGTCGTACTCCTCGAAGGGGTCCAGGTTGTAACGCAGCGTGCCTGAGAAGAGGACCGGGTCCTGGGGGATGATCGAGATCTTCGAGCGTAGCTCCTCGAGCAGGAGCTCGTCGGTGTTGACGCCGTCGATGTTGATCCCGCCCTCGACGGGGGCGAGGCGGAAGAGGGCGGCGATGAGGGAGGACTTCCCAGCGCCCGTCCTCCCCACGATGCCGACCTAGGGAACGAATTCGAATTTAGGGTTCCAGTGTTAAGGTACACTTGGAGATCTTCACAAGACAGCCCTAAACACATAGTCAGAAATGGTAATGGTGATGAGGACTACTGGGGAAATGCAACCCCAATTTCCCTCGCTCGGGGCAAATTTTTCGGGGTTGAGGTTGTAATCTCACTATTCACTATGGTGGTATAACCGTATCGAGCGAGGGAAATTGGGGTTGCATTTCCCCATTAGTCCTCATCGTCATTATCATTAATGTCTTGGTAGTCGGCCTAATTCGACTTTGAGGAGCACAGGAACGAACTGGGTCCTCGCTGCTACATATAGCAGTGACCTGTCAGCGATGTCCATAGATTAGAGAGACTAGACCTTAGATTACGCATGTTGAGGTGTTATGTATTCCCAGTGCTTTACTATGGCGTAGAAACATGGACCCTAAATAAAACATATGAAAGAAAAATAGAGGCATTTGAAATGTGGACGTACAGGAGAATGCAGAGAAAATCGTGGGTAGAACACATAACCAAAGTAGAAGTGCTGACAAGGATGGAATTAGAAGTGTTAAAGAAGAGAAAGCTAGTCTACCTGGGTCACATAATGCGGAGATCAAGATATGAAACCCTCCACCTTATACTCTAGGGGAAGATTATGGGCAAGAGATCGATTGGAAGAAGAATATCCTGGCTGCAGAATCTGCGAGAGTGATTCAACATGTCATCTGTAGAGCTATTCAGAGCAGTGATTTCCAAAGTCCAACTCCATAATGGAGATGCAACATGAAGAAGAAGTGTTAAGGTATCCCTCGCTTCTGATTACCTTCTCGTTCGGTTGGATGACGAGGTTCAATCCGCGTAGCACCAACGGCTCGTCCTCCACGTACCTCAGCCCCATGTTCTGGAACCTGATCTCGCCCCTATCGGGCCAACCCTTCGGCGGCTCCCTCGGTCGACTGGGTTGGTGCTCCTCGGGCAGACTCTTGTACTCGAGCACCCTTTCGACAGACATCAGCTGATTGGACACCTCGGCGGACTGCCTGATGCCCCATTGGACGAGCCCCGTGAGGGCGGTCGCCTGGGTTATGGCGAGACCCACGTCGCCGGCCTCCAAACCCATTTCTGTAAAGTACGTTGAATCTAACTAGAATGGGGTTGTAGCACAGGAATATAATAAACTCTAGAACGCCCATCTGTTATGAATAACCTGGCACTCCATAGAGAAAACTGACCAACTTCTGATTTTGCGCAGTATTTTATTCAACCAGCTGTAACCATACAAGGGCTGCAGCATGTGACACTACAACTCCTCTGCAGAGATGGGTCAACCATCTGTACGCAGGCTGGATATATTGAGAGGGATATTTCACTGTGTCATCAGGGCAGGACTAAGGGTTTTTGACTACTCTTTCGTGAATCTGATATGGATAAGATGTCGATATGAATATTTGCTTGAACCAACTTATTGAAAATGGAAATGTTGAGCTCATAAAAAATATCAACAACCCCTGAAAGCCAACTCTTTCCTCTTGCCATTACCAAGTCGCCTCTGAAGCGGTGTTGTCAAATTTACTGGATTTTCTGTAACTACCTAGACTTTGTAACATGTACCTATTGGCGTTCTAGAGTTTATTACATTTCCACGGATTGCACGTACCCTCTCCGAAGGCGAGGAAACTGAAGGTGATCAATGCCACGAAGACGAAACACAGGATGTCCAGGTAGAAGCCGAAAGCGGAGCTCGCGGCTATGTACATAAACCAGGCACTCGTATGGCAGTCTTGGTGTTTATCGAATTCGAGGCGGAGGGTATCTTGAGCCCCGAATGAACGTATCGTCGTGAGGCCCTGCAGGGTGGCGTTCAGGTGGGTGAACACGGGGCTCCTCACTGGAATGGACAAGGATAGAAAGTTACAGTCTCTTAAAAACTTGAACAAGTTTATGTGGAAGTGAAGGTGAAGTTCCCTTACTCATTCCTTCCAGACGTTTGATATTCTTGGAGGACTTCAAGAAGACGTGCCGCAAAGCCATGAAGAATACACCCAGGACACCGACCAGGATCAGGAAGTACGGGTTGACTATGGCTACCAGGATCAGGGAACCCACCATCATCAGGAGTATCTATAAGTGCGATAGATTGAAAGTGAGTATCTCCGAGGGCAATAACCAGTAGCTTATCCTAAGGTTAAAACCTTGTTGGTCTAGCCTAGAGTATCCCAGCAGAAGGAACTGCTTACACACCAGCTGTTACTCACTAAACGTGATAAGTTACGATATATTATACTGTTCATGTAAATTTACAGGTGTGAGATATTAAGTGAAGGTACTCTTGCTAATTTACAAAGTGTAATATACATAACACTTATTTTATTAAGCTTAAAAATGATGACTAGGTAAAAATCTACATGCTAAAATTCGTGGATTAATAAAACGGAGTTGAGCCAATTAAACTTCACAGAGATATATGGTGTTTTTGAAATAGTCAGTTCGCTGCAAGCTTATATAGAATATGTTAACTTCTCAAGAATTCACCTGAAACTGACTAATGAAAATTTAAAACCGTTAATGTAATATGTGGCTGTTTCAAGCTTGCATCATGTTCGTTGCAAGTTTTAGTCAAATTAACTTTGGATCATACACTTCCAATTGTAAGAACATGTTCTGCTAATTGCTTACGCTTACAATCCACGATGCGATTGGAACATATTAGCTTTACACACCTTACACTTACAGCTTACAGCCTTACAGCTTTACACTCCTTCGTTTGAAATGCAATTTAAAGTTCGTTCCTCCTACCTGTCCAGAATCCAATATGGCCTTGGGGAGGAGCTCGTCGACTGCGCCCATATCCTTGGAGAACCTGTTGAGTATCCTCCCGCTGGGGTTCGTGTCGAAGAACCTCATGGGCGCCCCGATGACGCTCGAGAACATCATGTTGTGCAGGTTCTGCGAGCTGATCATCGCCAACTTGTAGAACCACATCGATCTGCACAGCGCTACCAGGAAGAGCAAAACAAGACCACCCCCGTATATGTAAAGACACGTCTCCGTCGACCAGTCCACCAAGGGTTCCGCCCTGACGCCCTCGCTCGTCGTGACGTTCCTGTGCTCCTCTATGTTGACCCAGAGACTGACGAAGTAGTCGACGGCGCTGGCGAGCACCTGCGACATGGCGTAGAGGAGGATCACGAGCGACACGACGACGACGTTCCCGCCGGCCGACAGGTACTGCCAGAAGAGGGAGCCGTGGACTTTGCCCTTGGAGGAGTCCTCCTGCATGTCCTTCATCTTGATCTCCTCCTCGGCCTCGTCCTCTTGGACCTCCTCTTGCATCAGGCTCTCCGGGATGCTCAGGTCGCTCACCGCGCTCGCCAGAGAGGATTTTCTGCTCTGGAAGTCGGAAATCATATATCTACACATGAGTGTTTGAACTACAGTGTATAAATGTAGATCTGTTTGGACCAAAACCCCACTGTTAGAAACTACATCGATAAAAAGAGCTTAGAGATGTGTGAACTACAATATCCAACTGAACGTCAGTTAGGAAAGCACGATTTGCTCGTTTGAACTATAGGAAATCAGAATTCAAGTGTTTTTGGGCCGAGTTCACCTTCAGAAATGGGTATTGAATGTTTCAACTACGGCACGTTGCAATAAGGTCCACATGTCTCTGAACCAAGACAACTCACCTCCAGAGAGTTACTCGGATGACGACGGTGCACTGCTATGAACATCTAATTGCTTTTGAACAAAGGACCCAACTTCAGAAGAAGGGTTTCAAAATTTGAACAGTAACAATAGTTAAGCGTTTCTGGACTATGACCTCATCGTTATAAAGTGACTTGAAGAAGAGGGGTGGAGCTGCTAGAACTATACTGTACTATAGACTCTTGAATGATTCAAAAAATCATCTTAACAAAGTAGCTTGGAGAAGAATTATTGGACTCCTTGTGAACTATTGCGTACCTACTTTGATAAGCACCTAAAGGCTTTCGGACTAAGAGCTCACATTCAGACAGTCACTCATTGGAGAAGAACGGTATGGATGTTTACAATGAACTGTAGTAAGGTTCCAGGCAATTCTGGACTAAAACCCCACTTCCAGAAACTTACATTTGACAAAAAGAGCTTAGATGTTTGAACTGCAATAAAAATCTTAACGTCAATTAAAAATGGAGGGTTAGATTGTTTGAACTACAGGGTCCTGTTATACAAGTATTTTTGGACCGAGTTCATTTTCAGGAAGTCACCTGGAGAAAGGAGAATCGTAGGTTTGAACTATGACGCGTTGTCCATAGAGATATGTGAACTAAGGTCTCCATGTCTTTGAACTAAAAGGGCTCACATAAAGAAAGTTACTTGGATGACGAATGCAGATCTAATTGCCCTTGAATAAAGACTCCAGCCTCAGAAGAAAACTTCCAAAGTTTGAACTTAAGTGAAAAGTATCAAGTTCTTTTGGACTAAGATTCCATCCTCATAAAGTGACTTGCAGGAGGGTGGTAGAGCTGCTGGAACTAATGTGTACTGTATTAAGAATCTTAAATATTTTAAGAAATCATCTTCAGAAAGTGACTTGGAGAAGGAATGTTAAAATCCTTGAGAAATATGGACCTAAGGGTTTTTGGACTAAGACGTACGGCTTAAAATACTTTCTAAGAATCTAACTAAGAAGAAACTAAGAATCGTAGGAAAACACAGAAGAAAGAGATGGATAGACGATATAGTCGCTGTAGCCAGAAAACAATGGACGAGAAGCATTGAAGAAACTAGAAGAGGGCTATATCTAACACTGAAGATAAGGAAGTACTAATATTAGCTCTTAAAGCCTAGGCTCTTGGATACTAATAGTTCATTAATACATTAATACTAATGAACTCTGTCATTAGTATTAACATAGGTCACACGAGGGGAAAGAGGTGACCATACAATACAAATATAACTCAATACAGAAACTAATAAAACTGAAAACACATGTCTCGTTGTAGAGATGGAAAAATCAGCAGAGTTTCTTAATGTGAAGCCTAAGATTTTAGCGACCTTTATAGAAATATTATTGACATGCTGAGAAAATCTGAGTTGTTCATCGAATAAAACCCCATTCACTATGATGTACAAATAAAGTCATTTGGATTGCTCTGTTGTTCTGATGGCATCTTGTAGAAATTTCTTTTAATCTGTGGTGCCATCAATCCAGCTAATATCAGCTGTACCGGTTTTCCAGGAAGTATCCAAGCATCTGCATCAGAATCGAACTCGTTATGACTTATATGCTTACCCTTACTGAGACCTTCCTTATGACCCTCCCCGAATCGAGAAGTTTCTGCTTCTCCTCTTCCGTAGCGTCCGGCTCTGACGTCAGGAGTTTGGCGTACAAGTTATCGCTCTCTGAGAGTTCCCGGAAAGTCCCCTCGTTCTCCACTTGGCCCTTGAACACAGAACGTTTACCGTGAACGAACATTTGAATGACAGAAGGTTGTCCAGACTCCCAAAGTTGGTCATGGTGAATGTACACCAGAAGAAAACTATTGAGTATCGTTCGACTTACGTTGTTCAATATGACGATGTGATCGGCGTTCTTCAGATGGTGCACCTGGTGCGTGACCAGCACCCTCGTCTTCCCAGCGAGGTACCCGTTGATGCACTCGTCGAAGAGGTGCTTGGAGACGTGAATATCGACGGCGGAGAGAGGATCGTCGAGCAGGTAGATGTCCGCCTTCCTGTAGACGGCCCTCGCCAGGTTGATCCTCGCCTTCTGGCCGCCGCTGAGGGAGGCGCCCCTGTCGCCGACGATCGTCTGGTCGCCGTCGGGGAACTGCTTGAAGTCCTTCTCGAGGGCGCATGCGTGGACGACCTCGCTGTAGCGTTTCTTGTCGTATTCGGCGCCGAATATGATGTTCTGGCGTACCGTCGCCGCGAACACCCACGCTTCCTGCGAGGCGTACGACAAGGTGCCGTTCACCTCGATGTTGCCCGATACGATCTCCAACTCGCCTGGAAACACAATGACATACAGACTTCGCAACCCTGCGACCAAGGCACATAGAAGACAAAGCCTAATATAAAGAAATGAACAGAGTAATACGAAACAAATGCAAGATGGATCCTGTGACGCTGCCCGTCTGATGTCGTACCCGCCTGCTGCCCTTTTATGAGGAGAGATGTTCTCTGCGAGGCGTACCAGCTACCCCTCCAGGCCCCCTGCCGACTTTTTACACCAGATATCTAAGCTACATAATGAGGGCAACAAGATACGAGTTATTGAGACCAATCGTAGAGAGAAAATCCAGGGAAACAGATCTATTGTCAGACGTCAGGATTCCGGGCTCCAGGATTTACATAGATGGTTTCGACGCAAATATATACATATTATCGGTATCCCTACCTAACAACGCGTTCAGCAACGAGCTCTTCCCGCTGCCGACGGGCCCGATGATCCCGATCAAGTCCCTCTTCCTGACCCTCATGCTGACGTTGGAGAGCGCCGTGTCCGATTGGTTCGCGTTCCATTTTACCGTCAAGCCCTTCAGACTGATCATGTCCCTACGTTTCTCTGTCCTCGTCTCGTTGTTGTTGAGCGGCTTGACTATCGCCTGGAACTCCTCGTTCATCATGAACTCCTGGAGGCGCTTTATCGCGACGAAGAGCTCCGCTATTTCGGAGATCCCCCTCACGAACATCGCCGACATCGTTTGGGATAGTATGTTGAAGTATAACATGAAGACGAAGACCTGGAGGAAAAGGTGTTTAGTGCGGAAGGGATTCGTGAGAGCCACACTAGTTTCGCCGGTATGCATAACACACTACACATGCGGTTGAGGCGAAACGTGCAATTTAATCATATCAGGTTTGGAAGGATTGCTTTTGGTTTCCATGTAATTGTGAACTTTTATCTAGTTCTTGAATTATTTAAAAAAGTAATAAAATCCGGTAATACAATTAAGCCCCTTGTCTTCACCTAAACTGACTTTTAATATTCCAAGATTTTGCTACGCAGCAAAATTTTTAATTAATCCTGAAATTCTATTAAACCTAACTAAATGATTTATGATGAAGTTTACTGAGGGTTGTCTTGAAATCTTCAACATCCCAGGTAAGTTCCAAGAAACCTTAAAAACCCTAAATTATTCTAGATGGATGTGTAGGCCCTCTCGTTATAGTTTCCAACAGCAACGTCAAAAAAATCTATTAGAAAAATTCTGAAAGGTTTTAAACCAATCTATATGGGCCACAAGAAACATCTAGATGGTCTTAGATGGTCTGAGGATATATTTAGAAGGTTCCCATTTCAGTTTCTTGAAGTAGAAGATCTATAGAATCCAGCAAGAATAATTTGAAAAAGTTTTTAAGAGTTTTAGCCAGTTTTGGTTTTTTGTTTTAGTCTCTGAGTACCCCAGAAAAATCTAGATGGTCCTAAACGGTCTTTTTAGACCTAAACGGCCAAAATCCTGGTCAGATTTTGGAAACACCCTTCTATTAGTTCCACACAATAAAACTTCAAAAATTTAACAGGGACGTTCTTAAGGACTTTCTGAGTATTTTGAACGTTCTAAACTTTTCCAAAGAACCTAGAAAATTCTAAAATGATCTCACCGATGGATCTACTTGTCCATTAGTTTAAGTTTCCACAAGTAAAGTTTCAGGAATCTAGAAGGAAGATGATGGAAGGTTTCTGAAAATTTTGGACAATCTAGATGGCCTCAAATGGTCTCATGATAAATTTAGAAGGTTCCCGTTTCAGTTCCTCGAAGTAGAAAATCTATAGAATCCAGCAAGAATAATTTGAAAAATTTTCTGGGAGTTTTAGCCAGTTTTGGTTTTTGTTTTAATTTTTGAGTACCCCAGAAAAATCTAGATGTTCCTAAACGGTCTTAGAGTAGATTTTGGATTCATCCTTCTCTTAGTTGAAGACAGTAAAACTTCAAAATCTTAACAGGGACGTTCTTGAGGACCTTCTGGAAATTTTGAAAATTCTAATCTTTTCCAAAGGACCTACAAAAATTCTAGACGATCTTACCGATGGATTTACTTGTTGATGAGTTCAAGTTTCCATGAGTAAAGTTTCAGAAATCTAGAAGGAAGATTACGGGAGGTTTCTGAAAATTTTGAACAATCTAGATGGTCTTAAATGGCCTCACAATAAATAGAAAGTTCCCATTTCAGTTGCTCGAAGTAGAAAATCTATAGAATCCAGCAAGAATACTGTGAAAAAGTTTCTGAGTTTTAGCCAGTTTTGGTTTTTGGTTTGAGTCTCTGAGTACCCCAGAAAAATCTAGATGGTTCTAAACGGTCTTAGACTAAATTTTGGAAGCATCCTTCTATAAGTTCCAGACAGTAAAACTTAAAAAATTTAACAGGGACGTTCTTGAGGGCCTTCTGGAAATTTTCAAAATTCTAATCTTTTCCAAAGAACCTAGAAAAATGTTAAAAGACCTTACCTTACTTATTTTTTAGTTCAAGTTATGATGAGAAAAGTTTCAGGAATCGAGAGGGAAAATTATGGAAGGTTTCAGAAAATTTTTAAAAATCTGGATGGTCTTAAATGGCCTCATGATAAATTTAGAAAGTTCCCATTTCAGTTGCTCGAAGTAGAAAATCTATAGAATCCAGCAAGAATACTGTGAAAAAGTTTCTGAGTTTTAGCCAGTTTTGGTTTTTGGTTTGAGTCTCTGAGTACCCCAGAAAAATCTAGATGGTTCTAAACGGTCTTAGACTAAATTTTGGAAGCATCCTTCTATAAGTTCCAGACAGTAAAACTTAAAAAATTTAACAGGGACGTTCTTGAGGGCCTTCTGGAAATTTTCAAAATACTAATCTTTTCCAAAGAACCTAGAAAAATGTTAAAAGACCTTACCTTACTTATTTTTTAGTTCAAGTTATGATGAGAAAAGTTTCAGGAATCTAGAGGGAAAATTATGGAAGGTTTCAGAAAAATTTTAAAAATCTGGATGGTCTTAAATGGCCTCATGATAAATTTAGAAAGTTCCCATTTCAGTTGCTCGAAGTAGAAAATCTATAGAATCCAGCAAGAATTACTTTGAAAAAGTTTCTGAGTTTTAGCCAGTTTTGGTTTTTGGTTTTAGTCTCTGAGTACCCCAGAAAAATCTAGATGGTTCTAAACTGTCTTAGACTAGATTTTGGAAGCATCCTTCTATTAGTTCCAGACAGTAAAACTTCAAAAATTTAACAGGGACGTTCTTGAGGGCCTTCTGGAAATTTTCAAAATTCTAATCTTTTCCAAAGAACCTAGAAAAATGTTAAAAGACCTTACCTTACTTATTTTTTAGTTCAAGTTATGATGAGAAAAGTTTCAGGAATCTAGAGGGAAAATTATGGAAGGTTTCAGAAAAATTTTAAAAATCTGGATGGTCTTAAATGGCCTCATGATAAATTTAGAAAGTTCCCATTTCAGTTGCTCGAAGTAGAAAATCTATAGAATCCAGCAAGAATTACTTTGAAAAAGTTTCTGAGTTTTAGCCAGTTTTGGTTTTTGGTTTTAGTCTCTGAGTACCCCAGAAAAATCTAGATGGTTCTAAACTGTCTTAGACTAGATTTTGGAAGCATCCTTCTATTAGTTCCAGACAGTAAAACTTCAAAAATTTAACAGGGACGTTCTTGAGGGCCTTCTGGAAATTTTCAAAATTCTAATCTTTTCCAAAGAACCTAGAAAAATGTTAAAAGACCTTACCTTACTTATTTTTTAGTTCAAGTTATGATGAGAAAAGTTTCAGGAATCTAGAGGGAAAATTATGGAAGGTTTCAGAAAAATTTTAAAAATCTGGATGGTCTTAAATGGCCTCATGATAAATTTAGAAAGTTCCCATTTCAGTTGCTCGAAGTAGAAAATCTATAGAATCCAGCAAGAATTACTTTGAAAAAGTTTCTGAGTTTTAGCCAGTTTTGGTTTTTGGTTTTAGTCTCTGAGTACCCCAGAAAAATCTAGATGGTTCTAAACTGTCTTAGACTAGATTTTGGAAGCATCCTTCTATTAGTTCCAGACAGTAAAACTTCAAAAATTTAACAGGGACGTTCTTGAGGGCCTTCTGGAAATTTTCAAAATTCTAATCTTTTCCAAAGAACCTAGAAAAATGTTAAAAGACCTTACCTTACTTATTTTTTAGTTCAAGTTATGATGAGAAAAGTTTCAGGAATCTAGAGGGAAAATTATGGAAGGTTTCAGAAAAATTTTAAAAATCTGGATGGTCTTAAATGGCCTCATGATAAATTTAGAAAGTTCCCATTTCAGTTGCTCGAAGTAGAAAATCTATAGAATCCAGCAAGAATTACTTTGAAAAAGTTTCTGAGTTTTAGCCAGTTTTGGTTTTTGGTTTTAGTCTCTGAGTACCCCAGAAAAATCTAGATGGTTCTAAACTGTCTTAGACTAGATTTTGGAAGCATCCTTCTATTAGTTCCAGACAGTAAAACTTCAAAAATTTAACAGGGACGTTCTTGAGGGCCTTTTGGAAATTTTCAAAATTCTAATCTTTTCCAAAGAACCTAGAAAAATGTTAAAAGACCTTACCTTACTTATTTTTTAGTTCAAGTTTTGATGAGAAAAGTTTCAGGAATCTAGAGGGAAAATTATGGAAGGTTTCAGAAAATTTTTAAAAATCTGGATGGTCTTAAATGGCCTCATGATAAATTTAGAAAGTTCCCATTTCAGTTGCTCGAAGTAGAAAATCTATAGAATCCAGCAAGAATTACTTTGAAAAAGTTTCTGAGTTTTAGCCAGTTTTGGTTTTTGGTTTTAGTCTCTGAGTACCCCAGAAAAATGTAGATGGTTCTAAACGGTCTTAGACTAGATTTTGGAAGCATCCTTCTATTAGTTCCAGACAGTAAAACTTCAAAAATTTAACAGGGACGTTCTTGAGGGCCTTCTGGAAATTTTCAAAATTCTAATCTTTTCCAAAGAACCTAGAAAAATGTTAAAAGACCTTACCTTACTTATTTTTTAGTTCAAGTTTTGATGAGAAAAGTTTCAGGAATCTAGAGGGAAAATTATGGAAGGTTTCAGAAAATTTTTAAAAATCTGGATGGTCTTAAATGGCCTCATGATAAATTTAGAAAGTTCCCATTTCAGTTGCTCGAAGTAGAAAATCTATAGAATCCAGCAAGAATTACTTTGAAAAAGTTTCTGAGTTTTAGCCAGTTTTGGTTTTTGGTTTTAGTCTCTGAGTACCCCAGAAAAATGTAGATGGTTCTAAACGGTCTTAGACTAGATTTTGGAAGCATCCTTCTATTAGTTCCAGACAGTAAAACTTCAAAAATTTAACAGGGACGTTCTTGAGGGCCTTCTGGAAATTTTCAAAATTCTAATCTTTTCCAAAGAACCTAGAAAAATGTTAAAAGACCTTACCTTACTTATTTTTTAGTTCAAGTTTTGATGAGAAAAGTTTCAGGAATCTAGAGGGGAAATTATGGAAGGTTTCAGAAAATTCTTAAAAATCTGGATGGTCTTAAATGGCCCCTGGATAAATTTAGGTTCCCATTTCAGTTCCTTGAAGTAGAAAATCTAGAGAATCCAGCAAGAATAATTTGAAAACTTTTCTGACAGTTTTAGCCAGTTTTGGTTTTTTCTGTTAGTCTCTGAGTAACCTAGAAAAATATAGATGGTCCTAAACGGCCTTAGATTAGATTTTGGAAGCATCCTTCTATTAGTTCCAGACAGTAAAACTTCAAAATCTTAACAGGGACGTTCTTGAGGACCTTCTGGAAATTTTGAAAATTCTAATCTTTTCCAAAGGACCTACAAAAATTCTAGACGATCTTACCGATGGATTTACTTGTTGATGAGTTCAAGTTTCCATGAGTAAAGTTTCAGGAAGCTAGAAGGAAGATTATGGAAGGTTTCTGAAAATTTTGAACAACCTAGATGGTCTTAAATGACTTCTCTGGATAAATCTAGAAGTTTTCCATTCTAGTTTTTGGAAGTAGAAAATCTACAGAAAGCAGCAGGAATAAATTTTCTGAGAGTTTTTTTAGCCAATATTGGTACTTAGTATTAGTTTCTGAGTAGCCCAGAAAAATCTAGATGGTCCTAAATAGTCTCAGAATAGATTTTGGAAACATCCTTCCCTTAGTTCCAAGTATATTTCCATAGTTTCAGTTACTGATTGATTAATTGAATTAGTAATGACTGAACAAGTGGAACCTTTGGGATCTTTCAGTGATTAGCTCAAGTTCTAAGGGTCTCGGGACCCATGTCGAAACCTACAAACAACCCAGATCCTCGAATCCCCTACCTTGGTGGCGGTTATCTCTTGATCGGTCAACACCATGGTCAACAACGTGCAGAACAGGGCGACCCTCGTCGTGAACAGGTTGAACGTCATGAACAACGCCCTGACGTACGACGACTTGGTGACTATCTTCAGCTCGGCCCTCCTCGCGAACCTTATGATCTTCTGGAAGGGCTTCTCCCACGCGTACATCTTGATCACCTGCACGCCGGATATCACCTCGTCCATCAGCCTGACGCGCTCGTCGGTCTTCAGGGCGGTCTGTTTCCGGTAGATGGCGGACAGTTTTCCCGTGTAAGCTGCGGAGTTGAGTGTTTATTGATTGATTATCGCTTGGAGTTCGGGTTACCTTGTAAGGGCACGACGAGGAACACAGCGACGATCCCCAGTACGCCTGCGTACCCGGCGCCGGTGTAGAGGAAGTACATGATGATGATCGCGGAGGTGGGGGCCACCCACATGTGGTGGATGAATATGGAGACTATGTCGAACCTGCTGACGTCGTTCGAGAGGAGGTTCACGATCTTCCCTGATGCGGTTTCGCCCAACGCTGTTTTGCTTAATCTAAGAGCCTGGAAAGGAGACTTTACAGGATATCCTCCACCGTCTCCTAAGGACTTACCTTCCTGTAAATTAAGGCGCAAACGGCGGTTCTCACTTTCATACCGTCGTGGAAGGCACCCATTATGTACTGGTTGATCATTAAGGCACTGAGACCGGTTAGCCCTACCACAGCACCGGCATACCTATACACAGATGGGAAGTTAGAATTCTGGGTTTGGGTTCCTAGAGTAATTTGCTTGTATTCTTCTTACCAATAGGCTTCAGTCTCTGAGATGGTCGTGTCCGGTCTGAAGTAGTCCAGGAGGTAGCCCAACATGATGGGCTGGGTGAGCCGCAAGATGATGTCCATGGTGACTAATAGTATTCCGAGGTAAAGGTATTCCGGCCAGAAGGTCGCTATCAACACTTTGAGGAGGCTCGGTTTGCGATTTTGCTTCTTTGCGATTTTTTCGTGCTTTAACCACTTACTGAGGAAAAATTACAAATTATGACGTCAATTGAGTGGAGCGAAAAACAAAATTCGAGGTACATGTAAGTATGTCCTGAGATTTTTTCCGTGAGTAACGGCGAATCTCCAGCGTCGAATTTTGTATGGGAGTCACTTCCGCCAACGGTTGCTACTTCACCGTATACCATGAGATATGTTTCTTATAACAGTAGATAACTCAGGAAATATAACTTGTTACAACTTCGTTTTTATCCCGGACGATAGAGGACATAAAAGCCTACAAAGTGGTCGTAGTAGGAATTTCGATATTTGGGGTAATTGAAATTTTAAAAATTTGTAAAAAATACAATAGTTGCCCAATTGAGCTAATACTCCTTTGGTGGTCAAACACAAGAATCGTTTTATGTGTGTGAAAATTTTCAGTACAGTGGAATTAAACTGTCTTACATACAGGAAAAGAAAACATCATTTTACAGCTAGAACTTCATATCTGACGAAGAGGATCTTTCAAAATTTGTAAAAAATCCAATAGTTGCCCAATTGAGCTAATACTCCTTTGGTGATCAAACATAAGACTCGTTTAATTGTGCGAAAGGTTTTCAGTACAGTTGAATCAAACTTTCTTATATACAGGGAGAGAAAACATCATTTTACCGCTAGAATTTCATATTGGACGAAGAAGACATTTCAAAAATTTTTAAAAAATCCAATAGTTGCTCAATTGAGCTACTATTCCTTTGGTGGTCAAACACAAGAATAGTTTATTTGTTTGAAAAGTTTTCAGTACGGTGAAATCAAACTGTCTTATATACAGGGAGAGAAAACATCATTTTACCGCTAGAACTTCATATTTGACCGAAGAAGATATTTCAAAAATTTGTAAAAAATCCAATAGTTGCTCAATTGAGCTAGTATTCCTTTGGTGGTCAAACACAAGAATAGTTTATTTGTTTGAAAAGTTTTCAGTACGGTGGAATCAAACTGTCTTATATACAGGGAGAGAAAACATCATTTTACCGCTAGAACTTCATATTTGACCGAAGAAGATATTTCAAAAATTTGTAAAAAATCCAATAGTTGCTCAATTGAGCTAGTATTCCTTTGGTGGTCAAACACAAGAATAGTTTATTTGTTTGAAAAGTTTTCAGTACGGTGGAATCAAACTGTTTTATATATAAGGAGAGAAAACATCATTTTACCGCTAGAACTTCATATTGGACGAAGAGGATATTTCAAAAATTTGTAACAAATTCAGTAGTTGCCCAATTGAGCTAATACTCCTTTGGTGGTCAAACACAAGAATCGTTTATTTATGTGAATTGTTTTCAGTACAGTAGAATTAAACTGTCTTATATACAGGGAGAGCAAACATCATTTTACCGCTAGAACTTCATATTTGACGAAGAAGATATTTCAAAAATTTGTAAAAAATCCAATAGTTGCTCAATTGAGCTAGTATTCCTTTGGTGGTCAAACACAAGAATAGTTTATTTGTTTGAAAAGTTTTCAGTACGGTGGAATCAAACTGTCTTATATACAGGGAGAGAAAACATCATTTTACCGCTAGAATTTCATATCTGACCGAAGAAGATATTTCAAAAATTTGTAAAAAATCCAATAGCTGCCCAATTGAGCTAATACTCCTTTGGTGGTCAAACACAAGAATCGTTTATTTATGTGAATTGTTTTCAGTACAGTAGAATTAAACTGTCTTATATATAGGGAGAGAAAACATCATTTTACCGCTAGAACTTCATATTTGACGAAGAAGATATTTCAAAAATTTGTAAAAAATCCAATAGTTGCTCAATTGAGCTAGTATTCCTTTGGTGATCAAACATAAGAATCGTTTATTTGTGTGAAGAGTTTTCAGTACAGTGGAATCAAACTGTCTTATATACAGGGAGAGAAAACATCATTTTACCGCTAGAACTTCATATTTGACCGAAGAAGATATTTCAAAAATTTGTAAAAAATCCAATAGCTGCTCAATTGAGCTAATACTCCTTTGGTGGTCAAACACAAGAATCGTTTATTTGTGAGAAATATTTTCAGTACAGTAGAATCAAGCTGTCTTATATACAGGGAGAGAAAACATCATTTTACCGCTAGAACTTCATATTGGACGAAGAGGATATTTCAAAAATTTGTAAAAAATCCAATAGTTGCTCAATTGAGCTAGTATTCCTTTGGTGGTCAAACACAAGAATCGTTTATTTATGTGAATTGTTTTCAGTACAGTAGAATTAAACTGTCTTATATACAGGAAGAGAAAACATCATTTTACCGCTAGAATTTCATATCTAACGAAAAGGATATTTCAAAAATTTCTAAAAAAATCCAATGGTTGCTCAATTGAGCTACTATTAGGTACTCTATGGCTTGGTATAAGAATGAAGGAGTAGAAGGTTATACTTCCGGAGTTGAGATGTCCTTTAAAGTTCGCGGTGAAGTGACGACCGTTGGCGGAAAGACTCCCGTACAAATTTCGATGATGGAGATCCGCAGACACCTTCACCCACATATATTTTCCTTCGCAGTGATTAGATAACAATAGTATCTTCAAATTTGAGTAAATCACCGATACGTCGATAATTCTTCCAATACAACAAGCGAGGTGGTCAGCGTGAATTGCGTTTCGACTATCGTCTCTTTGTCATCATGTGATGACTAGCGTTATTTCAGTCAAACAAAGCCACCTGTCCACTAGATAACTCAATCTGAATTGTGTGTACATTTGATATCCCTCGCCCACGCTAGTAAAATAAACGTGTGCTTACCTCTCCAGTCTATCGCCTAACACTTTACTTCTATCGCTCTTGATCGGATTGTACAAGTCATCTACGTCTAGTGTCTTCTGGTAGCCCTTCCTGAACATGCCAATGGTGTACCTGCAAACACGACAAAAGCGAATTATTGTTAATTAATTATAGTATAGTATATATGTTATTAATTATAGTATAATTTAGTAAATACACTCTGGGTAGTTATAGTGTAGCGAAATTAATATCGTTATGCTCGTCTGAATTAGGCCTAACGAACCGGTCCTTTAATTATTCCCTTGTACGTTTTTAACCCCGCGGACCCGTTGCCTCTTGTAATTTTTCATTTCTTTTCTCATCTTCGTCGTTATCTTAAGGCCTCACTTTATCTCTTCTTCGTGTTAAACGGTTGACAGGTTCTTAGAAAGAAGGTTTTGATTTATGGGGTTTAGGGTCGGGGGTGGTCGCTTTCGAATGGCTACATTAAGAGCTGAAGGGAAGCGCGAGGAAGAGGAATTTGACGAGACTTTGTAAAAGATGTGACCGAATTTGAACTATTAGTCCAGAGATTGGCGAAATTTGTCAAAAGTTAAACAGAATTAGTTAATTTAAAAAATTTCTCATAATTCATTACAAATATTCGATTGGAGAATATGTATGGAAAGTGTAAAGTGCCCTTTAAAGAAGATTTGAAGAAAAAAGTTAGTAAACTTTATTACACATATTCGATAGTAGAAGAAATATTCAGAATTCAGTGAATTTTGAAAAAATTTCCAAAAAACCGAAAGGTGCCAAGTGTAAAGTCCCTCTTAGAGAAGATTTAGCCAAAGATGTTATAGAACACATATATTCAATAGTGAAATAAGTGGTCAAAGTGTACAAAGAAATACTGAAGTGGATTTTGGGAAAAATTCCAAATACCGAAAAACGACGATAGTAAGTACTCTTTAGAGAAGATTTGGCAAAAAATGTTACCAAACTTTATTACACATATTCGATAGTCCAGTCTATATTAAAAGTTTTAAAAAAATGACGATTTGTAATACCTAAAGACTTCCTCATATGGCCGGACCAAATATCCATGGCAACATTATTAAAGTGCCCTTTAGGGAGGCCCTAGAAAAAAATGTTTCAAATAAAAGTTAAAGCAATTAGTCAGGTCAGTTCAAATCTAAAATTCGGTACGAATCGGTAAAGCCGTTTTGGAGAAAATTGGGAAGAACTGAAAATTCACAAGAGTAAAGCGTCTCGTCGAGCAATTCATGAATCTACATTGTAACTCTGAGCGTTTATCGATGATTGATCGCATCCCGTCTTACATTCGACATATATTTAAAAAAGAACTTTTCCCCATAAATAAACGCTCGTTACTGCGGGATGTTGAGAAGTATGGCATTCCTGCCGCGACGACGTCTCTCTCAATCCGTTATTTTGACAGGCCGTTTTCAGTTTCCGCCAACAGCTGAGAATACATACAATTTCGGCGGAGAAACATCTCTTCTTACATATTTGGAAACAGAGGCTCCCGCCGCAAGAAACGCGTCCATGTGACTCTTGGCGGCGGTCCAAATGCCAGACATCGTCTGGACGGTGAGAAGGAGGAGAAGGAGACGTTGGAGGAAATCGATTCTCCCTTTGGGAGAGAATTTGCCTCCCAAATTTCCCTCTTCCCGAAATACCCTTCCCAACGCAAAACCGATCGTTATAAGGAAATCGAGAGTACCGCAACGTTGATGTACTTATATAAAGTAGTACTTATAATACCTACCAGTTCGTACCTTCATATACAAAACCGATCAGGTTTAATCAGGTTTCCATGCAACCTCACAACATGCCTGGAGACATTTCCTAACAAAACGAGCTTGAGTACTTGGTACTTATCACAGCTCTGAAATAAGGACCAATCCCAGTGAGGCGATCATAAGTACCCTTTTGCTCGTACTATCAAACAAAAGATACCAATAAAAGAAACGTATTTTTCGAGTTTTCACCAATTTAAACTGCAAACTCCTAACAAACCAGTTGAAGTAGTTGGTACTTAACACAGCTCTGAAATAAGGACCAATCCCAGTGAGGCGATCAAAAGTACCCTTTTGCTCGTACTACCAAACAAAAGATACCAATAAAAGAAACATGTTTTTAGAGTTTTCACCAATTTAAACTGCAAACTCCTAACAAACCAGTGGAAGTACTTGGTACTTATCACAACTCTGAAATAAGGACCAAGCCCCGTGAGGCGATCAAAAGTACCATTTTGCTCGATTTACTAAACAAAAGATACCAATAAAAGAAACATGTTTTTAGAGTTTTCACCAAATTAAACTGCAAACTCCTAACAAACCAGTTGAAGTACTTGGTACTTATCACAGCTTTGAAATAAGGACCAATCCCAGTGAGGCGATGATAAGTACCCTTTTGATCGTACTACGTAACAAAAAAACTAATAAAAGAATCATGTTTTTTTCGAATTTTCACCTATTCAAACTGCAAACTTCTAATAAACCAGTTGAAGTACTTGGTACTTATCACAGCTGTGAAATAAGGACCAATCCCAGTGAGGCGATCATAAGTACCCTTTTGCTCGTACTACCAAACAAAAGATACCGATAAAAGAAACGTATTTTTCGAATTTTCACCAATTTAAAGTGCAAACTCCTAACAAACCAGTTGAAGTACTTGGTACTTATCACAGCTCTGAAATAAGGACCTATCCCAGTGAGGCGATCATAAGTACCCCTTTACTCGTATTACCAAACAAAAGATACCAATAAAAGAAACGTTTTTTTCGAATTTTCACCACTTTAAACTGCAAACTCCTAACAAACCAGTTGAAGCACTTGGTACTTAACACAGCTCTGAAATAAGGACCAATCCCAGTGAGGCGATCATAAGTACCCTTTTGCTAGTACTACTAAACAAAAGATACCAATAAAAGAAACGTATTTTTAGAATTTTCACCAATTTAAACCGCGACTCCTAACAAACCAGTTGAAGTACTTGGTACTTATCACAGCTCTGAAATAAGGACCAATTCCCGTGAGGCGATCAAAAGTACCCTTTTGCTCGATTTACCAAACAAAAGATACCAATAAAAGAAACATGTTTTTAGAGTTTTCACCAATTTAAACTGCAAACTCCTAACAAACCAGTTGAAGTACTTGGTACTTATCACAGCTGTGAAATAAGGACCAATCCCAGTGAGGCGATCATAAGTACCCTTTTGCTCGTACTACCAAACAAAAGATACCGATAAAAGAAACGTATTTTTCGAATTTTCACCAATTTAAACTGCAAACTCCTAACAAACCAGTTGAAGCACTTGGTACTTAACACAGCTCTGAAATAAGGACCAATCCCAGTGAGGCGATCATAAGTACCCTTTTGCTAGTACTACTAAACAAAAGATACCAATAAAAGAAACGTATTTTTAGAATTTTCACCAATTTAAACCGCGACTCCTAACAAACCAGTTGAAGTACTTGGTACTTATCACAGCTCTGAAATAAGGACCAATTCCCGTGAGGCGATCAAAAGTACCCTTTTGCTCGATTTACCAAACAAAAGATACCAATAAAAGAAACATGTTTTTAGAGTTTTCACCAATTTAAACTGCAAACTCCTAACAAACCAGTTGAAGTACTTGGTACTTATCACAGCTGTGAAATAAGGACCAATCCCAGTGAGGCGATCATAAGTACCCTTTTGCTCGTACTACCAAACAAAAGATACCGATAAAAGAAACGTATTTTTCGAATTTTCACCAATTTAAACTGCAAACTCCTAACAAACCAGTTGAAGCACTTGGTACTTAACACAGCTCTGAAATAAGGACCAATCCCAGTGAGGCGATCATAAGTACCCTTTTGCTAGTACTACTAAACAAAAGATACCAATAAAAGAAACGTATTTTTAGAATTTTCACCAATTTAAACCGCGACTCCTAACAAACCAGTTGAAGTACTTGGTACTTATCACAGCTCTGAAATAAGGACCAATTCCCGTGAGGCGATCAAAAGTACCCTTTTGCTCGATTTACCAAACAAAAGATACCAATAAAAGAAACATGTTTTTAGAGTTTTCACCAATTTAAACTGCAAACTCCTAACAAACCAGTTGAAGTACTTGGTACTTATCACAGCTGTGAAATAAGGACCAATCCCAGTGAGGCGATCATAAGTACCCTTTTGCTCGTACTACCAAACAAAAGATACCGATAAAAGAAACGTATTTTTCGAATTTTCACCAATTTAAAGTGCAAACTCCTAACAAACCAGTTGAAGTACTTGGTACTTATCACAGCTCTGAAATAAGGACCAATCCCAGTGAGGCGATCATAAGTACCCCTTTACTCGTATTACCAAACAAAAGATACCAATAAAAGAAACGTTTTTTTCGAATTTTCACCACTTTAAACTGCAAACTCCTAACAAACCAGTTGAAGCACTTGGTACTTAACACAGCTCTGAAATAAGGACCAATCCCAGTGAGGCGATCATAAGTACCCTTTTGCTAGTACTACTAAACAAAAGATACCAATAAAAGAAACGTATTTTTAGAATTTTCACCAATTTAAACCGCGACTCCTAACAAACCAGTTGAAGTACTTGGTACTTATCACAGCTCTGAAATAAGGACCAATTCCCGTGAGGCGATCAAAAGTACCCTTTTGCTCGATTTACCAAACAAAAGATACCAATAAAAGAAACATGTTTTTAGAGTTTTCACCAATTTAAACTGCAAACTCCTAACAAACCAGTTGAAGTACTTGGTACTTATCACAGCTGTGAAATAAGGACCAATCCCAGTGAGGCGATCATAAGTACCCTTTTGCTCGTACTACCAAACAAAAGATACCGATAAAAGAAACGTATTTTTCGAATTTTCACCAATTTAAACTGCAAACTCCTAACAAACCAGTTGAAGCACTTGGTACTTAACACAGCTCTGAAATAAGGACCAATCCCAGTGAGGCGATCATAAGTACCCTTTTGCTAGTACTACTAAACAAAAGATACCAATAAAAGAAACGTATTTTTAGAATTTTCACCAATTTAAACCGCGACTCCTAACAAACCAGTTGAAGTACTTGGTACTTATCACAGCTCTGAAATAAGGACCAATTCCCGTGAGGCGATCAAAAGTACCCTTTTGCTCGATTTACCAAACAAAAGATACCAATAAAAGAAACATGTTTTTAGAGTTTTCACCAATTTAAACTGCAAACTCCTAACAAACCAGTTGAAGTACTTGGTACTTATCACAGCTGTGAAATAAGGACCAATCCCAGTGAGGCGATCATAAGTACCCTTTTGCTCGTACTACCAAACAAAAGATACCGATAAAAGAAACGTATTTTTCGAATTTTCACCAATTTAAAGTGCAAACTCCTAACAAACCAGTTGAAGTACTTGGTACTTATCACAGCTCTGAAATAAGGACCAATCCCAGTGAGGCGATCATAAGTACCCCTTTACTCGTATTACCAAACAAAAGATACCAATAAAAGAAACGTTTTTTTCGAATTTTCACCACTTTAAACTGCAAACTCCTAACAAACCAGTTGAAGCACTTGGTACTTAACACAGCTCTGAAATAAGGACCAATCCCAGTGAGGCGATCATAAGTACCCTTTTGCTAGTACTACTAAACAAAAGATACCAATAAAAGAAACGTATTTTTAGAATTTTCACCAATTTAAACCGCGACTCCTAACAAACCAGTTGAAGTACTTGGTACTTATCACAGCTCTGAAATAAGGACCAATTCCCGTGAGGCGATCAAAAGTACCCTTTTGCTCGATTTACCAAACAAAAGATACCAATAAAAGAAACATGTTTTTAGAGTTTTCACCAATTTAAACTGCAAACTCCTAACAAACCAGTTGAAGTACTTGGTACTTATCACAGCTGTGAAATAAGGACCAATCCCAGTGAGGCGATCATAAGTACCCTTTTGCTCGTACTACCAAACAAAAGATACCGATAAAAGAAACGTATTTTTCGAATTTTCACCAATTTAAACTGCAAACTCCTAACAAACCAGTTGAAGCACTTGGTACTTAACACAGCTCTGAAATAAGGACCAATCCCAGTGAGGCGATCATAAGTACCCTTTTGCTAGTACTACTAAACAAAAGATACCAATAAAAGAAACGTATTTTTAGAATTTTCACCAATTTAAACCGCGACTCCTAACAAACCAGTTGAAGTACTTGGTACTTATCACAGCTCTGAAATAAGGACCAATTCCCGTGAGGCGATCAAAAGTACCCTTTTGCTCGATTTACCAAACAAAAGATACCAATAAAAGAAACATGTTATTTAGAGTTTTCACCAATTTAAACTGCAAACTCCTAACAAACCAGTTGAAGTACTTGGTACTTATCACAGCTGTGAAATAAGGACCAATCCCAGTGAGGCGATCATAAGTACCCTTTTGCTCGTACTACCAAACAAAAGATACCGATAAAAGAAACGTATTTTTCGAATTTTCACCAATTTAAAGTGCAAACTCCTAACAAACCAGTTGAAGTACTTGGTACTTATCACAGCTCTGAAATAAGGACCAATCCCAGTGAGGCGATCATAAGTACCCCTTTACTCGTATTACCAAACAAAAGATACCAATAAAAGAAACGTTTTTTTCGAATTTTCACCACTTTAAACTGCAAACTCCTAACAAACCAGTTGAAGCACTTGGTACTTAACACAGCTCTGAAATAAGGACCAATCCCAGTGAGGCGATCATAAGTACCCTTTTGCTAGTACTACTAAACAAAAGATACCAATAAAAGAAACGTATTTTTAGAATTTTCACCAATTTAAACCGCGACTCCTAACAAACCAGTTGAAGTACTTGGTACTTATCACAGCTCTGAAATAAGGACCAATTCCCGTGAGGCGATCAAAAGTACCCTTTTGCTCGATTTACCAAACAAAAGATACCAATAAAAGAAACATGTTTTTAGAGTTTTCACCAATTTAAACTGCAAACTCCTAACAAACCAGTTGAAGTACTTGGTACTTATCACAGCTGTGAAATAAGGACCAATCCCAGTGAGGCGATCATAAGTACCCTTTTGCTCGTACTACCAAACAAAAGATACCGATAAAAGAAACGTATTTTTCGAATTTTCACCAATTTAAAGTGCAAACTCCTAACAAACCAGTTGAAGTACTTGGTACTTATCACAGCTCTGAAATAAGGACCAATCCCAGTGAGGCGATCATAAGTACCCCTTTACTCGTATTACCAAACAAAAGATACCAATAAAAGAAACGTTTTTTTCGAATTTTCACCACTTTAAACTGCAAACTCCTAACAAACCAGTTGAAGCACTTGGTACTTAACACAGCTCTGAAATAAGGACCAATCCCAGTGAGGCGATCATAAGTACCCTTTTGCTAGTACTACTAAACAAAAGATACCAATAAAAGAAACGTATTTTTAGAATTTTCACCAATTTAAACCGCGACTCCTAACAAACCAGTTGAAGTACTTGGTACTTATCACAGCTCTGAAATAAGGACCAATTCCCGTGAGGCGATCAAAAGTACCCTTTTGCTCGATTTACCAAACAAAAGATACCAATAAAAGAAACATGTTTTTAGAGTTTTCACCAATTTAAACTGCAAACTCCTAACAAACCAGTTGAAGTACTTGGTACTTATCACAGCTGTGAAATAAGGACCAATCCCAGTGAGGCGATCATAAGTACCCTTTTGCTCGTACTACCAAACAAAAGATACCGATAAAAGAAACGTATTTTTCGAATTTTCACCAATTTAAACTGCAAACTCCTAACAAACCAGTTGAAGCACTTGGTACTTAACACAGCTCTGAAATAAGGACCAATCCCAGTGAGGCGATCATAAGTACCCTTTTGCTAGTACTACTAAACAAAAGATACCAATAAAAGAAACGTATTTTTAGAATTTTCACCAATTTAAACCGCGACTCCTAACAAACCAGTTGAAGTACTTGGTACTTATCACAGCTCTGAAATAAGGACCAATTCCCGTGAGGCGATCAAAAGTACCCTTTTGCTCGATTTACCAAACAAAAGATACCAATAAAAGAAACATGTTTTTAGAGTTTTCACCAATTTAAACTGCAAACTCCTAACAAACCAGTTGAAGTACTTGGTACTTATCACAGCTGTGAAATAAGGACCAATCCCAGTGAGGCGATCATAAGTACCCTTTTGCTCGTACTACCAAACAAAAGATACCGATAAAAGAAACGTATTTTTCGAATTTTCACCAATTTAAAGTGCAAACTCCTAACAAACCAGTTGAAGTACTTGGTACTTATCACAGCTCTGAAATAAGGACCAATCCCAGTGAGGCGATCATAAGTACCCCTTTACTCGTATTACCAAACAAAAGATACCAATAAAAGAAACGTTTTTTTCGAATTTTCACCACTTTAAACTGCAAACTCCTAACAAACCAGTTGAAGCACTTGGTACTTAACACAGCTCTGAAATAAGGACCAATCCCAGTGAGGCGATCATAAGTACCCTTTTGCTAGTACTACTAAACAAAAGATACCAATAAAAGAAACGTATTTTTAGAATTTTCACCAATTTAAACCGCGACTCCTAACAAACCAGTTGAAGTACTTGGTACTTATCACAGCTCTGAAATAAGGACCAATTCCCGTGAGGCGATCAAAAGTACCCTTTTGCTCGATTTACCAAACAAAAGATACCAATAAAAGAAACATGTTTTTAGAGTTTTCACCAATTTAAACTGCAAACTCCTAACAAACCAGTTGAAGTACTTGGTACTTATCACAGCTGTGAAATAAGGACCAATCCCAGTGAGGCGATCATAAGTACCCTTTTGCTCGTACTACCAAACAAAAGATACCGATAAAAGAAACGTATTTTTCGAATTTTCACCAATTTAAAGTGCAAACTCCTAACAAACCAGTTGAAGTACTTGGTACTTATCACAGCTCTGAAATAAGGACCAATCCCAGTGAGGCGATCATAAGTACCCTTTTGCTAGTACTACTAAACAAAAGATACCAATAAAAGAAACGTATTTTTAGAATTTTCACCAATTTAAACCGCGACTCCTAACAAACCAGTTGAATTACTTGGTACTTATCACAGCTCTGAAATAAGGACCAAGCCCCGTGAGGCGATCAAAAGTACCATTTTGCTCGATTTACTAAACAAAAGATACCAATAAAAGAAACATGTTTTTAGAGTTTTCACCAAATTAAACTGCAAACTCCTAACAAACCAGTTGAAGTACTTGGTACTTATCACAGCTTTGAAATAAGGACCAATCCCAGTGAGGCGATCAAAAGTACCCTTTTGATCGTACTACGTAACAAAAAAACTAATAAAAGAATCATGTTTTTTTCGAATTTTCACCTATTTAAACTGCAAACTTCTAATAAACCAGTTGAAGTACTTGGTACTTATCACAGCTGTGAAATAAGGACCAATCCCAGTGAGGCGATCATAAGTACCCCTTTACTCGTATTACCAAACAAAAGATATCAATAAAAGAAACGTTTTTTTTCGAATTTTCACCACTTTAAACTGCAAACTCCTAACAAACCAGTTGAAGCACTTGGTACTTAACACAGCTCTGAAATAAGGACCAATCCCAGTGAGGCGATCATAAGTACCCTTTTGCTAGTACTACTAAACAAAAGATACCAATTAAAGGAACGTATTTTTAGAATTTTCACCAATTTAAACCGCGACTCCTAACAAACCAGTTGAAGTACTTGTTACTTATCACAGCTTTGAAATAAGGACCAATCCCAGTGAGGCGATCAAAAGTACCCTTTTGATCGTACTACGTAACAAAAAAACTAATAAAAGAATCATGTTTTTTTCGAATTTTCACCTATTTAAACTGCAAACTTCTAATAAACCAGTTGAAGTACTTGGTACTTATCACAGCTGTGAAATAAGGACCAATCCCAGTGAGGCGATCATAAGTACCCTTTTGCTCGTACTACCAAACAAAAGATACCGATAAAAGAAACGTATTTTTCGAATTTTCACCAATTTAAACTGCAAACTCCTAACAAACCAGTTGAAGTACTTGGTACTTATCACAGCTCTGAAATAAGGACCAATCCCAGTGAGGCGATCATAAGTACCCCTTTACTCGTATTACCAAACAAAAGATACCAATAAAAGAAACGTTTTTTTCGAATTTTCACCACTTTAAACTGCAAACTCCTAACAAACCAGTTGAAGCACTTGGTACTTAACACAGCTCTGAAATAAGGACCAATCCCAGTGAGGCGATCATAAGTACCCTTTTGCTAGTACTACTAAACAAAAGATACCAATAAAAGAAACGTATTTTTAGAATTTTCACCAATTTAAACCGCGACTCCTAACAAACCAGTTGAAGTACTTGGTACTTATCACAGCTCTGAAATAAGGACCAATTCCCGTGAGGCGATCAAAAGTACCCTTTTGCTCGATTTACCAAACAAAAGATACCAATAAAAGAAACATGTTTTTAGAGTTTTCACCAATTTAAACTGCAAACTCCTAACAAACCAGTTGAAGTACTTGGTACTTATCACAGCTGTGAAATAAGGACCAATCCCAGTGAGGCGATCATAAGTACCCTTTTGCTCGTACTACCAAACAAAAGATACCGATAAAAGAAACGTATTTTTCGAATTTTCACCAATTTAAACTGCAAACTCCTAACAAACCAGTTGAAGCACTTGGTACTTAACACAGCTCTGAAATAAGGACCAATCCCAGTGAGGCGATCATAAGTACCCTTTTGCTAGTACTACTAAACAAAAGATACCAATAAAAGAAACGTATTTTTAGAATTTTCACCAATTTAAACCGCGACTCCTAACAAACCAGTTGAAGTACTTGGTACTTATCACAGCTCTGAAATAAGGACCAATTCCCGTGAGGCGATCAAAAGTACCCTTTTGCTCGATTTACCAAACAAAAGATACCAATAAAAGAAACATGTTTTTAGAGTTTTCACCAATTTAAACTGCAAACTCCTAACAAACCAGTTGAAGTACTTGGTACTTATCACAGCTGTGAAATAAGGACCAATCCCAGTGAGGCGATCATAAGTACCCTTTTGCTCGTACTACCAAACAAAAGATACCGATAAAAGAAACGTATTTTTCGAATTTTCACCAATTTAAAGTGCAAACTCCTAACAAACCAGTTGAAGTACTTGGTACTTATCACAGCTCTGAAATAAGGACCAATCCCAGTGAGGCGATCATAAGTACCCCTTTACTCGTATTACCAAACAAAAGATACCAATAAAAGAAACGTTTTTTTCGAATTTTCACCACTTTAAACTGCAAACTCCTAACAAACCAGTTGAAGCACTTGGTACTTAACACAGCTCTGAAATAAGGACCAATCCCAGTGAGGCGATCATAAGTACCCTTTTGCTAGTACTACTAAACAAAAGATACCAATAAAAGAAACGTATTTTTAGAATTTTCACCAATTTAAACCGCGACTCCTAACAAACCAGTTGAAGTACTTGGTACTTATCACAGCTCTGAAATAAGGACCAATTCCCGTGAGGCGATCAAAAGTACCCTTTTGCTCGATTTACCAAACAAAAGATACCAATAAAAGAAACATGTTTTTAGAGTTTTCACCAATTTAAACTGCAAACTCCTAACAAACCAGTTGAAGTACTTGGTACTTATCACAGCTGTGAAATAAGGACCAATCCCAGTGAGGCGATCATAAGTACCCTTTTGCTCGTACTACCAAACAAAAGATACCGATAAAAGAAACGTATTTTTCGAATTTTCACCAATTTAAAGTGCAAACTCCTAACAAACCAGTTGAAGTACTTGGTACTTATCACAGCTCTGAAATAAGGACCAATCCCAGTGAGGCGATCATAAGTACCCCTTTACTCGTATTACCAAACAAAAGATACCAATAAAAGAAACGTTTTTTTCGAATTTTCACCACTTTAAACTGCAAACTCCTAACAAACCAGTTGAAGCACTTGGTACTTAACACAGCTCTGAAATAAGGACCAATCCCAGTGAGGCGATCATAAGTACCCTTTTGCTAGTACTACTAAACAAAAGATACCAATAAAAGAAACGTATTTTTAGAATTTTCACCAATTTAAACCGCGACTCCTAACAAACCAGTTGAAGTACTTGGTACTTATCACAGCTCTGAAATAAGGACCAATTCCCGTGAGGCGATCAAAAGTACCCTTTTGCTCGATTTACCAAACAAAAGATACCAATAAAAGAAACATGTTTTTAGAGTTTTCACCAATTTAAACTGCAAACTCCTAACAAACCAGTTGAAGTACTTGGTACTTATCACAGCTGTGAAATAAGGACCAATCCCAGTGAGGCGATCATAAGTACCCTTTTGCTCGTACTACCAAACAAAAGATACCGATAAAAGAAACGTATTTTTCGAATTTTCACCAATTTAAACTGCAAACTCCTAACAAACCAGTTGAAGCACTTGGTACTTAACACAGCTCTGAAATAAGGACCAATCCCAGTGAGGCGATCATAAGTACCCTTTTGCTAGTACTACTAAACAAAAGATACCAATAAAAGAAACGTATTTTTAGAATTTTCACCAATTTAAACCGCGACTCCTAACAAACCAGTTGAATTACTTGGTACTTATCACAGCTCTGAAATAAGGACCAAGCCCCGTGAGGCGATCAAAAGTACCATTTTGCTCGATTTACTAAACAAAAGATACCAATAAAAGAAACATGTTTTTAGAGTTTTCACCAAATTAAACTGCAAACTCCTAACAAACCAGTTGAAGTACTTGGTACTTATCACAGCTTTGAAATAAGGACCAATCCCAGTGAGGCGATCAAAAGTACCCTTTTGATCGTACTACGTAACAAAAAAACTAATAAAAGAATCATGTTTTTTTCGAATTTTCACCTATTTAAACTGCAAACTTCTAATAAACCAGTTGAAGTACTTGGTACTTATCACAGCTGTGAAATAAGGACCAATCCCAGTGAGGCGATCATAAGTACCCCTTTACTCGTATTACCAAACAAAAGATATCAATAAAAGAAACGTTTTTTTTCGAATTTTCACCACTTTAAACTGCAAACTCCTAACAAACCAGTTGAAGCACTTGGTACTTAACACAGCTCTGAAATAAGGACCAATCCCAGTGAGGCGATCATAAGTACCCTTTTGCTAGTACTACTAAACAAAAGATACCAATTAAAGGAACGTATTTTTAGAATTTTCACCAATTTAAACCGCGACTCCTAACAAACCAGTTGAAGTACTTGTTACTTATCACAGCTTTGAAATAAGGACCAATCCCAGTGAGGCGATCAAAAGTACCCTTTTGATCGTACTACGTAACAAAAAAACTAATAAAAGAATCATGTTTTTTTCGAATTTTCACCTATTTAAACTGCAAACTTCTAATAAACCAGTTGAAGTACTTGGTACTTATCACAGCTGTGAAATAAGGACCAATCCCAGTGAGGCGATCATAAGTACCCTTTTGCTCGTACTACCAAACAAAAGATACCGATAAAAGAAACGTATTTTTCGAATTTTCACCAATTTAAAGTGCAAACTCCTAACAAACCAGTTGAAGTACTTGGTACTTATCACAGCTCTGAAATAAGGACCAATCCCAGTGAGGCGATCATAAGTACCCCTTTACTCGTATTACCAAACAAAAGATACCAATAAAAGAAACGTTTTTTTCGAATTTTCACCACTTTAAACTGCAAACTCCTAACAAACCAGTTGAAGCACTTGGTACTTAACACAGCTCTGAAATAAGGACCAATCCCAGTGAGGCGATCATAAGTACCCTTTTGCTAGTACTACTAAACAAAAGATACCAATAAAAGAAACGTATTTTTAGAATTTTCACCAATTTAAACCGCGACTCCTAACAAACCAGTTGAAGTACTTGGTACTTATCACAGCTCTGAAATAAGGACCAATTCCCGTGAGGCGATCAAAAGTACCCTTTTGCTCGATTTACCAAACAAAAGATACCAATAAAAGAAACATGTTTTTAGAGTTTTCACCAATTTAAACTGCAAACTCCTAACAAACCAGTTGAAGTACTTGGTACTTATCACAGCTGTGAAATAAGGACCAATCCCAGTGAGGCGATCATAAGTACCCCTTTACTCGTATTACCAAACAAAAGATACCAATAAAAGAAACGTTTTTTTCGAATTTTCACCACTTTAAACTGCAAACTCCTAACAAACCAGTTGAAGCACTTGGTACTTAACACAGCTCTGAAATAAGGACCAATCCCAGTGAGGCGATCATAAGTACCCCTTTACTCGTATTACCAAACAAAAGATACCAATAAAAGAAACGTTTTTTTCGAATTTTCACCACTTTAAACTGCAAACTCCTAACAAACCAGTTGAAGCACTTGGTACTTAACACAGCTCTGAAATAAGGACCAATCCCAGTGAGGCGATCATAAGTACCCTTTTGCTAGTACTACTAAACAAAAGATACCAATAAAAGAAACGTATTTTTAGAATTTTCACCAATTTAAACCGCGACTCCTAACAAACCAGTTGAAGTACTTGGTACTTATCACAGCTCTGAAATAAGGACCAATTCCCGTGAGGCGATCAAAAGTACCCTTTTGCTCGATTTACCAAACAAAAGATACCAATAAAAGAAACATGTTTTTAGAGTTTTCACCAATTTAAACTGCAAACTCCTAACAAACCAGTTGAAGTACTTGGTACTTATCACAGCTGTGAAATAAGGACCAATCCCAGTGAGGCGATCATAAGTACCCTTTTGCTCGTACTACCAAACAAAAGATACCGATAAAAGAAACGTATTTTTCGAATTTTCACCAATTTAAAGTGCAAACTCCTAACAAACCAGTTGAAGTACTTGGTACTTATCACAGCTCTGAAATAAGGACCAATCCCAGTGAGGCGATCATAAGTACCCCTTTACTCGTATTACCAAACAAAAGATACCAATAAAAGAAACGTTTTTTTCGAATTTTCACCACTTTAAACTGCAAACTCCTAACAAACCAGTTGAAGCACTTGGTACTTAACACAGCTCTGAAATAAGGACCAATCCCAGTGAGGCGATCATAAGTACCCTTTTGCTAGTACTACTAAACAAAAGATACCAATAAAAGAAACGTATTTTTAGAATTTTCACCAATTTAAACCGCGACTCCTAACAAACCAGTTGAAGTACTTGGTACTTATCACAGCTCTGAAATAAGGACCAATTCCCGTGAGGCGATCAAAAGTACCCTTTTGCTCGATTTACCAAACAAAAGATACCAATAAAAGAAACATGTTTTTAGAGTTTTCACCAATTTAAACTGCAAACTCCTAACAAACCAGTTGAAGTACTTGGTACTTATCACAGCTGTGAAATAAGGACCAATCCCAGTGAGGCGATCATAAGTACCCTTTTGCTCGTACTACCAAACAAAAGATACCGATAAAAGAAACGTATTTTTCGAATTTTCACCAATTTAAAGTGCAAACTCCTAACAAACCAGTTGAAGTACTTGGTACTTATCACAGCTCTGAAATAAGGACCAATCCCAGTGAGGCGATCATAAGTACCCTTTTGCTAGTACTACTAAACAAAAGATACCAATAAAAGAAACGTATTTTTAGAATTTTCACCAATTTAAACCGCGACTCCTAACAAACCAGTTGAATTACTTGGTACTTATCACAGCTCTGAAATAAGGACCAAGCCCCGTGAGGCGATCAAAAGTACCATTTTGCTCGATTTACTAAACAAAAGATACCAATAAAAGAAACATGTTTTTAGAGTTTTCACCAAATTAAACTGCAAACTCCTAACAAACCAGTTGAAGTACTTGGTACTTATCACAGCTTTGAAATAAGGACCAATCCCAGTGAGGCGATCAAAAGTACCCTTTTGATCGTACTACGTAACAAAAAAACTAATAAAAGAATCATGTTTTTTTCGAATTTTCACCTATTTAAACTGCAAACTTCTAATAAACCAGTTGAAGTACTTGGTACTTATCACAGCTGTGAAATAAGGACCAATCCCAGTGAGGCGATCATAAGTACCCCTTTACTCGTATTACCAAACAAAAGATATCAATAAAAGAAACGTTTTTTTTCGAATTTTCACCACTTTAAACTGCAAACTCCTAACAAACCAGTTGAAGCACTTGGTACTTAACACAGCTCTGAAATAAGGACCAATCCCAGTGAGGCGATCATAAGTACCCTTTTGCTAGTACTACTAAACAAAAGATACCAATTAAAGGAACGTATTTTTAGAATTTTCACCAATTTAAACCGCGACTCCTAACAAACCAGTTGAAGTACTTGTTACTTATCACAGCTTTGAAATAAGGACCAATCCCAGTGAGGCGATCAAAAGTACCCTTTTGATCGTACTACGTAACAAAAAAACTAATAAAAGAATCATGTTTTTTTCGAATTTTCACCTATTTAAACTGCAAACTTCTAATAAACCAGTTGAAGTACTTGGTACTTATCACAGCTGTGAAATAAGGACCAATCCCAGTGAGGCGATCATAAGTACCCTTTTGCTCGTACTACCAAACAAAAGATACCGATAAAAGAAACGTATTTTTCGAATTTTCACCAATTTAAAGTGCAAACTCCTAACAAACCAGTTGAAGTACTTGGTACTTATCACAGCTCTGAAATAAGGACCAATCCCAGTGAGGCGATCATAAGTACCCCTTTACTCGTATTACCAAACAAAAGATACCAATAAAAGAAACGTTTTTTTCGAATTTTCACCACTTTAAACTGCAAACTCCTAACAAACCAGTTGAAGCACTTGGTACTTAACACAGCTCTGAAATAAGGACCAATCCCAGTGAGGCGATCATAAGTACCCTTTTGCTAGTACTACTAAACAAAAGATACCAATAAAAGAAACGTATTTTTAGAATTTTCACCAATTTAAACCGCGACTCCTAACAAACCAGTTGAAGTACTTGGTACTTATCACAGCTCTGAAATAAGGACCAATTCCCGTGAGGCGATCAAAAGTACCCTTTTGCTCGATTTACCAAACAAAAGATACCAATAAAAGAAACATGTTTTTAGAGTTTTCACCAATTTAAACTGCAAACTCCTAACAAACCAGTTGAAGTACTTGGTACTTATCACAGCTGTGAAATAAGGACCAATCCCAGTGAGGCGATCATAAGTACCCCTTTACTCGTATTACCAAACAAAAGATACCAATAAAAGAAACGTTTTTTTCGAATTTTCACCACTTTAAACTGCAAACTCCTAACAAACCAGTTGAAGCACTTGGTACTTAACACAGCTCTGAAATAAGGACCAATCCCAGTGAGGCGATCATAAGTACCCTTTTGCTAGTACTACTAAACAAAAGATACCAATAAAAGAAACGTATTTTTAGAATTTTCACCAATTTAAACCGCGACTCCTAACAAACCAGTTGAAGTACTTGGTACTTATCACAGCTCTGAAATAAGGACCAATTCCCGTGAGGCGATCAAAAGTACCCTTTTGCTCGATTTACCAAACAAAAGATACCAATAAAAGAAACATGTTTTTAGAGTTTTCACCAATTTAAACTGCAAACTCCTAACAAACCAGTTGAAGTACTTGGTACTTATCACAGCTGTGAAATAAGGACCAATCCCAGCGAGGCGATCATAAGTACCCTTTTGCTCGTACTACCAAACAAAAGATACCGATAAAAGAAACGTATTTTTCGAATTTTCACCAATTTAAAGTGCAAACTCCTAACAAACCAGTTGAAGTACTTGGTACTTATCACAGCTCTGAAATAAGGACCAATCCCAGTGAGGCGATCATAAGTACCCCTTTACTCG
This sequence comes from Cryptocephalus moraei, assembly GCA_946251905.1. Lineage (NCBI taxonomy): Eukaryota > Metazoa > Arthropoda > Insecta > Coleoptera > Chrysomelidae > Cryptocephalus > Cryptocephalus moraei. The sequence goes on along the minus strand of OX276464.1, from coordinate 18,194,869 downwards.
TATTACCAAACAAAAGATACCAATAAAAGAAACGTTTTTTTCGAATTTTCACCACTTTAAACTGCAAACTCCTAACAAACCAGTTGAAGCACTTGGTACTTAACACAGCTCTGAAATAAGGACCAATCCCAGTGAGGCGATCATAAGTACCCTTTTGCTAGTACTACCAAACAAAAGATACCAATAAAAGAAACATGTTTTTAGAGTTTTCACCAATTTAAACTGCAAACTCCTAACAAACCAGTTGAAGTACTTGGTACTTATCACAGCTGTGAAATAAGGACCAATCCCAGTGAGGCGATCATAAGTACCCTTTTGCTCGTACTACGTAACAAAAAAACTAATAAAAGAATCATGTTTTTTTTCGAATTTTTACCTATTTAAACTGGAAACTTCTAATAAACCAGTTGAAGTACTTGGTACTTACCACAGCTGTGAAATAAGGACCAATCCCAGTGAGGCGATCATAAGTACCCTTTTGCTCGTACTACCAAACAAAAGATACCGATAAAAGAAACGTGTTTTTCGGATTTTCACAAATTTAAACTGCAAACTCCTAACAAACCAGTTGAAGTACTTGGTACTTATCACAGCTCTGAAATAAGGACCAATCCCAGTGAGGCGATCATAAGTACCCTTTTGCTAGTACTACTAAACAAAAGATACCAATAAAAGAAACGTATTTTTAGAATTTTCACCAATTTAAACCGCGACTCCTAACAAACCAGTTGAATTACTTGGTACTTATCACAGCTCTGAAATAAGGACCAAGCCCCGTGAGGCGATCAAAAGTACCATTTTGCTCGATTTACTAAACAAAAGATACCAATAAAAGAAACATGTTTTTAGAGTTTTCACCAAATTAAACTGCAAACTCCTAACAAACCAGTTGAAGTACTTGGTACTTATCACAGCTTTGAAATAAGGACCAATCCCAGTGAGGCGATCAAAAGTACCCTTTTGATCGTACTACGTAACAAAAAAACTAATAAAAGAATCATGTTCTTTTCGAATTTTCACCTATTTAAACTGCAAACTTCTAATAAACCAGTTGAAGTACTTGGTACTTATCACAGCTGTGAAATAAGGACCAATCCCAGTGAGGCGATCATAAGTACCCCTTTACTCGTATTACCAAACAAAAGATATCAATAAAAGAAACGTTTTTTTTCGAATTTTCACCACTTTAAACTGCAAACTCCTAACAAACCAGTTGAAGCACTTGGTACTTAACACAGCTCTGAAATAAGGACCAATCCCAGTGAGGCGATCATAAGTACCCTTTTGCTAGTACTACTAAACAAAAGATACCAATTAAAGGAACGTATTTTTAGAATTTTCACCAATTTAAACCGCGACTCCTAACAAACCAGTTGAAGTACTTGTTACTTATCACAGCTTTGAAATAAGGACCAATCCCAGTGAGGCGATCAAAAGTACCCTTTTGATCGTACTACGTAACAAAAAAACTAATAAAAGAATCATGTTTTTTTCGAATTTTCACCTATTTAAACTGCAAACTTCTAATAAACCAGTTGAAGTACTTGGTACTTATCACAGCTGTGAAATAAGGACCAATCCCAGTGAGGCGATCATAAGTACCCTTTTGCTCGTACTACCAAACAAAAGATACCGATAAAAGAAACGTATTTTTCGAATTTTCACCAATTTAAACTGCAAACTCCTAACAAACCAGTTGAAGTACTTGGTACTTATCACAGCTCTGAAATAAGGACCAATCCCAGTGAGGCGATCATAAGTACCCCTTTACTCGTATTACCAAACAAAAGATACCAATAAAAGAAACGTTTTTTTCGAATTTTCACCACTTTAAACTGCAAACTCCTAACAAACCAGTTGAAGCACTTGGTACTTAACACAGCTCTGAAATAAGGACCAATCCCAGTGAGGCGATCATAAGTACCCTTTTGATCGTACTACGTAACAAAAAAACTAATAAAAGAATCATGTTTTTTTTCGAATTTTCACCTATTTAAACTGGAAACTCCTAACAAACCAGTTGAAGTACTTGGTACTTATCACAGCTTTGAAATAAGGACCAATCCCAGTGAGGCGATCATAAGTACCCCTTTACTCGTATTACCAAACAAAAGATACCAATAAAAGAAACGTTTTTTTCGAATTTTCACCACTTTAAACTGCAAACTCCTAACAAACCAGTTGAAGCACTTGGTACTTAACACAGCTCTGAAATAAGGACCAATCCCAGTGAGGCGATCATAAGTACCCTTTTGATCGTACTACGTAACAAAAAAACTAATAAAAGAATCATGTTTTTTTTCGAATTTTCACCTATTTAAACTGGAAACTCCTAACAAACCAGTTGAAGTACTTGGTACTTATCACAGCTTTGAAATAAGGACCAATCCCAGTGAGGCGATCATAAGTACCCTTTTGTTCGTACTACCAAACAAAAGATACCAATAAAAGAAACATAATTTCCGAATTTTCACCAATTTAAACTGCAAACTTCTAACAAACCAGTTGAAGTACTTGGTACTTAACACAGCTCTGGAATAAGGACCAATCCCAGTGAGGTGATTAAATGTACCCTTTTGCTTGTACTACCAAACAAAAGATACCAATAAAAGAAACATGTTTTTATAATTTTCACCAATTTAAACTGCCAGCTCCTAACAAACCAGTTGAAGTACTTGGTACTTATCACAGCTCTGAAATAAGGACCAATCCCAGTGAGGCGATCATAAGTACCCTTCTGCTAGTACTACTAAACAAAAGATACCGATAAAAGAAACGTATTTTTTGAATCTTCACCAATTTAAACTGCAAACTCCTAACAAACCAGTTGAAACACTTGGTACTTATCACAGCTCTGAAATAAGGACCAATCCCAGTGAGGCGATCATAAGTACCCTTTTGCTGGTACTACCAAACAAAAGATACCAATAAAAGAAACGTATTTTTCCAATTTTCACCAATTTAAACTGCAAACTCCTAACAAACCAGCTGAAGTACTTGGTACTTATCACAGCTCTGAAATAAGGACCAATCCCAGTGAGGCGATCATAAGTACCCCTTTGCTCGTATTACCAAACAAAAGATACCAATAAAAGAAACGTATTTTTCGAATTTGCACCAATTGAAACTGCAAACTCCTAACAAACCAGTTGAAGTACTTGGTACTTATCACAACTCTGAAATAGGGACCAATCCCAGTGAGACGATCATAAGTACCCTTTTGATCGTACTACCAAACAAAAGATACCAATAAAAAAACGTATTTTTCGAATTTTCACCAATTTAAACTGCAAACTCCTAACAAACCAGCTGAAGTACTTGGTACTTATCACAACTCTGAAATAGGGACCAATCCCAGTGAGACGATCATAAGTACCCTTTTGATCGTACTACCAAACAAAAGATACCAATAAAAGAAACATGTTTTTATAATTTTCACCAATTTAAACTGCCAGCTCCTAACAAACCAAATGAAGTACTTGGTACTTAACACAGTTCTGAAATAAGGACAAATCCCAGTGAGGCGATCAAAAGTACCCTTTTGCTCGTACTACCAAACAAAGACACGAATAAAAGAAACATGTTTTTCGAATTTTCACCAATTTAAACTGCCAACTCCTATCAAACCAGTTGAAGTTCCGAAAGCGGAAAATTTTACAAGCGAAAAACTGAAGTTTCCACTTATAACAATTATTTATTTATCCAGGACGCATAATTGGCTATATCTCTTGATGCAGCTACCTTCAGTTAAACTTCCCATATATGAAGAAGGTGTCAAAATGCTGTTAAACTCATTTTTACGTTGCATATGGGCTATTCTGCTACATCACCAAATAGCTACTATCATTTCAATATAGCTGTCCATCTCATTGGCTGAGTTGGTTTGATCGCCCCCAAGACCATTATTTATTCCTACTCCATAGAAAGACTGCTTTACTCGATTCCCATTTTGACAGATGGATTATGAGCAAATCTCCGACCGTAGCAATGCACGTCGATGTTTAATGGTGAACATTCCCTGGTAAGTACCGAGAAAGTTTATTGTTCAATAACAAGAACCGTTTGTTAAACGTCGTAAAGTTTATTAAGCTTCGTAAATAACACGTGTCATACAATATTTAATACCACTCGTCAAAGTTTCCTTCTTTTTTCTGCAATTAAACGGACAAGTCCCTTCGATCGAAGAATGTTAGGCATCCCTTCGTAAATCTCTCGATGTGACGCTGATTACACGTGAGTGATTAATTCCGTGATAATTTTTAAAAAGGCTACCGCGTCATGAATATTAAAAGCTCTCCATTGGAATGTTTGTCTTTCGAGGGGTTCGGAAATTCAGACGGGCGACGGCTTGGATTTACCTATAGGTAACGTGCAACAGATGTCAGGACGAAGGGAGCTTTTATTGGTTCGAACGGTTGTACTTCACAATACGAGAGTGGGAATTTTGTTCAATACCCGAAATTTTAGAGGTAAACTCAATTTCAAATTTTTCGATTTCAGAAGGCATTTTCAGGTTTTCAGAATTTTCTTATTTTCAAATTTATCCGAGATATATTTTAAATTTTTTTTAATTACACGAGGCATTTCCAGGTTCAGAGAGTTTAAGATTCAAAACTTGAAATTTTAGAAATAATCTCTTGTTAATTTGCGAAGGGTTTTCGAATACAAGAGGCATTTCGAGAATTTGCGGGGTAATGTCTGAGATTTCAGACATAATCCCATTTTCAGTTGTGAGTTGTAGATAAAACATATTTTAGGATTTTCGGGTAGAGCAGGCATTTTGAATCATTTTGTTCAATACCTGAAATTGCAGAGATAAACTCAATTTCAAATTTTACAAAATTCTGAAACATCTGAAATCTCAGCAATAACCGCATTTTCAGTTTTAGCTGAAATATATTTCAGGTTTTTCGGACATAAAAGGCATTTTTAAGATTGGAGGATTTGCGGTAGAAAACTTGAGATTGATTTTAAAGGAAATATCTGATATATCAGAAATAACCGCATTTTCAGTTTTAGCTGAAATATATTTCAGGCTTTTCGGACGTAAAAAGCATTTTCAAGATTGAAGGATTTGCGGTAGAACACTTGAGATTTCGAAGGAAACAACTGAAATTTCAGAAATAACCGCATTTTCAGTTTTAGCTGAAATATATTTCAGGTTTTTCGGGGACAAAAGGCATTTTCAGGTTTAGAGATTTTTGTAAGATTTCAGAGACAATCTCGTATTAGGATATTAGTTGTATCCGAAACACATTTCAGGATTTTCGAATACAAAAGTCATTTTGAGCATTTGCGGTATAAGATCTGAGATTTCAGTCATAGTCTCATAATATTAAGTTGCTTGTATCCGAAAAACAGGATTTTCGAATACAGCACTAGCTCAGCTAAGATTTCAGTTTTCAATTTGTCTGAAATTTATTTCAGGTTTTTCAAATGCAACAGATATTTTGAATGATTTTGTAATATTTTGTACAATTTCCGAAATTTCAGTTATACCTGAAATATTTTTCAGGTTTTTCGGGGACAAAAGGCATTTTCAGGTTTAGAGATTTTTGTAAGATTTCAGAGACAATCTCGTATTAGAATATTAGTTGTATCCGAAATACATTTCAGGATTTTCGAATACAAAAGTCATTTTGAGCATTTGCGGTATAAGATCTGAGATTTCAGTCATAGTCTCATAATATTAAGTTGCTTGTATCCGAAAAACAGGATTTTCGAATACAGCACTAGCTTAGCTAAGATTTCAGTTTTCAATTTGTCTGAAATTTATTTCAGGTTTTTCAAATACAACAGATATTTTGAATGATTTCGTAATATTTTGTACAATTTCCGAAATTTCAGATTTCAGTTCTACCTGAAATATAATTTCAGGTTTTTCGGGGACAAAAGGCATTTTCAGGTTTAGAGATTTTTGTAAGATTTCAGAGACAATCTCATATTAGGATATTAGTTGTATCCGAAATACATTTCAGGATTTTTGAATACAAAAGTCATTTTGAGCATTTGCGGTATAAGATCTGAGATTTCAGTCATAGTCTCATAATATTAAGTTGCTTGTATCCGAAAAACAGGATTTTCGAATACAGCACTAGCTTAGCTAAGAGTTCAGTTTTCAATTTGTCTGAAATTTATTTCAGGTTTTTCAAATGCAACAGATATTTTGAATGATTTCGTAATATTTTGTACAATTTCCGAAATTTCAGATTTCAGTTCTACCTGAAGTATATTTCAGGTTTTTCGGGGACAAGCGACATTTTCAGGTTTAGAGATTTTTGTAAGATTTCGGAGACAATCTCATATTAGGATGTTAGTTGTATCCTAAATACATTTCAGGATTTTTGAATACAAAAGTCATTTTGAGCATTTGCGGTATAAGATCTGAGATTTCAGTCATAATCTCATATTAAGTTGTTTGTATATGAAAAACAGGATTTTCGAATACAGCACTACCTCAGCTAAGATTTCAGTTTTCAATTTGTCTGAAATATATTTCAGGTTTTTCAAATGCAACAGATATTTTGAATGATTTCGTAATATTTTGTACAATTTCCGAAATTTCAGATTTCAGTTCTACCTGAAGTATATTTCAGGTTTTTCGGGGACAAGGGACATTTTCAGGTTTAGAAATTTTTGTAAGATTTTGGAGACCATCTCATATTAGGATGTTAGTTGTATCCTAAATACATACAAGGATTTTCGAATACAAAAGTCATTTTGAGCATTTGCGGTATAAGATCTGAGATTTCAGTCATAATCTCATATTAAGTTGTTTGTATATGAAAAACAGGATTTTCGAATACAGCACTACCTCAGCTAAGATTTCAGTTTTCAATTTGTCTGAAATATATTTCAGGTTTTTCAAATGCAACAGATATTTTGAATGATTTCGTAATATTTTGTACAATTTCCGAAATTTCAGATTTCAGTTCTACCTGAAGTATATTTCAGGTTTTTCGGGGACAAGGGACATTTTCAGGTTTAGAAATTTTTGTAAGATTTTGGAGACCATCTCATATTAGGATGTTAGTTGTATCCTAAATACATACAAGGATTTTCGAATACAAAAGTCATTTTGAGCATTTGCGGTATAAGATCTGAGATTTCAGTCATAATCTCATATTAAGTTGTTTGTATATGAAAAACAGGATTTTCGAATACAGCACTAGCTCAGCTAAGATTTCAGTTTTCAATTTGTCTGAAATTTATTTCAGGTTTTTCAAATGCAACAGATATTTTGAATGATTTTGTAATATTTTGTACAATTTCCGAAATTTCAGTTATACCTGAAATATTTTTCAGGTTTTTCGGGGACAAAAGGCATTTTCAGGTTTAGAGATTTTTGTAAGATTTCAGAGACAATCTCGTATTAGAATATTAGTTGTATCCGAAATACATTTCAGGATTTTCGAATACAAAAGTCATTTTGAGCATTTGCGGTATAAGATCTGAGATTTCAGTCATAGTCTCATAATATTAAGTTGCTTGTATCCGAAAAACAGGATTTTCGAATACAGCACTAGCTTAGCTAAGAGTTCAGTTTTCAATTTGTCTGAAATTTATTTCAGGTTTTTCAAATGCAACAGATATTTTGAATGATTTCGTAATATTTTGTACAATTTCCGAAATTTCAGATTTCAGTTCTACCTGAAGTATATTTCAGGTTTTTCGGGGACAAGCGACATTTTCAGGTTTAGAGATTTTTGTAAGATTTCGGAGACAATCTCATATTAGGATGTTAGTTGTATCCTAAATACATTTCAGGATTTTTGAATACAAAAGTCATTTTGAGCATTTGCGGTATAAGATCTGAGATTTCAGTCATAATCTCATATTAAGTTGTTTGTATATGAAAAACAGGATTTTCGAATACAGCACTACCTCAGCTAAGATTTCAGTTTTCAATTTGTCTGAAATATATTTCAGGTTTTTCAAATGCAACAGATATTTTGAATGATTTCGTAATATTTTGTACAATTTCCGAAATTTCAGATTTCAGTTCTACCTGAAGTATATTTCAGGTTTTTCGGGGACAAGGGACATTTTCAGGTTTAGAAATTTTTGTAAGATTTTGGAGACCATCTCATATTAGGATGTTAGTTGTATCCTAAATACATACAAGGATTTTCGAATACAAAAGTCATTTTGAGCATTTGCGGTATAAGATCTGAGATTTCAGTCATAATCTCATATTAAGTTGTTTGTATATGAAAAACAGGATTTTCGAATACAGCACTAGCTCAGCTAAGATTTCAGTTTTCAATTTGTCTGAAATTTATTTCAGGTTTTTCAAATGCAACAGATATTTTGAATGATTTTGTAATATTTTGTACAATTTCCGAAATTTCAGTTATACCTGAAATATTTTTCAGGTTTTTCGGGGACAAAAGGCATTTTCAGGTTTAGAGATTTTTGTAAGATTTCAGAGACAATCTCGTATTAGAATATTAGTTGTATCCGAAATACATTTCAGGATTTTCGAATACAAAAGTCATTTTGAGCATTTGCGGTATAAGATCTGAGATTTCAGTCATAGTCTCATAATATTAAGTTGCTTGTATCCGAAAAACAGGATTTTCGAATACAGCACTAGCTTAGCTAAGAGTTCAGTTTTCAATTTGTCTGAAATTTATTTCAGGTTTTTCAAATGCAACAGATATTTTGAATGATTTCGTAATATTTTGTACAATTTCCGAAATTTCAGATTTCAGTTCTACCTGAAGTATATTTCAGGTTTTTCGGGGACAAGCGACATTTTCAGGTTTAGAGATTTTTGTAAGATTTCGGAGACAATCTCATATTAGGATGTTAGTTGTATCCTAAATACATTTCAGGATTTTTGAATACAAAAGTCATTTTGAGCATTTGCGGTATAAGATCTGAGATTTCAGTCATAATCTCATATTAAGTTGTTTGTATATGAAAAACAGGATTTTCGAATACAGCACTACCTCAGCTAAGATTTCAGTTTTCAATTTGTCTGAAATATATTTCAGGTTTTTCAAATGCAACAGATATTTTGAATGATTTCGTAATATTTTGTACAATTTCCGAAATTTCAGATTTCAGTTCTACCTGAAGTATATTTCAGGTTTTTCGGGGACAAGGGACATTTTCAGGTTTAGAAATTTTTGTAAGATTTTGGAGACCATCTCATATTAGGATGTTAGTTGTATCCTAAATACATACAAGGATTTTCGAATACAAAAGTCATTTTGAGCATTTGCGGTATAAGATCTGAGATTTCAGTCATAATCTCATATTAAGTTGTTTGTATATGAAAAACAGGATTTTCGAATACAGCACTAGCTCAGCTAAGATTTCAGTTTTCAATTTGTCTGAAATTTATTTCAGGTTTTTCAAATGCAACAGATATTTTGAATGATTTTGTAATATTTTGTACAATTTCCGAAATTTCAGTTATACCTGAAATATTTTTCAGGTTTTTCGGGGACAAAAGGCATTTTCAGGTTTAGAGATTTTTGTAAGATTTCAGAGACAATCTCGTATTAGAATATTAGTTGTATCCGAAATACATTTCAGGATTTTCGAATACAAAAGTCATTTTGAGCATTTGCGGTATAAGATCTGAGATTTCAGTCATAGTCTCATAATATTAAGTTGCTTGTATCCGAAAAACAGGATTTTCGAATACAGCACTAGCTTAGCTAAGATTTCAGTTTTCAATTTGTCTGAAATTTATTTCAGGTTTTTCAAATACAACAGATATTTTGAATGATTTTGTAATATTTTGTACAATTTCCGAAATTTCAGATTTCAGTTCTACCTGAAATATAATTTCAGGTTTTTCGGGGACAAAAGGCATTTTCAGGTTTAGAGATTTTTGTAAGATTTCAGAGACAATCTCATATTAGGATATTAGTTGTATCCGAAATACATTTCAGGATTTTTGAATACAAAAGTCATTTTGAGCATTTGCGGTATAAGATCTGAGATTTCAGTCATAGTCTCATAATATTAAGTTGCTTGTATCCGAAAAACAGGATTTTCGAATACAGCACTAGCTTAGCTAAGAGTTCAGTTTTCAATTTGTCTGAAATTTATTTCAGGTTTTTCAAATGCAACAGATATTTTGAATGATTTCGTAATATTTTGTACAATTTCCGAAATTTCAGATTTCAGTTCTACCTGAAGTATATTTCAGGTTTTTCGGGGACAAGCGACATTTTCAGGTTTAGAGATTTTTGTAAGATTTCGGAGACAATCTCATATTAGGATGTTAGTTGTATCCTAAATACATTTCAGGATTTTTGAATACAAAAGTCATTTTGAGCATTTGCGGTATAAGATCTGAGATTTCAGTCATAATCTCATATTAAGTTGTTTGTATATGAAAAACAGGATTTTCGAATACAGCACTACCTCAGCTAAGATTTCAGTTTTCAATTTGTCTGAAATATATTTCAGGTTTTTCAAATGCAACAGATATTTTGAATGATTTCGTAATATTTTGTACAATTTCCGAAATTTCAGATTTCAGTTCTACCTGAAGTATATTTCAGGTTTTTCGGGGACAAGGGACATTTTCAGGTTTAGAAATTTTTGTAAGATTTTGGAGACCATCTCATATTAGGATGTTAGTTGTATCCTAAATACATACAAGGATTTTCGAATACAAAAGTCATTTTGAGCATTTGCGGTATAAGATCTGAGATTTCAGTCATAATCTCATATTAAGTTGTTTGTATATGAAAAACAGGATTTTCGAATACAGCACTAGCTCAGCTAAGATTTCAGTTTTCAATTTGTCTGAAATTTATTTCAGGTTTTTCAAATGCAACAGATATTTTGAATGATTTTGTAATATTTTGTACAATTTCCGAAATTTCAGTTATACCTGAAATATTTTTCAGGTTTTTCGGGGACAAAAGGCATTTTCAGGTTTAGAGATTTTTGTAAGATTTCAGAGACAATCTCGTATTAGAATATTAGTTGTATCCGAAATACATTTCAGGATTTTCGAATACAAAAGTCATTTTGAGCATTTGCGGTATAAGATCTGAGATTTCAGTCATAGTCTCATAATATTAAGTTGCTTGTATCCGAAAAACAGGATTTTCGAATACAGCACTAGCTTAGCTAAGAGTTCAGTTTTCAATTTGTCTGAAATTTATTTCAGGTTTTTCAAATGCAACAGATATTTTGAATGATTTCGTAATATTTTGTACAATTTCCGAAATTTCAGATTTCAGTTCTACCTGAAGTATATTTCAGGTTTTTCGGGGACAAGCGACATTTTCAGGTTTAGAGATTTTTGTAAGATTTCGGAGACAATCTCATATTAGGATGTTAGTTGTATCCTAAATACATTTCAGGATTTTTGAATACAAAAGTCATTTTGAGCATTTGCGGTATAAGATCTGAGATTTCAGTCATAATCTCATATTAAGTTGTTTGTATATGAAAAACAGGATTTTCGAATACAGCACTACCTCAGCTAAGATTTCAGTTTTCAATTTGTCTGAAATATATTTCAGGTTTTTCAAATGCAACAGATATTTTGAATGATTTCGTAATATTTTGTACAATTTCCGAAATTTCAGATTTCAGTTCTACCTGAAGTATATTTCAGGTTTTTCGGGGACAAGGGACATTTTCAGGTTTAGAAATTTTTGTAAGATTTTGGAGACCATCTCATATTAGGATGTTAGTTGTATCCTAAATACATACAAGGATTTTCGAATACAAAAGTCATTTTGAGCATTTGCGGTATAAGATCTGAGATTTCAGTCATAATCTCATATTAAGTTGTTTGTATATGAAAAACAGGATTTTCGAATACAGCACTAGCTCAGCTAAGATTTCAGTTTTCAATTTGTCTGAAATTTATTTCAGGTTTTTCAAATGCAACAGATATTTTGAATGATTTTGTAATATTTTGTACAATTTCCGAAATTTCAGTTATACCTGAAATATTTTTCAGGTTTTTCGGGGACAAAAGGCATTTTCAGGTTTAGAGATTTTTGTAAGATTTCAGAGACAATCTCGTATTAGAATATTAGTTGTATCCGAAATACATTTCAGGATTTTCGAATACAAAAGTCATTTTGAGCATTTGCGGTATAAGATCTGAGATTTCAGTCATAGTCTCATAATATTAAGTTGCTTGTATCCGAAAAACAGGATTTTCGAATACAGCACTAGCTTAGCTAAGATTTCAGTTTTCAATTTGTCTGAAATTTATTTCAGGTTTTTCAAATACAACAGATATTTTGAATGATTTTGTAATATTTTGTACAATTTCCGAAATTTCAGATTTCAGTTCTACCTGAAATATAATTTCAGGTTTTTCGGGGACAAAAGGCATTTTCAGGTTTAGAGATTTTTGTAAGATTTCAGAGACAATCTCATATTAGGATATTAGTTGTATCCGAAATACATTTCAGGATTTTTGAATACAAAAGTCATTTTGAGCATTTGCGGTATAAGATCTGAGATTTCAGTCATAGTCTCATAATATTAAGTTGCTTGTATCCGAAAAACAGGATTTTCGAATACAGCACTAGCTTAGCTAAGAGTTCAGTTTTCAATTTGTCTGAAATTTATTTCAGGTTTTTCAAATGCAACAGATATTTTGAATGATTTCGTAATATTTTGTACAATTTCCGAAATTTCAGATTTCAGTTCTACCTGAAGTATATTTCAGGTTTTTCGGGGACAAGCGACATTTTCAGGTTTAGAGATTTTTGTAAGATTTCGGAGACAATCTCATATTAGGATGTTAGTTGTATCCTAAATACATTTCAGGATTTTTGAATACAAAAGTCATTTTGAGCATTTGCGGTATAAGATCTGAGATTTCAGTCATAATCTCATATTAAGTTGTTTGTATATGAAAAACAGGATTTTCGAATACAGCACTAGCTCAGCTAAGATTTCAGTTTTCAATTTGTCTGAAATTTATTTCAGGTTTTTCAAATGCAACAGATATTTTGAATGATTTTGTAATATTTTGTACAATTTCCGAAATTTCAGTTATACCTGAAATATTTTTCAGGTTTTTCGGGGACAAAAGGCATTTTCAGGTTTAGAGATTTTTGTAAGATTTCAGAGACAATCTCGTATTAGAATATTAGTTGTATCCGAAATACATTTCAGGATTTTCGAATACAAAAGTCATTTTGAGCATTTGCGGTATAAGATCTGAGATTTCAGTCATAGTCTCATAATATTAAGTTGCTTGTATCCGAAAAACAGGATTTTCGAATACAGCACTAGCTTAGCTAAGATTTCAGTTTTCAATTTGTCTGAAATTTATTTCAGGTTTTTCAAATACAACAGATATTTTGAATGATTTTGTAATATTTTGTACAATTTCCGAAATTTCAGATTTCAGTTCTACCTGAAATATAATTTCAGGTTTTTCGGGGACAAAAGGCATTTTCAGGTTTAGAGATTTTTGTAAGATTTCAGAGACAATCTCATATTAGGATATTAGTTGTATCCGAAATACATTTCAGGATTTTTGAATACAAAAGTCATTTTGAGCATTTGCGGTATAAGATCTGAGATTTCAGTCATAGTCTCATAATATTAAGTTGCTTGTATCCGAAAAACAGGATTTTCGAATACAGCACTAGCTTAGCTAAGAGTTCAGTTTTCAATTTGTCTGAAATTTATTTCAGGTTTTTCAAATGCAACAGATATTTTGAATGATTTCGTAATATTTTGTACAATTTCCGAAATTTCAGATTTCAGTTCTACCTGAAGTATATTTCAGGTTTTTCGGGGACAAGCGACATTTTCAGGTTTAGAGATTTTTGTAAGATTTCGGAGACAATCTCATATTAGGATGTTAGTTGTATCCTAAATACATTTCAGGATTTTTGAATACAAAAGTCATTTTGAGCATTTGCGGTATAAGATCTGAGATTTCAGTCATAATCTCATATTAAGTTGTTTGTATATGAAAAACAGGATTTTCGAATACAGCACTACCTCAGCTAAGATTTCAGTTTTCAATTTGTCTGAAATATATTTCAGGTTTTTCAAATGCAACAGATATTTTGAATGATTTCGTAATATTTTGTACAATTTCCGAAATTTCAGATTTCAGTTCTACCTGAAGTATATTTCAGGTTTTTCGGGGACAAGGGACATTTTCAGGTTTAGAAATTTTTGTAAGATTTTGGAGACCATCTCATATTAGGATGTTAGTTGTATCCTAAATACATACAAGGATTTTCGAATACAAAAGTCATTTTGAGCATTTGCGGTATAAGATCTGAGATTTCAGTCATAATCTCATATTAAGTTGTTTGTATATGAAAAACAGGATTTTCGAATACAGCACTACCTCAGCTAAGATTTCAGTTTTCAATTTGTCTGAAATATATTTCAGGTTTTTCAAATGCAACAGATATTTTGAATGATTTCGTAATATTTTGTACAATTTCCGAAATTTCAGATTTCAGTTCTACCTGAAGTATATTTCAGGTTTTTCGGGGACAAGGGACATTTTCAGGTTTAGAAATTTTTGTAAGATTTTGGAGACCATCTCATATTAGGATGTTAGTTGTATCCTAAATACATACAAGGATTTTCGAATACAAAAGTCATTTTGAGCATTTGCGGTATAAGATCTGAGATTTCAGTCATAATCTCATATTAAGTTGTTTGTATATGAAAAACAGGATTTTCGAATACAGCACTAGCTCAGCTAAGATTTCAGTTTTCAATTTGTCTGAAATTTATTTCAGGTTTTTCGAATGAAACAGATATTTTGAATGATTTCGTAATATTTTGTACAATTTCCGAAATTTCAGATTTCAGTTCTACCTGAAGTATATTTCAGGTTTTTCGGGGACAAGGGACATTTTCAGGTTTAGAGATTTTTGTAAGATTTCGGAGACAATCTCATATTAGGATGTTAGTTGTATCCTAAATACATTTCAGGATTTTTGAATACAAAAGTCATTTTGAGCATTTGCGGTATAAGATCTGAGATTTCAGTCATAATCTCATATTAAGTTGTTTGTATATGAAAAACAGGATTTTCGAATACAGCACTACCTCAGCTAAGATTTCAGTTTTCAATTTGTCTGAAATATATTTCAGGTTTTTCAAATGCAACAGATATTTTGAATGATTTCGTAATATTTTGTACAATTTCCGAAATTTCAGATTTCAGTTCTACCTGAAGTATATTTCAGGTTTTTCGGGGACAAGCGACATTTTCAGGTTTAGAGATTTTTGTAAGATTTCGGAGACAATCTCATATTAGGATGTTAGTTGTATCCTAAATACATTTCAGGATTTTTGAATACAAAAGTCATTTTGAGCATTTGCGGTATAAGATCTGAGATTTCAGTCATAATCTCATATTAAGTTGTTTGTATATGAAAAACAGGATTTTCGAATACAGCACTACCTCAGCTAAGATTTCAGTTTTCAATTTGTCTGAAATATATTTCAGGTTTTTCAAATGCAACAGATATTTTGAACGATTTCGTAATATTTTGTACAATTTCCGAAATTTCAGATTTCAGTTCTACCTGAAGTATATTTCAGGTTTTTCGGGGACAAGCGACATTTTTAGGTTTAGAAATTTTTGTAAGATTTCGGAGACAATCTTATATTAGGATGTTAGTTGTATCCTAAATACATTTCAGGATTTTCGAATACAAAAGTCATTTTGAGCATTTGCGGTATAAGATCTGAGATTTCAGTCATAGTCTCATAATATTAAGTTGCTTGTATCCGAAAAACAGGATTTTCGAATACAGCACTAGCTCAGCTAAGAGTTCAGTTTTCAATTTGTCTGAAATTTATTTCAGGTTTTTCAAATGCAACAGATATTTTGAATGATTTTGTAATATTTTGTACAATTTCCGAAATTTCAGATTTCAGTTCTACCTGAAGTATATTTCACGTTTTTCGGGGACAAGGGACATTTTCAGGTTTAGAAATTTTTGTAAGATTTCGGAGACAATCTCATATTAGGATGTTAGTTGTATCCTAAATACATTTCAGGATTTTTTAATAGAAGTCACTTTAAGAATTTGCGGTATAAGATCTGAGATTTCAGTCATAGTCTCATAATGTTAAGTTGCTTGTATCCGAAAAACAGGATTTTCGAATACAGCACTAGTTTAGCTAAGAGTTCAGTTTTCAATTTGTCTGAAATTTATTTCAGGTTTTTCAAATGCAACAGATATTTTGAACGATTTCGTAATATTTTGTACAATTTCCGAAATTTTAGATTTCAGTTCTACCTGAAGTATATTTCAGGTTTTTCGGGGACAAAAGGCATTTTCAGGTTTAGAGATTTATGTAATTTATGTAAGTTGTTCGTTGTATAAGAACGAAATTTCAGGATTTTCGGATAGAAAAGACATTTGGGTTGGGGGTTAACATCTCATATTTCTGAGTCCTTCTCAGTTTGAAGTGAAAGAGATTTCTGGATTTTCGAATATGAATTCGATTACCTTCGATATCTGAGTTATTCCCATTTTCACTTGCGACAGAAAGACATTTTGGACTTCGAAATTCACCAGATTACGTACCATACCGAGCGGTCGGAATTGACGCGTCCCCATCGAGGAACGTATGGACCGCGATAAATCTTTCAGAAAAGCCATCTACGTCGATCGGAGTACTCGCCGGATAAGACGGAAAAGATTGAATTTCATAGAAAACTAATCAACTACAATATTTCATTCCGCGAAGAGGAACGTGATTATTACCGGACATTTAACATGTGTGGAAAGTCTTAAGATATCGTCTTACACTTCCCTAAATCCCTCTGAGAGTCGCCTTCCATCTCTGGAACAAACCGAGGGCAAGTGAATCACGCAAAATGAAAGATCTACAATCGATCGGCCAGAAATAGAAACGTGACGTTAACGCGACGCGCACAAAACGAGCAAATTAATCAAACGCATCGCTTTTCTTTTGTCGGTACTCACGATTTTTGTCTTGGGCGCTCAATTGAGTTGCACCGAGAGTAAATACGAGAGGAACGAGGCTGACGCTGATAATAGAGCAAATAAGAGAAACTCGTCGGTAAACAGAGGAAAATATGTTAAAACAAACAGCGTGCGTTATTTAAATTAGAGCGTTTACATAGTTTCGAATTTGGTGCGAAGCATCCGAGGGAGGAAATTTGGGAAAACCTCAGATTTTCGCCTTGGTTCCAATAAGTGATGGGTTAACTGGACATAACTGCGTCAAGAGATACAGCTAAATTTGCGTCATGGAAAAATAAGTGGAAAACTTAGTTTTTCGCTTGTAAAATTTTCCGCTTTCGTCCTACGCGAAGAAGTTAAAGGAGAAATTAGTTGGTATCGATAACGTCTTTACTTTGAGGTGCTGTTTATTAAAATCGGTCGATTATTTACCGAGGTACTTGCAAAAAACCACTCATTTGTGCAATTACTTAAAATGTTAACAAGATTTGAACGAATCACCTGAAACGATATTTAGTGCATTTTCCAAGGGTGTGATGATGTTTCAATGTATACAACATTTCAGCACGATCGATCGAATAGTTTATACAATATTCTATATGTAAATCCAGTGTAGTCCTATGTTTAAACACATGTGTGGCTTCAGGAAGTGCTCGGAGTGCAATACGACATTGAAGACATGTATACTACGGGCCCTATATTACACTAATGTAAGAAAAAGAACACTTATCTGCCAATTTACACGTACTTGTTCTGCACAATTTCGCTTTTACACGGTTTATAAATTATCAGATTTCAAAAAAATGAGAAAATGTATATTTCGCTCCATAGAAGAATCTCAGATTCTCAGATCACTAAGTTGGCCCATACTATAAGAGGAGAAAGTTTTGAAGATTTAGCTCAGACAGATATTGAAGAAATAATGGCTGACGAAGAATCTCAGATCTTCAGATCACTGAGTTGGCCCATACTATAAGAGGAGAAGGGCAGATATTGAAGTTATAATGGCTGACGAAGAATCTCAGATTCTCAGATCACTGAGATGGCCCATACTATAGGAGGAGAAGGTATTGAAGATTTAGCTCAGACAGATGTTGATGAAATAATGTGTGACGAAGAATCTCAGATTCTCAGATCACTGAGTTGGCCCATACTATAAGAGAAGAAGAGCAGATATTGAAGAAATAATGGCTAACGAAGAATCTCAGATTCTCAGATCACTGAGATGGCCCATACTATAAGAGCAGAAGGTATTGAAGATTTAGCTCAGACAGATATTGATGAAATGATGGCTGACGAAGAATCTCAGATCCTCAGATCACTGAGATGGCCCATACTATAGGAGGAGAAGGGATTGAAGATTTAGCTCAGAGAGATATTGAAGAAATAATGGCCGACGAAGAATCTCAGATCTTCAGATCACTGAGTTGGCCCATACTATAAGAGGAGAAGGGCAGATATTGAAGAACTAATGGCTGGCGAAGAATCTCAAAATCTTATATGACTGAGATGACCCATTCTATAAGAGGAGACGGTTTTGAAGATTTAGCTCAGACAGATATTGATGAAATGATGGCTGACGAAGAATCTCAGATCCTCAGATCACTGAGATGGCCCATACTATAGGAGGAGAAGGTTTGATAGATTTAGCTCAGAGAGATATTGAAGAAATAATGACCGACGAAGAATCTCAGATCTTCAGATCAATGAGTTGGCCCATACTATACGAGGAGAAGGGCAGATATTGAAGAAATAATGGCTGGAGAAGAATCTCAAATTCTCAGATGACTGAAATGACCCATTCTATAAGAGGAGACAGTTTTGAAGATTGATCTCAGACAGATATTGATGAAATGATGGCTGACGAAGAATCTCAGATCCTCAGATCACTGAGATGGCCCATACTATAGGAGGAGAAGGTTTGATAGATTTAGCTCAGGCAGATATTGAAGAAATAATGGCTGACGAAGAATCTCAGATCTTCAGATCACTGAGTTGGCCCATACTATAAGAGGAGAAGGGCAGATATTGAAGAACTAATGGCTGGCGAAGAATCTCAAATTCTTAGATGACTGAGATGACCCATTCTATAAGAGGAGACGGTTTTGAAGATTTAGCTCAGACAGATATTGATGAAATGATGGCTGACGAATAATCTCAGATCCTCAGATCACTGAGATGGCCCATACTATAGGAGGAGAATGTTTGATAGCTTTAGCTAAGAGAAATATTGAAGAAATAATGGCTGACGAAGAATCTCAGATCTTCAGATCACTGAGTTGGCCCATACTATAAGAAGAGAAGGGCAGATATTGAAGAAATAATGGCTGACGAAGAATCTCAGATTCTCAGATTACTGAGATGGCCTATATTATAAGAAGAGAAGGTTTTGAATATTTAGCTCAGACAGATATTGATGAAATAATGTGTGACGAAGAATCTCAGATTCTTAGATAACTGAGTTGACCCATACTATAAGAGAAGAAGGGCAGATATTGAAGAAATAACGGTTGACGATGGATCTCAGATCCTCACATCACTGAGTCTGCCCATACTATAGGAGGAGAATGTTTTGAAGATTCAGCTCAGACATATATTGATGAAATAATGGCTGACGAAGAATCTCAGACCTTCAGATCACTGGGTTGGCCCATACTATAAGAAGAGAAAGGCAGATATTGATGAAAGAATGGCTGACGGAGAATCTCAGATTCTCAGATTATTGAGATGGCTCTTACTATAAGAGCAGAAGGTTTTGAAGATTCAGCTCAGAGAATTATTGATAAAATAATGGCTGACGAAGAATCTCAGATTCTTAGATCACTAAGTTCGCCCTACTATAAAAGTAGAAGGGCAGATATTGAAGAAATAATGGCTGGCGAAGAATCTCAGATTCTCAGATCACTGAGATGACCCATACTATAAGAGGAGAAGGTATTGAAGATTTAGCTCAGACAGATATTGATGAAATGATGGCTGACGAAGAATCTCAGATCCTCAGATCACTGAGATGGCCCATACTATAGGAGGAGAAGGTATTGAAGATTTAGCTCAGACAGATGTTGATGAAATAATGTGTGACGAAGAATCTCAGATTCTCAGATCACTGAGTTGGCCCATACTATAAGAGAAGAAGAGCAGATATTGAAGAAATAATGGCTAACGAAGAATCTCAGATTCTCAGATCACTGAGATGGCCTATACTATAAGAGCAGAAGGTATTGAAGATTTAGCTCAGACAGATATTGATGAAATGATGGCTGACGAAGAATCTCAGATCCTCAGATCACTGAGATGGCCCATACTATATGAGGAGAAGGTTTGATAGATTTAGCTCAGAGAGATATTGAAGAAATAATGACCGACGAAGAATCTCAGATCTTCAGATCACTGAGTTGGCCCATACTATAAGAGGAGAAGGGCAGATATTGAAGAAATAATGGCTGGCGAAGAATCTCAAATTCTGAGATGACTGAGATGACCCATTCTATAAGAGGAGACAGTTTTGAAGATTGAGCTCAGACAGATATTGATGAAATGATAGCTGACGAAGAATCTCAGATCCTCAGATCACTGAGATGGCCCATACTATAGGAGGAGAAGGTTTGATAGATTTAGCTCAGAGAGATATTGAAGAAATAATGGCCGACGAAGAATCTCAGATGTTCAGATCACTGAGTTGGTCCATACTATAAGAGGAGAAGGGCAGATATTAAAGAAATAATGGCTGGCGAAGAATCTCAAATTCTCAGATGACTGAGATCACCCATTCTATAAGAGGAGACAGTTTTGAAGATTTACTCAGACAGATATTGATGAAATGATGGCTGACGAAGAATCTCAGATCCTCAGATCACTGAGATGGCCCATACTATAGGAGGAGAAGGTTTGATAAGTTTAGCTCAGAGAGATATTGAAGAAATAATGGCCGACGAAGAATCTCAGATCCTCAGATCACTGAGTTGGCCCATACTATAAGAGAAGAAGGGCAGATATTAAAGAAATAATGGCTGGAGAAGAATCTCAAATTCTCAGATGACTGAAATGACCCATTCTATAAGAGGAGACAGTTTTGAAGATTTACTCAGACAGATATTGATGAAATGATGGCTGACGAAGAATCTCAGATCCTCAGATCACTGAGATGGCCCATACTATAGAAGGAGAAGGTATTGAAGATTTAGCTCAGAGAGATATTGAAGAAATAATGGCCGACGAAGAATCTCAGATCTTCAGATCACTGAGTTGGCCCATACTATAAGAGGAGAAGGGCAGATATTGAAGAACTAATGGCTGGCGAAGAATCTCAAAATCTTATATGACTGAGATGACCCATTCTATAAGAGGAGACGGTTTTGAAGATTTAGCTCAGACAGATATTGATGAAATGATGGCTGACGAAGAATCTCAGATCCTCAGATCACTGAGATGGCCCATACTATAGGAGGAGAAGGTTTGATAGATTTAGCTCAGAGAGATATTGAAGAAATAATGACCGACGAAGAATCTCAGATCTTCAGATCAATGAGTTGGCCCATACTATACGAGGAGAAGGGCAGATATTGAAGAAATAATGGCTGGCGAAGAATCTCAAATTCTGAGATGACTGAGATGACCCATTCTATAAGAGGAGACAGTTTTGAAGATTGATCTCAGACAGATATTGATGAAATGATGGCTGACGAAGAATCTCAGATCCTCAGATCACTGAGATGGCCCATACTATAGGAGGAGAATGTTTGATAGCTTTAGCTAAGAGAAATATTGAAGAAATAATGGCTGACGAAGAATCGCAGATCTTCAGATCACTGAGTTGGCCCATACTATAAGAGGAGAAGGGCAGATATTGAAGAAGTAATGGCTGACGAAGAATCTCAAATTTTCAGATCACTAAGTTGGCCCATACTATAAGAGGAGAAGGTTTTGAAGATTTAGCTCAGACAGATATTGAAGAAATAATGGCTGACGAAGAATCTCAGATCTTCAGATCACTGAGTTGGCCCATACTATAAGAAGAGAAGGCCAGATATTGAAGAAATAATGGTTGACGAAGAATCTCAGATTCTCAGATTACTGAGATGGCCTATATTATAAGAAGAGAAGGTTTTGAATATTTAGCTCAGACAGATATTGATGAAATAATGTGTGACGAAGAATCTCAGATTCTTAGATCACTGAGTTGACCCATACTATAAGAGAAGAAGGGCAGATATTGAAGAAATAACGGTTGACGAAGGATCTCAGATCCTCACATCACTGAGTCTGCCCATACTATAGGAGGAGAATGTTTTGAAGATTCAGCTCAGACATATATTGATGAAATAATGGCTGACGAAGAATCTCAGATCTTCAGATCACTGGGTTGGCCCATACTATAAGGAGAGAAAGGCAGATATTGATGAAAGAATAGCTGACGGAGAATCTCAGATTATTAGATCACTGAGTTCGCCCTACTATAAAAGTAGAAGGGCAGATATTGAAGAAATAATGGCTGACGAAAAATCTCAAATTCTCAGATCACTGAGATGGCCCATACTATAGGAGGAGAAGATTTGATAGATATAGCTCAGACAGGTATTGAAGAAATAATGGCTGACGAAGAATGTCAGATCTTCAGATCACTGAGTTGGCCCATACTATAAGAGGAGAAGGGCAAATATTGAAGAAATAATGGCTGACGATCATCTCAGATTCTCAGATCACCGAGATAGCCCATTCTATAAGAGAAGAAGGTATTGAAGATTTAGCTCAGACAGATATTGATGAAAGAATGGCTGACGAAGAATCTCAGATCCTCACATCAATGAATTGGCCCCTACTATAGGAGAACATTTTTAAGATTTAGCTCAGGCAGATAGTGAAGAAATAATCGCTGATGAAGAATTGAATGAAGACGATTTAACTGACATGGTTCGTGAAAGAAACAAACCTGATGAAGACAATGACTCTGATGAAGAGCAGTCTGAACCAGTTGCGACCACAGTAAGAATGTAAGAATCATAAGCGTAGGACTTGATTTGGGAAGAAAATTGGACAACCATTTCTTACAATATCACACAAATGTTGATTTCCTCATTTTCTTTTCGATTCCAGGGAGACCTTCGTAAATGTTTAGATCAATATGAAGAGGTCTATAAAGATTTAGCAAAGGAACCTACGCAGTTGCTAATTGCACCAAGAAAGCTCATGTGATAAGAGTAGCATCATACGTATCAGAAACAAAAGACTGATAGTGCATGAAAGTGATGACAGTGATTATTCGCACTTGATATTGCGTGTATGGATTCTGCCTTAGATATCTATCCCGTCATCTAAAGTACCTAATATTATGATCAAACACGCGACATTACGGTGTACTCGGGGAGAAACAAATCAGTACTCACTTCTCACTTATTATATTAAGTAGCTTAAGTTTATAATCGAAATCGCTACTCACGTGAAGAATATGACGGAGAGGGGATTCGCCCCGTCCCTCGGATTCGGGTTGTGATTCTCCTTGGTCATATCCATCTCGGGCGATAATCTTCATTGACCTCCTTCGCTCCGTCACTACCTTCGATCTGATTGAAATCGACGCCGGAAACGACGACGTGCAGGTATATCCTCGAAGCGGCGTCTTGATCACCTTTACCTCGATTGATTCGCTTCCACCTGAAAAATTTCAATTAACGATACATCACACTACTGCATGGCGTCGCGATCGGTATAAATATAGATAAACTATTAGCTTCTTCTTATCGTTATTTACGACCGCATTAACACTCTTCGCGGGACAAATCACTCGGTGGAAAGTCCGAGAGGAAGATTTCGAAGAGACGCTTGGAACGAGGTTGGGGTTATTCACATTATTAGTTGATTATTGAAGAAAAATCGAATTTTCCAATAACACAATTTGTTATGTTTGGTTATTTCGATTAAAAAAATTATAAGTGAAAGTAATAATTACATCAAAATTAGCAATAACCCGTTAGCCCAATAATGGGTTACTCCTACAAATTGTTAATTTCAATATCATATTTTTACGCTGACAGTTTTGATAGACTTTCTTAATCATTTATAAACAGACTAACACAATGATTCAGCAACCCTAATTTAGTGAAATATATAATGCATGAAAATATTAGATAATAAGTGTTAGTGCTAGTAACAATAAATCAGTTAAAGACATTTCGCGTAGTGTTAGTTATTTCAAACAGTAACAAGTTACAACTGGTGTCAGGAGTGGGATCAGCAACGTTCCAAATAGAAAGTCAATAAACGTTATTAAAGTAATGTATCTAATTTTGTTATTTCCTTGGCAATGTTAATAAAAATAAGTCTTAGATTAAACTGAAAGTAGATAGTTTATGTGGTATATAGTTTCTATGAGGAAATTACCTGTATAAGCTGATGCTAAGAAGCTTTGGAATTTTGTAAATAAAGAAACTAATGTTTGATTAATAAACTAATGAAAACAACAACCAAAGTAATTAAAAACAAGCTAAAAAATTGGATGAGGGAAACTTAAACTCTTGAGAGTCAAATTATACATATTTTAATACAGAATTCATAATGAGTAAAATAAGCCAAATAGCCAAATAAGCCAAATCTAAGCACGGATTATTCTATAGCCCCCTGTAGATACATAATATACATATACTGCAATTAACAGAAAGCAATGTAATCTGTAGCATATATTACGTAAAATATCCATTGTATTATAATGTTTTATGTAATTTTTATTGGCAATAAAATAATAACAATAATAATAATAATGTGAAAATTTCATTCTCCCCAAGCCTACTTTTGTGGATATTAAGTCTTTTTGCTAAAAACGAAAACATATGCTTTAAATCAGCTCGATATTTTTAACATGTCGTTTTTAAAAAAAGTACCAAAAAAGAACTAATGTACATATGTTTTGAATTTTTGACTTTCTTCCAAGTTTTGAATTCTTTCTTCGAACTCGAAAGGGCACATCTTTCCGCACTTTCATTCATCTCTAATTCGAATTTGGAATAATATTATCATTTTAATACACTGCGCAAGGTCTCATTAGCGTCCAATGCGCATGACGACAAAAATTAAATTCCACCTACAGTACCTACAGTCAGGTTAATTGCCGAGTGAGATTTCGAAATTATACCAGTGTAAGTAATACACAACAATCTAAAAAATCCGAAATTAACAATCTAGTAATTACGCAAACCGAGCATTATATAAATTGTTTCCTCACATATTTTAAGCGTATTAATGATACATTACGACATAATGCTTCTTCCTTATGATCAGATCAAAGATCGCTATCCAAATCGTAGACGTTAACCATAATTTAACATAAATTTTCATATAATTAGAGTTCCTCAAGGTTCCTTAACAATTATGTGTGTGTGTGTGAGAGAGAGAGATTTGTACCTGCCTGTAGAGGAAATATAGAATCCAATAAAAAAATAAGATTTTTATAATATCATTTCTATCATGTTTCGATTAATTGGGCATTAATTGGAAACGTAAGTTCAATTTAGATTTTAAATAACGACGTGATTGAATAATGTGTAATTTGTTTTCCAATTAATTGCGACCAGTTCTGGAATAAACTCCGTATTCCATCTGTATCGCCATCATCGTTAATTAAATGACCGCCATACTTATTAACCAGTCCAATCAGTCATTTGCATAATAATTCCATGCGTGTAGGTAGCGTACATTTCATCAGCAAAATGTTGATAATAATTCAGCTCAGTAATAAGCTTAGTTCAGCTATTGTTATCTATCTAATAACTTGCGTACGTACCTACAATCAATTTCTATTTCTGCGCAGTCATGTTCGTAATTTACATGATTTATTAAATGTTTTGATCGCAAATATGCGTGCGTTAATGAGGCTCTTATCTGTGGTTAAAGTGTGATCCGACCTTGCCGGGAAATATAAACAATGTGCGCACTAGTTTTACGAAATTAATTTTCCGGGGAAATTTCGAGGATCTAACTCGTGCATTAGTTCAAAAAATCACTAACCTCGAATCGCACTATTTATAGATTCAAATGCAAACATGTCGAATCTACGTTATGGACTTGTGGAAAATAGTTTTTCCGAGGCGACGACGCCTGGAAGAAAATTCGAGGAAATTAACTGGCGTCGATAGGGATAGGCGGGTCTTGTTTTACCGTAAAATGACGAGAAGTGGAAAATGTGTTTCTTCAAATTTCCATTTCCTGAAACGTTTATTGAACTCGATTCAGTTTGGTATGGTTGAAGAAAATTTCCAACTACACAATAGGCCTTATGGATCTACTTGTCTTTTCAATCTAATTGCATTCATGACAATTTTCTAATTCACTTTCGCAGTAACTTCTAAAAATTATTATATTATTCAAGTAAGTTCAATTTATCAATCCCAAATCCAAGTAAAAAATGCTATAATTTTTTAAAAAAAAAATATCATCGCAATATTCCTCCTCGTATTTTAATAATTTCAAAAATCCTGCAAGAATTATTCCACTAACTTAAAGTCCTTTTAAAATCCTCTTTTCCTACTCTTTTCTGTTTTCCTTAGAAGCTATTTAAAATTCTTTCTACTTAAAATTGTTATCAACATTTCTTCAAATCAACCCAAACGTTTCCTGTGTTTCTAGATATTTTCAGGATGAATTACTGAAACGTCAAAAATCGTTAAGGAGTTTACAAAACGGCCTTAGGATTCTTAGAAATTCAGCAATCAGTTCAAAAATTCATGACACATGGGAAAGGAAATGTAAAGAGGTCGACAGTTATTTGGGAGGCACAAGATCATCAGAAGCGTGGAAACTCATACAAACTTTAAAGACGAACACCATAAACAGAGTGAACTTCCAGCCTATACAGATGAGCGAATGGCGTCAACGCTACTCCCAGCAGCTCAAAGAAGACAGATCACAATACTTGGCAACCTCTCCAAAAATGTACCAAGTTCAAAGCCCACCCCTCGAAATGAACGAAGAGAGGATATGGAGAGTAGTTAGAACAATGAAAAATAACAAAGCTAGTGGACCAGAAGGCATACCTGCGGAACTAATTAAATATGGGACACAAAAACTCATTAAACACATACAAGAACTATTTTCTAGGTATGTAAATGGGGAAAATATACCTTTAGTGTGGAGAGAGGCTTGGATCACCCCTATCCACAAAAAAGGGCGTAGAGATGACTGCTCCAACTATAGGTGTATATCTGTTACCAGCAATATGAGCCGTCTGTATGGGAAAGTTCTCCAAAGTCTCTTAGAAGAAGAATACGGACATCAAGAAATCGAAGAACAGGCAGGTTTTCGAGCAGGGCGCTCTTGCATTGACCATATTTTTAGCCTTACCCAACTTAACGAAAAGAAAGTCGCAAGAAATATAGAGGTGTATCTTCTATTTGTGGACCTTACAAAAGCGTATGATACTGTCCCAGTGCAAAAACTGTGGCAAGTAATGGAAAGATCTCGAATAAATAATACCCTAATAACAGCGATAAGGCAACTTTACGACCAATCAACCTCCAAGGTTAAGCTGAACAGCTAAGAAAATGGAGAAGAGCATGCAGCGGAATGGGCATACCCATAAAATGAAAGTACAACCATATATACTTTACATTTCGCCGATGATCAAGTGGTCGTCGCACAAGATAAAGAGGACTTGGAATTCATGACAAGAAGACTGTTTAAAGAATATGAGGAATGGGGACTCTCGGTCAATCGATCAAAAACAAAATACCTGTGCATTGGAAACGACAGAGATGATCTACACCCAGAAGAAGACGAAACAGTAGGGGCGTGTACGGAATACCTGTACCTAGGAACAAAGGTTGACAGTGGGGGCCGTACAAAGAAAGAGATAGAAGAGAGAATTATAAAAGGGAAGAGAGTGATAGGATGCCTAAACTCCATCCTTTGGTCAAAGTGCATCTCCCGAGAACGAAAACACCTCCTATACAACTCCATATTTGAAAGTATAGTTCTCTATGGCTGTGAAACTTGGCAACTTACGGCAAATTTAGAGCGACGACTGCTTTCCCTAGAGATGGACTTCTGGCGTAGAGCAGCAGGAAAATGAAGAATTGAAAGAGTAACGAACGAAAAAATTAGAGAATTATGAACACCCAAACAAATATTATAGAAGAAATCCAACGAAGACAGTTGGTGTGGTACGGATACGTTGAACGGATGGATGACACACGAATCCCCAAGCAAATCCTCAAATGGACACCAACAGAAAGAAGAAAAAAGCGAAGACCTAAGGCGACATGGATGGGAGGAATACAAAAGGCCATGTCGGAACGTAACCTTCAACCAGGAGATTGGGACGACAGAAGAGAATGGAAGCGAGGAACCGGAAGGCGCAGGACGCTATAGGACGGACATACATATATATAGTTCAAAAATCCTAAAAGAATTATTCCACTAAGTGAAAGTCCTTTTAAAATCCTCTTTTCCTACTCTTTTCTGTTTTCCTTAAAATCTTTTTAAAATTCTTTCTACGTAAAATTGTTATTAATATCACCCCAAACTTTTCTTGTGGTTTCTAGATATTTTCAGGATAAATTAATGAAACGTCAAAAACAGTTTAGGAGTTTACAAAACGTTCTTAGGATTCTTAACAATTAAGGAAGTAGTCCAGAAATCCTACAAGAATTATTCCACTAACTGAAAGCCCTCTAAAAGTCCTCTTTCCTTACTCTTTTCTGTTTTCCTTAGAATCTATTTAAAGTTATTAACATTTCTTGAAATCATCCCAAACTTTTCTTGTGTTTCTAAAAATTATCAGGATAAATTAATGAAACGTCAAAAACAGATTAGGAGTTAACAAAGCGGCCTTAGGATTCTTAGAAATTCAGGAATCAGTTCAGAAATCCTACAATAATTATTCCACTAACTGAAAGCCCTTTAAAAATTCTCTGTCCTTACTCTACTCCGTTTAATTTAGAGTCTACTTAAAATTCTTTTTACTTTTAATTGTTATTACTATTTCTTGAAATCACCCCAAACTTTTCCTGTGTTTCTAAATATTTTCAGGATGAATTACTGAAACGTCATAAACAGTTTAGGAGTTTACAACACGTCCTTAGGATTTTTAACAATTCAGGAATTAGTCAGAAATACTGCAAGAATTATTCCACTAACCCAAAGTCCTTTTAAA
Source organism: Cryptocephalus moraei (assembly GCA_946251905.1). NCBI lineage: Eukaryota > Metazoa > Arthropoda > Insecta > Coleoptera > Chrysomelidae > Cryptocephalus > Cryptocephalus moraei. Next base: position 18,165,799 of record OX276464.1, on the reverse strand, counting down.
ATCCTCTTTTCCTACTCTTTTCTGTTTTCCTTAGAATCTCTTTAAAATTCTTTCTACGTAAAATTGTTATTAATATCACCCCAAACTTTTCTTGTGGTTTCTAGATATTTTCAGGATAAATTACTGAAACGTCAAAAACAGTTTAGGAGTTTACAAAACGTTCTTAGGATTCTTAACAATTCAGGAAGTAGTCCAGAAATTCTGCAAGAATTATTCCACTAATTTAAAGCCCTCTAAAAGTCCTCTTTCCTTGCTCTTTTCTATTTTCTTTAGAATCTTTTTAAAATTCTTTCTACGTAAAATTGGTGTTAACATCACCACAAACTTTTTTGTGTTTCTAGAAATTTTCAGGATAAATTACTGAAACGTCAAAGAGAGTTTAGGAGTTTACAAAACGGCATTAGGATTCTTAGAAATTCAGGAATCAGTTCAGAAATCCTACAAGATTTTTCCACTAACTCAAAGTCCTTTTAAAATCCTCTTTTCATACTTTTTTCTGTTTTCCTTAGAATCATTTTAAAATTCTTTCTACGTAAAATTGTTATTAATATCACCCCAAACTTTTCTTGTGGTTTCTAGATATTTTCAGGATAATTTACTGAAACGTCAAAACCAGTTTTGGAGTTTACAAACCGTTCTTAGGATTCTTAACAATTCAGGAAGTAGTCCAGAAATCCTGCAAGAATTATTCCACTAACTGAAAGCCCTCTAAAAGTCCTCTTTCCTTACTGTTTTCTGTTTTCCTTAAAATCTATTTAAAATTCTTTCTACTTCAAATAGTTGTGAACATTTCTGGAAATCATCCCAAACTTTTTTTGTGTTTCTAGAAATTTTCAGGATAAATTACTGAAACGTCAAAGAGAGTTTAGGAGTTTACAAAGCGGCCTTAGGATTTTTAGAAATTCAGCAATCAGTTCAAAAATCCTAAAAGAATTATTCTACTAACTGAAAGCCCTCTAAAAGTCCTTTTTCTTTACTCTTTTCTGTTTTCTTTAGAATCTTTTTAAAATTCTTTCTACGTAAAATTGTTATTAATATCATCCCAAACTTTTCTTGTCTTTCTAAAAATTTTCAGGATAAATTAATGAAACGTCAAAAACAGTTTAGGAGTTTACAAAACGTTCTTAAGATTCTTAACAATTCAGGAAGTACTCCAGAAATCCTGCAAGAATTATTCCACTAACTTAAATCCCTCTAAAAGTCCTCATCCCTTACTGTTTTTTGTTTTCCTTAAAATCTATTTAAAATTATTTACACTTCAAATTGTTATTAACATTTCTTGAAATCATCCCAAACTTTTCTTGTGTTTCTAGAAATTTTCAGTATAAATTACTGAAACGTCAAAGAGAGTTTAGCAGTTTACAAAACGGCCTTAGGATTCTTAGAAATTCAGGAATCAGTCCAGAAATCCTACAAGAATTATTCCACTAACTTAAAGCCCTCTAAAAGTCCTCTTCCCTTACTGTTTTCTGTTTTCCTTAAAATCTATTTAGATTATTTCCACTTCAAATTGTTATTAACATTTCTTGAAATCATCCCAAACTTTCCTTGTGTTTCTATAAATTTTCAGGATAAATTACTGAAACGTCAAAAACAGTTTAGGAGTTTACAAAACGGCCTTAGGATTCTTAGAAATTCAAGAATCAGTTCAGAAAACCTACCAGAATTATTCCACTAACTGAAAGCCCTCTAAAAATCCTCCTTCCTTACTCTTTTCTATTTTCTTTAGAATCTTTTTAAATTTCTTTCTACGTAAAATTGGTGTTAACATCACCACAAACTCTTCTTGTGTTTCTAGATATTTTCAGGATAAATTACTGATACTTCAAAAACAGCTTAGGAGTTTACAAAACGTTCTTAGGATTCTTAACAACTCAGGAATTAGTCCAGAAATCCTGCAAGAATTATTCTACTAACTTAAAGTCCTTTTAATCCTCTTTCCTAACGCTTTTCTGTTTTCCTTAAAATCTACTTAAAATTCTTTCTACTTAAAATTGTTATTAATATTTCTTGAAATCACCCCAAACTTTTCCTGTGTTTTCAGGATAAATTACTGAAACGTCAAAAACAGTTTAGGAATTTACAAAACGTTCTTAGGATTCTTAACAATTCAGGAAGTAGTCCAGAAATTCTGCAAGAATTATTCCACTAACTTAAAGCCCTCTAAAAATCATCTTCCCTTACTGTTTTCTGTTTTTTCTTAAAATCTATTTAAAATTCTTTCTACTTCAAATTATTATTAATATTTCTTGAAATCACCCCAAACTTTTCTTATGTTTCTAGAAATTTTCAGGATAAATTACTGAAACGTCAAAAACAGTTTAGGAGTTTACAAAACGGCCTTAGGATTCTTAGAAATTCAGGAATCGGTCCAGAAATCCTACAAGAATTATTCCACTAACTGAAAGCCCTTTAAAAGTTCTCTTTCCTTACCCTTTTCTGTTTTCCTTAAAATCTATTTAAAATTATTTATACTTCAAATTGTTATTCATATTACTTGAAATCATCCCAAACTTTTCTTGTGTTTCCAGAAATTTTCAGGATAAATTACTGAAACGTCAAAAACAGTTTAGGAGTTTACAAAACGGACTTAGCATTCTTAGAAATTCAGGAATAAGTTCAGAAATCCTACAAGAATTATTCCACTAACATAAAGCCCTCTAAAAATCCTCTTCCCTTACTTGTTTTCTGTTTTTTTTTTAAATCTATTTAAAATTCTTTCTACTTCAAGTTATTAATATTTCTTGAAATCACCCCAAACTTTTCTTATGTTTCTAGAAATTTTCAGGATAAATTACTGAAACGTCAAAAACAGTTTAGGAGTTTACAAAACGGACTTAGGATTCTTAAAAATTCAGGAATCAGTTCAAAAATCCTACAAGAATTATTTCACTAACTTAAAGTCCTTTTAATCCTCTTTCCTTACTCTTTTCTGTTTTCCTTAAAATCTATTTAAAATTCTTTATACTTCTATTTGTTATTAATATTCCTTGAAATCATCCCAATCTTTTCTTGTGTTTCTAAAAATTTTCAGGATAAATTAATAAAACGTCAAAAACAGTTTAGGAGTTTACAAAACGTTCTTAGGATTCTTAACAATTCAGGAATTAGTCCAGAAATCCTGCAAGAATTATTCCACTAACTGAAAGCCCTCTAAAAGTCCTCTTTCCTTACTCTTTAAATCACCCCAAACTTTTCCTGTGTTTCCAGGATAAATTACTGAAACGTCAAAAACAGTTCAGATTCAGTTCAGAAATCCTACAAGAATTATTCCACTAACTTAAAGCCCTCTACAAATCCTCGTTCCTTACTCTACTCTGTTTCCCTTAGAATCTTCTTAGAATTCTCTCCTTTTTCCATATTTTCTTTCTCCAAATGACGCCGTTTTTAAAAAATGCATTTTTTGAATATGACGAAGAAAATTTTAGAGGGAATATAAGAAACAGCACGTAATTTTTATTAACTTTCTGACTCTGCCAAAAATTCTCTTTATGAACTAATGGAAATTTGAACATTTTTTAGAATATAATGACCAGCATCAGGATGGATTTTGTAAGGTTTCATGACTCCCGTACCCAAATAATCAAGAACTATTGTAATGGAATTTTTAAGGAATATTTCAGGATTCTGAAATATTTCTGAAAAAAGAATCAAAATCCAATGGAAAGATTCTAAATAAATCGTAAGAACAAATTGCCAAGTACCTACTTTCCAAGGAAGGAATCTATAAAGTCATTTTCCATGATTTAAAAAAAGTTCTGAGGGATCAAAAGACGTGTCGAACATTTCCGGAATTAATGAATCCAAGGCCTATTTTCTCCAATGATTTTTCTGGATATTTCCAAAGATCTTGACGTTCCTGCAATTATAGCAGGAAATCCTTCAGGACCTTCCAGGTTAATCAGCATTGTCGGGAAAAACATTTCTTTCCTGCCACAATTTCCTGGGTTTTTAGAAAACCCAGGAACTTTTAGGATATGATCATGTGAGTATATAAAGAAACCTAATTTAACTGAATATCAATGGAACTTTTTCCATTGGTTTAAAGTGGTTTTGGGAGATTTCAAAAAATTAATTTTCTCGAAGTTTCCAATGGGTTTTCTGACTAAATCGAAAGGGACATTTAGTGTTACTTTAATAAAGAATTGTTAAAGAATATCAAAATAAATATATTTTTTAAGAGAGAAAGTTTTCCAAGGTTTCATTAGTTCCATACCTAATGAATCCGACTTGAATTGAATAGCAATGGAAAATTTTCAGAATATTTCAGGATTCTGAAAAAAAAATTCAAAAATGTACCAAATGAGAATTTATTCCAAAGAAATCATAGTAAATGGATTGCCAAATATTAAAAAAAAAAATCTTTAAAATGGATTTCAGTGATTTTAAGAAGATCTTGATTTTTCAGATATTTTCAGATTCATTAAAATTTTTTTAAATACTTTTTCTAGATGTTTTCAAGAGAACCTTTAACGAAATCAGAGCGTTTCTTCAACAAAGAATCTTTAAAGGCAAGTTCTTGAAAAACCTTGAAATTATCAAAAGAAAATATTTAAAAAATATCTAACTCACTAAAAAGCAATTCCAGTCCTATTTTTATAAGAAAACTAGGTACTATTGTAGCTCGATTGAAAGGGATTAAAATTTTTTGATCAATTAGCAATTTTCTTAACGAAATATCTTTAAAATTTCCATATTTTTAGGAATATTTAAAAAAGACAGTGGACTATTTTGGATTTATTCCCAAAAAAATTGTCTACTTGTGCAAATAACCATTATTTATGCAAATATTGATGGAATCAAATAGAAGCCATTTTTTAACAAACCCTGTAGGATAATTGAGAATGACCAGTCAACGCACCTTTAAGGAATCACATTTTCTAATTTTTTCGAATAAAATTGTTATTTCTACGAGGATTCTTACGGGAGAAAAGCTCGTTATACAAAACTTTGGGCCCAAAAGGTCAAAACTGAGCCATCACATAAAAGCCTTACAAGGAAAGGAACAAATCCTCATTAAATCCCAATCCTTTTTAATGGCTCCACTTAAAACGCCGACGCATCTCTGTTTATTTACCAAATTTAACGTCCGACCTGACGGTAATTACACATCCATCAACCGGACCCCAAGCCAGAACGCGGAAGGACATCAAGAAAAAGAGAGAAATTCAAATCGTGCCCATATAATAATCATATATGGTCGTTGCGTCATTCCAGAGAGTCCCGAGCTATTATTAAACTGTTTGTTGTTAGGAGAGAGTATTAATTGGCTCGATTGATATAATTGTTCTTGAAACACGAGCCAGATGAGCCCGAAACGCTATGCGTGAAATTGTACATAAATTCATCCGGTCCGATGAATTAGCGGGAAGGATTAATTAATTGTGTTTGTGAATGGAAGAGGAGCGTTATCCAGACGGGATTCATATTGTAAAGTTTATTCTAATTTATTTATACAGTTCCTACTAATTAATTTATGTTAAACACTTAACGCCCTAATTTATTTGTACACTAATCGCTAGTCGGCTTATCGCACTATTTCACTCACTTTCTGCCTGAACGATCCCGATTATTTGAGAAGAGTTTTTATGGTTCCCTTTGAAATGTGCCGCCTGCGTCAGTTAAGAAGGAGCACGCTTCACACCGATGTTTACATTTCGCGTTACAATATCAAATTTTATAAATCTATCCAAATATTTATTCCGTTTTGTATTAAGGTTTCAAACGTGGAGTAAGTGCGGTCGGCGTATGTTGTTGTTGTCGTTGTTATAATTACAGTTATTACCCACCTTGTTTTATTTATAAAACTCGCTTGATAGTAGATTACAAAGTTGTCAGCACATTTCACGCATGTAACAAAGGCAACGCGCTCACTACGTACCGAGAGAGAGAGAGAGAAAAGAAACATTCCAAAATCGCACATCTTATGGAATTTTGTCATTTTGTTAAATAAATAAAATAAAACGTCGAAAAGGAAGAATCAGTCATGGGCAACCTTCGAAGTTTCCATCGATTCGCGAAACGGGATTGGCTATTGACAATAGACAAAAGTGTACCCAGACGTGCCCATTTACCATTAACCGACAGTTCCTACTTACTTTAACGGTTGAGTAATATTTATATATTGTAAATGGACATCCTGCACATAAAATACGTAAAATAAGTACACACACACAAAGCCGAGAAGAGCCCATTTCTAAATTCAATCCTGCATACAATTTGAATTTTAATACCAGAGCGTTAACGAGATGGGATTTATTTGTGAATAAAATTTTAGTATCGTGTTGCTTAAACGATCTCCAATAATTCACTAAAATACTGTTTATAAAGGAGAGTCTCTGTGTTAAATAATGAGAGTACAAAAGGTCCCAATTACCAACAGAACAATGGCGATATGTCTAATGGACTATTTGCTCATATTTTATTAATAATATTCGATTTCGAAATAATGAAAAATGTATAGAAGTATAGTGAAGTATAGAAAAAAATATTAGTGAATTTAAAGAAAAATTTCCAAAAACCGAAAAATGTCAAGAATAAAGTGCCCTTTAGAGGATATTTAACGAAAATTATTATTACACTTTTTAACACAGCTTCGATAGTACAATAAATTTTCAAAATATAGAAAAACATATTGAAGTGAATTCTCAAAAAAAAATAACAAGAGAAAAGTGCCCTTTAGGGAAGATTTAACGAAAAATGTTATTAAAATTTTTCATGCACATTCAACAGTAGAACAAATGTTGAAAGTTTAAAGAAAATATGATGGATTTTGAGAAAATTTCTAAAAGTCGAAACATGAAAAGTGTAGTGTCCTTTAGAGAAGATTTAGCCCAAAATTTTATTAAATTTCAATACATATATTCGATATGAAATAAGCTGTTAAAGTTTACAAAGAAACACTGAAGCGGATTTTGAGAAAATTTCTAAAAACCAAAAAATGACGAGAGTAAAGTGCCCTTTAGAAAAGCCATAACGAAAAATGTTATTAACATTTTTTGTACACATTCGATAGTGCAATAAATATTCAAAGTATGGAAAAATGTATTCGAGAAAATTTTAAAAAAATCCAAAAACCGAAAAATGACAAGAGCAAAGTGCCCTTTAGAGAAGATTTAACGAAAAATATTACTAAATTTTTTTATACACATTCCATGGTACAATAAATATTCAAAGTATGGAATAAAAAATTCGAGAAAATTTTAAAAAAATCCAAAAACCGAAAAATGACAAGAGCAAAGTGCCCTTTAGAGAAGATTTAACGAAAAATATTACTAAATTTTTTTATACACATTCCATGGTACAATAAATATTCAAAGTATGGAAAAAATACTCTAGTGAATTTAAAAAAAATCCAAAAACCGAAAAATCACAAGAGTAAAGTGTCCTTTAGAGAAGATTTAGCCTAAAATGTTATTAAATATTAATAAATATATTTGATGGTATAATAGCTGGTCAAAGTTTACAAAGAGGTACTGAAGTGGATTTTGAAAAAATTTCCAAAAACCGAAAAACTGCACGAGTAAAGTGCTCTTTAGAAAAGCCATAACGAAAAGTGTTATTAACATTTTTTATACACATTCGATAGTGCAATAAATATTCAAAGTATGGAAAAATAAATTCGAGAAAATTTTAAAAAAAATCCAAAAACCGAAAAATGACAAGAGCAAAGTGCCCTTTAGAGAAGATTTAACGAAAAATATTATTAAATTTTTTTATACACATTCCATGATACAATAAATATTCAAAGTATGGAAGAAATACTCGTGAATTTAAAAAAAAACCAAAAACCGAAAAATCACAAGAGTAAAGTGTCCTTTAGAGAAGATTTAGCCTAAAATGTTATTAACATTAATAAACATATTTGATAGTATAATAACTGGTCAAAGTTTACAAAGAGGTACTGAAGTGGATTTTGAGAAAATTTCCAAAAACCAAAAAATGACAAGAGTAAAGTGCCCTTTAGAAAAGACATAACGAAAAATGTTATTAACATTTTTTATACACATTCGATAGTGCAATAAATATTCAAAGTATGGAAAAATATATTCGAGAAAATTTAAAAAAAAATCCAAAAACCGAAAAATGACAAGAGTAAAGTGTCCTTTAGAGAAGATTTAGCCTAAAATGTTTTTAAATATTAAAAAACATATTTGATAGTATAATAACTGGTCAAAGTTTACAAAGAGGTACTGAAGTGGATTTTGAGAAAATTTACAAAAACAAAAAAATGACAGGAGTAAAGTGCCCTTTAGAAAAGCCATAACGACAAATGTTATTAACATTTTTTATACACATTCGATAGTGCCATAACGAAAAGTGTTAACATTTTTTGTACACATTCGATAGTGCAATAAATATTCAAAGTATGGAAAAATATATTCGAGAAAATTTTAAAACAATCCAAAAACCGAAAAATGACAAGAGTAAAGTGCCCTTTAGGGAAGATTTAATGAAAAATATTATTAAATTCTTTTATACACATTCCATAGTACAATAAATGTTCAAAGTATGGGAAAAAATACTCTAGTGAATTTAAAAAAAATCCAAAAACCGTAAAATCACAAGCCTAAAGTGTCCTTTAGAGAAAATTTAGCCTAAAATGTTATTAGACATTAATAAACATATTTGATAGTATAATAACTGGTCAAAGTTTATAAAGAGGTACTGAAGTGGATTTTGAGACACGTTCCAAAAACCAAAAATTGCACGAGTAAAGTGCCCTTTAGAAGAGCCATAATGAAAAGTGTTATTAACATTTTATGTACACATTCGATAGTGCAATAAATATTCAAAGTATGGAAAAATATATTCGAGAAAATTAAAAAAAAAATCCAAAAACCGAAAAATGACGAGTAAAGTGCCTTTTAGAGAAGATTTAACGAAAAATATTATTAAATTATTTTATACACATTCCATGGTACAATAAATATTCAAAGTATGGAAAAAAAATATTCCAGTGAATTTAAAAAAAAATCCAAAAACCCAAAAATCACAAGAGTAAAGTGTCCTTTAGAGAAGATTTAGCCTAAAATGTTATTAAACATTAATAAACATATTTGATAGTATAATAACTGGTCAAAGTTTACAAAGAGGTATTGAAGTGGATTTTGAGAAAATTTCCAAAAACCAAAAAATGACAAGAGTAAAGTGCCCTTTAAAAAAGCCATAACGAAAAATGTTATTAACATTTTTTAGACACATTCGATAGTGCAATAAATATTTAAATTATGGACAAATATATTCTAGTAAATTTAAAAAAATCCAAAAACCGAAAAATGACAAGAGTAAAGTGCCCTTTAGAGAAGATTTAATGAAAAATATTATTAAATTCTTTTATACACATTCCATAGTACAATAAATATTCAAAGTATGGAAAAAAATATTCCAGTGAATTTAAAAAAAAATCCAAAAACCCAAAAATCACAAGAGTAAAGTGTCCTTTAGAGAAGATTTAGTCTAAAATGTTATTAAACAATAATAAACATATTTGATAGTATAATAACTGGTCAAAGTTTGCAAAAAGGTACTGAAGTGGATTTTGAGAAAATTTCCAAAAACCGAAAAATTGTACGAGTAAATTGCCCTTTAGAAAAGCCATAACGAAAAATGTTATTAACATTTTTTTATACACATTCGATAGTTCAATAAATATACAAAGTATGGAAAAATATATCCGAGAAAATTTAAAAAAATCCAAAAACCGAAAAATGACAAGAGCAAAGTGCCTTTTAGAGAAGATTTAATAAAAAATGTTATTAAAATTTCTTATAAAAATTCCATGGTACAATAAATATTCAAAGTATTGAAAAAAAAAATACTCCAGTGAATTTAAAAAAAAATCCAAAAACCGAAAAATCACAAGCCTAAAGTGTCCTTTAGAGAAGATTTAGCCTAAAATGTTATTAGACATTAATAAACATATTTGATAGTATAATAACTGGTCAAAGATTATAAAGAGGTACTGAAGTGGATTTTGAGAAACGTTCCAAAAACCAAAAAATTACAAGAGTAAAGTGCCCTTTAGAAAAGCCATAACGAAAAATGTTATTAACATTTTTTATACACATTTGATATTGCAATAAATATTCAAAGTATGGAAAAATATATTCGAGAAAATTAAAACAAAATCCAAAAACCGAAAAATGACAAGAGTAAAGTGCCCTTTAGAGAAGATTAAACGAAAAATATTATTAAATTTTTTTATACACATTCCATGGTACAATAAATATTCAAAGTATGGAAAAAAATACTTAAGAAAATTAAAAAAAAAAATCCAAAAACCGAAAAATCACAAGAGTAAAGTGTCCTTTAGAGAAGATTTAGCCTAAAATGTTATTAAATATTAATAAACATATTTGATAGTATAATAACTGGTCAAAGTTTACAAAGAGGTACTGAAGTGGATTTTGAGAAAATTTCCAAAAACCAAAAAATTGCACGAGTAAAGTGCCCTTTAGAAGAGCCATAATGAAAAGTGTTATTAACATTTTATGTACACATTCGATAGTACAATAAATATTCAAAGTATGGAAAAATATATTCGAGAAAATTAAAAAAAAAATTCAAAAACAGAAAAATCACAAGAGTAAAGTGTCCTTTAGAGAAGATTTAGCCTAAAATGTTATTAAACATTAATAAACATATTTGATAGTATAATAACTGGTCAAAGTTTACAGAGGTACTGAAGTGGATTTTGAGAAAATTTCCAAAAACCAAAAAATGACAAGAGTAAAGTGCCCTTTAGAAAAGACATAACGAAAAATGTTATTAACATTTTTTATACACATTCGATAGTGCAATAAATATTCAAAGTATGGAAAAATATATTCGAGAAAATTTAAAGAAAAAAATCCAAAAACCGAAAAATGACAAGAGCAAAGTGCCCTTTAGAGAAGATTTAACGAAAAAAATTATTAATTTTTTTATACACATTCCATGGTACAATAAATATTCAAAGTATGGAAAAAATACTCTAGTGAATTTAAAAAAAATCCAAAAACCGAATAATCACAAGAGTAAAGTGCCCTTTAGAGGAGATTTAGCTAAAAATGTTATTAATCTTTAATACACATATCCGATAGTGTAATAACTGGTCAAAGTTTACAAGGAGGTACTGAAGTGGATTTTGAGAAAATTTCCAAAAACCGAAAAATTGCAAGAGTTAACTAACCCTTCATCTAAACTGACTTTAATGAAAATCTTATTGGGAGGTCATAAGAGCCTAAATTGAATATTGGAACCGTTGGTGAGTTTTACTTACAAAGAAAAACGTACCATACACATTTTTTCAAAAACATATCTTTTAGACTGTGAGGACTTAAATTCGAAAAATCGAGTCATACAGTGCCTCAAAAAAGTAAAAATCTCTTATTAAAACAGGAAACCGGAAAATAGGTAGGCACTCGAAATCCTGCCAGATGTCTGTCTCTCAAATATATTTACATATAATCTTTCAAGCTTGCATCACGTTCGTTATAATTACACATCTTACATGTGTACGATCTTGATTCCCGTAATTTTTACAAGTGTTTCAAGAAACAAGAGAACAAACAGGTGCGGTTCCACAGAACCACCCAAGGTCGACAAAAGTACAAGTTCGTATGTATTTATATACGATTCACGGGAATCTTCTCCTGGAATCAATTACATATTGAAATAAGCCCCGATCTTCATCTCCTACGGTCGAACGCACGTAATCACCGAACGATTTTCTAACGTTTCGAAAGTGGGCGAGGTAACCGAGTATAACCGACCGTAATAATAATAATCGTCGAATTATCCTTCGGTACATAAAAATTTCACGCTGAAAACCAGCCACCACGTTAACAACGTTCCGAGGCCCGTAATTTATATTTGTCTTCGCATGATTTATACGTACAAGGAAACGTACAATAATACAAAGTAATGCTGAATTACGGGAGGTCTATAATCTCTCTTCGACACGTCACTTCTAAAAAATTTGGTACCTATCTATTGTAGGTTATCTACTGAGCTGTCAAAACAATTCTTGATGAGCAGGTAAGAAGGGTCCAAATGAGATAATTTGCCATGTTCTAATCGCTTTCAGTAGATTTAAATGAGCTCTCGAAGGGATCGGAATTACAAAGGCTGCAACTGGAAACTTAAACTGGTCGTCGAAATTGTTTGGATGATTCCCAATATTTAATGAATATTTTAGATCACACTTGAAAAATTCCTGAAAATAATCCTGAATTTCTTAGATTCCTCAATTATTTCTGATAGGCTCGATAATGGTAATTCACCTGGACAATTTTACTACTACTACTACATACTATACTACTGTACATACAACTTGATATCTCAAAACCTGAATGAGTTTCATAGAATTTCAGGAACTATGAAATTTTATACGAAAAATTTTATAGGATTTTAATGATTATTGAACATTTCTGGAAAGATTCCTAAATATCTAAAATAAGTGTCCAGATTATTAAATAGCTGTAATTTATCCTGAATGTCCAAAATTCCTATAAATTGTTTGAATGGAAGACATATTGTTGCACTTTGGTAAAAATGCAGGATCTTGCAGGATATATAAATAATTAAGAAAGCCTCCTTAAAAATATACATTGCTAAAGGATTACCAAGGATTATTCAACAGGTTTTTTGAAATTTTCTAAAAGATCTACCCTGGAAAACTTTTTAAAAAATTCTAGGGTATTTTTGTTAATCGCTAAACTGTTTTTCGATAAATCAGTTAATTATCCCAAAAATATGTAGAAACTCAGAAAAAGAACTGCAGTCATATTTCTCAATATTTCCCATTATTTAACCCAGAATTGAATGATTTTAGGGTTCACAAATGTTTCTGGAAATACCATAATTAATCGAGTTGATTTTTCAAAAATTTGCAAGAGTCCTAAAAGAGATTTAACGATTCCTGAACATTCCTGAATGTGTTAGAAAGGTGTCAGGAATTTAAGTATTTTTGTAAGTTCCCAAATTATTTCTGGAATTAACTATATTTTATTCTGAAAATGTCAAAAAATCCTTAATATTAAAAAAACTTTTTTTTTCGGAGAATTTTCAAAAAACAGGATTTTGAAAGGACTTCCAGATTCTGGAATGTTTATTGCAGGATTTCTGTAAAAATTCCTGAATTGCTAAGAATGCTAAGGCCGTTTTCAAAGCACCTATCTGTAATCCATCCTGAAAATATGTAAAAACCTAGGAAACCCAGGCAGGACTGCAAAAAGGATTCCTCAAAACTCCTGATTGTCCTGGAAAGTCCTGCAGGACTTCGCAATGATTACAGGAATTTAATGCATTTCTTAAAGGATCTTTAGAAATTTTCCTTAAATGTGTATAAATCATTAAAGGATTCCAAGGTCCTAAACTACTCCCCGGATAATTAATAATTCCAAGGTTTTTCTAGAAAATGAGTAGCAAAAGGTTTTCCAATGTTTGAAATATTTCTCACAGAATTCCTGAAAATCCTGAAATCCTGAAAATGTCTAGAAAACCAGGAAAATGTTCGGAAGGATTATAAAAATACTTTTCAACATTCCTGATTAACCCGGAAGATACTGAAGGTCTTTTCAAGAATTACAGGAACTTAAGGCATCGCCTGACCTAATTCAGAAATTTAAAAATTATGAAATGTTTTGAAGATCTGAAGGTAGTTTTCGAATTGTTAATAATTCAGAGTTTTCTTAAAAGATGTTATCTTCGAGATCCTGCAATATTTCTCGCAGGATTGTAGTATACATTCTTAAATTTCTAAGAATTACATGGCAGTTTTGAGAACTACCATATGTAATTTATACAGAAAATATGTGAAAACCCAGGAAACTAACTGACATGATTGCAGAAAGGATTTCTTAACACTCCTGATTAACTTGAAAGGTCCTGCAGGACTTCGCAAAGATTGCAGGAATGTAATGCATCTCTTAAAGGATTTTCAGAATTTTTTTTTAAATGTGTATAAATCATTAAAGGATTCCAAGGTCCTAAACTACTCCCCGGATGATTAATAATTCCAAGGTTTTTCTAGAAAATGGGTAGCAAAAGGTTTTCCACTGTTTGAAATATTTCTCACAGAATTCCTGAAAATCATGAAAACCTGAAAATGACTAGAAAACCAGGAAAATGTTCGGAAGGATTATAAAAATACTTTTCAATATTCCTGATTAACCCGGAAGATACTGAAGGTCTTTTCAAGAATTACAGCAACTTAAGGCATCCCTTGACAGACCCATAATTAATTCAGAAATTTAAAAATTATAAAATGTTTTCAAGATCCTATAAGATAGTTCTCGAATTGTTAATAACTCCGAATTTTTTTGAAAGATGGTTTCAAAAGGTCTTCCAGATCCTGAAATATTTCTAGGATTGTAGTACAAATTCTTAAATTTCTAAGAATTCCATGGCAGTTTTGAGAGCTGCCATATGTAATTTAACCAGAAAATATGTGAAAACCCAGGAAACTAACTGAGATGATTGCAAAAAGGATTTCTCAACACTCCTGATTAACTTGGAAGGTCCTGCATGACTTAGCAAAGATTGCAGGAATGTAATGCATTTCTTAAAGGATCTTCAGAAATTTTCCTTAAATGTGTATAAATCATTAAAGGATTCCAAGGTCCTAAACTACTCCCCGGATGTTTAATAATTCCAAGGTTTCTCTAGAAAATGGGTAGTTAAAGGTTTTCCAATGTTTGAAATATTTCTCACAGAATTCCTGAAAATCATGAAAACCTGAAAATGACTAGAAAACCAGGAAAATGTTCGGAAGGATTATAAAAATACTTTTCAACATTCCTGATTAACCCGGAAGATACTGAAGGTATTTTCAAGAATTACAGGAACTTAAGGCATCTCTTGAAAGACCTATAATTAATTCAGAAATGTAAAAATTATAAAATGTTTTCAAGATCCTATAAGGTAGTTTTCGAGTTGTTAATAACTCAGAGTTTTTTTAAAAGATGGTTTCAAAAGGTCTTCCAGATCCTGAAATATTTCTAGAAGGATTGTAGTACAAATTCTTGAATTTCTAAGAATCCCATGGCAGTTTTGAGAGCTGCCATATGTAATTTAACCAGAAAAAATGTGAAAACCCAGGAAACTAACTGAGATGATTGCAAAAAGGATTTCTCAACACTCCTGATTAACTTGGAAAGTCCTGCAGGACTTCGCAAAGATTGCAGGAATGTAATGCATTTCTTAAAGGATCTTCAGAAATTTTCCTTAAATGTGTATAAATCATTAAAGGATTCCAAGGTCCTAAACTACTCCCCGGATGATTAATAATTCCAAGGATTTTCTAGAAAGTGGGTTTTCCAATGTTTGAAATATTTCTTACATAATTCCTGAAATCCTGAAAATGTCTAGAAATCCAGGAAAATGTTCGGAAGGATTATAAAAATACTTTTCAACATTCCTGATTAACCTGGAAGATACTGAAGGTCTTTTCAAGAATTACAGGAACTTAAGGCATCGCCTGACCTAATTCAGAAATTTAAAAATTATGAAATGTTTTCAAGATCCTATAAGGTAGTTCTCGAATTGTTAATAACCAGAGTTTTTTTGAAAGATGGTTTCAAAAGGTCTTCCAGATCCTGAAATATTTCTAGGATTGTAGTACAAATTCTTAAATTTCTAAGAATTCCATGGCAGTTTTGAGAGCTGCCATATGTAATTTAACCAGAAAAAAATGTGAAAACCCAGGAAACTAACTGAGATGATTGCAAAAAGGATTTCTCAACACTCCTGATTAACTTGGAAGGTCCTGCAGGACTTCGCAAAGATTGCAGGAATGTAGTAATGCATTTCTTAAAGGATCTTCAGAATCCTTAAATTTGTATAAATCATTAAAGGATTCCAAGGTCCTAAACTACTCCCCGGATGATTAATAATTCCAAGGTTTTTCTAGAAAATGGGTAGTAAAAGGTTTTCCAATGTTTGAAATATTTCTCACAGAATTCCTGAAAATCCTGAAATCCTGAAAATGACTAGAAAACCAGGAAAATGTTTGGAAGGATTATAAAAATACTTTTCAACATTCCTGATTAACCCGGAAGATACTGAAGGTCTTTTCAAGAATTACAGCAACTTAAGGCATCCCTTGACAGACCCATAATTAATTCAGAAATTTAAAAATTATAAAATGTTTTCAAGATCCTATAAGATAGTTCTCGAATTGTTAATAACTCCGAATTTTTTTGAAAGATGGTTTCAAAAGGTCTTCCAGATCCTGAAATATTTCTAGGATTGTAGTACAAATTCTTAAATTTCTAAGAATTCCATGGCAGTTTTGAGAGCTGCCATATGTAATTTAACCAGAAAAAATGTGAAAACCCAGGAAACTAACTGAGATGATTGCAAAAAGGATTTCTCAACACTCCTGATTAACTTGGAAGGTCCTGCAGGACTTCGCAAAGATTGCAGGAATGTAATGCATTTCTTAAAGGATCTTCAGAAATTTTCCTTAAATGTGTATAAATCATTAAAGGATTCCAAGGTCCTAAACTACTCCCCGGATGATTAATAATTCCAAGGATTTTCTAGAAAGTGGGTTTTCCAATGTTTGAAATATTTCTTACATAATTCCTGAAATCCTGAAAATGTCTAGAAATCCAGGAAAATGTTCGGAAGGATTATAAAAATACTTTTCAACATTCCTGATTAACCTGGAAGATACTGAAGGTCTTTTCAAGAATTACAGGAACTTAAGGCATCGCCTGACCTAATTCAGAAATTTAAAAATTATGAAATGTTTTCAAGATCCTATAAGGTAGTTCTCGAATTGTTAATAACCAGAGTTTTTTTGAAAGATGGTTTCAAAAGGTCTTCCAGATCCTGAAATATTTCTAGGATTGTAGTACAAATTCTTAAATTTCTAAGAATTCCATGGCAGTTTTGAGAGCTGCCATATGTAATTTAACCAGAAAAAAATGTGAAAACCCAGGAAACTAACTGAGATGATTGCAAAAAGGATTTCTCAACACTCCTGATTAACTTGGAAGGTCCTGCAGGACTTCGCAAAGATTGCAGGAATGTAGTAATGCATTTCTTAAAGGATCTTCAGAATCCTTAAATTTGTATAAATCATTAAAGGATTCCAAGGTCCTAAACTACTCCCCGGATGATTAATAATTCCAAGGTTTTTCTAGAAAATGGGTAGTAAAAGGTTTTCCAATGTTTGAAATATTTCTCACAGAATTCCTGAAAATCCTGAAATCCTGAAAATGACTAGAAAACCAGGAAAATGTTTGGAAGGATTATAAAAATACTTTTCAACATTCCTGATTAACCCGGAAGATACTGAAGGTCTTTTCAAGAATTACAGCAACTTAAGGCATCCCTTGACAGACCCATAATTAATTCAGAAATTTAAAAATTATAAAATGTTTTCAAGATCCTATAAGATAGTTCTCGAATTGTTAATAACTCCGAATTTTTTTGAAAGATGGTTTCAAAAGGTCTTCCAGATCCTGAAATATTTCTAGGATTGTAGTACAAATTCTTAAATTTCTAAGAATTCCATGGCAGTTTTGAGAGCTGCCATATGTAATTTAACCAGAAAAAATGTGAAAACCCAGGAAACTAACTGAGATGATTGCAAAAAGGATTTCTCAACACTCCTGATTAACTTGGAAGGTCCTGCAGGACTTCGCAAAGATTGCAGGAATGTAATGCATTTCTTAAAGGATCTTCAGAAATTTTCCTTAAATGTGTATAAATCATTAAAGGATTCCAAGGTCCTAAACTACTCCCCGGATGATTAATAATTCCAAGGATTTTCTAGAAAGTGGGTTTTCCAATGTTTGAAATATTTCTTACATAATTCCTGAAATCCTGAAAATGTCTAGAAATCCAGGAAAATGTTCGGAAGGATTATAAAAATACTTTTCAACATTCCTGATTAACCTGGAAGATACTGAAGGTCTTTTCAAGAATTACAGGAACTTAAGGCATCTTTTGAAAGACCTATAATTAATTCAGAAATTTCAGAAAACGTCGAGAAACCCAGGAAAATGCCTGGAAAGAGTGTAGAAAATATTCCTCAACACTTCTGAATAACCTGGAAGGTCCTGAAGGACTTCGCAAGAATTGCAGGTACGGGAAATGCCCCGGAAAAAACATTTCAGAAAATATACTGTTGATTCAAGATTGCTCGACATGTATGTCGTTCCCTCAGGACCTTTTTTAAATAATCCAAAACCACACTGAAGATAGTTTCTTTGGAAAGTATTTTGCAATATAGCCCTTTTGTGAATTCTTGTAGGTTCTTTAAAGATTCCATCATGGTGGTTTGGATGATCATGGTGATCATCGCTTTAAATCACTTAAATTCGAAAGTAAATAAAACCGTTGAGTAATATGTTTTGCGAGTAAGAACTATTTGAACAAAAGTGGGCAAGATAAGAAGAATCTGCCAAACATATTTATTCGAAATAACAAAAATATGAAACGTCCTTAAATTTAATAAACATTTTTAAAACTCCCAATACCAGCAACGTTCATTTGAGATTTATTACTACTACTTAATTCAAACCAAATTTTTTTATGAATTTTTTTGGTGATGTTACGTAATCCCAGACACACTGGAAGTGAACGGTAAGCATATGTACGTTTCATGTTTGGCACATGCGACCGAAATTAAAATAAACTCGAATAATAGAGTATACATACGTATGTATTCCAAGGAGAACCCGCTAATTCGTTTCTATTGCTTGGCATTATAGAATATTGCCGCAGTCATCGAATTTAAGTACGCGAACAATTAAAGAAAAATTAGACGTTAAATGGTAAGTAATCGAGACTTAGTTGGAGGGGGGATCTGTAGTACCAAAAAGGGACTGGTTTAAACAATTTCCAAAATCGCAAAGGATTCAAAATTAATAACAAAAATACCAAAATTATATAAAATCTTGGTATTTACCCGAAAATAGCCTCTATTCCTCTCGCACTCACTCACGCGCCAAAAACCGAAACTCACTACACTTTCGTTCCTTTTTTTGAATTCCGCGCCCTTCAAAGTTTCTTGAAGGCCGCAACACCGTACGGGAATACGGCCGCAATTCGACTGAATCCGCCGCATGAATCCAGCGAGGGAATACCGCTCAGTCGCCGCGAAGTTGCCAAACTGATGGGAAATTCCCGGAAGTTTGACAGACGGTTGGAAATTAATCGTTTGTCGCCCGTAACGTTTCACTTATAATTTAAGACATTGTTATTAGGACTTCAGGAAGTAAAACGCTTTTACCAATAATGATAACGTTCTTACTAAACATCTGAAGCCCCTCGTAGAAACCACATATGTTGAAAATACATACTTTCCAGATCTTGTTAAAAGGAGAACCATTGTGGCTTATAGCATGAATTTTCCATCAAATTTAAACCTTGAAACAATTTCCATTTTATATAAAGTTTGTACCAAAAATGAAAGGCCAACCATGTAAGCCACTTTGTTAGAATAATTTTGTATGATATCTGTGGTATTAAAATTGATATTACTAATTTGAGATTTCTTCTCGCGGGAATGTTCGGGAAAATCATCAATTTTCATACGTTGCGGTGAAATATTCTTAATCTGTCAGATTCGTTGGGAAATATCGCAACGCCGCAATAAAGACAATTAAAACACTTTTTTTGACAGAGTAATCAGAGAAACGATTATCGTTACGGTTTAATCCGCCATAGAAAAATATTACTTTAATTTAATTAAGTACAATAAGAGGCTAAACCGTTGGCGATTAAAGCAATTAATACTAAAGTATAAAATAATATTAAAATAGTAATATGATAATAAACAATATTAAAATATTAAAATGACTACTAAATTTTGTGTGTACTTAGCACACATATCATCAGCCGTAACGCAATAAGTGAAAATTGATATACCATTATATATAAACATTAATAAATACTGTAATGTAATGAATTAGTCAATATGTAAAATATTTTTTTCTGATTTTTGAAAACTCAAACTAAGTCGTTTTGGCTTCCCCATAACAGGCAATACGTTTTTCAAGTTTTTAATATTAATTTTAAAATTTAGAGAATGCGAGTTTATTTTTGTTTATCCATTTATTTATTTTAATTTAGACGAATTAAATTTAAATTAATTTTAAATAAATAATAATGGTAATAATAATTACAGTACTTATTTATATAGACACTAGCATCACGTAGCATACAGCGTTTATATAGCATATTTATATAGCAATTAAGTGATTAGTGATCTCTTGGTAAATAATTTGTAACGACTTGATAACAATACCTACTTATTTTGTAATCGAGTGATTTACCTAATTAGGTCATTAGACCATTTCATCAATACAATATATCAGAGTGCGAAATAGGGGTTGTTACAATTAAAATTACAAATAGAGCAGTTCCACATTCTTCTTATCTTTAACTAATTCGCGTATTACAATTTCGGGGGTGAATTTTAGGGGCGGATTTTACCCCTTAAAAATGAACGACGACCGATAAAAAATACATGTCTTTTTACCTTTTTTTAAAGTAAAAATTGCAATATTTACAAATTCGACACTTGGGCTATCTTCCCTGAGGGTCAATAAGCCAGTGAGCACTAATGCACTAATCAGCATAGCTACAATTTTGGACCAGCATATTCACGAAGGGCTTGTAACGAATATTTTGTATAGATTGTCAGCAACACCGGAAACAACTACATTCCGAACTTAATGACCCGTTACATGGCGCAATTTGCTTTGCGCATCAATGGCGTAACTACTGCTAAATCATACTAATTCAAATTGGGGTTAATTGAAAGATACCATCTGGAGATGAATAGTGTGAAAATATTAATTCATTTGGTACAGTATTAACGACGTAATTAATGAAATTATCACAAGATGGTAGTGACAGTGTGACGAGAGTTTGGCGGGCACAAGAGATACGCTCTCGCCAAACAAAATGCTTTACTAATGGGAATTCTAATTAAGTTTAAAATTAAATAAACCAAACTAACTTAACTGAAGTAAGTAAGTAAGTAAGTTTCCTCTTCAAAGCAACAAAACGAAGATGTATTTTAGACAATTTGCCGACAAATTCCACGACAAATTTTTAGACATTCATCGCCCGCTACATCCGGCAATACCGTCCCCAGCGGGAGTTCTCGTCTCGATGATTTATCAAAAGCTGCTGCAGCATCTCTTCTTCTGACAACGTCGTCCTCGATCGCCTTCGTTAATTTTTCGCGTCTCGGGATCTCCGATTGAATCATCGTCACGTCGCGCCCGATAGACTGATACCTTTAATCACGACGGAGGATCAAGCAAGAAGAAGGCGATGACTATCTTGAGAGAGAGGATCCGTTCGAAGCGGACAAGTCGCGTGATAGCGAGGAATTCGCAACGTCTAAAATCGTTATAATTTATATATTCGTATTACGTAGACTTATTTTATGTAATTTGTCTTTAGGTAAACCTTCATGACAAACGTCACAACGTAACAAACAAACGCTGTGCTGCGCGTCTCACGTTTTCGAAGTGAAACTTCTATAGGCTCGTCGATGCAGTGTTGCCAGTGTTCTCTATGCTGCACCGTTTCCGAAATTATCAAATTCCCTCAAATATTACGTTAAAAATCGTTCCTTCATTGAAACTCTACCTAGAAACATATTGTCACGCTTAAGGGTCGTTTCCGAAGTTATTAGATTTCCTTAAATATGACGTTTAAAATCATTGCTTTCATTGAAACTCTACTTATGAACATATTGTCACGCTTAAGGGTCGTTTCTGAAACTATCAGATTCGCTTAAATATTACGTTCAGAATCGTCCCTTTCATTGAAACTTTACTCAGAAACATATTGTTAAGCTTAAGGGCCGTATCAGAAATTATTAGATTCACTCAAAGATTACGTTAAAAATCGTTCTTTAGATTCAAACTCTACTTAGGAACATATTGTCACACTTAAGGGTCGTTTCAGAAGTTATAAGATTTCCTTAAATATGACGTTTAAAATCGTTGCTTTCATTGAAACTCTACTTATGAACATATTGTCACGCTTAAGGGTCGTTTCTGAAATTCTCAGATTCGCTCAAATGTTACGTTAAATATCGTCCCTTTCATTGAAACTCTACTTAGAAACATATTGTCACGCTTAAGGGTCGTTTCAGAAGTTATAAGATTTCCTTAAATGTGACGTTTAAAATCGTTGCTATTATTGAAACTCTACTTATGAACATATTGTCACGCTTAAGGGTCGCTTTAGAAGTTATAAGATTTCCCTAAATATGACGTTTAAAATCGTTGCTTTCATTGAAACTCTACTTATGAACATATTGTCACGCTTAAGGGTCGTTTCTGAAATTCTCAGATTCGCCAAATGTTACGTTAAAAATCGTCCCTTTCATTGAAACTCTACTTAGAAACATATTGTTACGCTTAAGGGTCGTTTCAGAAGTTATTAGATTCACTCAAAGATTACGTTAAAAATCGTTCTTTAGATTCAAACTCTACTTAGAAACATATTGTCACGCTTAAGGGTCGTTTCAGAAGTTATAAGATTTCTTTAAATATGACGTTTAACATCGTTGCTTTCATTGAAACTCTACTCATGAACATATTGTCACGCTTAAGGGTCGTTTCTGAAATTCTCAGATTCGCTCAAATGTTACGTTAAAAATCGTCCCTTTCATTGAAACTTTACTCAGAAACATATTGTCACGCTTAAGGGCCGTTTCAGAAATTATCAGATTCACTCAAAGATTACGTTTAAAATCGTTCTTTAGATTCAAACTCTACTTAGAAACATACTGTCACGCTTAAGGGTCGTTTCGGAAGCTACAAGATTTCCTTAAATATTACGTTAAAAATCGTTACTTATATTCAAACTCTACTTATAAACATATTGTCACGCTTAAGGGCCGTTTCAGAAATTATAGTATTCCCTTAAGTATTACGTTTAAAATCGTTCCTCTCATTGAAACTCTACTTATGAACATATTGTCACGCTTAAGGGCCATTTCAGAAATTATCAGATTCCCTCAAATATTACGTTAAAAATCGTTACTTTCACAGGAGGAGGAGGTGAAAAGTAGGGGTGAAATTTATTTTTGTTGGTAATCTTATTACTCGGGTATTTCTCGAGTAGGCAGTTCAAATACTTTAAACTCTGCATTGTTACAGCTTAAACTCCTCAATGACTGGAAAAAGTCAAAAATCGCTGATTTCCCCCCTACATAAGGGGTGGAAAATTAGGGGTGAATTTTATTTTGGTTGGTATTATTCTAGTGTCTTTTTCGACAAGTTAGAATTACAAATTCGGCTCCTGAGCGGCCTGGAATGATCTAAAATCCTCAAATTTCACTTACCGAGAGGGTGGAAAAGGGGATGAAATTTAAGTAATAATTAGTGAATAGCTAGGAACTAAGTTGCTACAGTTGGGCTCTCATATTGTCCAGAAACACCCAACAATCCCAAATTTTACTACCTGAAGTGGTGAAAAATAGGGGTGAGAAAATATTGAAATTAAGTTTCGACCAAAGTTTGTGATCATCTGTAATTACGAATGTTGTGATTATCCATGGAAAAAGTAGTAATGACACTTACTTCAAATGGTAATGGTTTAACCATCAAAACTAATTAAGTATTGAGGTTATAAGATACTTTGTTATTGTTTTGCCTACTCTACCCTAACTAATATTTCAGTTAAACTATTTTAAAAATCAAAACTGAGGTAAACACCTCGCTTGGAAAAACTAATGTGTTTATTATTATTCTCCCAAATAAAAACTGTCCGTACAGTACCTAAATCAAATTTGAAACGTAATATCGGTATTTTGCCGACCATTTTGATGGTGCCATTTCTTATCTCATCGTATCTTATTATTACTCACCCGCTCCATCATCACTTAGGTATTCATTCAAAGAGATTGTCATTAATATTCATTATACTCTTCCCGATGAACAACAATAACCTAAGTACAGTATTCTTCCATGGCAATGTGAAAAAAAACCTTAATTCCCGGTCATTACTTTGAGAATTCGCAAGGAGTGTTTGTAAAGACAGATTGTGACATGTATTGTTCTGTTTTAAGTTAGAAATTACAGCCTCTTTGTCCGATAGAAAAACTTGGATTATTTAAGTACAGGTTTCTAATGTACTTACTTTACAAGACATAACTTATAACGATTTGTTATGAAGTTATGGCCAGCGGAGTTATTACCAAAAGGAGTTGGGATGATCAACACCTGAGGGAGAATTTTGATAGCACAACTCTCAATGGAGTTGAAGAGTTTAGAACGGTACCTTGAGAAATGGAGTTGTGTTGTTGTTAATGCTGGATTCGAGACGAGGAATGGTATCGTCTCGGTCTCGAAAAATCCCTAAAAGTTTATCTAGTCTCGTCTCGTCTCGAAAAGTCTCGAAATTAATAAATATGTCCCTTCTTGGCAACACTCACTGATTTGCTTGAAGTACCTATACAGGTATGGTGAAGTTGAGTGGTAAGTTAGCACTCAACATTTAAAATTAAGACAGCACAACTCTA
Organism: Cryptocephalus moraei; assembly: GCA_946251905.1. Taxonomy (NCBI): domain Eukaryota; kingdom Metazoa; phylum Arthropoda; class Insecta; order Coleoptera; family Chrysomelidae; genus Cryptocephalus; species Cryptocephalus moraei. The sequence continues at coordinate 18,141,306 of OX276464.1, read as the reverse complement.
CATGTATTAAAAGGAGTTTAGAACGATACCTTTAAATGGAGTTGCGTTGTTGTTAATGGTGGATTCGAGACGAGAAATGGTGTCGTCCCGGTCTCGAAAAATCCCTTAAAGTTATGTAGTCTCGTCTCTCGTCTTGAAAAATCTCGAAATTTATAAATGTGCTCTTTCTTGGCAACACTCACTAATTTGCTTGAAATACAGTTATGGTAAAGTTGAGTGGTAATTTAGTACTCAAGAGTTAAGGTTAAGACAGCACAACTCTACATGTATTTAAAGGAGTTTAGAACGGTACCTTCAAATGGAGTTGCGTTGTTGTTAATGCTGGATTCGAGACGACGAATGGTATCGTCTCGGTCTTGAAAAATTCCTAAAGTTTATCTAGTCTCGTCTCGTCTCAAAAAATCTCAAAATTAATAAATGTGTTCTTTCTTGGCAACACTCACTAATTTATTTCAGGTACCTATACATGTATTGTAAAGTTGAGTGGTAAGTTAGCACTCAACAGTTAAGGTTAAGACAACACAACTCTACATATATTTAAAGGAGGTTAGAACGGTAAATGGAGTTGATTTTTGCTTTGTTGTTTATGCTGAATTCCAGACGAGAAATGGTATCGTCTCGGTCTCGAAAAATCCCTAAAAGTTGTATCTAGTCTCGTCTCGTCTCGAAAAATCTCGAAATTAATAAATATGTTCCTTCTTGGCAACACTCACTGATTTGCTTGAGGTACCTATACATGTATGGTAAAGTTAAGTGCTAATTTAGCACTCAACAGTTGAGGTTAAGACAGCACAACTCTAGACGTATTTAAAGGAGTTTAGAACGGTACCTTTAAATGGAGTTGCGTTGTTGTTAATGGTGGATTCGAGGCGAGAAATGGTGTCGTCCCGGTCTCGGAAAATCCCTTAAAGTTATCTAGTCTCGTCTCGTCTCGAAAAATCTCAAAATTAATAAATGTGTTCTTTCTTGGCAACACTCACTAATTTATTTCAGGTACCTATACATGTATTGTAAAGTTGAGTGGTAAGTTAGCACTCAACAGTTAAGGTTAAGACAACACAACTCTACATATATTTAAAGGAGGTTAGAACGGTAAATGGAGTTGCTTTTTGCTTTGTTGTTTATGCTGAATTCCAGACGAGAAATGGTATCGTCTCGGTCTCGAAAAATCCCTAAAAGTTGTATCTAGTCTCGTCTTGTCTCGAAAAATCTCGAAATTAATAAATGTGTTCCATCTTGGCAACACTCACTAATTTGTTTCAGGTACCTATACATGTATCGTAAAGTTGAGTGGTAAGTTAGCACTAAACAGTTAAGATTAAGACAACACAACTCTGGATGTATTTAAAGGAGTTTAGAACGGTACCTTTAAATGCAGTTGCTTTGTTGTTTATGCTGAATTCCAGACGAGAAATGGTATCGTCTCGGTCTCGAAAAATCCCTAAAGTTTATCTCGTCTCGTCTCTCGTCTTGAAAAATCTCGAAATTAATAAATGTGTTCTCTCTTGGCAACACTCACTGATTTGCCTGAAGTACCTATACATGTATCGCAAAGTTGAGTGGTAAGTTAGCACTAAACAGTTAAGGTTAAGACAGCACAACTCTACATGTATTTAAAGGAGTTTAGAACGGTACCTTTAAATGGAGTAGCTTTGTTGTTAATGCTGGATTCGAGACGAGAAATGGTATTGTCTCGGTCTCGAAAAATCCCTAAAAGTTGCATCAAGTCTCGTCTCGTCTCGAAAAATCTCGAAATTAATAAATGTGTCCCTTCTTGGCAACACTCATTGATTTGCTTGAAGTACCTATACAGGAATGGTGAAGTTGAGTGTTAAGTTAGCACTATACAGTTAAGGTTAGGACAGCACAACTCTAGATGTATTAAAAGGAGTTTAGAACGATAGCTTTAAATGGAGTATCTTTATTGTTAATTCTGGATTCGAGATGACGAATGGTATCGTCTCGGTCTTGAAAAATTCCTAAAGTTTATCTAGTCTCGTCTCGTCTCGAAAAATCTCAAAATTAATAAATGTGTTCTTTCTTGGCAACACTCACTAATTTATTTCAGGTACCTATACATGTATTGTAAAGTTGAGTGGTAAGTTAGCACTCAACAGTTAAGGTTAAGACAACACAACTCTACATATATTTAAAGGAGGTTAGAACGGTAAATGGAGTTGATTTTTGCTTTGTTGTTTATGCTGAATTCCAGACGAGAAATGGTATCGTCTCGGTCTCGAAAAATCCCTAAAAGTTGTATCTAGTCTCGTCTCGTCTCGAAAAATCTCGAAATTAATAAATATGTTCCTTCTTGGCAACACTCACTGATTTGCTTGAGGTACCTATACAGGAATGGTGAAGTTGAGTGTTAAGTTAGCACTATACAGTTAAGGTTAGGACAGCACAACTCTAGATGTATTAAAAGGAGTTTAGAACGATAGCTTTAAATGGAGTGTCTTTATTGTTAATTCTGGATTCGAGACGACGAATGGTATCGTCTCGGTCTTGAAAAATTCCTAAAGTTTATCTAGTCTCGTCTCGTCTCGAAAAATCTCAAAATTAATAAATGTGTTCTTTCTTGGCAACACTCACTAATTTATTTCAGGTACCTATACATGTATTGTAAAGTTGAGTGGTAAGTTAGCACTCAACAGTTAAGGTTAAGACAACACAACTCTACATATATTTAAAGGAGGTTAGAACGGTAAATGGAGTTGCTTTTTGCTTTGTTGTTTATGCTGAATTCCAGACGAGAAATGGTATCGTCTCGGTCTCGAAAAATCCCTAAAAGTTGTATCTAGTCTCGTCTCGTCTCGAAAAATCTCGAAATTAATAAATATGTTCCTTCTTGGCAACACTCACTGATTTGCTTGAGGTACCTATACATGTATGGTAAAGTTAAGTGCTAATTTAGCACTCAACAGTTGAGGTTAAGACAGCACAACTCTAGACGTATTTAAAGGAGTTTAGAACGGTACCTTTAAATGAAGTTGCGTTGTTGTTAATGGTGGATTCGAGGCGAGAAATGGTGTCGTCCCGGTCTCGGAAAATCCCTTAAAGTTATCTAGTCTCGTCTCTCGTCTTGAAAAATCTCGAAATTAATAAATGTGCTCTTTCTTGGCAACACTCACTAATTTGCTTGAAATACAGTTATGGTAAAGTTGAGTGGTAATTTAGTACTCAAGAGTTAAGGTTAAGACAGCACAACTCTACATGTATTTAAAGGAGTTTAGAACGGTACCTTTAAATGGAGTTGCGTTGTTGATAATGCTGGAGTCGAGACGAGAACTGGTATCGTCTCGGTCTCGAAAAATCCCTAAAAGTTTATCTAGTCTCGTCTCGTCTCGAAAAATCTCGAAATTAATAAATGTGTTCTTTCTTGGCAACACTCACTGATTTGCTTGAAATACAGTAATGGTAAAGTTGAGTGGTAAGTTCAGTAAAGGTAAAAAGAGGTACTTAATTTTCTGAAAATATTAAAGTAATTAGATTATGGAGAGTAGGAACAAATATCGAAAATTTCTTTTATTAATAAATATGTTTGTTTGGATACCACTAATGAAACTTGTAATTATTTTAATTAAGACAAATTATTAAGACAAGTAAGAATATGATATAAAGTGAATATTACTTATTACTTGCGGAAGTGGCATTACTTAATAGAATTATCGTTTCATTTTTAATTATTCCACAGTAACTTTTTTGAAATATGCTTAGGAGACACTAATTAGTACCTTATTATGAATCCGAAGAAATTATTTTTGGATCGAATACATATTTTAAGAATTTGAAAATATTCAAATTTGCAAAACTTGAAATACTCATGTTAGTATAAGTTTCATGAGTATTTCGAAAAGAAGATATTTTTCGATAATACGTGGACGGTCATATAATATATTAGTCATGTCAGATAGTTTTATTGCATTCAACCAATCAGTTCGCGCTGGGAACTCATCATGCCATTACCTGCCGGATTGTTGGAGTATAACAAAATTTGGGATACTACGCTACTAATGAATGAATATACAAGTTGTTACGTAAGTTTAATCATAGTTTGAAGTAAATCACAGGTAAGGGAGAAATTGATTAGGAAGTTGAAAGTTCCTACTGCCCGGAATTTGAGAAGATCTCATTGAACCGGTCGAATTGCGGCTTTCAAAAATAACTCTTTTCGATAACGATTCAAGAGCTTCTATATCCGTAACCCTCTTATCTGCCATTCTTCCCTATTTAAGAGCACGCACATGCGAGATAAATTACAAGAGGTACGTCACGCCGCCGGAAGAAGCATCAGGGCACATTAAAACGTTTAAGGTGGGTTTATTGGGAAATATAATCGATAAAACGCACGGATTTATCGATTAACGGTCATATGATAATCACGTTCATTGTATGGAATGAAATGAGTACCCGGAATGATGACCAATTTATTGAAGATTTCTAAGAAATGTAATTTCGAGGTGTGGCTCGTAAAAATCCCGCATCGGGCCCGTAACGAATTATTAATTAAGAGATACACCACGTAGATGTCAAATAGACAGATTTGACAGACAGGCGCATTAACGAGTTTTATGACATTATAGAGTGATAGTCCAGGTAATAGAGAATTTTAGTGTCGTAACGTTGTAAAACAATTCACTTGCGCCACGTTGCTCGTAAATATGGTGTGGATGTTTAAAACTCGAATTGCAGCCAAAATTTCACTTTATATATAATAAATAATTATGTATAATATAATACATACGATTCCGACAATGGAGAGAATGCAAGTTCTCCCACTCTTTCTTTCTCTCGTTTTCTGGGTACGCCACGGTGATTCGTCAGTCGGTTATCGCTAGGCGACGTTGTCGTTCTCGTGGGAAAGTCGTGAAAGTGTGGAATTGTGTTGGGAGGTGAAGATCACCTGTCGTATAAGTCTAAGAAACTAATTAATTGTCCTACATCTTCAAAAATCCCCTTGTTTGCGCGCCTCGCCCCGCAATTCTATTCCCGGGGAAGCACGCGCTAGCCGCCAATTATTTTGATACGCCCCGACCGACGTTTATGATCATTTCGAGGAACAATACGACCGCCACTAATAATAATATAATGTCATATTTCGGGACGGAAAGGGAAGTAGGTACGCTAGTGGAAGTGAGACAAAGAGCGCGAGACTGTAAGTCGAATATGTGAGGGATATTTCAACGGCGTGGCGAGTTCAAAGTTACGGAGAATTCGAGGAACGCAGACTCGCTCTTTGAAGATAAATTTAAATTGAGGACTTCTGGGGAATCACGGGGAACAACCGCCGCTCCTAAGGCGAATATCGAATTACGAAAGCCCTAATTGCCCTCGTCCCCGACGAATAATAAATTTAATTTAATTTTATTTATGTATTTCATTATAGTAATAATAATTATAATAATAATAATAATAGGTGCATTTAATAATTTAGTGTACCCTCACCCTGGAAAAAATACTACATATATTCTACTTATTAAATTCTTAACTAATTTATTTAATACTAAAAACTAACACGTATTACATAATTTACACATCACAGTTGTTTATTTATCTTCCGCGCACGGCCGCTCAGGTCAATGGTATTCGTCGCGTTCCCTGTTTATGACTACTCTGTCTCGGTCCAGCGTCTCCTTCTATTTCTGTCGCCTCATGTCATTTTTCTTAAAGTATCCGATTCTAGACAGTCTATATTCTTAGTATTGCATGTCAATGAGGTTCAATGAGGCTCACATTTCAGAAATCTCAAAATTAATATCCTGAAGACAGCCTAGAATTCCTCGATTTCCACTCCGCTAGAATCCAAGGGAAATTTCTTCTTGTATATCGAGCGCGCTGGGGTTTTCCTTGTTCTAAAATCTTCAAATTCGAATCCAACAGAAAATACAGAATTTTCAGTGATTCTAGAAAGCGCAATTCTAGATCTAGTTCTGTTTATCGTATTATACGTCAATAACCTTCCAAATTAATAATTAAGACCCTAAAAAAAATTTTTATTCCGAGATAATTCTTAATTTCTACTCTGCTAGAATTCAATCTTAATCTATATCTGACGCAAATTTCCTAGAATGGATCTCTCTCTTCTAATATCTTCAAATTATTGATTTCAACTATGCTAGAATCCAAGAGTAATATTTTGATAGGAGGATCTCCGTATTCCAAGGAATCCTATAAGAAAATATAGGTTTGCAAGAGAATTTTATATTTGTAAAGATCTTAGAATAACTCTGAAGAAATCCAATCTTCATCTATATATCGACTCAGCTTAGGTCTTCCAAGAATGAATCTTCCTTTTGTAAAATCTTTGTTTAAATTTGGAAGAAAATATAGGAATCCAAGAGAATTTCAGATTTTAAGAGATTCTAGAAGGAATTCCTGGAGTTCTAGAGTCGCACCATGTTCACTTCCATCATCTATGCTCTTCTTGGTGTTGTATGTCGATGAGCTTCAAGACTGTTTGACACGATATCATGTAGAACACACATGTTACTCAAATAGTAGAACTTTCCTCATGGCAGAAAATATAGAATCACGAGATAAGTGTCTTGATTTGTATTCTACTAAAATCCAATGAAAATATCTTCCTCTATATATCGAAGTTCCTTAAGAATGATTATTCCTGTGGTTAAATCTTATATAATAATAATTATTTTTCTTAATTCTTAAATTTATATTTTAAGAGATTCTAGAAGGAATTCCTGGAGTTCTGGAGTCGCACCATGTTCAATTCTATCATCTATGCTCTTCTTGGTGTTGTATGTCGATGAGCTTCCAGATTATTTGACACGATATTATGTAGAATACATATGTTACTCAAATAGTAGAACTTTCCTCATGGCAGAAAACATAGAATTCCAAGATAAGTGTCTTGATTTGTACTCTACTAGAACCCAATGAAAGTATCTTCCTCTATATATCGAGGTTCCTTATGAATGATTATTCCTGTTGTTAAATCTTATATAATAATTATTTTTCTTAATTCTTAAATTTATATTTTAAGAGATTCTAGAAGGAATTCCTGGAGTTCTGGAGTCGCACCATGTTCAGTTCTATCATCTATGCTCTTCTTGGTGTTGTATGTCGATGAGCTTCCAGATTATTTGACACGATATTATGTAGAATACATATGTTACTCAAATAGTAGAACTTTCCTCATGGCAGAAAACATAGAATTCCAAGATAAGTGTCTTGATTTGTACTCTACTAGAACCCAATGAAAGTATCTTCCTCTATATATCGAGGTTCCTTATGAATGATTATTCCTGTGGTTAAATCTTATATAATAATTATTTTTCTTAATTCTTAAATTTATATTTTAAGAGATTCTAGAAGGAATTCCTGGAGTTCTGGAGTCGCACCATGTTCAGTTCTATCATCTATGCTTTTCTTGGTGTTGTATGTCGATGAGCTTCCAGATTATTTGACACGATATCATGTAGAACACACATGTTACTCAAATTGTAGAACTGTCCTCATCGCAGAAAATATAGAATTACAAGATAAGTGTCTTGATTTGTATTCTACTAAAATCCAATGAAAATATCTTCCTCTATATATCGAAGTTCCTTAAGAATGATTATTCCTGTTGTTAAATCTTATACAATAATTATTTTTCTTAATTCTTAAATTTATATTTTAAGAGATTCTAAAAGGAATTTCTGGAATTCTGGAGTCGCACCATGTTAAATTCTATCATCTATGCTCTTCTTGGTGTTGTATGTCGATGAGTTTCCAGATTATTTGACACGATATCATGTAGAACACACATGTTACTCAAATAGTAGAACTTTCCTCATGGCAGAAAATATAGAATCACGAGATAAGTGTCTTGATTTGTATTCTACTAAAATCCAATGAAAATATCTTCCTCTATATTTTGAAGTTCCTTAAGAATGATTATTCCTGTGGTTAAATCTTATATCACAATTATTTTTCTTAATTCTTAAATTTATATTTTAAGAGATTGTAGAAGGAATTCCTGGAGTTCTGGAGTCGCACCATGTTCAGTTCTATCATCTATGCTCTTCTTGGTGTTGTATGTCGATGAGCTTCCAGATTATTTGATACGATATTATATGTAGAATACATATGTTACTCAAATAGAACTTTCCTGATTTCAGAAAATATAGAATTACAAGATAAGTGTCTTGATTTGTACTTTACTAGAACCCAATAAAAATATCTTCCTCTATATATCGAGGTTCCTTAAGAATGATTATTCCTGTGGTTAAATCTTATATAACAATTATTTTTCTTAATTCTTAAATTTATATTTTAAGAGATTCTAGAAGGAATTCCTGGAGTTCTGGAGTCGCACCATGTTCAGTTCTATCATCTATGCTCTATTTGGTGTTGTATGTCGATGAGCTTCCAGATTATTTGATACGATATTATATGTAGAATACATATGTTACTCAAATAGAACTTTCCTGATTTCAGAAAATATAGAATTACAAGATAAGTGTCTTGATTTGTACTTTACTAGAACCCAATGAAAATATCTCCCTCTATATATCGAGGTTCCTTAAGAATGATTATTCCTGTGGTTAAATCTTATATAATAATTATTTTTCTTAATTTTTAAATTGATATTTTTAGAGATTCTAGAAGGAATTCCTGGAGTTCTGGAGTCGCACCATGTTCAGTTCTATCATCTATGCTCTTCTTGGTGTTGTATGTCTATGAGCTTCCAGATTATTTGATACGATATTATATGTAGAATACATATGTTACTCAAATAGAACTTTCCTGATTGCAAAAAATATAGAATTACAAGATAAGTGTCTTGATTTGTACTTTACTAGAACCCAATGAAAATATCTTCCTCTATATATCGAGGTTCCTTAAGAATGATTATTCCTGTGGTTAAATCTTATATAATAATTATTTTTCTTAATTCTTAAATTTATATTTTAAGAGATTCTAGAAGGAATTTCTGGAATTCTGGAGTCGCACCATGTTCAATTCTATCATCTATGCTCTTCTTGGTGTTATATGTCGATGAGCTTCCAGATTATTTGATACGATATTATATGTAGAATACATATGTTACTCAAATAGAACTTTCCTGATTGCAGAAAATATAGAATTACAAGATGTGTCTTGATTTGTACTTTACTAGAACCCAATGAAAATATCTTCCTCTATATATCGAGGTTCCTTAAGAATGATTATTCCTGTGGTTAAATCTTATATAATAATTATTTTTCTTAATTCTTAAATTTATATTTTTAGAGATTCTAGAAGGAATTCCTGGAGTTCTGGAGTCGCACCATGTTCAGTTCTATCATCTATGCTCTATTTGGTGTTGTATGTCGATGAGCTTCCAGATTATTTGATACGATATTATATGTAGAATACATATGTTACTCAAATAGAACTTTCCTGATTGCAGAAAATATAGAATTACAAGATGTGTCTTGATTTGTACTTTACTAGAACCCAATGAAAATATCTTCCTCTATATATCGAGGTTCCTTAAGAATGATTATTCCTGTGGTTAAATCTTATATAATAATTATTTTTCTTAATTCTTAAATTTATATTTTTAGAGATTCTAGAAGGAATTCCTGGAGTTCTGGAGTCGCACGATGTTCAGTTCTATCATCTATGCTCTTCTTGGTGTTGTGTGTCGATGAACTTCCAGATTATTTGACAAGATATTATGTAGAACACACATGTTACTCAAATAGTAGAACTGTCCTCATCGCAGAAAATATAGAATTACAAGATAAGTGTCTTGATTTGTATTCTACTAAAATCCAATGAAAATATCTTCCTCTATATATCGAAGTTCCTTAAGAATGATTATTCCTGTGGTTAAATCTTATATAGTAATTATTTTTCTTAATTCTTAAACTTATATTTTAAGAGATTCTAGAAGGAATTCCTGGAGTTCTGGAGTCGCACCATGTTCAGTTCTATCATCTATGCTCTATTTGGTGTTGTATGTCGATGAGCTTCCAGATTATTTGATACGATATTATATGTAGAATACATATGTTACTCAAATAGAACTTTCCTGATTGCAGAAAATATAGAATTACAAGATGTGTCTTGATTTGTACTTTACTAGAACCCAATGAAAATATCTTCCTCTATATATCGAGGTTCCTTAAGAATGATTATTCCTGTGGTTAAATCTTATATAATAATTATTTTTCTTAATTTTTAAATTTATATTTTTAGAGATTCTAGAAGGAATTCCTGGAGTTCTGGAGTCGCACGATGTTCAGTTCTATCATCTATGCTCTTCTTGGTGTTGTGTGTCGATGAGCTTCCAGATTATTTGACACGATATTATGTAGAACACACATGTTACTCAAATAGTAGAACTGTCCTCAACGCAGAAAATATAGAATTACAAGATAAATGTCTTGATTTGTATTCTACTAAAATCCAATGAAAATATCTTCCTCTATATATCGAAGTTCCTTAAGAATGATTATTCCTGTTGTTAAATCTTATATAATAATTATTTTTCTTAATTCTTAAATTTATATTTTAAGTGATTCTAGAAGGAGTCCCTGGAGTTCTGGAGTCGCACCATGTTCAATTCCATCATCTATGCTCTTCTTGGTGTTGTATGTCGATGAGTTTCCAGATTATTTGACACGATATCATGTAGAACACATATGTTACTCAAATAGTAGAACTGTCCTCATCGCAGAAAATATAGAATTACAAGATAAGTGTCTTGATTTGTATTCTACTAAAATCCAATGAAAATATCTTCCTCTATATATCGAAGTTCCTTAAGAATGATTATTCCTGTTGTTAAATCTTAAAAAATAATTCTTTTTCTCAACTCTTCATTTTAGATTTTAAGAGATTCTAGAAGGAATCCCTGGAGTTCTGGAGTCGCACCGTGTTCAATTCCATCATCTATGCTTTTCTTGGTGTTGTATGTCGATGAGTTTCCAGATTATTTGACACGATATCATGTAGAACACACATGTTACTCAAATAGTAGAACTGTCCTCATCGCAGAAAATATAGAATTCCAAGATGTGTCTTGATTTGTATTCTACTAAAATACAATGAAAATATCTTCCTCTACATATCAAAGTTCTTTAAGAGTAATTATTCCTGTTATTAAATATTTTATAATAATTATTTTTCTTAATTCTTAAATTTATATTTTAAGGGATTCTAGAAGGAGTCCCTGGAGTTCTGGAGTCGCACCATGTTCAATTCCATCATCTATGCTCTTCTTGGTGTTGAATGTCGATGAGTTTCCAGATTATTTGACACGATATCATGTAGAACACACATGTTACTCAAATAGTAGAACTGTCCTCATCGCAGAAAATATGGAATTCCAAGATAAGTGTCTTGATTTGTATTCTACTAAAATAAAATGAAAATATCTTCCTCTACATATCGAAGTTCCTTAAGAATGATTATTCCTGTTGTTAAATCTTATATAGTAATTCATTTCTTTACTCTTAATTTTAGATTTTAAGAGATTCTAGAAGGAGTCCCTGGAGTTCTGGAGTCGCACCATGTTCAATTCCATCATCTATGCTCTTCTTGGTGTTGTATGTCGATGAGTTTCCAGATTATTTGACACGATATCATGTAGAACACACATGTTACTCAAATAGTAGAACTGCCCTCATCGCAGAAAATATGAAATTCCAAGATAAGTGTCTTGATTTGTATTCTACTAAAATAAAATGAAAATATCTTCCTCTACATATCGAAGTTCCTTAAGAATGATTATTCCTGTTGTTAAATCTTAAAAAATAATTCTTTTTCTCAACTCTTCATTTTAGATTTTAAGAGATTCTAGAAGGAATCCCTGGAGTTCTGGAGTCGCACCGTGTTCAATTCCATCATCTATGCTTTTCTTGGTGTTGTATGTCGATGAGCTTCAAGATTATTTGACACGATATCATGTAGAACACACATGTTACTCAAATAGTAGAACTGTCCTCATCGCAGAAAATATAGAATTCCAAGATGTGTCTTGATTTGTATTCTACTAAAATACAATGAAAATATCTTCCTCTACATATCAAAGTTCTTTAAGAATAATTATTCCTGTTGTTAAATATTTTATAATAATTATTTTTCTTAATTCTTAAATTTATATTTTAAGTGATTCTAGAAGGAGTCCCTGGAGTTCTGGAGTCGCACCATGTTCAATTCCATCATCTATGCTCTTCTTGGTGTTGAATGTCGATGAGTTTCCAGATTATTTGACACGATATCATGTAGAACACACATGTTACTCAAATAGTAGAACTGTCCTCATCGCAGAAAATATGGAATTCCAAGATAAGTGTCTTGATTTGTATTCTACTAAAATAAAATGAAAATATCTTCCTCTACATATCGAAGTTCCTTAAGAATGATTATTCCTGTTGTTAAATCTTATATAGTAATTCATTTCTTTACTCTTAATTTTAGATTTTAAGAGATTCTAGAAAGAATCCCTGGAGTTCTGGAGTCGCACCATGTTCAAATCTATCATCTATGCTCTTCTTGGTGTTGTATGTCGATGAGCTTCAAGATTATTTGACACGATATCATGTAGAACACACATGTTACTCAAATAGTAGAACTGTCCTCATCGCAGAAAATATAGAATTCCAAGATGTGTCTTGATTTGTATTCTACTAAAATACAATGAAAATATGCTGCGAAAGTTTTTTGAACATAAAAAAAAGTCGCGGTCGCAAGCGTGAAGACTTCGCGGCAAATTACCCGCTGCTCAGTATAAATTAGGTTCAATGGGCGCCACCTGTTTTAAGTCAAAAACAGGAAATTTACCTCTGTTGATATTAGAGGAGCTTGCGGCCACGTCTCTTAATAATTTGAAACACACGACTTTAAAAAAAGAATCTATTGAATACAAAAAAAAAGTAAAAAGAAAACGGGATTTAACAATCAAAGAACAACAAATAAAAAAAATCAATAATAATAATAAGACGGGTGGCCTTTCCCTATCTTAACAATAATAATTAAATAACTAACTAACTAACCAACAATATCTAATAACGAACGAAACGAAAACTGTCCTACGTGGCGTCGTTGTTTCCTCTTCTTTCTGGTTTCGGGTTTCTTTCTATCCGAGTCGGTCCAAGATCGCCGGCACAACGCAGCTCGTTCTCTGCAATTCACCAAACGGGAGCCCTCCCTAACAGTTCGGTCCAGGTCCACGATCTCCGGCACAATGCAGATCGTGTCTCTCCCTCCTTCGACCTCCTAGCCTCGCAGCCGTCCTCGAATTGACTTAAATCCTCTTCAGGAGATTTATCTCGATCATCAGGCACAACGCAGATCGGATTCTCTCCTTTTGAGCCGTTTCTCTTCGCCGCTGCTTCCAAGTTGCAATTTCCCCCCAAATCACGCCAAAAACAATCCTCCTAAACAAACTCGTCGCTACGCAACTGTCTATATCCTCACCACGCACTCTCCGCTCGCGAGTTCACAAAAACACATAACAACACAACTATACAGAGTTCACAAAAACACAAAAATAAAAACTACAAAAGAACTATAAAGAAACTATAAAGGCCACCCCCACTAACTAAACTAATAACATTAAAACAGAAATTTTAACTCTTGAACTTACTAGAATTTCGTACCGTAACAATTCCCCCTCTCCTAAATCAGGAGGGAAATTTATCTCAAACAAATTTGCCGACGAAACAAGCTACAACTCATTGCTAATAATGATAATAGTAAAAAAGAATAGGTAAATATAACAGAACAATAGATAAAATAGGGAAGAAAAGATGACATAGATAAATAACTAATTAGGCACGTGATCTTCGCTATTGACAAGCTTCAAGTCCTGTACGTGCCAAATTCCCTTATCCGTTCCATCTTCATCTACCAGCTGATAGGTACACGTACCCGTTTTTCGTTTTATTTGGAACGGACCTACGTATTCGGGAGCTAATTTAGCACTGAAATAGTTTGCAGCATTTGACAGAACCTTATTCTTTCGCCAAACTTTCTGACCAGGACTAAAAGTTACGGGACGCCTGCGCAAATTATAGTGCGCACGAGCTTTCTCACGTGCCTGGTTCATTCGATCTCGAATCTTTACATACATTTGGCGAAAAGAATTAATTCTGTCTTGCACATAACTCTGACTTTCAGTGTTGGCAGTAGAAATAACTTCTGCAAAATCAGTACCGAAAAGTTTATGTTCCCTACCAAAATTAACAAAATATGGACTATAACCAGTGGTTTCATGACGCGAAGTTCGAATTGCGCATCCAATAGATGGTAAATTATCTTCCCATGTCCGATGATTATTCTGCTGGACATAAGAACGTAACATGGTTTTGATTACTCTATTTACCCGCTCTGTATGGTCAGCTCTAGGATAATACGATGCTGTATAAAATATTCGAACCTTATATTTGTCGCAGAGATCTTGGAAGTCTTTTGACTTCATCTGGGAACCGTTATCACAGGTGAGGAACTGAGGAACTCCGTACGTCAGAAAAATACCGGTTTCCAAATGCTTAACTAGAGTCTTAGAATTAGCAGAACGACACGGAAACAAGACAACGTACTTACTAAAATAATCCGTAACAACAAGAACATGAGTATTACCATTACGTGATCGGGGCAATGGACCAATGAAATCTAAGCTAATCGATTGCCATGGCTCTTTAACTACAGGACGTTCACCCATCAGTCCAGCCGGACACTTAGACTCTACTTTATTTTGACCACAAACATGGCATGATCGAACGTACTTAACTATATCGGCCCTCATTTTCGGCCAAAAATAACGGTCTGCAACCCTCCAAAACGTTTTAAAAACTCCACAATGACCAGCTGTAGGTAAATCATGACAACGTTTTAGGACTTCGCGGCGACAATCCTTAGGCACTACCAATTTCCATTTTGAAGAATGTTCCGGAAAATCAGAACAAGTTGTTCTAACATACTTATACAATAATTTATTCTCTACGCGCCAAGCGGGAAACTTATCAGGGTGATTATCCAATCGACGGAACATTCCCTGATACCACTTATCGTTGGAATCGTGAAAAGAGGTGGCAGAAAATTCATCAACAGCGACAGTATTTACCGAAACAGGTACAGACCGAGACAAAAAATCAGGAACGACATGATCTTTACCTTTACGATGAATTAATTCAAAATCATACGGCTGTAGACGAAGTGCCCAACGAGCAAGACGACCTTGTGGGTCCTTTAAGTTATGTAACCAAAGCAATGAATGGTGATCAGTTATAACCTTAAAATGGACACCTTCTAAATAATGACGAAGTTTCTCAACGCTCCATATAACCGCAAGGCACTCCTTTTCCGTAACTGATAACTTCGTTTCCGGCTTAGTTAGCGACCTCGACAGGTAACTGATAACCTTCTCACCATCCTCAAACTCCTGAGTTAAAACAGCGCCTAAACCATAAGAAGATGCGTCAGTCTGAAGTGTAAAAGTGCGACCGAAATCGGGACAAGAAAGAATAGGAGCGCTTACCAGAGCCCCTTTAACAGAGTTGAAAGATTTTTGACACTCAGATGTCCAACGCCAAATCACATTCTTCTTAGTAAGCCGAGTAATGGGAGCTAAAACTGTCGAAAAATTCGGTATGAATCGCCGGTACCAAGACGCCGTACCAATGAAACGACGAACTTCTGTAACGTTGTTTGGCGGAAGTATATCGACGATAGCACGAACCTTATCAGGATCAGGCCTCAAACCAGCTGAATCGACTACGTACCCAAGATATTTCAATTCTGATCTACAAAAACAACACTTTTCTTTTGAAATTACAAGTCCAGCATCCTGAAGACGTTGTAACACCAAATCTAAAATTCTCAAATGATCTCCAAAGGTCTCGGAAATAACAATAATATCATCTAAATACACCATCACGTTATTTTCTAGATCCACGCCAAGAACACGATCGACAACACGCTGCCACGTAGCTGGAGCATTTGTCAAACCAAACGGCATTCGTTTAAACTGATATAGGTCTCGACCAGGTACGGTAAAAGCTGTTATTTCCCTGGAATTCTTCTCTAAGGGTACCTGCCAAAATGCGGATTTAATATCAATAGAACTAATATATCGGGCGTTCCTCAAACGATCTAGAATAGCACTAATATACGGTATGGGATACGAATCTTTTTTAGTAACGGCATTAACTTTCCTAAAATCAACACAGAAACGGTAATTACCATCCTTCTTTCGCGCTAAACAAATGGGACTTGACCACGGACTTTTTGAAGGTTCTATAACATCAAGTCGAAGCATTTCCTCGATTTCTTTATCAATTATAGCCTGCTTAAATGGCGAAACAGGATAATACCGCTGCTTAATCGGAACAGTTCCAGGTACAACCTCAATAACATGCTCGGCAACTTTACAACACCCAATCTGATTCCCTATTGAAGACAAACTTTTATTCACCAGGGTAGTTAAAGTCGCGCGCTCGGCTTCCGACAGAAAATCACCAGCTACTATGCTGCGTATATCCACCTTCTCTGAATCTGTCGAGAAATGCCATACACCCTGTCCCAAATCTGGTACTAACTGCATAGCCCTCCAAAAATCAATACCCAGAATAAGCGAGTGTGACAACTCCGGTAGCGCTAAAATATCGATAATACGTGTTCTACCTAAAAGAGTAACCGGAGCATTAAAATAACCTACACTAACAGTAGTCTGACCGTTTGCTACAGTACAATTCACCTTCTGTTTAATAAGTTTCAAACCCGATTGCTCTAACAATTCGATTCCAGGTTTACCTACTATTGTACGAGTCGCTCCCGAATCCAACAATCCCAAAAATGTATGCCCAATAATAGACACTTCCAAATAAGGACGCTCATCACCACGAGCACGAGAAAATATAAAATCTAAGGAGTTCATAGAGAAATTTGAACAAACTTTAGTGGTCACAGAAACATTTCCCGGGAAAATCTTACCACCTACTGACTTTTCCGAAGCTCGTTTGTCCGAAGAACGACATCTAGGACAATTACGGATGTAGACATCAGGCGCGCCACAACCGAAACACTTAAACTTTCGAGGAGCCGGACAAAAACGACGGACATGTCCGCTTTGCTTGCAATTCCAACACGTAACTGTAGGTTGGGACACGACCCTATTATTCGAGACGGCCTGAGGCGAGTGTTTGATCACTTCTACATCTGGAGTTGGTTCATCAATTGATAGAAAAGCGAAATCGGGTTCGACGAAGTTCTGACGCCGCCGAGAGGGCGCAACGTAATGATCGGCACGATATTTCTTAACCTCTAACTTAAGACACTCTTCCTCGAGTTCTTCTAATGAATTAACCGTTCCCAATTGCGTTGTATAAAAGGGAGCCAGATTTCTAGAAATTATATCGAGGCGTACCTCGGGAGATGTTTCGCCATAGCGCCTAAACAATGCGTCCATAGAAGTGAGATACTCAACAATCCCTTCTGACGGATCTTGAGTACGTTCTAAAATCTCTCTAAATAGTCTCGCCCTGTAATCAGGTGGTTCAAAATGCTTCCGAAAAAGTTGTGACAATCCTTCCCAATCGGAAAACCTATTTCGGTTCGCTCGATACCACGATAGAGCCTTACCCGAAAACAGATCAATAGCCGAGTCGAACAGTTCGCGATCTGACACTCCACGAGCCAACTTAAGCTCATTTACTCTCTCCAAAAAATTGTGAACGGAACTTCTCCTATCTCCGTTGAATGTGAGACCCCATTTTTCCACTCGTACCTTATGAATTGTAGTACTAGAAGGAAAAACATTAGCACCAGGATGTGACACTGATAGACCTGCATCCAACGGAACGGGCGGATCTCCTGATACCAAGGTACTAAAAGGATTGACAGGAGCAGTAGGACTCCCAGTCACTAACGTTGAAAAAGGATTTTCAAAAACCTCTGGAACACGTTCTACTGCTGAAGCCTCTTCAACATGTGCCATAGATATTTCGGACCTATCATTGGGCTCCGATAAATCTTCCAATTGGTTCATGGCAGCCAACACCTCCATCACTAAATCACCTCGAACTTTACTATCGTCCGGACTCAGTTCCTCAACTGGAATACGATCAACCCGATGTAAAAGATGAACAAGACGCGACTGCATTCGCATAAAATCAATCGAGGATATCCCTCCAGTCATAGTCGACATCGACTCCCTAAATTCATTAAGGTACTGATTAATAATTCGATGCTCATCAGCAAAAGGTCGAATAATCCTAGAATGACTCAAACTTTTCCCCGTTTTCTCTAAAGACAAAACGCGACTCAACGCTCCTCTCAAGGAATCGACTGACTTTGATTCGTCCACTTTCAAACCCCGAACCTCAAGTTCATACAGGAGCATCTCCTTTTTCAAATGGACTACCGTCATCTTATACTCCATCGTATCTCGTTGATAACCTTAACCTAAAGATAACAAGAAATGGAAAAGAAAAGGTAGGTTATAAAAAAAATCAATGGAATGGAAACAGGTAAATGCGCAAATTCAAGAGTTAACTAACAAAATAAATACAATCTTACAAAAAGAAAAACCACCAGTCTTACAAATTCTTGCAAAAAAAAATATGTTTTTCCTGCAACGCCCCACGTTGGGCGCCAAAAATTTGCTGCGAAAGTTTTTTGAACATAAAAAAAAGTCGCGGTCGCAAGCGTGAAGACTTCGCGGCAAATTACCCGCTGCTCAGTATAAATTAGGTTCAATGGGCGCCACCTGTTTTAAGTCAAAAACAGGAAATTTACCTCTGTTGATATTAGAGGAGCTTGCGGCCACGTCTCTTAATAATTTGAAACACACGACTTTAAAAAAAGAATCTATTGAATACAAAAAAAAAGTAAAAAGAAAACGGGATTTAACAATCAAAGAACAACAAATAAAAAAAATCAATAATAATAATAAGACGGGTGGCCTTTCCCTATCTTAACAATAATAATTAAATAACTAACTAACTAACCAACAATATCTAATAACGAACGAAACGAAAACTGTCCTACGTGGCGTCGTTGTTTCCTCTTCTTTCTGGTTTCGGGTTTCTTTCTATCCGAGTCGGTCCAAGATCGCCGGCACAACGCAGCTCGTTCTCTGCAATTCACCAAACGGGAGCCCTCCCTAACAGTTCGGTCCAGGTCCACGATCTCCGGCACAATGCAGATCGTGTCTCTCCCTCCTTCGACCTCCTAGCCTCGCAGCCGTCCTCGAATTGACTTAAATCCTCTTCAGGAGATTTATCTCGATCATCAGGCACAACGCAGATCGGATTCTCTCCTTTTGAGCCGTTTCTCTTCGCCGCTGCTTCCAAGTTGCAATTTCCCCCCAAATCACGCCAAAAACAATCCTCCTAAACAAACTCGTCGCTACGCAACTGTCTATATCCTCACCACGCACTCTCCGCTCGCGAGTTCACAAAAACACATAACAACACAACTATACAGAGTTCACAAAAACACAAAAATAAAAACTACAAAAGAACTATAAAGAAACTATAAAGGCCACCCCCACTAACTAAACTAATAACATTAAAACAGAAATTTTAACTCTTGAACTTACTAGAATTTCGTACCGTAACAAATATCTTCCTCTACATATCAAAGTTCTTTAAGAATAATTATTCCTGTTATTAAATATTTTATAATAATTATTTTTCTTAATTCTTAAATTTATATTTTAAGTGATTCTAGAAGGAGTCCCTGGAGTTCTGGAGTCGCACCATGTTCAATTCCATCATCTATGCTCTTCTTGGTGTTGTATGTCGATGAGTTTCCAGATTATTTCACACGATATCATGTAGAATACATATGTTACTCAAATAGTAGAACTGTCCTCATCGCAGAAAATATAGAATTACAAGATAAGTGTCTTGATTTGTATTCTACTAAAATCCAATGAAAATATCTTCCTCTACATATTGAAGTTCCTTAAGAATGATTATTCCTGTTGTTAAATCTTATATAGTAATTCTTTTTCTTAACTCTTAATTTTAGATTTTAAGAGATTCTAGAAGGAATTCCTGGAGTTCTGGAGTCGCACCATGTTCAATTCCATCATCTATGCTCTTCTTGGTGTTATATGTCGATGAGCTTCCAGATTATTTGACACGATATTATGTAGAATACATATGTTACTCAAATAGTAGAACTTTCCAGATGGCAGAAAATATAGAATTCCAAGAGTCTTGATTTGTACTCTACTAGAACCCAACGAAAATATCTTCCTCTACATATCGAGGTTTGTTAAGAATGATTATTCCCGTTGTTAACTCTTATATAGTAATTCTTGATTTGTATTCTGTTAGAATTCCACAGAAATATCTCCCTCTATATATAGAGATAGAATGAATCTTCATCAGTTAAAATCTTTAAGTTCGAATCTAAAAGAAAACACATGATTCCAACATAATTTTAGATTTTAAAAGATTCTAGAAGAGTCTTTGGAGTCATAGAGTTACACAAGAGTCACGTCTAAGGACTGTCTTATATAGAATGGAAGACTTCACACAAATCTCTCGAAGGCAGATAAATCTCCCATTTCAGAAATCTTTAAATTCGGAACCAGAAGAAAATATAGAACTCTAAAACAGTTCTTGATTACTACTCCACCAAAATCTAGTAGAAATATCTTTAACGAGACAGAAGGGATCTTCCAAGACTTTTCCAAAATCTTCAATGCAAATGCTACAAGAAATTGCAAGATTCTAAAAGAATCTCATATTTGATGAGAAGACCACGTTAGATTATAACCCAGAATAAGAGATAGAATTCGAATATAGTTCTTGAACTCTATTCTGCTAACTCTGCCCTTACATTTATTAGACAGAACTCAATATAGATATAGATAATCTAGAGTGACCAAATCGATCATTTTGGATAAAATCGGAAGTACTCAAAAAAGTAATTTTCCATACGGATAACGACAGCTCAAATCTAGATTCCATGAATCACCATAACTCAAGTGACTGAACACCTTGTACAAAATATTAATTAATTTTACATTTACTTACATTTCTTACATTGAACTTCATATAGATCATTTAGTGTCCAAATCATTTTGGTTGAAATCTGAAGTACTCAAGACAATACCTTTCCAAACGCATGCATAACGACACTTTGAATCTAGATTCCATGGTTCAGAATAACCCAAGTGACTGAACACCTTGAACACAATGTTAACTAATTATAAAGCACTCAAGAAAATAAGTTTCCAAACAAATAGCGACAATTTGAACTTAGATTCCATAAGACAAAATAACTAAAGTAACTGAACACCTTGAACAAAGTATTAATTAATTCTACATTTAGGTACTTACATTTCTTAAATTGAACTTCATATAGATCATCTAGTGTCCAAATCATTTTGGCACAAATCTGAAGTACTCAAGACAATATTTTTCCAAACGCATAACGACACTTTGAATCTAGATTCCATGGATCAGAATAACTCAAGAGACTAAACACCTTGAACATAATATTAACTAATTATAAAGCACTCAAGACAATAAGTTTCCAAATGAATAACTACACGTTGAATCTAGATTCCATGAGTGAGAATAACTAATGTAACTGAAACTGAACACCTTGAGCACAATATTAACCAATTTTGAAACACGAGAGGACATAATATTCCAAACGAATAACTACACTTTGAATCTGGATTCCATGAGTCAAAACAACTGAAGTAATTGAACACAATATTAACTAAGCTTGAAGCACTGAAGAAAATAATTTGCTAAACGAACGAGGACAGCTCGAAGTTAGATTCCATGACTGAAAACAATTCAAGTAACTTGAACACCTTGAAGAAAATATTAAGCGAAATCACTTCAACCTCAGGTTCATTTACTTCGTTGTTTTCCTCCTTAATCTCCCTCGTCGAGGCGTTATTGGGCGATTTAAATATTTTTCCCACCGAATACTTTGTTGCGTTCGAAACAATGGATTTTTCAGGATTTATTGGACATTCCTCTCGTTGAAAGTCGTAAAGTTCGAGGAGTGTCCATAAAGACGCACATTCGACTCATAATTTCGGCGGTCGGTACGTGACTTAAGTGAAACATGTCCCTTTCGGAATATGAAGGGGATAATTTTAGAACGAAACCGATGAAACAGAGAGAGATTTTTAAACGACTTCATTATCTGCCTACGGGTTTAGGTTCCCCGTAAATAACAGACCTCGAATGTAATTTATCCGCAATAATTTCAGATCTACATGTACGTCCGTAAGTGCGAATTATCGACTATCGATATCGTTGAAAAGTATAACAATGACCGGCGTTAATCATACATAAACGTTTACTTTTACATTTGAGTTTGTTTAATTTGGACTTTTGCTGTGTGTACCTAATTCTAATCTGTGAACGGTGACGATGAACTTTCTTGCTGATGCATGGTGACATTAATATCTAATTACTATTCAAATAAATACAATTACTCGCTTTAATCCAGAGTTTATTAGCCTCTGTTTAAAAGTTTGCTTCTATTCCTTAGTAAAGTGGTCTGGGAATAGAATCTGAAATACAGCGAACAGTAAAACGAGATTAGTTATTTTTAAACACTAGTAATATTTTATTGGTCATTGGACGGATTCGGAAATTAAAGTCTCATTAATAATATGAACTCCTCTCGAACTAATTACATTACTGAAACGCAGCTGGACTTTGTTGCAGTTATTCCAGTTTATTGGTATTCATTTGGATGTAACTTTCCAAAACAGTTTTAAACGCACACTAACAAACCTAGCACAAATAATACAGCGTGTTTTCAACATTTCCTTTGAAGAACTCAGGGAGAGTAGATGTATTAAACATTTTAACAAAGAATGCTGAAGAGTATTGATTCACGCACCAAATCATAATTCAAATTTCGCGCTACTATTAAATAGGAATA
This sequence comes from Cryptocephalus moraei, assembly GCA_946251905.1. Lineage (NCBI taxonomy): Eukaryota > Metazoa > Arthropoda > Insecta > Coleoptera > Chrysomelidae > Cryptocephalus > Cryptocephalus moraei. The sequence continues at coordinate 18,118,437 of OX276464.1, read as the reverse complement.
GGAATGATAGATAACAATTTATACGTTGAAACAACTAAACTGGAGTCTGCATTACCGACCTGAGAAGACCTTTGGCGCCCTCTTACCGTAATACATTTCGATGCGACTTTGTATTTCTGGTTGCCTGACAATAAGATTTAAAAAGGGTTTCAAGAGATTTTAGAAGGAATGCTTGGTACGTTGGAGGCGTAATTCTAGGACAAATCATAAGATTATCCTTAAGACCGCAATAAATCTACCTATTCAAATTCGAAACCATTAGAAAATATAGCATTACAAGAAAATGATAGACTTTTTACGAGATTTTTCGAGTTATGGATTTGCACAAGGTTCAATTCAAGAACCAGTGCTATTCTTGACGTATCTCAATACGCTTTTAAATTATTTGACATGTTAAAATATAGAATTCAGGACAGATGACAACTCTCTTGGTGGCAAACAGACCTCCCCTTTCGAAAATTCCAAATTAGGATATCCTGAGGAAAATACAGAATTTCTAGATGATCCTTCACTTCTACTCTACTAGATTGCAAGATAAATATTTCCTCTATATCAGCTCTATCGATATCTTCCTAGAATAAATTAGCCTTTCCTAAAATTTTCATATTCGAATTCGTAAGAAAGTACACATGATTCTAAGATAACTTTAGGCTTTAAGAGATTCTAGAAGAGTAGCTTGGGCCATGGAATTGCACAAGGTTTAATATAGAATCAGGAATCTGCAGTGATATTCTTGACACATCTCAATTAGCTTTCAAATTATTTAACATGTTAAAATATAGAATTCAGATGTCAAACAGATGACTTAGCTCCCTTGGTGGCAAAAACAGATCTCCCATTTCGAAAATTCCAAATTAGGATATCCTGAGAAAAATACAGAATTTCTAGATGATTCTTCACTTCTACTCTACTAGATTGCAAGATAAATATTTCCTCTATATCAGCTCCATCGATATCTTCCTAGAATAAATTAGCCTTTCCTAAAATTTTCATATTCGAATTCGTAAGAAAGTACACATGATTCTAAGATAACTTTAGGCTTTAAGAGATTCTAGAAGAGTAGCTTGGGCCATGGAATTGCACAAGGTTTAATATAGAATCAGCAATCAGCAGTGGTATTCTTGACACATCTCAATTAGCTTTCAAATTATTTGACATGTTAAAATATAGGATCCAGATGTCAAACAGATGACTTAACTTCCTTGGTGGCAAACAGACCTCCCCTTTCGAAAATTCCAAATTAGGATATTCTGAGGAAAATACAGAATTTCTGGATTATTCTTCACTTCTACTCTACTAGATTGCAAGATAAATATTTCCTCTATATCAGCTCCATCGATATCTTCCTAGAATAAATTAGCCTTTCCTAAAATTTTCATATTCCAATTCGTAAGAAAGTACACATGATTCTAAGATAAACTTTAGGCTTTAAGAGATTCTAGAAGAGTAGCTTGGGCCATGGGATTGCACAAGGTTTAATATAGAATCAGCAATCAGCAGTGGTATTCTTGACACATCTCAATTAGCTTTCAAATTATTTAACATGTTAAAATATAGAATTCAGATGTCAAACAGATGACTTAGCTCCCTTGGTGGCAAAAACAGATCTCCCATTTCGAAAATTCCAAATTAGGATCCTGAGGAAAATACAGAATTTCAAGATAATTCTCCACTTCTACTCTATTAGATTGCAAGATAAATATTTTCATCTATATTAGCACCATCGATATCTTTCTAGAATAAATAAGCCTTTCCTAAAATTTTCATATTCCAATTCGTAAGAAAGTACACATGATTCTAAAATAACTTTAGGCTTTAAGAGATTCTAGAAGAGTAGCTTGGGCCATGGAATTGCACAAGGTTTAATATAGAATCAGGAATCAGCAGTAGTATTCTTAACACATCTCAATTAGCTTTCAAATTATTTAACATGTTAAAATATAGAATCCAGATGTCAAACAGATGACTTAACTTCCTTGGTGGCAAACAGACCTCCCCTTTCGAAAATTCCAAATTAGGATATCCTGAGGAAAATACAGAATTTCTGGATGATTCTTCACTTCTACTCTACTAGATTGCAAGATGAATATTTCCTCTATATCAGCTCCATCGATATCTTCCTAGAATAAATTAGCATTTTCTAAAATTTTCATATTCGAATTCGTAAGAAAGTACACATGATTATAAGATAACTTTAGGCTTTAATAGATTCTAGAAGAGTAGCTTGGGTCATGGAATTGCACAAGGTTTAATATAGAATCAGCAATCAGCAGTGATATTCTCGACACATTTCAATTAGCTTTCAAATTATTTAACATGTTAAAATATAGAATCCAGATGTCAAACAGATGACTTAACTTCCTTGGTGGCAAACAGACCTCCCCTTTCGAAAATTCCAAATTAGGATATCCTGAGGAAAATACAGAATTTCTAGATGATTCTTCACTTCTACTCTACTAGATTGCAAGATAAATATTTCCTCTATATCAGCTCCATCGATATCTTCCTAGAATAAATTAGCCTTTCCTAAAATTTTCATATTCGAATTCGTAAGAAAGTACACATGATTCTAAGATAACTTTAGGCTTTAAGAGATTCTAGAAGAGTAGCTTGGGCCATGGAATTGCACAAGGTTTAATATAGAATCAGGAATCTGCAGTGATATTCTTGACACATCTCAATTAGCTTTCAAATTATTTAACATGTTAAAATATAGAATTCAGATGTCAAACAGATGACTTAGCTCCCTTGGTGGCAAAAACAGATCTCCCATTTCGAAAATTCCAAATTAGGATATCCTGAGAAAAATACAGAATTTCTAGATGATTCTTCACTTCTACTCTACTAGATTGCAAGATAAATATTTCCTCTATATCAGCTCCATCGATATCTTCCTAGAATAAATTAGCCTTTCCTAAAATTTTCATATTCCAATTCGTAAGAAAGTACACATGATTCTAAGATAAACTTTAGGCTTTAAGAGATTCTAGAAGAGTAGCTTGGGCCATGGGATTGCACAAGGTTTAATATAGAATCAGCAATCAGCAGTGGTATTCTTGACACATCTCAATTAGCTTTCAAATTATTTAACATGTTAAAATATAGAATTCAGATGTCAAACAGATGACTTAGCTCCCTTGGTGGCAAAAACAGATCTCCCATTTCGAAAATTCCAAATTAGGATCCTGAGGAAAATACAGAATTTCAAGATAATTCTCCACTTCTACTCTATTAGATTGCAAGATAAATATTTTCATCTATATTAGCACCATCGATATCTTTCTAGAATAAATAAGCCTTTCCTAAAATTTTCATATTCCAATTCGTAAGAAAGTACACATGATTCTAAAATAACTTTAGGCTTTAAGAGATTCTAGAAGAGTAGCTTGGGCCATGGAATTGCACAAGGTTTAATATAGAATCAGGAATCAGCAGTAGTATTCTTAACACATCTCAATTAGCTTTCAAATTATTTAACATGTTAAAATATAGAATCCAGATGTCAAACAGATGACTTAACTTCCTTGGTGGCAAACAGACCTCCCCTTTCGAAAATTCCAAATTAGGATATCCTGAGGAAAATACAGAATTTCTGGATGATTCTTCACTTCTACTCTACTAGATTGCAAGATGAATATTTCCTCTATATCAGCTCCATCGATATCTTCCTAGAATAAATTAGCATTTTCTAAAATTTTCATATTCGAATTCGTAAGAAAGTACACATGATTATAAGATAACTTTAGGCTTTAATAGATTCTAGAAGAGTAGCTTGGGTCATGGAATTGCACAAGGTTTAATATAGAATCAGCAATCAGCAGTGATATTCTCGACACATTTCAATTAGCTTTCAAATTATTTAACATGTTAAAATATAGAATCCAGATGTCAAACAGATGACTTAACTTCCTTGGTGGCAAACAGACCTCCCCTTTCGAAAATTCCAAATTAGGATATCCTGAGGAAAATACAGAATTTCTAGATGATTCTTCACTTCTACTCTACTAGATTGCAAGATAAATATTTCCTCTATATCAGCTCCATCGATATCTTCCTAGAATAAATTAGCCTTTCCTAAAATTTTCATATTCGAATTCGTAAGAAAGTACACATGATTCTAAGATAACTTTAGGCTTTAAGAGATTCTAGAAGAGTAGCTTGGGCCATGGAATTGCACAAGGTTTAATATAGAATCAGCAATTAGCAGTGGTATTTTTGACACATCTCAATTAGCTTTCAAATTATTTGACATGTTAAAATATAGAATTCAGATGTCAAACAGATGACTTAACTCCCTTGGTGGCAAACAGACCTCCCCTTTCGAAAATTCCAAATTAGGATATCCTGAGGAAAATACAGAATTTCTAGATGATTCTTCACTTCTACTCTACTAGATTGCAAGATAAATATTTTCCTCCATATTATCTATATCATCGATATCTTCCTAGAATAAATTAGCCTTTCCTTAAATTTCCACATTTGAATTCGTAAGAAAGTACAGAATTCTAAGATACCCTTAGGTTTTAAGAGATTCTAGAAGAATAGCTTGGGCCATGTATAAGGTTTCATCACAGAACTTCAATAGAACCTCAGTTAACTTCCAAATTGTTTGAGATGTTAAAATATAGAATAAAAATAGTAATTTTGTAATAAAATCTCATACACCACAGTAACATAGAATAAATAAAATATTTCTCCGCAAAAAGCTAATAAGGAACGTAACAAGGTACATTCTTTGGTAATTTTGTAAATAATTTTTTCATCTGTACTTCTAAATTGTTCAAAATTAAGTCACATTCAAAAGGTATCATGGACCATAGATTTTGGTCCATGCTCTTGGTGAATAATCGCGAATATTCAATTAAAGAAAGAATGATCTATTACGTTCCGGGCCTTTCTAGAATAAACATTATTAGGAAAAAAAGAATATACCGGAAGGTTCTGGAGACATAATGGTGAGATATATAATCACGGGCTTGCGGTCGGAGAAGGGATTAGAGGAGACGCCGCGTGAGTAAACAGTGCGATAAACGGACAAGTGAAATTGTAAGAGTGTGATATAAATTCATTGGTTAGGAAATAGTCTATATAAATTAAGTAGTGTATAAATAAATTAGAATAAGCGTTACAATATACTTATAATCTCTTATTGTTGAGGAAAGAATACTCGTCTGAAATATCACAATCGTTTGCAACGGTATCGCAAGAGAAGACGGTCTTCTGCGCATGTACAAGTGGTAGGTGCTTGTTCTCTGTGTGGAGCTATTTAAGTGAATCTCGGACTTACCTATTGGCGTTCTACACCACGTTTGGAAATAAATAATAGGAGTAATGACATTTGGCGATGGATCCCATTTTTGAAGAAACTGTAGAGCGTTTTGTGCGGAACAAACGCATAAATTCATGTGCCGCACATACAGATCGTGAACTTAGTAATTTTTTTAAAAATTACTTAAGTCATGACTATATTTTTACGCACGCCTATGGAATCCATATAAGTACCCACGAAACATCAAAATCGGACTACCTGTCACTCCTATTATTTCCAAACGGGGTTTAGAGTCATAGAGATAAAAGAGAGAGGAGGTAACAAATAGGGAGAGGGGGTAATAAATTTTGTAGACGGAACCGGCCATATTGAGAAGCCACTCTTCGAACTCGTGCTTGCGATTGTCATTGCTGAATTGTGCAGGGGCGGATCCATGGGGGGAGCTACAGTCTACCACTGGGAACCAAAGTTTAACAATTAATAATAAATACATACATATTTTTAATATAACATACCCACTACATAACTGAATCAGCTCTTCCTGGGTTCCTGCCCGTTCTTTGTCTTTCTGGTATACCTGGAGCACATTTCTTTTTTTGGTAATTTTTCTTCTATTAACTGATTAATCCCAAAATCGGAAATTTTTTGTTTGTTTCCGTTTTCCAAAGAATGAACAACAGCGTAAGGTTTTAAAACTGATGTAGGTAATTTTGTTATGAACTATTAGTATAAATATGAGTATAATTTTAGTTAATGTAATGCTACGCCATTGGAGAGAAAGATTTCTTAAAGGAAGTCGGCCATATGCAGAAGCCACTCTGGTCTGTGCTTTGGTCTATTTGTTCAAACCACATTTGTTACCTCCTCTATCTTTTATCTCTATGTTTAGAGTACTATGTATTTCCATGATCGATGGTAACAAATAAACCGGAATCTGCATTACCGACCCGAACCGTATTCCGGCGTCCTCTTGCTGTAAGACGCTTCGATGCGATCTGTGTATTCCTGGTTGCCTCAAAACCTCCCGACGAAGCGTCCTAAATACCTTACAACCAAACCATCGGCAATTATTCCCGAGATGTCTCCCTGTCCGCCATTTCCCTTTCTCTCCAGTCATGGCTGCGCGCTGTTTACACTCCGTCACGTTGTTTTGTCCGGCCCGTCCACCGCGAAACGAGATTCTCGTTTCTCGTTTCAGTATCGCCGAGCGTCCGAAGGTGTGTGCGTTTTTGATGCGTTTGCGGCGGAACGTGCGTGCGAGAGGAACGGACAAGTCGGTGGACATTTCGCTGGGATTTGATGGGTTTTCCTGCCGAGGGAGTCCCGACACTCCGGCGGATGGTGACGTGAGACGTGGGATTACTCTTCCGTGTCGCCTTTAGGGATCCAGCGGCTTTACGAGGTGAGTCTACGGATCTTTCGTTACGTTACGTTCGCTTTATTTATAAAAGTACGTACCTGAGGCTAACTGAGTGCTAACTAAACGCATGGTGCGTACGTACTACGTACCCACCGAGTACGTAGATGATGCACGGATCGGAGATGCTGGGTACTTATTTCTAAAAATAATTGCGCTGAAACATGTCCTTATTTTGGACCCGCTCCGTATTAAGAGAATTCCTGATCGCCGCAGTGGGATTCTCCCAGCGATTTCCACACCTTCGGACCTTCCTACGACCTTAAAGAAGGTCCTTCCCAGAATCCAAAGACCTTCTTTCTCTTGCGAGCGATCGTCCGTAGGTCTGTTCCAGCGAGAGTAACGAGCGAGTTCTGTGAATTAATTTGAAAATTAGCGACATGTCATGCCTCTTCCGGGCGCGGTTGGAACAAAACCAACCTTTACAGGTTTCATTTTGACACCGGCGCTGAAGGAAATTTGAAAATTAGTCAAAATTGATTGCAGCAGTTTCAGAAGATTGAAATCCTTATAAGTTTCTGTGATGTCGATCAGTTTAAGAAATGTATTTTTACAGCATTACAGCAATTAAAACTGTAGATATCAAGTTTCGTCTGTTGTAGTCAGTTTTGACTTCTGACAGTTGACGTTAGCAAAATTTTGGCTTGAGAGTTGAGAGGCAGTGATTTTTTGGAAAATTGAGTTTAATCTGTCAAAATTTTTGTAAAACTATTTAATTCAGTTAAAGTTATCAGTTTCTGGAGAGTTAACAGGAATAATAATTCTTCTGAATGAGTTACCAGATTTCGAGTGATTTTGTAATTGTCAAAATCCACGTTTGCAGATACCTAAGTGTGCTTGATTAAAAGTTAGTTACCTGTAACGTTAGTTAATAATACGAAAATTACATGGATTTCTGGATAGGACTAGGGTATATTACATTTTTCTGCAAAATAGTTAAAATTTCATTGATGTCCGTCAGTTTAAGAAATGTATTTACAGCGTTACCTACAGCTATTGTATTAGTTGGTTACTCAAAAACTGTAGGTATCAAGTTTCGCCTGTTGTAGCTACTTTTGACTTCTGACAGTTGACGTTAGCAAATTTTGGCTTGATAGGCAGTATTTTTTTGGAAAATTATGTTTAACCTATCAAAATTTTCCTATAACTATTTAACTCAGTAAAAGTTATCAGTTTGTGGAGAGCTAACAGGAATAATAATTTTTCTGGATAAGTTACCAGATTTCGAGTGATTTTGTAATTGTACAAATCCACAATTATAGATGAGCTTGCTTGATTAAAAGTTATCTAACTGAAACGTTAGTTAATAAGACGAAAATTACATGAATTTCTGGATAGGACTAGAGTATCTACATTACATTTTTCTGCAAACTAGTTAGTTAAACTTGCATTAATGTCCGTCGGTTTAAGAAATGTATTTACAGCATTACCTACAGCTATTGTATTAGTTACTCATAAACTGTAGATATCAAGTTTCGCCTGTTGTAGCTACTTTTGACTTCTGACAGTTGACGTTAGCAAATTTTGGCTTGATAGGCAGTATTTTTTTGGAAAATTATGTTTAACCTATCAAAATTTTCCTATAACTATTTAACTCAGTAAAAGTTATCAGTTTGTGGAGAGCTAACAGGAATAATAATTTTTCTGGATAAGTTACCAGATTTCGAGTGATTTTGTAATTGTACAAATCCACAATTATAGATGAGCTTGCTTGATTAAAAGTTATCTAACTGAAACGTTAGTTAATAAGACGAAAATTACATGAATTTCTGGATAGGACTAGAGTATCTACATTACATTTTTCTGCAAACTAGTTAGTTAAACTTGCATTAATGTCCGTCCGTTTAAGAAATGTATTTACAGCATTACCTACAGCTATTGTATTAGTTACTCATAAACTGTAGATATCAAGTTTCGCCTGTTGTAGCTACTTTTGACTTCTGACAGTTGACGTTAGCAAATTTTGGCTTGATAGGCAGTATTTTTTTGGAAAATTAAGTTTAACCTATCAAAATTTTCCTATAACTATTTAACTCAGTAAAAGTTATCAGTTTGTGGAGAGTTAACAGGAATAATAATTTTTCTGGATAAGTTACCAGATTTCGAGTGATTTTGTAATTGTACAAATCCACAATTATAGATGAGCTTGCTTGATTAAAAGTTATCTAACTGGAACGTTAGTTAATAAGACGAAAATTATATGGATTTGTGGAGAGGACTAGAGTACATTAGATTTTTCTGCAAAATAGTTAGTCAAACTTTCATTGATGTCCGTTAGTTTAAGAATTGTATTTACAGCATTACCTACAGCTATTGTATTAGTTGGTTACTCAAAAACTGTAGGTATCAAGTTTCGCCTGTTGTAGCTACTTTTGACTTCTGACAGTTGACGTTAGCAAATTTTGGCTTGATAGGCAGTATTTTTTTGGAAAATTAAGTTTAACCTATCAAAATTTTCCTATAACTATTTAACTCAGTAAAAGTTATCAGTTTCTGGAGAGTTAACAGGAATAATAATTTTTCTGGATAACTTACCAGATTTCGAGTGATTTTGTAATTGTACAAATCCACGTTTTAGGTGAGTTTGCTTGATTAAAAGTTATCTAACTGGAACGTTAGTTAATAAGACGAAAATACATGGATTTCTGGATAGGACTAGAGTACCTACATTACATTTTTCTGCAAACTAGTTAGTTAAACTTGCATTAATGTCCGTCGGTTTAAGAAATGTATTTACAGCATTACCTACAGCTATTGTATTAGTTACTCATAAACTGTAGATATCAAGTTTCGCCTGTTGTAGCTACTTTTGACTTCTGACAGTTGACGTTAGCAAATTTTGGCTTGATAGGCAGTATTTTTTTGGAAAATTATGTTTAACCTATCAAAATTTTCCTATAACTATTTAACTCAGTAAAAGTTATCAGTTTGTGGAGAGCTAACAGGAATAATAATTTTTCTGGATAAGTTACCAGATTTCGAGTGATTTTGTAATTGTACAAATCCACAATTATAGATGAGCTTGCTTGATTAAAAGTTATCTAACTGAAACGTTAGTTAATAAGACGAAAATTACATGAATTTCTGGATAGGACTAGAGTATCTACATTACATTTTTCTGCAAACTAGTTAGTTAAACTTGCATTAATGTCCGTCCGTTTAAGAAATGTATTTACAGCATTACCTACAGCTATTGTATTAGTTACTCATAAACTGTAGATATCAAGTTTCGCCTGTTGTAGCTACTTTTGACTTCTGACAGTTGACGTTAGCAAATTTTGGCTTGATAGGCAGTATTTTTTTGGAAAATTAAGTTTAACCTATCAAAATTTTCCTATAACTATTTAACTCAGTAAAAGTTATCAGTTTGTGGAGAGTTAACAGGAATAATAATTTTTCTGGATAAGTTACCAGATTTCGAGTGATTTTGTAATTGTACAAATCCACAATTATAGATGAGCTTGCTTGATTAAAAGTTATCTAACTGGAACGTTAGTTAATAAGACGAAAATTATATGGATTTGTGGAGAGGACTAGAGTACATTAGATTTTTCTGCAAAATAGTTAGTCAAACTTTCATTGATGTCCGTTAGTTTAAGAATTGTATTTACAGCATTACCTACAGCTATTGTATTAGTTGGTTACTCAAAAACTGTAGGTATCAAGTTTCGCCTGTTGTAGCTACTTTTGACTTCTGACAGTTGACGTTAGCAAATTTTGGCTTGATAGGCAGTATTTTTTTGGAAAATTAAGTTTAACCTATCAAAATTTTCCTATAACTATTTAACTCAGTAAAAGTTATCAGTTTCTGGAGAGTTAACAGGAATAATAATTTTTCTGGATAACTTACCAGATTTCGAGTGATTTTGTAATTGTACAAATCCACGTTTTAGGTGAGTTTGCTTGATTAAAAGTTATCTAACTGGAACGTTAGTTAATAAGACGAAAATACATGGATTTCTGGATAGGACTAGAGTACCTACATTACATTTTTCTGCAAACTAGTTAGTTAAACTTGCATTAATGTCCGTTAGTATAAGAAATGTATTTACAGCATTACCTACAGCTATTGTATTAGTTACTCATAAACTGTAGATATCAAGTTTCGCCTGTTGTATCTACTTTTGACTTCTGACAGTTGACGTTAGCAAATTTTGGCTTGGCAGGCAGTAATTTTTTGGAAAATTGAGTTTAACCTGTCAAAATTTTCGTAAAACTATTTAACTCAATAAAAGTTATCAGTTTCTGGAGAGTTAACAGGAGTAATAATTTTTCTGGATAACTTACCAGATTTCGAGTGATTTTGTAATTGTAAAAATCCACGTTTATAGATGAGTTTGTTTGATTACAAGTTAGTTAACTGGAACGTTAGTTAATAAGACGAAAATTACATGGATTTCTGGATAGGACTAGAGTACCTACATTACATTTTTCTGCAAACTAGTTAGTTAAACTTGCATTAATGTCCGTCGGTTTAAGAAATGTATTTACAGCATTACCTACAGCTATTGTATTAGTTACTCAAAAACTGTAGGTATTAAGTTTCGCCTGTTGTTGCCAGTTTCGATTTCTGCTAGTTGACGTTGGCATATTTTGGCTTGAGCGGCAGTAATTTTTTGGAAAATTGAGTTTAACCTATCAAAATTTTCCTATAACTATTTAACTCAGTAAAAGTTATCAGTTTCTGGAGAGTTAACAGGAGTAATAATTTTTTTGGATAACATACCAGATTTCGAGTGATTTTGTAATTGTAAAAATCCACGTTTATAGATGAGTTCGCTCATCAGTTAGTTATCTAGAACGTTAGTTAATACGACGAAAATTTTATGGATTTCTGGATAGCGACTAGAGTACCTACATCAGATTTTTCTGCGAACTAGTTAATTAAACTTTCAGTGATGTCCGTCAGTTTAAAAAATGTATTTACAGCTCTCACAGCAATTGTGTTAGTTACTCAAAAACTGTACATATCAAGTTTTTTCTGTTATTGCCAGTTTTGAGTTGTGACAGTTAACGTTAGCAAATTGTGATTGAACGGCAGTATTTTTTTGGAAAATTGAGTTTAACCTGTCAAAATTTTCGTAAAACTATTTAATTCAATAAAAGTTACCAGTTTCTGAAGAGTTAACAGGAGTAATAATTTTTCTGGATAACTTACCAGATTTCGAGTGATTTTGTAATTGTACAAATCCACGTTTATAGGTGAGTTTGCTTGATTAATAGTTATTTAACTGGAACGTTAGTTAATAAGACGAAAATTATATGGATTTCTGAATAGGACTAGAGTACATTAGATTTTTCTGCAAAATAGTTAGTCAAACTTTCATTGATGTCCGTTAGTTTAAGAATTGTATTTACAGAATTACCTACAGCTATTGTATTAATTACTCAAAAACTGTAGGTATCAAGTTTCGCCTGTTGTAGCTACTTTTGACTTCTGACAGTTGACGTTAGCAAATTTTGGCTTGGCAGGCAGTAATTTTTTGAAAAATTGAGTTTAACCTATCAAAATTTTCCTATAACTATGTAACTCAGTAAAATTTATCAGTTTCTGGAGAGTTAACAGGAGTAATAATTTTTCTGGATAACTTACCAGATTTCGAGTGATTTTGTAATTGTAAAAATCCACGTTTATAGATGAGTTTGTTTGATTACAAGTTAGTTAACTGGAACGATAGTTAATAAGACGAAAATTATATGGATTTCTGGATAGGACTAGAGTACATTAGATTTTTCTGCAAAATAGTTAGTCAAACTTTCATTGATGTCCGTTAGTTTAAGAATTGTATTTACAGCATTACCTACAGCTATTGTATTAGTTACTCATAAACTATAGATATCAAGTTTCGCTTGTTGTAGCTACTTTTGACTTCTGACAGTTGACGTTAGCAAATTTTGGCTAGATAGGCAGTATTTTTTTGGAAAATTAAGTTTAACCTATCAAAATTTTCCTATAACTATTTAACTCAGTAAAAGTTATCAGTTTCTGGAGAGTTATAAGGAGTAATAATTTTTCTGGATAACTTACCAGATTTCGAGTGATTTTGTAATTGTAAAAATCCACGTTTATAGATGAGTTTGTTTGATTACAAGTTAGTTAACTGGAACGATAGTTAATAAGACGAAAATTACATGGATTTCTGAATAGGACTAGAGTACCTACATTACATTTTTCTGCAAACTAGTTAGTTAAACTTGCATTAATGTCCGTCGGTTTAAGAAATGTATTTACAGCATTACCTACAGCTATTGTATTAGTTACTCAAAAACTGTAGGTATCAAGTTTCGCCTGTTGTAGCTACTTTTGACTTCTGACAGTTGACGTTAGCAAATTTTGGCTTGATAGGCAGTATTTTTTTGGAAAATTAAGTTTAACCTGTCAAAATTTTCGTATAACTATTTAACTCAGTGCCTAAAAGTTATCAGATTCTGGAGAGTTAACCAGAAATAATAATTCTTCTGGATAAGTTACCGGATTTCGAGTAATTTTGTAATTGTACAAATCCACGTTTATAGGTGAGTTTGCTTGATTAAAAGTTAGTTAACTGGGACGTTAGTTAATAAGACGAAAATTACATGGATTTCTGGATAGGACTAGAGTACCTACATTACATTTTTCTGCAAACTAGTTAGTTAAACTTTCATTAATGTCCGTCGGTTTTTAAGAAATGTATTTACAGCATTACCTATAGCTATTGTATTAGTTACCTACTCAAAAACTGTAGATATCAAGATTCGCCTGTTGTAGCTACTTTTGACTTCTGACAGTTGACGTTAGCAAATTTTGGCTTGAGCGGCAGTAATTTTTTGGAAAATTTAGTTTAACCTATCAAAATTTTCATATAACTATTTAACTCAGTAAAAGTTATCAATTTTTGGAGAGTTAACAGGAATATTAATTTTTCTGGATAACTTACCAGATTTCGAGTGATTTTGTAATTGTACAAATCCACGTTTATAGATGAGTTTGCTTGATTAAAAGTTATCTAACTGAAACGTTAGTTATTAATAAGACGAAAATTACATGGATTTCTGGATAGGACTAGAGTACATTAGATTTTTCTGCAAACTAGTTTGCAGAACTAATTTTTCTGAAAACTAAATTTAATTCATAATACAGAATTATGGATCAAAAGTGAGAAAGTGACTAGAAAGTAGAAGACCAGAAAGGGTGTAAATTCTATGATTAAGAAAAAATGGAAAAAAGACATTTTTTTAAATTTAAGAGATAATCTGCCTCTAGAATTTTGGTGAATGTTAGATTGTCAGGAGTTCAATTGACTCTGAAGCCTCTGAAGGTACCTCATATTTTGTGTAGATTGTAGAATTATTAGATACTTTTTCTACTGAAAATTGATATAAATAATACTAAACGCTCTAATTTGTATGAATTCAAGCATATTTGAGTTAGTCTTGAATCCACAAGTATCTAGATGGTTTTTGGTGTCTACACAACTCTAAATTGCTTAGATTCTGGATTAATGTGATACTTTCCAGATTTGAAACATCCTTTGTATTATAAGATCTTATAGATTTCAGATAGTCTATAATTTGAACTTATCTAATACTTTTAAATCCTAGAAGACCTGAAACTATGTAAATTATAGAATTGAGGAAAAGTTTACATACAGATTCTAATCTGGAAGGATTTCATATTTTCCAGGTTCATAGATGATTTATCATCTGATTTCATTATGAAACTGAATCATTTTGAAGATTTCTATTATGATTGATTTGATTTTTAATTGTATTCAATTAGCTATACCTAGATCATTAGATTTTAGAGAAATCTGCTGAATTTTGTTTAAACGACATTTGTATGGATCACATTTATCAGATTTTTGATTAAGAGTAGGTTGAATCGTAGGGGAATTGAATAGAAACTAGAATGCCAGAAGTTGTGTAAATTCTAGAATTAGAAGAAAATTTAAGGATAATTTGACACTAAAATTTTGGTAGAAGATCGTCAAGAATTCAGTTGGCACTGAAGGTACCTGATAGTCTTGAACAGCCGATTCTGTGTAGATTCTAGAATTATTAAATATTATTGTAGGTACTCAAAGTTGTAAATGTAAAAATGTAAATAACTAAATGGCCTAATTTATATTAATCTAGGATCTGAGTGGTTTTTGGTGTCTACATAGCCCGAAATTGCTTAAATTAAATAATCTTGAAGATCTTGAATAGCAGTGACATTTTCCAGATTTGAAAAATCCTTATAGATTTCAAATACGAAATTTGAATCTAATACTTTTTAGATCCTAATAGACCGGAAATTATGTACCTAAATTATATAGAATTGGGGCACAGTTTGCATACAGATTCTACTCTGGAAAAATGCCAAACTTACCAAATTCATAGATCTGATTTCGCAATCTGTTTGTAGACTGAATCAGCAATTTGAACACTTTTGAAAATACTTCGCATTCTAATAGATACAAAACTGTGTAGGTACATTCGAGATTTAAGGAAGATTTTAAATTACCTAGAATTATTTAGAATCTAAAGGGATTTATTCTATAATTATGGAATAATATCTCAATAACATAGATGAGTCAAGAAAATGGGTTAGTATTTTTTGTAGTAGTTTGTAGTAGTTTTCTAAACTATTTTGATTCTAAAATTATCACAGAAGTAACACAACAGATTTTTCGAAAAACTACTCAATTTCGTTCAAAACCTCCATTCATGGACCCAATTGCTTAGTAAAACATGTTTCAAACAAATATTGTAATCCTGGACCTTCACAAAGGTATGTATTAGTCAATTCAAAACACTCAGGTACACCCTTCCGGGAATAAAATAGATTAGAAAATTTGTCTAAAAATTTTAAGAACTATTCTAATAGTGGCCAGTAAGACTAGGGATAAAACAGCAGTCATAAACATCGAGCGACGAACCGTGTGCGCTACAAATAAACAGCTGTATGAACTGTAAATTAGATAATAAGTGTTAGTGTTAACAGAAAAAAATAAATTAGTTAATACCCAGACAGCACAAAGGTGTCTTTAAAACGGCTTATAGACGTCCATTATAGCTGTACAAGACGTCCGTGAACGTCTCCTAGACGTCTTGAACACGTCTTTTACACGTCATTTGTTACAAAAACATACGTCTTTACGAGGTGTTTAAGATGTCTTGCAAGCTGTATATAAGACGTCTTACATGCTGTAATAAGACGTCTTTAAGATATCTTACAAGCTGTCTTTAGGATGTCTTGCAACCTCTATATAAGACGTCTTAAAGACGTCTTTAAGATATCTTGCAAGTTGTACGTAAGACGTCTTTAGGACGCATTGTTAGCTTAGGCCAAAATGAAAACACCTCAATTTTAACCAGATATGTTAGCATTAGCTGTCAATTTGGGGCTTCTACCCCTAATTAAACTCAGAAAAGTGTACTATTACTTTTAATGACACGACTCTCTTTAATACATGGCATTGAGTCAGTATCGACTTGCGCTGTTGTAAGTTGCTCCTGCTCCATCAATTCCTCGGTCATGCGTACTAGCTCACCAATGGCATCGCGACTTATGTACGATGTACGAGGGGTGTTGACATATTACGCTAACAGATATATTTCATTACAACACATGAGTACATACAACATAAGATTAACAACATAAGAGCAATAATTTGCTAAATATACCTTTTCGCCCTGAAGCACTTATGTTAAACAGTTGGTTAAAGTTAGAAATTTCCGAATTAAATGTATAACATTATCAAAAATTTGAGAATTAACTAGCTAAAATAAATTACTCTACTAATCACTTCTGCAAACATATAATACCGCCTTAAAGACTTCCTAATTAGACAGTCCAAAAGTTGTCTGAAAATGTGTCTTTATTAATGAAGACCTGCCAAATTAAGACGTTTTTAATACGTCCATATGCGGGCGTATGAAGAGGAATTTTACAGGACAACAAACATCCAGACTTCAGTCAGACGTCTTAAAGACGTCCAAAACAAGACATCTTAAAGACGTCTCTTTTATGTCTTCAGACGTCCAGGCCACAATAAGACCTTTACAAGACGTCTTTAAGACGTCGTGTGCTGTCTGGGTACATTTCGCGTAATGTTAGTCATCTCGAACGTTAAAAACGTAACAATATTTATAAACATCCATTTGATTGATCGAACGTTGGAATGGAATTTGGTTTACCGGTTTTGGTATCAATTTCCAAAAAATTTGTTCGAGTAATTAATGTGAGCGTAAATCACGAGGGATTGCGTGGAAAACGTAAGTTGTTCTTGTGTGAAGTGTGCCTCGCAATTCAGCGCACCTGGACTTGTTTACGTGCAGTAAAATCCTTATGGCGGGAATTGAAGGAAAATCTGTTCGTAAATATGGCGAAAGTGGGTATTTTACCTTTTTACTTTTTCCTCAATTTCATTTCGTTAATTATGGGAACGGTTTACGTTAAAAAACACATAAATTGCATTTAAGCGCTCCCGAGTGTAATTTAATTATAAATTCCGGGCGACTGTTTATTTGGACCGAAAGCGCGATTATATACGAAATTCTCCTTATTTATCCACCATATGGACGTTGATTGAACAGGTCAAGTGTTAAGAACGTGGGCCGTAGGCGAGCTCTTTACGGTCACTAAAGACTCCTGGAAGAAGTAATTAAGACTGAGTGCTGAAACGAGAAATTTTCTTACACAAATCGCATTTTTGTAAACTGAAAACGCCCGAATTTCACTTTCAAGGCGACGAAATACACCGCAGAAAAAATAACGTGTGTACGTACAATGACCATTAAGTAACACCTTTAGCAACACTCGACCCAGTGTCCTCTATAAAAGGATAGAGCTCCACCTACACATCAATCAACGTTCGGATAATAACATCGGATAAGTTTAAAATAAGTCAGGAGAAAAATCTAGTGATGGTGGTGGGGGGGGGGGATATCCTTATGGCTTCCAATTAGACGTATCAATGAGATTTTTCATTAACGAGCAATCAAAAAATGACAGGCCTTGGAAAGTCGAAACTGTCATTATAGGCCAAGCAGTAGGTAAATATTTTTGACAAAAATCCTAGTAGAAAACGGATGGTGCCACCATATAGAGAATATTACGTAGTATAATTCTGATATGTGTTGGACACGCAAATCTTTTTCAGTAATTTGTTATAAACAGTTAAAACGAAAAAAACGTCCCTTTTGTAGTACATACTCCCTATTTTAATTAATTTGTAGAGCATAAAAACTATGATAATAGTAATAATCCATATAAGTGATTATATTGATATGTAATAATAGTAGTAATAATAATAATAATAATAAGGTGAATGAAGTATAGGCACTTGACTTGTTTAATAAAAAATGTCTGTGTGGGCCAGATGGCGAGGTGTCTTAGGTTCGAGACGACTGCACTTCTGGAACAAAGAAATAAAAACGACTTTGAGCAACTCATTCTCTCTGTTAATTTATAGACAATAATAAATTCTATTACTTTAGACTTGGTGAAATTGTAGAATCAAGTAATCAGAACAAATATAAATCAGACAGTATAATATTTCATCGTTTTTCTCTCTATTTTCGTCTGGCTTGTGCAATGGGTATTGTTCCGTCTCAGATAAGTGACATTTTTAAGTTATTGTTGAACCAATGATGATTTACAGATATATTGCTGTCACCTCGAATACCCGATAATTCTTCGAGATTTATTTCCAATAAATCACAGTTCAAGTAGACAATTTAACCGTAAGGGTAATAAAGACCCTCCGGGAAAGTCATCGAGTCTTTACGGACAAGTTATGACCGCATTTCGAGGAAGTAGAGGGTACCTCGCGATTTCTAAATATGTGTACCATCTGTATTATATGGGATGAAAGCGAGGATCTTCAGCAATGGTCAAAACGCCCTTTACTCGTTACCAGGGTGATTTTCCAACCAATGGGTGACGAGTAAAGAGGGGTGCAATGTAACCGGCCAATAAGCGGAGATCGAGCTTCTCTTCTCCAATTTTTGAGTAATTTAATTTAAGAAACATTCCTCGTCCAACTACGAGAGAATCACTATCTATCTTCACCTATTCCGTTGTATTTTAAGTTGTTGCATTTAAATAGTCTAGTAAATCCGAAGTTACAATTACGTGTTATCATTTCCCAACTGTTCACGCAATATTAAGTTGGCGCGTGAAGTGTACCGGTCAGTTATAACGATCTAAGACAATCGAAATTTCTGATTCGTACGCGACGTTACAGGTATTATGGAAGTAACGCGCAAAATACCCACCAGACCTCAAACACACTAGTACTGGGCGTGCAGGGGGTACTAAGGGAGAAACGCGCGAAGTACCCGCCCCAGCTACTAGGAAACAACAATATCATAAACATCTAGGGCCGAGTGTGCTAGGAAAACGCAATACACTAGTACTGATCGTGCAATGGTACCAGGGGAGTAACGCGCAAGGTACCCGTCACCTACTAGTGGCAATTACCCCAAGAACGTGCAATGAGTACTAAGGGGGAAACGCGCGAAGAACCCTGCCTTGAGATAAAAAGCGGCACCGTGTTAACAGTGACTGACTATAATGTTTGGAATACCAAATAGGGACAACTACGAATATTTCTCATTTCTAAATATCGACGGTTAATTAATTAAAGAGTTAGTTAGTTAATCAACAGTAGAAGAATGAATGGCTCAGTGATAAACTCACCAATTAGTGGCTTCTGGGTCTGGATAAATAGATAGGTGCAAAATCCCTTATACCATTTGCTAAAAGAGATATATGAGTGGAGATTATATGCAACGCAGAGCTTACCTGAATGCTGATATTGTCGTATTCCATTTAACAACCGAGAAATTTGATTATTAAAATTGCTCTAAAATGTAAACATTGCATCAGACGGCATCCATATTGAATGACAGTCGACATGGGACAGGAAAAGCGTGTAACGACAAAAGTATGGAACGTTACATTTCACAATAATGACGAAAATATCGATATTCTAACGTCACAGGTCAACGGAAATTTGGAGTTTGAATGTAAAGTACAGGAGTTGGTCTAATACATACGGTACCCTGTGCAGGCGCGTTAGGGGGTGCAGTGGATCACGGGACAATTATACAATGCAGTGGCATCAGCAAGGTACCATTAAATACTTTTACGTATACATTATATTTATGTTTTTGCTACATTTATATATATATATATATATATATATATATTTATTTGGGACGTTTCTCAGCCTACCACTGCGGTCGGGAAGGTTAGGTTTGTTTGGTTTGGCTTGCCTATAATTATAAACAATATATATAATATGGGACGTTTCTGAGCCTACCACTACGGTCGGGAAGGTTAGGTTTGTTAGGTTTGGCTTGCCTATAATTATAAACAACAATATACACTATATTATTCAACTAGTGTTGTATTAAAGTAGCGCATACACCATTTCCTCGGAAAATATGAAAATATTTTTTTTCGAAAAATACCCATTTTCCTCCCCGGAGACTGTCTCCTACGCGATTAGGGTCCTTTTTCGGACATCTTATGAAAATTTCGAGAAAAACCGAGTGCACCTATCTACTTATGCGGACCCTTTTTTCGTATAACGTTAAAAGTATTAAAGCAATCTCAATGGTATGAATACATAAATCGTAGGTATTTGAAATACGAACAAAATGAGGGCAGGTATAGCGCTGGCGCACTTGTATATCTAATATAGTATACCTCTCCTCGGTCCCCGTTACCCCCACTCCTCCGCCGCTCCCCAGCTCTCGGTCATTTTCGGCCATGTTGCCTAGTGTTTTTGTCGCATCATGTTATTGAAAATCGAAAATATACGTTTTGTTGCTGTAAATCTATACTTTTCAAAACCGTTTTAAAATTTAAAATCGGACGCCGACAACGCATCCAGGCTCCTTGCAAATTATCGCATCAACAAATAACAATTGCAATTGCGATAAAAGTAACCGTCGCCTGGCGTCTGCTCTTCGCACATATAAAGTGCATACAAAAAACTTCTTTCGTACCAAGTTTCAGCTCTTAAAATTGAAAATTGACGAAGATACGAATTTTCAAAAAAAATGACTAATTTTCCGGTTTTTCCGGATTTTCTCGGTTCCTAATTATCCGATTAACTCGCTCGACCCCTCATCTTGTTCGTATTTCAATTACCTACGGTTTATGTATTCATACCATTGAGATTGCTTTAATACTTTTTACGTTATACGAAGGAAACTAAAAAAGGGACGTTTTTTTCGTTTTAAATGTTTATAACAAATTACTGAAAAAGATTTGCGTGTCCAAAACATATCAGAATTATACTACGTAATATTCTCTATGTGATGGCACCATCGGTTTTCTACTAGGATTTATGTCAAAAATTACTATACATCCATGCTCTATTGCTTGGCCTATTAGCGCGGATATTTTGGGTAAAGTGTTATTCATTTTTAAGTGTCTTGATTGGGATCGAGTTTCCATGATGAACGGCATGGATTTTATGGAAATTGCGTAAAAATACGGCATGGGGAGTTTCAAATCTCAAAATTCCTAAAGATTCTTGTGGAAAGGTTCCTTGATAGTCCAGTCATCTTAGGCCAAATTTGGTGAATATCTTTGAAATGGACATACCCTGTATATTACCACGTAAAAACTTATATTTTGGCAACCTAAAACTTTTCTCAAAATTCACATATAATTGAATGGTCGGAAGTTTTAGTCAGGGGTCAAAAGTCACAAAAATCGATTTTTTCTACATTTTTTCCAAATATCTCGTTTTCTATGGGTATTTCGCTATTTATACTTATTATCGATATTGTAGAGAACCAAATTCTCTACAACTTTTTTATTTAACATTTCTTCATACCTCGAACTGTTTTCGAGATAGAGGGCGGAGAGCCCTGGTCAGAGAATCTTGTGAGGTCAACTGGTAGTCCTGATCAAAAAATCGTAATATTAAAGTTATAAATTATTGCGAAATATTTAATTATCATTTTTTATTAAATTTTTCATCAAATCCATTATTTAATATCACTTAGCTGACCATGTAATTAAAAATTTGTTGAGGAAAATACTTAAATTATATTTTAATTTAATCTAGTTTATACTAATTACAATGACTTTCTAAATAAATAAAGAAGAAAAGAAGTAAATTTTTAATTAATGTTTTTATTAAAAGTGTCATTGATAGATTTAATATTTAAGAGTTTACGGATTTAAACAAGATGTAATAACCCATTGTGCCTATTGTATCTCTTATCGTCAGTAAGTAATGATAGATATGGAAGAATGAGGCGACATTGATCAAAAATAGACCATCTTAACTTATGGAAGTCTGATGTCAGTGACTCTATAATAACAATTTTGTGTAAGGTTGCCGAGTATCCTGCTGATGCTTACAATAATGACATGTTTATAAAAATAGTGTCTCAGAAGAGCTTTTAGGGACTTTTAGTTTTCTAGAAAAGTCTCTATTAATCCACGTATGTTTCTGAATTGTTTGAAGTTCACTATAGACAAAAATTAATCGTTTAATAATCTCAGAGTAGAAAATGTTATTTATCGAAGTTATGTAACATTTATGTCTCAACGGAACTTCAGGAACGTTTCAATTTTCCAGAGAATTGTATGTCTGATATTTGTCAAAAACACGTCAAATTGCTTCTTTTTAACTATTCAAACTCACTTGAAAATTTATCTAAAAGTTGTGCATATTCCCCATTCCTTTTTTATTCTATCCAATTTTATTCAGACCGTTTTCCATATCAATCAGAATCGTACGTTGGTTGTGGCTTGTCGAGGTAAGTTGCCAATTTTACGTTAAGATCAATTCGTATAAGTCTGACACACGAGCTTGTTTATAAACTAATAAACGTATGACAAGTTGACACTAACGTTTATCAGTGCCAAGATGATTAGTTCGTCAAATGTTACCATTGGTTTTTAGTTCCTGACGAATCATATCGACTCAAGTTAAAAATATATCAGATCGTCAGGTTGTTCGGGTGAATCTGTGAATCCCGATAACGGATTAAGTAAAGAGCGTAGGTTAAGTACTCGGATAGCTCGAGTGCATCATCCCAAACACACTCCAAAAAATTTAGTTTGGATGTAGAGCGGAGGTATAGTGGTACAAAGAATATTTGCCATTTTTGCTATTGCTGTCGTTTGAATTCATAAAGTACTCAGATAGCTGGAGTGCATCATCCCAAACACACTACAAAAATGTACTTTGGATGTAGAGCGGAGGTATAGTGGTTCAAAGAATATTTGCCATTTTTGCTATTACTGTCATTTGAATTCATAAAGTACTCAGATAGCTCGAGTGCATCATCCCAAACACACTACAAAAATGTAGTTTGGATGTAGAGCGGAGGTATATTGGTTCAAAGAATATTTGCCATTTTTGCTATTGCTGTCATTTGAATTTATAAAGTAATCAGATAGCTGGAGTGCATCATCCCAAACACACTACAAAAATGTAGTTTGGATGTAGAGCGGAGGTATAGTGGTTCAAAGAATATTTGCCATTTTTGCTATTGCTGTCATTTGAATTCATAAAGTACTCGGATAGCTGGAGTGCATCATCCCAAACACACTACAAAAATGTAGTTTGGATGTTGAGCGGAGGTATACTGGTTCAAAGAATATTTGCCATTTTTGCTATTGCTGTCATTTGAGTTCATTAAGTACTCAGATAGCTGGAGTGCATCATCCGAAACACACTCCAAAAAATGTAGTTTTGCTGTGGAGAGCAGAGGTATACTGGTTCAAAGAATATTTGCCATTTATGCTATTGCTGTCATTTGAATTCATAAAGTACTCAGATAGCTGGAGTGCATCATCCCAAACACACTACAAAAATGTAGTTTGGATGTAGAGCGGAGGTATAGTGGTTCAAAGAATATTTGCCATTTTTGCTATTGCTGTCGTTTGAATTCATAAAGTACTCAGATAGCTCGAGTACATCATCCCAAACACACTACAAAAATGTAGTTTGGATGTAGAGCGGAGGTATACTGGTTTAACGAATATTTGCCATTTTTGCTATTGCTGTCATTTGAATTCATAAAGTACTCAGATAGCTGGAGTGCATCATCCCAAACACACTACAAAAATGTACTTTGGATGTAGAGCGGAGGTATAGTGGTTCAAAGAATATTTGCCATTTTTGCTATTACTGTCATTTGAATTCATAAAGTACTCAGATAGCTCGAGTGCATCATCCCAAACACACTACAAAAATGTAGTTTGGATGTAGAGCGGAGGTATACTGGTTTAACGAATATTTGCCATTTTTGCTATTGCTGTCGTTTGAATTCATAAAGTACTCAGATAGCTCGAGTGCATCATTCCAAACACACTACAAAAATGTAGTTTTGCTGTGGAGAGCAGAGGTATACTGGTTCAAAGAATATTTGCCATTTTTGCTATTGCTGTCGTTTGAATTCATAAAGTACTCAGATAGCTCGAGCGCATCATCCCAAACACACTACAAAAATGTAGTTTGGATGTAGAGCGGAGGTATATTGGTTCAAAGAATATTTGCCATTTTTGCTATTGCTGTCATTTGAATTTATAAAGTAATCAGATAGCTGGAATGCATCATCCCAAACACACTACAAATATGTAGTTTGGATGTAGAGCGGAGGTATACTGGTTCAACGAATATTTGCCATTTTTGCTATTGCTGTCATTTGAATTCATAAAGTACTCAGATAGCTCGAATGCATCATTCCAAAACTCACTACAAAAATGTAGTTTGGATGTAGAGCGGAGGTTGGTTCAAAGAATATTTGCCATTTTTGCTATTGCTGTCGTTTGAATTCATAAAGTACTCAGATAGCTCGAGTGCATCATTCCAAACACACTACAAATATGTAGTTTGGATGTAGAGCGGAGGTATACTGGTTCAAAGAATATTTGCCATTTTTGATATTGCTGTCATTTGAATTCATAAACTACTCAGATAGCTGGAGTGCATCATCCCAAACACACTACAAATATGTAGTTTGGATGTAGAGCGGAGGTATACTGGTTCAACGAATATTTGCCATTTTTGCTATTGCTGTCATTTGAATTCATAAAGTACTCAGATAGCTCGAATGCATCATTCCAAAACTCACTACAAAAATGTAGTTTGGATGTAGAGCGGAGGTTGGTTCAAAGAATATTTGCCATTTTTGCTATTGCTGTCGTTTGAATTCATAAAGTACTCAGATAGCTCGAGTGCATCATTCCAAACACACTACAAATATGTAGTTTGGATGTAGAGCGGAGGTATACTGGTTCAAAGAATATTTGCCATTTTTGCTATTACTGTCATTTGAATTCATAAACTACTCAGATAGCTGGAGTGCATCATCCCAAACACACTACAAATATGTAGTTTGGCTGTAGAGCGGAGGTATACTGGTTCAAAGAATATTTGCCATTTTTGCTATTGCTGTCATTTGATTTTATAAAGTACTGAGATAACTGGAGTGCATCATCCCAAACACACTACAAAAATGTAATTTGTATGTAGAGCGGAGGTATACTGGTTCAAAGAATATTTGCCATTTTTGCTATTGCTGTCGTTTGAATTCATAAAGTACTCAGATAGCTCGAGTGCATCATTCCAAACACACTACAAAAATGTAGTTTGGATGTAGAGCGGAGGTATACTAGTTCAAATAATATTTGAAATTTTTATTATCGATGTCGTTTGAACGCCCTTGGAGTACTGAGATAGCTCGAGTGCATCATCCTAAACACACCGCAAGGTGCTAGTCAAAAACCTTGAGTCCTAAATTGCAAATATTGTTTATACAATTACAGCAAAGTGTATTATTAAGCTAGTTAAGCACACTTTCCTTCAATATCCGCCAACAGAAAACCACAATGGATCAATGGATCTCATTGAAATCTCTGTCGCTCCATTCTTATCCACCGTTCGTATCTTCCTCGCTTCGGTTCCGTTCGTCGTTCCCGAATAGATTTTCATTGGCTTATTGTGCTCCTATTACACGACTTGCCGTCAACCATTGTCCTCTACGATTCGACCAGCTGGAAATAGTCCAACCGCATTGTCCATAAATCTAAATTTAATCTCCTCGTAGATCCGCGCTGATCGTATTCTTTCCGAGACTTTGGCCTTCGATGATCGTAATAATTAGGAAAAGTAGGAAGTATTCACGTACGTGTACGTACATAACGTACGGGCTCGTCTGATGGTAGACGGATTTATAAATAGTCAAAAACCATCTTTCGACTTGGCTGCGTTTATGTAGTTCGGCTCAGTTCAACGGCCCATATTTTTCCTGGAGTGCATCTCATCTCATGATGGTTATCTTATACGATTTAGGGATCAATTTATTTCGACGTGACGTCAGCGGTGGGTGGCTGCTCGTGACACCCACGTCGATGTGTTATTAATTGTCTTATTTTGCTGCGTTTTTTCTCGCTCTCTATTATCGAATTGAACCGTTACGAGGTAAGTGGAACGGCTACGTGTGCGTAATTGACTTGAATAGTAATTAGACAAGCTAATGAAGTTTTTCCAACGAGGATCGAAAGCGGAATTACTAACTAACTTATGGAAATGTGTGACGAGGGGAAAAATTCTTGGATGGGGTTTCGAAAAGGTGACAAGTGTGAAGTGCCCCTTAGAGACGGTTTACAAAAAGTGTTATTTGTCTATATTATATATATTCAATAGTAGAATAAATATTTCAAGTTTAAGAAAGATTCTTAAGATCGCATTTTGAGAAAATTTCAAAAAACCGAAAATCGACCAGTATAATGTGCCCCCTAGAGAAGGTTTAGCCAACATTGTTATTGAAGTTTATTGCACATATTCCATAGTAGAGTGAATATCTAAAGTTTAAGAAAAATTGTTTTGGTGGATTTTGAGAAAATTTCAAAAAACCGAAAAGCGACAAGTGTGAAGTGCCCCTTGGAAACGGTTTAACAAAAAGTGTTATTTAACTTTATTACACATATTCAATAGTAGAATAAATATTTCAAGTTTAAGAAAATTTCTTTAAAGCGCATTTTGAGAAAATTTCAAAAAACCGAAAATCGACCCATATAAAGTGCCCCATAGAGAAAGTTTAGCCAACATTGTTATTGAAGTTCATTGCACATATTTCATAGTAGAGTGAATATCTAAAGTTTAAAATAAATTCTTGTGGCGGATTTAAAAAGAAAATCAGAAAACCGAAAAGCGACAAGTGTGAAGTGCCCCTTAGAGACGGTTTAACAAAAAGTGTTATTTAACTTTATTACACATATTCAATTGTAGAATGAATATTTCAAGTTTAAGAAAATTTCTTTAAAGCGCATTTTGAGAAAATTTCAAAAAACCGAAAATCGACCCGTATAAAGTGTCCCCTAGAGAAGGTTTAGCCAACATTGTTATTGAAGTTTATTGCACATATTCCATAGTAGAGTGAATATCTAAAGTTTAAGAAAAATTGTTTTGGTGGATTTTGAGAAAATTTCAAAAATCCGAAAAGCGACAAGTGTGAAGTGCCCCTTAGAGACGGTTTAACAAAAAGTGTTATTTGTCTATATTATATATATTCAATAGTAGAATAAATATTTCAAGTTTAAGAAAATTTCTTTAGAGCGCATTTTGAGAAAATTTCAAAAAACCAAAAACGACCCGTATAAAGTGCCTCTTAGAAAAGGTTTAGCCAACATTGTTTTTGAAGTTTATTGCACATATTCCATAGTAGAGTGAATATCTAAACTTTAAGAAAAATTGTTTTGGTGGATTTTGAGAAAATTTCAAAAATCCGAAAAGCGACAAATGTGAAGTGCCCCTTAGAGACGGTTTAACAAAAAGTGTTATTAGACTATATTACACATATTCAATAGTAGAATAAATATTTCAAGTTTAAGAAAGATTCTTTAAAGCGCATTTTGAGCAAATTTCAAAAAACCGAAAATCGACCAGTATAAAGTGCCCCCTAGAGAAGGTTTAGCCAACATTGTAATTGAAGTTTATTGCACATATTCCATAGTAGAGTGAATATCTAAAGTTTAAGAAAAATTGTTTTGGTGGATTTTGAGAAAATTTCAAAAAACCGAAAAGCGACAAGTGTGAAGTGCCCCTTGGAAACGGTTTAACAAAAAGTGTTATTTAACTTTATTACACATATTCAATAGTAGAATAAATATTTCAAGTTTAAGAAAATTTCTTTAAAGCGCATTTTGAGAAAATTTCAAAAAACCGAAAATCGACCCATATAAAGTGCCCCATAGAGAAAGTTTAGCCAACATTGTTATTGAAGTTCATTGCACATATTTCATAGTAGAGTGAATATCTAAAGTTTAAAATAAATTCTTGTGGCGGATTTAAAAAGAAAATCAGAAAACCGAAAAGCGACAAGTGTGAAGTGCCCCTTAGAGACGGTTTAACAAAAAGTGTTATTTAACTTTATTACACATATTCAATTGTAGAATGAATATTTCAAGTTTAAGAAAATTTCTTTAAAGCGCATTTTGAGAAAATTTCAAAAAACCGAAAATCGACCCGTATAAAGTGTCCCCTAGAGAAGGTTTAGCCAACATTGTTATTGAAGTTTATTGCACATATTCCATAGTAGAGTGAATATCTAAAGTTTAAGAAAAATTGTTTTAGTGGATTTTGAGAAAATGTCAAAAAACCGAAAAGCGACAAGTGTGAAGTGCCCCTTAGAAACGGTTTAACAAAAAGTGTTATTTAACTTTATAACACATATTCAATAGTAGAATAAATATTTCAAGTTTAAGAAAATTTCTTTAAAGCGCATTTTGAGAAAATTTCAAAAAACCGAAAATCGACCCGTATAAAGTGTCCCCTAGAGAAGGTTTAGCCAACATTGTTATTGAAGTTTATTGCACATATTCCATAGTAGAGTGAATATCTAAAGTTTAAGAAAAATTGTTTTGGTGGATTTTGAGAAAACTTCAAAAATCCGAAAAGCGACAAGTGTGAAGTGCCCCTTAGAAACGGTTTAACAAAAAGTGTTATTTAACTTTATTACACATATTCAATAGTAGAATAAATATTTCAAGTTTAAGAAAATTTCTTTAAAGCGCATTTTGAGAAAATTTCAAAAAACCGAAAATCGACCCATATAAAGTGCCCCATAGAGAGAGTTTAGCCAACATTGTTATTGAAGTTCATTGCACATATTTCATAGTAGAGTGAATATCTAAAGTTTAAAATAAATTCTTGTGGTGGATTTAAAAAGAAAATCAGAAAACCGAAAAGCGACAAGTGTGAAGTGCCCCTTAGAGACGGTTTAACAAAAAGTGTTATTTAACTTTATTACACATATTCAATTGTAGAATGAATATTTCAAGTTTAAGAAAATTTCTTTAAAGCGCATTTTGAGAAAATTTCAAAAAACCGAAAATCGACCCATATAAAGTGCCCCATAGAGAAAGTTTAGCCAACATTGTTATTGAAGTTCATTGCACATATTTCATAGTAGAGTGAATATCTAAAGTTTAAAATAAATTCTTGTGGCGGATTTAAAAAGAAAATCAGAAAACCGAAAAGCGACAAGTGTGAAGTGCCCCTTAGAAACGGTTTAACAAAAAGTGTTATTTAACTTTATTACACATATTCAATAGTAGAATAAATATTTCAAGTTTAAGAAAATTTCTTTAAAGCGCATTTTGAGAAAATTTCAAAAAACCGAAAATCGACCCGTATAAAGTGTCCCCTAGAGAAGGTTTAGCCAACATTGTTATTGAAGTTTATTGCACATATTCCATAGTAGAGTGAATATCTTAAGTTTAATGAAAATTGTTTTGGTGGATTTTGAGAAAATGTCAAAAAACCGAAAAGCGACAAGTGTGAAGTGCCCCTTAGAAACGGTTTAACAAAAAGTGTTATTTAACTTTATTACACATATTCAATAGTAGAATAAATATTTCAAGTTTAAGAAAGATTCTTTAGAGCGCATTTTGAGAAATTTCAAAAAACCGAAAATCGACCGGTATAAAGTGCCCCTTAGAGAAGGTTTACCCAACATTGTTATTGAAGTTTATTGCACATATCCCATAGTAGAATGAATATCTAAAGTTTAAGAAAAATTGTTTTAGTGGATTTTGAGAAAATTTCAAAAATCCGAAAAGCGACAAGTGTGAAGTGCCCCTTAGAAACGGTTTAACAAAAAGTGTTATTTAACTTTATTACACATATTCAATAGTAGAATAAATATTTCAAGTTTAAGAAAATTTCTTTAAAGCGCATTTTGAGAAAATTTCAAAAAACCGAAAATCGACCAGTATAAAGTGCCCCCTAGAGAAGGTTTAGCCAACATTGTTATTGAAGTTTATTGCACATATTCCATAGTAGAGTGAATATCTAAAGTTTAAGAAAAATTGTTTTGGTGGATTTTGAGAAAATGTCAAAAAACCGAAAAGCGACAAGTGTGAAGTGCCCCTTAGAGACGGTTTAACAAAAAGTGTTATTTAACTTTATTACACATATTCAATAGTAGAATAAATATTTCAAGTTTAAGAAAATTTCTTTAAAGCGCATTTTGAGAAAATTTCAAAAAACCGAAAATAGACCCGTATAAAGTGCCCCCTAGAGAAGGTCTACCCAACATTGTTATTGAAGTTTATTGCACATATTTCATAGTACAGGGAATATCTAAAGTTTAAGAAAAATTGTTTTGGTGGATTTTGAGAAAATTACAAAAACCCGAAAAGCGACAAGTGTGAAGTGCCCCTTAGAAACGGTTTAACATAAAGTGTTATTTAACTTTATTACACATATTCAATAGTAGAATAAATATTTCAAGTTTAAGAAAATTTAAAAAAACCGAAAATCGACCCGTATAAAGTATAAAGAATTTTTCGAAAAATTCGAAGTGACCCAGGTTTGCTCCAAGAGAAAAATTTGAATTTTCATACAAATTGCTCATAATTGTAGGTTTATTCATTGGTTTGGGGTAATTGGAATCTTTAATTTTTCTAATTAAATTTAACTACTCAGAACTTTGAATTTATAGAAAGCTTCTTCTCAAGAAAATATCAATCAAACGTTATATCTGAATAAATTCATTAAGTTGACAGATTTTTAGTTAAATTTGTAGGTTTTTTTGAAATTTTCTCAAAATCCATATGTATTTTTTAACTATAAATATTTATTTTGCTATCGAATATGTGTAATAATGTTTAATAACAGCTTCGACCAAAACTTCTCTAAAGGGCACTCTATACTTTTCGATTTTCTGTTTTTAGAAATTTTCTCGAGATCCACTCTAAATTTTCCTTTAAAATTTTGAATACCTGTTCTACAATCAAATATATGTATATTTATACGTTTAGTAATATTTTTGGTTAAACCTTACCGAAAGTGCACTTTACACTTGTTTTTAGGTTTTTGGAAATCTTCTCGATATTCAAAAATGTGTATAAATAAATTAATATTCTCCCATTATTATTAAGGAGATAGGTAATATATGAAGATCAGAAGTTGAATACATCTTAATAAAACAATTATAACAATTTGGATGATCAGTATATATAAAATATATATGTACCTAAAGAAATATATAATTGCAATTATTAAAGTAATTCAGCTTAAAATTATTAAAAAAAAACGTGTTTTATTTAATCATTGATTTTTAATTAAAATAATTAATTAATTAATTTCTTAGTTAAGTTTAATTAATCTAAGTTCAATTTTTGTCCAGAAACATTTAGATTTGTTAAATTAATTTTATTAACACGTTTAATGGTAACTTATTTCTCCGTAATTATATTTTTATTTCATTTACGTTTTTAAATTAGGTTAAATTCTTGAGGCGGATTTTGAGAAATTTAAAAGAAAAAATTAAACACCACAGGTGTAAAGTGCCCTTTAGAAACGATTTATCCAAATGTGTTATAACACTTTATTATAGGTAATCTAGTGTAGAGTAAGTATTCAAAGTTGAGACGAAATACTTGTAGCGGATTTTGAGCCAAATTCAAAAAACTGAAAAAATGCAAGTGTAAAGTGCCCTTTAGAGAATATTTAGACAAAAATGTTATTAAACTTTGTTGTACACATTCTACAGTAGAATAAATATACATAGTTTAAACGAACATTCTTACATCAAATTTTGAGAAAATCTCGAAACACTGAAAAACTGCAAGTGTAAAGTGCCCTTTAGAGAAGACTTAGTCAAAAATGTTAATAAACTTTATTACACACATTCTACAGTAGAATGAATATACGTAGTTTGAAGGAACATTTTTGGATCAAATTTTGAGAAAATTTCAAAAAAGTGAAAAATTGCAAGTGTAAAGTGCCCTTTAGAGAAGACTTAGTCAAAAATGTTATTAAACTTTATTATACATTTTCTACAGTAGAATAAATGTACATAGTTTAAATGAACATTTTTGGATGAAATTTTGAAAAAATTTCGAAAAATGACCCTTCATCCAGATCGATTTTAAAAAGTTTGTCGGGAGGTTCTGCTACGGTACAAAGTTTGATACGTATGTGAATTTTGATTTCCCAATGTATAATACATACCATAGAATGTAAAAATAGATTGAAGAGTTAAATCGGTTTCGTGGGTATGCATCTTAATGTAAAATTAGTTTTCTACAAAACTGACGTGGTGTTGCATACACTTTTGACACATCTGTAGAGCGAATGTTTACATTATACGAAAATCTATTAACATGTCTGCCCTCGCATCATTGCTTAAAAGAAACATTGTAGGAGTGTCTAAATTTGTCTCAAAGACAAAAATAATGAAACCTGTTACCCAATTGGTGGGTATTGCATGAAGTGAAAGTGTCGAAGATGAGTAATGTCGCCACTGTAGCGTTCAAAATTTCGAAATTCACCATATTTCTAGTAGAATTTCGGAAATTTGACCATTGTTCTAATATCAAATTTCGACCCGCATTAATATCTACTTCTCCGTCTCGTAATGCGTACGAACGAATCAATCCGACGCCCATCCGATTCCTTCACGTTTAAAAATAACTCCTGGGCGTCGGCCGCGGCAACACCTTGTATATTAAATCGGCCGCGGGTAATTGCGCGCACGTTCCACTCGGGGGCGACAAATGGCGAAGTAAGTCGGCTGACGACCCGAAACTCGAATGGAAGAAATGGAAGTTCGAAAGTCGGTTTCCTTTCTTCGAATTTAAATTCAAAGGTTTCGTCTAGTTCCCTAATTGGATCGTTTCCTTTATGGGACGTGCGGACGATAGTTGCGCACGTCGTCGACGTGGGGAAAGGACGTTTTCCCACTTTCCCAAGCACAGGCGCTTTATTTTCTTGGAGACGAGATGACGGTTTTTCGAATATCTAGGGGCTCTAGATGGGTTTTCAGAAAATGTGACTTCGTCATGAGGTTATGCCGGTTCAGGGCGGTTAGAATTTCCCGCCAAAAAATGTGAAATTTCCCACCAAAAAAATGTATAATTTCCCGCCAAAAAAATGTCAAATATCCCTCCAAACGCTGTCAAATGTCAAACCCATGGTGTTCTCAAAAAGGAGGAGGGGTAGTTTTTACTGGTTGAATCTTAGTGCCCTTTTGGCAGTTGATCAATGGTATGATAAAAGCGAAAAATCGAATTTGAAAATCGATTTGTTGACAATTTTTCGAGTAATTTTCCGGGGTAGGAAAATTTTGGGGTTTTAATGAAATCACATTTTCTTTCTTGCACTTGTGTAATCAAATTTTTCCCCAAAAGATGTCAAATGACGTCACACATATTGTTCTCAAAAAAGAGGATGGGTAGTTTTTACTGGTTGAATCCTAGTGCCCTTTTGGAAATTGATGAAGGGTATGGAAAAAGCGAAAAATCGAATTTGAAACTCAATTTGTTTACAATTTTTAGAATAATTTTCCAGAGTAGGAAAATTTTGGGGCTCTAAGAAAATCACATTTTCTTTCTTCTATTTGCTGTATCAAATTTTCCTTCAAAAGCTCTCAAAAGATGTCATATATGGTGTTCTCAAAAAGATGAGGGATAGTTTTTACTTGTTGAGTCTTAGTGCCATTTTGGCAATTCATCAGGGCGAAAAATTGAATTTTAAACTCTATTTGTTGTCAATTTTTCGAATAATTTTCCGGGGTTGAAAAATTTTGGGGTTTTAAGAAAATCAAATTGTCTTTCTGGCACTTGTAATATCAAATTTTTCTCCACAAGCTGTCTAATGACGTCACACCTAGTCTTATCAAAAAAGAGGAGGGGTAGTTTTACTTGTTAAATCTTAGTACCCTTTTGTCAATTGGTCAGGACGAAAAGTCGAATTTGAAACTCAATTTGTTTACAATTTTTACAATAATTTTCCAGAGTAGGAGAATTTCGGGGCTTTAAGAAAATCACATTTTCTTTCTTCTATTTGCTGTATCAAATTTTTCTTCAAAAGCTCTCAAATGACGTCATACGTCATACAAGGTGTTCTCAAAAAGAGGGGGGATAGTTTTTACTTGTTGACTTTTAGTGCCATTTTGGCAATTGATCAGGGCGAAAAATCGAATTTGAAATTCTATTTGTTGATAATGTTTCTAATAATTTTCCGGGGTAGGAAAATTTTGGGGTTTTAAGGAAATCAAATTGTCTTTCTGGCACTTGTAATATCAAATTTTCCTCCACAAACTGTCAAATGACGTCACATCTGGTGTTATCAAAAAAGAGGAGGGGTAGTTTTACTTGTTAAATCTTAGTGCCCTTTTGGCAATTGGTCAGGACGAAAAATTGAATTTGAAACTCGATTTGTTGACAATTTTTAGAATAATTTTCCGGGGTAGGAAAATTTTGGGGTTTCAAGAAAATCACATTTTCTTTCTTGCTCTTGTATCAATGTTACAGTATGGCAACATTGTTAGCAGAAAAACTCTACAAATTATGGACGATATTTTTAAGGGAACATCTGGTCTGACTATTCTTTGCGTTTACACTGCCAACTTACTTCAAAATACCTCAACAGCTCTTGTATCAAATTTTCCTCCAAAACCTGTCAAATGACGTCACATATATGGTGTTCTCAAAAAAAAGGATGGGTAGTTTTTACTGATTAAATCTTAGTGCCCTTTCGGAAATTGATCAAGGCAAAAAATCGAATTTGTAACTCGATTTTTGACAATTTTTCGAATAATTTTTCCGGGCTAGGAAAATTTTGGGGTTTTAAGAAAATCCGAGAGAAAATCCCATTTTCTTTCTTCCATTTGTTGTATCAAATTTTCCACTAAAAACTGTCAAATGACGTCACACGGTGTTCCCAAAAAGTAGTAGGGGTAGTTTTTACTGGTTGAATCTAAGTGCCCTTTTGGCAATTAATCAAGGCGAAAAGTCGAATTTGAATCTCGGGTTTTTTGACAATTTTTCGAGTAATTTTTCGGGGTAGGAAAATTTTGGGGTTTTAAGGAAATCAAATTGTCTTTCTGGCACTTGTAATATCAAATTTTCCTCCACAAGCTGTCAAATGACGTCACATCTGGTGTTATCAAAAAAGAGGAAGGGTAGTTTTACTTGTTGAATTTTAGTGCCATTTTGGCAATTGATCAGGGCGAAAAATTGAATTTGAATTTCTATTTGTTGATGATTTTTCGAGTAATTTTCCGGTTAGGGAACTTTGGGGTTTTAAGGAAATCACATTTTCTTTCTTGCACTTGTAGTATCAAATTTTCCTCCACAAGCTGTCAAGTGACGTCCCATCTAGTGTTATCAAGAAAGAGGAGGGGTAGTTTTACTGGTTAAATCTTAGTGCCCTTTTGGCAATTGGTCAGGACGAAAAATTGAATTTGAAACTCGATTTGTTGACAATTTTTCGAATAATTTTCCGGGGTAGGAAAATTTTGGGGTTTCAAGGAAATCACATTTTCTTTCTTGCTTTTGTATCAAATTTTCCTCTAAAACCTGTCAAATGACGTCACATATATGGTGTTCTCAAAAAAAAAGGATGGGTAGTTTTTACTGATTAAATCTTAGTGCCCTTTCGGAAATTGATCAAGGCAAAAAATCGAATTTGTAACTCGATTTTTGACAATTTTTCAAATAATTTTTCCGGGGTTGGAAAATTTTGGGGTTTTAAGAAAATCCGAGAGAAAATCCCATTTTCTTTCTTCCATTTGTTGTATCAAATTTTCCTCTAAAAACTCTCAAATGACGTCACACAGTGTTCTCAAAAAGTAGCATGGGTAGTTGTTACTCGTTGAATCTTAGTGCCCTTTTGGCAATTAATCAAGGCGAAAAGTCGAATTTGAATCTCGGGTTTTTTGACAATTTTTCAAGTAATTTTCCGGGGTAGGAAAATTTTGGGGTTTTAAGGAAATCAAATTGTCTTTCTGGCACTTGTAATATCAAATTTTCCTCCACAAGCTGTCAAATGACGTCACATCTGGTGTTACCAAAAAAGGGAAGGGGTAGTTTTACTGGTTAAATCTTAGTGCCCTTTTGACAATTGGTCAGGACGAAAAATTGAATTTGAAACTCGATTTGTTGACAATTTTTCGAATAATTTTCCGGGGAAGGAAAATTTTGGGGTTTCAAGGAAATCACATTGTCTTTCTTGCACTTGTATAAAATTTTCCTCCACAAGCTGTCAAATGACGTCACACCTAGTGTTATCAAAAAAGAGGAGGGGTAGTTTTTACTGGTTAAATCTTAGTGCCCTTTTGGCAATTGATCAGGGCGAAAAATTGAATTTGAAACTCGATTTGTTGACAATTTTTCGAATAATTTTCCGGGGTAGGAAAATTTTGGGGTTTCAAGGAAATCACATTTTCTTTCTTACTCTTGTATCAAATTTTCTTCCAAAACCTGTCAAATGACGTCACATATATGGTGTTCTCAAAAAAAAAGGATGGGTAGCTTTTACTGATTAAATCTTAGTGCCCTTTCGGAAATTGATCAAGGCAAAAAATCGAATTTGTAATTCGAGTTTTCCGGGGTTGGAAAATTTTGGGGTTTTAAGAAGATCCGAGAGAAAATCCCATTTTTTTCTTCCTATTGTTGTATCATATTTTCCACTAAAAACTGTCAAATGACGTCACACGGTGTTCCCAAAAAGTAGTAGGGGTAGTTTTTACTGGTTGAATCCTAGTGCCCTTTTGGCAATTAATCAAGGCGAAAAATCGAATTTGAAACTATTTGTCGACAGTTTTTCGAATAATTTTCCAGGGTAACAAAATTTTGGATTTTTAAACAAAACACTTTTCCTTTCTTGCTCTTGTGTCAAATTTTCCTCCAAAAGCTGTCAAATAGCGTCACACATAGTGTTCTTAAAAAGAGGAGGGGTAGTTTTTACTGGTTGAATCTTAGTGCCCTTTTAACATCTGATCAAGGCGAAAAGTCGAATTTGAATCTCGGGTTTTTTGACAATTTTTCGAGTAATTTTCCGGGGTAGGAAAATTTTGAGGTTTTATGAAAGTCGCATTTTCTCTCTTGCTCTTGTTGTATCAAATTTTCCTCCAACAGCTGTCAAATGACGTCACATATGGTGTTCTCAAAAAATGGGATGGGTAGTTTTTACTGGTTGAATCTTAGTACACTTATGGTAATTGATCAAAACGAAAAATCTAATATCAAACTCGATTTGTTGACAATTTTTCGAATAATTTTCCGGGGTAGGAAAATTTTGGGATTTTAAGAAAATCACATTTTCTTTCTTGCATTTGTTGTCGACAGAATCACAACACATTGCTTTACAAGGTTTCAAGCTAGATTTATAAACTAATTTTAACCACATTACTCTTTTATAAGCTCTACTCATTCGAGATATGGAAGACTATTCACAGTAAATTCAAAGCAACACAGCTTTAGACAGTTTTAACCAAGAGTTATAAAACTGGTTTCAACCACACTGTAAACATATACCTTTTTGAGGTCTTAACTAATTTTCAAGACGTTCGAGATATTGAAGACCAGACGACTTTTCAATTCAAAATTTCGAAATAGCATAACTTGAGTTGGTTTCAATTGTAAACCAGAAAACTGACCCTAACCACAACGTAAATATAACACATTTTTGATGTCTTAACTAATTTTCGAGATATTCGAGGTATAGATGATCAGTATTTTTTTTAATAAACCGTCTAACCATTTCAACGTAACGCAACTTTAGACGGTTTCAAGTGATGGTCAGAAAACTGACTTTAACCACACATTTTTAATATCTCAACTCATTTTCGAGATATTTGAGATATTGGAAGACCCGAGACACTCTTCCAGTAAATTATCGCGAAACACTTCGAACTGAGGTAAATTTTAACCACAACAACCAACTGTAATATATTCATTTTAGTAGATATCTCAACCCATTCTCAAAATATACGAAACCAGCACGTTTTCAATAAATTCTAACAGGCAAATATTGAAATAAATAAATGATGATCAGAAAACCAACAATAAAGTGTTATAAATATACTTTTTCCAATCCACCCGCTCATTTTCGAGATATTTGAGATATGAAAAGCGAGTAGTTTTTGAGTATATTTTGGCGAAGTGACATGACAAACGGTTTCCAACGAGCATCATAA
Source organism: Cryptocephalus moraei (assembly GCA_946251905.1). Taxonomy (NCBI): domain Eukaryota; kingdom Metazoa; phylum Arthropoda; class Insecta; order Coleoptera; family Chrysomelidae; genus Cryptocephalus; species Cryptocephalus moraei. The sequence continues at coordinate 18,080,311 of OX276464.1, read as the reverse complement.
AATAACTTGTAATATACTTTTTGGGTAAATATCTCAATTCATTTTCGAGATATTCTAGATATGACAGATCAGTACTTTTCGAGTATCTTGAAATGACAACTTTAAGCAGTTTATGTTCCGTGGTGTACTTTTTGTGGTAAATATCTCGATTCATTTTCGAGATATGGAAGCGCGGCACCTTTTCAGCGATGACTTTGAAGTCTTCTTACAGTCGCCGCGGCACTTAAAAATAGTCCGGAAGGAAATCTGGGGTAATAATTGGAAAATACTCAGTTCTAAAATTACCTTTACACCTTTCCAAAGAGGAGAAATCGTCCATCAAAAAAGATGGATCGAGTACAATTTCCACTTCCGCCCGTTACGGGATGTATTAGATCTGTCTGTCTACGAGGAGGCTCGTCCTAATTTTAGACCGGCGGAGACATTGGAAATTCATAAAAGTATATTACGGGACCTTCGTCGTTGTTCTCCATTTTAGTAAGGAATTCTCGTTGTTTTCCCATTGTTGCGGCATCTCTCTCGTCTGTTTTGCTGCCACTTTTGCATAATATACTCAACGCCGTTTTGTCCTTATTTGCCTATGCGATTAAGTCGATGATTGCTTCACGTGAGAGTATCGAGAATTTATAATCGAATCGAGGAGACTGTGCGAAATAAGGAAAGTGTGTGTTTATTATGTTTTTACGTACTTTGCAGTCGTCCGAAACTAATTTTAACGTTCTGTATAATTAGTTAGATAAGTAGCGATTGTAAATATTGACTCTTGACACGACAATTACCGAGATAACAGGGATTTGATTATGGCGCGAGTGTTAAGTCGGGTATTGTTGACTTTTCGAGATTTTTCAGGGAAATTGGTTTGTTCGATTACCGCAAGTCGAATTACGTTTTCTCCAAGACGTTATTTATTGCTTATAGGAATAATAATAATAAAGTTATGATCTCTATTGGTCTACACTGACAGAACACCTCGATTTTTTAGAATCCAAATATGGCGCATTTTTTTGGAAAATGTAAAGGATTGACTTTCCTTTTAAAAAAGTTTAAAATCAAAATGTGACGCACATTTTTTGAAAATATCGTGTAAAGGGTTGATTTTAAAAAATGGCGATGTGTAACATCGTAAGACTTTCTCATATGGCCGGACAAAATATTCATGGCAACATTATCACCGTTTTATAAAATAAATTTAGTATTAAATATTAACATTTTCTCTTATTAGTAAAAATTTCTTTTGATTAGTTATTGGATGAAAAAGGTTTTTGAATACAACTGACTTTATCGAAACGATAAATATTTATACTTCTGAACTATAACAACAACAAATTTCAATGGCGATACTTCGAAATAAGAATCCAATCATCGAATTGGAATAAATAAAAATAACTTTATTTAATGGAGGTGTATCAGTTAGACTGAACAATTACTCTACGAACCGATGCACTTAAGGAAGTTCTCTTTAGGGAAATTTTAGACGAAAATGTTTCAAATAAAAGGAATAGTCATTACACAGCTAACTTAAGTTATGAGAGATTTTTAGTTAGTTCTCTTTAGGGAAATTTTAGACAAAAATATTTCAAATAAAAGGAATAGGCATTACACAGCTAACTTAAGTTATGAGAGATTTAGTATAAATCACTAAAACTGTTTTAAAGAAATTGTACAACAAAATAAAAATTCTTAAGAGTAAAGTGCCCTTTAGGACAGAAAAAAATATTTCTAATAAAAATTGTATTAATTCAAATATAAAGTTTAATGAAAATTATTAATTATCGAGTAATAACTATTTGATCAATTAATTATTAAACTGTATGATTAAACCTGCATTTCGATAAGGAAAAGTGATTTGGAAATTATATGAGACAACTTGGTCCTATTGGTAGGATATAGGTTCCGTCTGTTGCGTAGGTAGGTACTTATCAAATAAAAAATATCGCAAAACGAATATACCTGAACTTAAAAACATTAAGAGGACAATATTAACAAAATCAAGAGTAATTTTGTTTGATGGGGCCCCACTAAAATTTGTCAGAAGATAGACATTAAGTAAGAAAGAGAGAAATTAGGTTAAAATCTCGCAAGGTTTCCATAGCCACCCAGGAGGTACTTGCGCAGCTCGTTACCTTTTTTGTTTTAAGTGGTCGATTCGCCTCTAACGAAATCAACCTGGGAAGTCCCACTTGAAATCGATGGAAGCCCTATTAATCCACTTTTCTCCCGTGACATTATTTTTAATGGGGCCCCGTAATTTGTTTTACATCTATTACGTAAAACACAAGAGAAACAATTAGAAGGTGTGCACCTCTAAAAGTACCTAAAGAGGAAAAGATACATAACAAATACAATAAAAAAGAATACCTTGAGAAATACCTACCTGAAAGTAAACAGTATTATCAAAAAAAAATGTTAAGTACTACCTTAAATTATCTAAAACAGAAAATAGGGATAAACGGCAACAAAACAATTAAAAATTAGCTAAAAGTGTCTAACAAAAGTTGCATGACAAATGCAAAACAAAATAAATACACCTTGAGACATACCTGAAAGTAAAAAGAGCAGTATATCTGAAACAAAACAACGTTAAGTAGGTACCTTAAATTACCTAAAACACAAAGAAATGCGAAGGGTAACAAAACAATTAAAATATTATTAAAAGTGCATGAAAAGGAAAGATGTACTTGAATGGACATATAGTCTAGTCAAGATGTGTGTTTGCTGCGAAAAATAGTTAGAAGGCTCGGAAAAATATAAGCGATAGCTCATTCGACGCGGAATGCAAAACTGAGAAATGGGTTTTGAGGATTTTTTCTGCTAAGAACAATTGCAATTGTTATTAACGAAAACCGAAAAATAAAAACGCTCTTTCGATTTTTTTGATGACAACTCAAAAACCATAAGAGATAGAGGAATTCGCAAAAAAGATCCTTAAAGAGGAGGAAATTTCTGATAAAAAAGTCCCAGCCCCCGGATTTCTATCTCTTATATTTATATTTTTAATTTGTTGCTGAAAGTAAGGCTCCACGCGACCGTTACGGCATGCGACTACGTCATAGAAAAAAAATTTTTTTTAAAGTACTAAGTACTAGTTTAAAAATTTAAAACAAACTTTAGTGTATTCTATACACATGAAGGAATAGAGTCCCGTTGAAAAAAAAATGTTAAATGCATTTTATAAAAAGCTAGCCTATTGTTAATGAACTAGTTATTTTCGTACTTCCGTCTTCATTGAAAGCAGGCTAAATGTTTAAATAAATTCTCCATAAATATTTTGCTTCTTGGAGTCCTTTCCATGAGTGTACTCAATAAGGTGACGTCATAAGATCATTTAAAATTTCTTTATTTAGTTTACAACGAATTTTTAAAATCAACAAAAAACGAAAAATCCAGAAATTGTTGTTAATTTTTTTTTTCTCTTATATATTATGTTATGGCTGTTTTTATATTCAAACTGAGGATTACATAATTGTGGAACAAAAATTTTTAGCGATATGTTTAAGAATTGTTTAAACTTTTTAATTGTTTAAGAATTGAATAAACGGCTTAGTTTAATATTTTTGAAATTTCTTTATTTACCATTCTATTGTTTAGGATTAATTATAATTTTTAAAATAAAAAAAATTTTTGTTAAAAAATTTTGCTATAGTTTATAATCGTTTTTTAATATTTTCATTATTTAAATAATTAGTTAAGGAATAATTTTGAGTTCGAAAATCATTATAAAAAATCTCTTATAGAATAGGAGAAAAAAATATTTTTTTCATTAATAATTTCATTGTTTATTAAGTTAACAATTGGTTATTAAACGTTTTTGAGTGTCACTATATTTTTTTTCTAATACTACTAAAAATTACAAAAACAACCATACAAAGTGACGTAACAAAAATTTTTTGTATAAAAATTTGTTTTTTGTTTTAAATATTTTTTCCCTCACTTCCTCAGTTTGAATATAAAAACAGCCATAACATATAGTATATAAGAGAAAAAAAAATTTAACAATTTCTGGATTTTTCGTTTTTTGTTGATTTTAAAAATTCGTTGTAAACTAAATAAAGAAATTTTAAATGATCTTATGACGTCACCTTATTGAGTACACTCATAGAAAGGACTCCAAGAAGCAAAATATTTATGGAGAATTTATTTAAACATTTAGCCTGCTTTCAATGAAGACGGAAGTACGAAAATAACTAGTTCATTAACAATAGGCTAGCTTTTTGAAAAATGCATTTAAAATTTTTTTTCCAACGGGACTTTATTCCTTCATGTGTATAGAATACACTAAAGTTTGTTTTAAATTTTGAAACTAATACTTAGTACCTTAAAAAATGTTTTTCTATGACGTAGTCGCATGCCGTAACGGTCGCGTGGAGCCTTACTTTCGGCAACAAATTAAAAATATAAATATAAGAGATAGAAATCCGGGGGCTGGGACTTTTTTATCAGAAATTTCCTCCTCTTTAAGGATCTTTTTTGCGAATTCCTCTATCTCTTATGGTTTTTGAGTTGTCATCAAAAAATCGAAAGAGCGTTTTTATTTTTCGGTTTTTGTTAATAACAATTGCAATTTTTCTTAGCAGAAAAAATCCTCAAAACCCATTTCTCAGTTTTGCATTCCGCGTCGAATGAGCTATCGCTTATATTTTTCCAAGCCTTCTAACTATTTATCGCAGCAAACACACAACTTGACTAGACTAATAACAAATACAGTGAAAAAGAATACCATAAAAAATACCTGAATGTCAAAATAGCAGTATACCTGAAAAAAAAATGTTCAGATAATACTTGAAATTATCTAAAACAGACGACAAAGGGAAACAAAACAAAAAATGGATAAAAGTGCCTGAAAAAATACCTGAAAATGCAAAACAAATACATACACCTTAAGACATACCTGAAAGCAAAAATGGCACTGCTAAAAAAATTTAAGTAGCTGAAATTAAAAAAATTGTTATAACATACCTTATACTCACATAAAAAAGATTTAGGTACCTACAAAAAAAAAAGAATTATTGTTACTGAAAATAAAAAAAGATATTTATGTATAACATACGTACTTACCAGAAAACCAAAAAATATAAAACTCGCTCGCAAAGCACTCAAAGCACCACGATCCACGAAAACTTTTCCGATTTTTCCAATGGAAACCATGTCCGGCAATGGCCAGACTAGCTTCGAAACGTCAAGCGATGATTTAACAGTAAAAGCGCGTCCGCATAAGAAAATGTGCACCTACCTGAAAATAAAGAATAAAGTCTATTAGAGTTGACATTAAAAGAAAATTTGGATTCATTTTACCTTAAGACCCTTAAAAATCGCTTCCATCTCGGTTGTGTGCGAAGGCGCTCTCCGATGATCACTTTCTGTAAAGAGGATAAACCGAATTAAAGAATGATCATCGAAATGACTCATTTTTGTAAAATAGACAAGTTTAAAATTACATAATAACACAATTTCCGTTATAAAGTGACAAAGATTATATAATCAGATAACAAATACATTTCTCCCATTTTTCCAATTGAATTTTAGATATCTCATTATTCCAATTGTTCTAAGTACATTTTGCCTTACTATGTGAAATTGAAACAAATTTAAAAATCTCTAAATGTAACAGACACCACAAATTCAGATTAACCACACAATCTTATAAACAATACAATAGAAAGGCATAATTATTCGGTTACTTGTGTTAAATTTATAAGATTCACTAATAATGATAGAAATTAATAATATCTCAATGTAACTTGTAAATATTTCTTTGGCGGGATACTTACCACTTACCCAAGGATTCCCAAGGCCCGAATCTCATCTCTCCTCCCATGTGTGGATCCTGGAGGCACGCACGTCTTCTTTTTCCTCGCTCCATCCAAAAGCCATCAACGATCTAGGACTCCTTTGTGATCAAAAATTAACCCTGACAATCATAGCTTTGAACTGACGTTCCAGTGTATATTTGAATGCCACACGGAATCAATGTAATTTGGAAAAGATTTATGTGCTTCCAAAATTATATCGTATGATTCTTTAGGAGGTCCCAGAGCGTAGACGTCAGTGATGGGAGGCGTTCTATTCACAAAATTCACTTTCATAATCACAAACCACTCGATTTCGAATAAATTATCACGTCCGTTCGCGGCCGAGTTGCAACATTAACTGACCCTAGAGAGAATTACACACTTAATCCTCTCGACACCTAATAATGCTTATCTTAAATACGATTATTTTAACGAGCCGTTTTGCACGCGTATTGTTCTCGAACGCTCCTTAATACGTAATATTAGATTTTTGCTTCTAATACGTAACACTTATACAACAGATATTTTTTGCTTGTGGATTATTCTCGAAGGTTTCTAATCGTTGAATATTCCTAACAGTGAATTTTATTAAATTAGAGAACTACAGAAAAAATTAAAAGAAAACAAGAAATAATAATATTGGTTTACGTAAAATATGTAAAGAAATTGGACGAAAATGTCATGCATATACAGCTACTTATTATTATAATGAATTAAATAACGACCTTAAATTACTGCACACTATATACTTCAAAATATGACTCCAATTGGACTTGGAATAAGAAAGAACTTTACTTAATGGAGATGTATCTGTTAGATTGAACAATTACTCTACAAACCGATGCATTTAAGAAAGTGCCCTTTAGATCCCCTTGAATTTGAAAATCTAGTAGCTCTAGGACATATTCAATAACTACTTACTTACGTGAGCGAAATGGAAGACAAGAATGTAGATTCATGGAATTTTAAAAGTTTTGTTTATTGGAATACTAATAATTTAACCTTGACCTCTACGCACGTCTACGTAACAGGCTGATGAACCAATTTAACAAAACTAAAAGTTACCAAAAGTTGTGTAATAATATGAATATTATTACACTACTTTCAGTGTAATAATGAGATCATTAGTAACGCAAAGTAGATAAAAGTGATTTATTTCGGAGTCGCGCTAACTGTTTGGTGGCAACTCGTGTTACAATTGTTTATATTGTCGGTTGCCTGCTCTAGGGGTGGCGATTGTGGGCTGAATCGGTGAGTGGCTAGAGCGGCGCGATAGCTACCAATCGTTTCTGTACATGACGCATATATATAATTATATTATATAAAGCTATGCTTCCCCTCCCGGTCATTCCCAGAGTGCCTCATTTCGTTTTCTTTTAAAAATTGTTAATATCAAATGTGGTGTATTTTTTTGGGAAAATATCGTAATAGATTGATTTTCCTTTTAAAAAATGTAAAACCGAAATGTGGTGCATTTTTTTTTGTTGGAAAATATCGTAAAAATTGGCGTTCGTTTTAAAATTTTTTAAAATTCAAATGTGATACATCATGTCAGAGAACTGAATAACCCCTAGTCCCGCCCTGACGACACGATGAAATATCCACACTATTCACTGCGCAAACTCAGTAGTAAGTCAGTTCGTCCAATGGGGACGCCATATTGTCCAGAACTGATTCTAGATCCGATCCCTAGAGTTTATTATATTTCTGCGACAGGACCGGACGTGCCCGGTAATCCATTCCGAAGTCCCGTATCTCCTATAATATTTCCGTTTCCTCTTCCAGCGGCCATGCTAGGACGATAATCTCGTCGGCGGCGGCGGCGAGGAGAAGATGGCGACGACGGCCCGCCGGAGGGATCCGGACGAGGACATCGCCGCCATAGCCAAGCAGATCTCGGACCAGGCGGAGGCGATCTACCAGAACTGGAAGTCGAGGGGACTGGCGCCCGCGGAGTTGATATCGTGCCACGCTGCGGGCGACACGAGCAAACTCGGGTGAGTGTCTCTAATAGTCGTAAAACGGAATCGCGAGTAGATAACGAAGGGGAGTGGGAAACGTCGTCACTGCGGGGCATTAGGGCACAAATTGCAAGTAAATAACGGAGGAAAGCTGGAGATGTCACTACAGGGCAGTAGGGCACAAATTGGAAATAAATAACGACGAGAAGTGGGAAGTGTCGCCATTACAGGGCTCTCTCTCTCTCTTCTCCCTTCCTCAGCCATCTGTTGTCCACTCCTGGACGTAGGCCTCTTTCATGCGTCTCCACGCTTCTCTGTCTTGTACCATTTGGAACCACCTTCTTCTTGCTTATTCCTTTAAGTACTTGACGGAAAGAAGTGGGAAGTGTCGTCAGTGCATGGCAATGGGGCACAAATTGCAAGTAAATAACGGAGGGAAGTTAGATATGTCGTCACTACAGGGCAGTGGGGCACAAATGGCAGATAGACATCAAAAGAAAGTGGGAAGTGTCGCCATTACAGGGCTCTCTCTCTCTTCCTGAACCATCTGTTGTCCACTCCTGGACGTAGGCCTCTTTCATGCGTCTCCACGTTTCTCTGTCTTGTGCTATCTGTAACATCCTTCCTTCTATCCTTCCTGCTTATTTCTTTAAGTAAATGACGGAGGGAAGTGGGAAGTGTCGTCACTGCAGGGCACTAAGCTACAAATTGCAAACAAATAACGGAGGGAAGTAAGAGATGTCGTCACTACAGGGCAGTAGGGCACAAATTGCAAATAAATAACGGAGAGTAGTGAGAAGTATTGTCATTACACAAGCCTCGCTCTCTTCTCCCTTCCTGAGCCATCTGTTGTCCACTCCTGGACATAAGGCCTCTGTCATGCGTCTCCACGCTTTTCTGTCTTGTGCTATCTGGAACCACCTCCTTCCTGCTTATTCCTTTAAGTAAATGACGGAGGGAAGTGGGAAGTGTCGTCACTGCATGGCAGTGGGGCACAAATTGCAAGTAAATAACGGAGGGAAGTTGGAGATGTCAATACAGGGCAGTAGGGCACAAATTGGAAATAAATAACGACGAGAAGTGGGAAGTGTCGCCATTACAGGGCTCTCTCTCTCTCTCTTCTCCCTTCCTCGTGGACATAAGGCCTCTTTCATGCGTCTCCACGCTTCTCTGTCTTGTGCTATATGGAACCACCTCCTTCCTGCTTGTTCCTTTATATCATCGAGCCATCTCTTCTGTGGTCCTCCTCCTTCCTCTTGTGTCAACAACGATTTTGTCCTTGCCTAGCCGCGTATCCCACCCATTGCCATTTGAGCTTTGCAGTGCGTTCCACTATATATACGACTTCAGTTCCTCTTCGGATTTCTTTACTTCTGACCTTATCTCTTAAACATACCGAGCATGGTGGTACTCTGCGTTACTCTCAGGCGATCAGCACTTTTCTTTGTCATCGACATAGTTTCTAAGCCATAGGGTGACACTGGTGGGATGTAACCTTTCCTTTGAGATTTACTGGTTTCTCCCGACTTCTTAAAGATGTGGTTCAGTCTTCCAAGGGCTATCCAAGCCTGTTTTTCAACTGTTTGATTTTCTTTGCCTATCTTTACGACGTGTCCCAAGTATATGTATTCATTACCGTCTTCCAAAACAATACATTTCTATTTTTATGTTTGCTTCCATAGTCCTGATTACTTATGTTTTGGAGAGGTTCACGTTCAACCCGATCTTTTTTAATGCTGCGATGATGCTGCTCATTAAGACAATATTATCTGCAAAGCGTAAATGGCTCAGGTAGAGGTTCCGTACCTTCAGTCTCCCATGGCAGGGATTTGAAGATATTTTGCAATGCTAGAGTAAACTGTTTAGGCGATATTGTGTCTCCATGACGTTCAACTTTATTTACCTTGATCTCATCGGTTGGTTGGTCTTTGTTTATTTTGACAAAATGTAGCGTTTTCATAGATGTATCTTAGCAAATAGGAGTATCAGGAATCAATTCTGGCGTCATCTATAGCATGCTTGGGAATAAAGGGAAGTTGGAAGTGTCGTCACTACAGGGCAGTAGGGCATAAATTGCTATAAATAACGGAGGGAAGTGGTAAAGTGTCGTCACTACATGGCAATAGGGCAGTAGTAAGCGAAAAATAGTTACTGCGTGGAATGCCGATTGGAAGTGCCTGCGCGCTTGTTATCCAGTTGATACAGTCCTTTGTGTCCATCTAGTTGTCTGCTCTTGGTCGCCATTCCAGAATCTTCTTAGTGCATCTACCATCGTTTAATTTTGCGATATGCCCTGCACATATCGCATGAATCATATTGCAGTATTTATGGAATCGTCATATTTTAATATTTTTCAATAGTAATATGAACCATGTGCATGCAACTGCGAATTTGTCCTTCATTTCTTTACAAATAGCGGGAGACAACAAGTTGTTTAACATTTTCGAGGAATTTCCCATTCTGGCAGTTGTATACAGGGACTTTTCCTAGATCCGTCCACGAGGTGATGCACCCCCTTCAGCAACATGGTAGAAGAATGCCCCACTCGCCCTCGTAGAATTAACTTCCCCGAATAACATTCTCGCCTATCTGAATTCCAAATATCAAACAGTTACACCGAAAATTTATCATGATTACACAATAAACTCGATTCAATCCCTCGCTCCGCACGTAACGTCGAGTCCGATACGCAATTTAACGCGCGTTAACATTTTTCAAGAAACTACCCTTCCAGTTCCGTGTCATCCGGATATGGCGCATTTACGCCCTGTCGGTTATTTCCTCGCGAAAACCTGCGGGGGTGAATAAATGAAGCGCGCAAACTAATCCACATCGAATTAAGGGAAAAGCCCTTTTTGTAGTGTGTTGTTAGTTTTGATCGATACGCCCGCGGGGTGTGCGTTTACAAACGAAAACTTTCGCGAGTACATCAATCGTGTTTCGAGGGGGTTGAAATGGGCCTCGGTCACGGAAGGGAGGAGTGACGTGGAGAAATTGGTGTTAAAAATGCCGTTAGGAGGAATTAAGGAAGGAAGGTTTCCGTTGTTCCACAGGTTTTTTGAGGAGGTTTTGAGCTCGCCTTGAACGCTATTCCAGTCTTTTTGCAATATGTATATCTAATTTGAACATCTCAAGTCTCTCTTAACCTTTTGAGGTTCAAATTGCTATTAAACAACCAAAGGAAATGGGTAGTGTCGTCACTGCAGGGCAATACGGCATAAATTGCTAGTAATTAACGGAGGGACGTGGGAAGAAGTTTGAAAACCATCTCTGATCGTCGTATGTACATCCAGGCTTCACTCACTTTTTTAGGCGTCGTCAACCATTGCGAATAAGCCATCAGGTTGCTTAGAAATATCTACAAATAGGTTAAAAGTGTCCATATTCCAAGTTTAATAAGTGCTTCGATTAGGCTTTGATAAAATTTTATCGGGCTGCTTTTAAGCCTTCTAGATATATTGAGCTTTTCTTAAAATTTCCTGAAGCATCTTCAAATAGTGCAAAAGTGGCGATGTTCAAAGTTTAATAGATCTTTTTTTGAAAGTTTATTGAGGTAACGCTCATGGCACTAAGTTCTTCTAGCTTTCCTAAATGTTCCTTAGACATTTTTCAGTTTTGTTGAGGTTCCTGTGAATTTTTCAAAATTGTAATAAGTCCTGTTAGGAACTAATGTCCTGCTATCTTAGGCAATTCCAGGCTTCTGTCACTTTCTTAAGCGTTGGTGAACCTTCCCAATACACTAATAGGCTGCGTAGAAACCTAGATATAGAACTTTTTTAGAACTAGATTTACCCAACTTTGCATTTACTCTGGATTTTTTCATGCTGGTTATGTCATTTCTAGAATTTCTTTTTTTGGGAAAGTCTTTCCCAAAATTTGTATATTAAGACGGTTTTTCCTAAATTGATAGAACTGATGGTACAGAACTATTGCAGTATGTTTGAAGAAATTTTTACTGAAAAAAACACATTCGACAAATCGATAAAACGCTCTTGGAACCGCACGATTTTCACCGGCTTTCCTTAATTTTCCGCGTGTATTTTCGTGAAATCGCCTGAATGCAGATGTTAGAAGATCCGACCGATTACACTAGCACACACGAACTATTATTAGAGTTTTCCATAAGAAAATGAAAGAATGCCAAGAACTTGTTTCTCGTAAATAAATTATATAGGTACGTATTATACGTACATATCGTTTCCTGTCAAGGTCGCAGGAAATTATCTCGCAGGTTCTCTCTGTCTCTCTTCCTCGGCTTACCGAAGTGTAGTGAAAGAAATGCTTTCGATTATGTCTTATGTAACTTTTTAACGGGAATTTCGTTCATTAGGCAATCGAATCAATTAGGAATCAAATTGCGAAAGTAAGGTTTCCAATCGAGAAGTATAGCGTGATAGTGGAATTAATGTTTGGTAAACGTACATGTATGGAAACAATTAATTTCACGGTCCAGATACAAATTAGTTTTAATGGAAATTTGTATCTATTTAATATTCATGTAAGGGGAATGCAATGTACGACTTATAGTCGCGTCGGGTAGTTAATCAGAACTCATTTGTAATTTCTAGGTTTTTTTTATTTATATTAATATCTAATTTGTAAAGAAGCCTTGGAAATAATCTTTTAAATTTCTAAGGTTGCTTTAAAGTTTCCTTATGTTACTGCAACTTCTTCAGGTTCTCCTTATTTTGAAACTGCCCAAAGGCTGTTTTCAAATCTTATAGGTTTTCCTGGAATTATCCTAGGTTGCCTTGAATATCCCTGAATTTTCAAAATTAATGCGATTGTTTTAGGTTTTCTATATTTTGAAAATACCAAAATGTTTTCAGCAACTGATGGAGGTTTCCCTGAAAATATTCTAGGTTGCCTTAAATATACCCAAAGTGTCGAAATTACTGCAACTTCTTCAAGTTTTCTATATTTGGAAATTGCTCAAAGGTTTTTTACAAATAGTGCTCATTTTCCTGAAATTATCCCAGGTTGCGTTGAAAATTTCTAAATTCTCGAAATTACTGCAATTGTTTTAGGTTTTCTATTATTTGACAATGCCAAAATGTTTTCAGCAAGTGATGCAGGTTTTCCTGAAATTGTCCTAGGTTGCCTTGAATGTTTCCAAATTTCTAAAGTTACTGCAACTTTATCAGGTTTTTGATTTTTTGAAACTGCCTTACATTTTCCTGAAATTATCCCAGGTTGCGTTGAATATTTCTAAATTCTCGAAATTACTGCAACTGCTTTAGGTTTTCTATATTTTGAAAATGCCAAAATGTTTTCAGAAAGTGATGCAGGTTTTCCTGAAACTGTCCTAGGTTGCCTTGAATGTTTCCAAATTCCTAAAGTTACTGCAACTTACTCAGGTTTTCACTATTTTGAAAATTCCCAAACGATAACTACAAATCTTGCAGGTTTTTCTGAAATTATGCCAGGTTGCCTTGAATGTGCCTAAATTCTCACAATTACTGCAATTTCTTTAGGTTTTCTATATTTTGAAAATGCCAAAATGTTTTCTGCAAATGATGCAGGTTTCCCAGAAATTTTCTTAGGTTGCCTTGAATGTTTCCATATACCTAAAGTTACTGCAACTTACTCAGGGTTTCACTATTTTGGAAATTCCCAAACGATAACTGCAAATCTTGCAGGTTTTCCTGAAATTATGCCAGGTTGCCTTGAATGTCCCTAAATTCTCATAATTACTGTAATTTCTTTAGGTTTTCTATATTTGAAAATGCCAAAATGTTTTCAGAAAGTGATGCAGGTTTTCCTGAAACTGTCCTAGGTTGCCTTGAATGTTTCCAAATTCGTAAAGTTACTGCAACTTACTCAGGTTTTCAGTATTTTGAAAATTCCCAAACGATAACTACAAATCTTGCAGGTTTTCCTGATATTGTCTCAAGTTGCCTTGGATGTCACTAAATTCTCAAAATTACTGTAATTTCTTTAGGTTTTCTATATTTTGAAAATGCCAAAATGGTTTCTGCAAATGTTGCAGGTTTTTCTGAAAATATTCTAGGTTGCCTTGAATGTCCCTAAATTGTCCAAAGTACTTCAATTTCTTTATTTTTCTATATTTTGAAAATGTCAAAATGTTTTCAGCAAGTGATGCAGGTTTCCCTAAAATGATCATAGGTTGCCTTAAATGTTTCCAAATTCCTAAAGTTACTGCAACTACTAAGGTTTTCCCTATTTTGAAAATTCCCAAACGATAACTACCTATTTTGCAGGTTTTCCCGAAAATGTCCCAGGTTGCCTTGAATGTTCCTAAATTCTCAAAATTACTGTAATTTCTTTAGGTTTTCTATATTTTGAACATGCTAAAATGTTTTCTGTAAATGTAGTAGGTTTTCCTGAAAATATTCTAGGTTGCTTTGAATATCCCACAGACCATTAATATAACTAGACCCGGTGTTCTCATTAGAAACTGATCTTTGTTTACATGCCAACATAGCCGATAGGCGCGGTGTAAAGGGGGAAGAAAATATGGCCGCCTTTGACGAATTTTGACAGCGTACAAAGTAGCTATCCATAGGCGTATCAATAATAAGGGACAAAAAGGAAACAACATTAAGAAAATAATTTATTTATTATTTAGATCAACGGGCAATGAAGCCCTTTGCATGCTAGGTAACAAAGGTGCGAAATAAGTGACAAATGATAAAGAAGGACATAGATTATCAAAATCATCATGACAGTAATAATGCATACAATAAGTATAGTCCAAGACCCATCTGTCAGAAATTTGCTTTAGATTGGCATAAGAGGTAACCGCAATGTTTTTACATGAATACCTCGGGAATAACGTCTAGAATAAGGATTGACTTATCCTCCAAAGCGCATCAGTCGGGAACATTATTAAAAATGCAACAATTTAAAAAGAAATTAAAAAACGCGTTTTTTCCCGAATTGTTTTGCTTCTAACTTTTTAATTATTGAATTTAGGAGAAAGTTGAAGAGAGGAAAAAGTTGCAGAATCTATTTTTACATAAAATGGCATAGGTTATAAATTCAAAAATTTATTAGCGGTTTTGCCAAATAGTAATAAACAACAAAAAATCGGCCCAAAAAAGTGTTTTTTAACTTATTATTTTAGGCACTTTAAAATGTAGTTAGGACTTCCATATCACAGGTACAAAATCCTCAAGTTATAATAAAAGAATCGAGTAAATTTCGTTTCGATCGGATTATTAGAGTTTGCACAATAATTTTGCAATCCAGAAAAATCGGAAAATATTGAAAATTTTCAAAATTGTTTAAATTTTTTTCCACTATTCGATTTTAATAAAACTAGCGGTCATATATAAGAGGGAACAAGCTTTCATGTACTTTTGTCAGAATTAAAAAATTTTTATTAGAACGGATACAGTCATTGTTTAAAGTTGGTGTCGTTTTTTTTGCTTATAAACAAATAGATTATCTCGGCGAATTTTTTGTTAAATGAAATTCTGAAAACATAGCAGGAAAGTGCTCGGAAAGACGCTTCTTTTTATATACAATAAGTTGGTATTTTGTTCATTAGCTTCTGAGATATAACTCCTCAAAGTTGATTAGTGTTTAATAAAATGGTTAATAACGGTTAATAAAATTACTATTTTTTTCTCATATCTTAAGAAATAATTGTTTCTCACAGAAACCAGTATAATATTTTTGTTGAAATTTACATTGAAAAGATTGAAATTTAAATTCAAAAAATGTCGCTTCGAATTTTGACAAATTTATAAATTTGACATTTCTATTAAACACAGTTACAGGGTAGAAATTAATTACCTTGTAGTACTTTTAGGTTCAAAAACTTGATGCATCGGCAATGAAACAGCATCTCTCTTTAAATATCTAGCATTGTCGGTTGCACCTATTTTAGACACAAAATCATCTTTACTGAAATGTTTTGAGCAAATATAGGACGATTTTGTTATGTTATCATTTTCGCTAAGTCCCAAAACAGAAATCCAAATATTTCTTTTAATTGGATCTGCTGGAAACCTAAAATAATAACACTGATAGAACGCCACTGAGATGATACATAACCTCAAAAAATTTCATTAATAAATTTCTTTATTTACCTATGAAAAGACAATCCCGAGGTTTTCCCTGCATCGCTATAGACGTTGCATATCTTGCACCTATTAACCATTGTTAAATGTATTCTATTTTTATCAAAATTACTCCCGGTTAGTTTTGGTTTGGTTAGGTTAGCGTGTGACAGACTAGCACGCGATGTTGCCACGTTGCCTCTCATAACGAAAGTCTATATTATTTTAGATTTACGTACAACTGACCAACCGCAGGCGAAGTAGGCTGGATGTATAAGCAAATCGTAAGCGAGAATTCTTCATTTGCATTCATGCAACAGCGCAAAAAAACGCTTAGAATGTGCTAAGATCTTGTCAATACATTATTTTGTAAACAAACGGGTCTAGTTATATTAATGGTCTGTGGAATATCCCCAAAGTCTCAAAATTACTGCAATTTCTTTAGGTTTTTTACATTTTAAAAATGCCAAAAAGTTTTCAGCAAGTGATGCAGGTTTTCATGAAGTTATCGTAGGTTACCTGAATGTTACCAAATTCATAAAGTTACTGCAACTTTCTCAGGCTTTTGGTTTTTTGGAACTGCCGTACATTTTCCTGAAATTATCCCAGGTTGCGTTGAATATTTCTAAATCCTCGAAATTACTACAACTGCTTTAGGTTTTCTGTATTTTGACAATGTCAAAATGTTTTCGTCAAGTGATGCAGGTTTACCTGAAATTATCCTAGGTTGCCTAATGTTTCCAAATTCCTATAGTTACTGCAACTGACTCAGGTTTTCCCTATTTTGAAAATTCCCAAACGATAACTACAAATCTTGGAGGTTTTCCTGAAATTATTCCAGGTCGCCTTAAATATACCTAAATTCTCAAAATTACTGTAATTTCTTTAGGTTTTCTATATTTTGAGCATGCCCCAATGTTTTCTACATATGTTTCAGGGTTCCCTGAAAATTTTCTAGGTTCTCTTGAATGTTCCCAAAGTCTCAAAATTACTGCAATTTCTTTAGGTTTTTTACATTTTAAAAATGCCAAAATGTTTTCAGCAAGTGATGCAGGTTCTCATGAAATTATCGTAGGTTGCATTGAATGTTTCCAAATTCATAAAGTTACTGCAACTTTCTCAGGTTTTTGATTTTTTGAAACTGCCGTACATTTTCCTGAAATTATCCCAGGTTGCGTTGAATATTTCTAAATTCTCGAAATTACTGCAACTGCTTTAGGTTTTCTATATTTTCAAAATGCCAAAATGTTTTCAGCAAGTGATGCAGGTTTTCCTGAAATTGTCCTAGGTTGCCTTGAATGTTTCCAAATTCCTAAAGTTACTGCAACTTACTCAGGTTTTCACTATTTTGAAAATTCCCTAACGATAACTACAAATCTTGCAGGTTTTTCTGAAATTATGCCAGGTTGCCTTGAATGTTCCTAAATTCTCCAAATTACTGTAATTTCTTTAGGTTTCCTATATTTTGAACATGCTAAAATGTTTTCTGTAGATGTTGTAGGTTTTCCTGAAAATATTCTAGGTTGCTTTAAATATCCCCAAATTCTCAAAATTACTACAGTTTCTTTAGGTTTTTGTTATTTTAAAAATGCCAAAATGTTTTCAGTAAGTGATGCAGGTTTTCCTGAAATTGTCCTAGGTTGCCTTGAATGTTTCCAAATTCCTAAAGTTACTGCGACTTACTCAGGTTTTCACTATTTTGAAAATTCCCTAACGATAACTGCAAATTTTGCAGGTTTTTCTGAAATTTTCCCAGGATGAATTCAACGTCCCTAAATTCTTAAAATTACAATAATTTCTTTAGGTTTTCTATATTTTGAAAATGCCAAAATGTTTTTTGCAAATGTTGCAGGTTTTCCTAAAATTATTCTTGAATATTTCCAAATTCATAGAGTTACTCCAATTTTCTCACATTTTCCTATTTTGAAAATTTCGCGACGCTACCTACAAATCTTGCAGGTTTTCCTGAAATAAATCCAGATTGCTTCGCATATTTCCGGTTTATAGAGTTACTACAATTTTCTCAAATTTTCCCTATTTTGAAAATTCCAAAAAGATAACAACAACTTGCAGGTTTTTCTGAAATTATCCCAGGTTGCCTTGAATATCCCTAAATTCTCGAAATTGCCCAAATATTATCTACAAATGATTGTTCCTGAATTTATGTTAGATTGTCTTGATTGTTTCCCACTTCTTAGAGTTACTGTAATTTTATTAGATTTTCTGTATTTTGATACTTCCCAAACGCCACCCACCTACAAATCTTGCAGGTCTTCCTGAAAATATCCCAGGTTGCGTTGATTATCCCTAAATTCTTGAGTTATAAATAAGGTTTTCCATAGGTATGTTTGGTTTTCGTGAAATTCCCACAGGTCGCAATGGATGTTTCAAAGTATTAGAAATTTCTCCAAAGGTTACTCTAGTCACAGAAAACTGTAAAATTTCTTAGACAATCAATTTTATCGTAATGATTGAGATTTCAATTATATTTCAAGGGAATTGAAGTTTTGATTACCATTTAATTTTCTTTTACATGAATTTCCTTTCGATATTAAAATTGCCACAGGTGGGAAAATTAACAGGTGAAATTTACGCAGCGAGCGCATTTAATCGAATCTCAAGTTTTATGTTTTCTGTACATCTCCTCCTAATAACAAACAACTCGATGCGCTCGACGTCTTATAATAAGACAGTTAAAACCTCCTCAACTCGTAAACACGCAGACGTCTGGAATGCGCTATAATATAAATCGGAAAACTGTCGGATTTCATCTAAAAATTTTCCGGAGCGTAACACACTTCATCCTAAAACGTCCCCCTTACATATCGATCGGTATGTAAATGGGATCGAGTTATTCCGAAATTAGGGTGAGGCAGGTATGGAAAATGGCGAAAGCGCCCAGCGGTGCGTTACCGCCATTTCCACCAAATTTTCCCCAAAACTAAATCGAGTTTTAGAAATTTCTACCGAGACGTTCTCCCTTTGTCTCTCTCCGCTTTTAAGATCTTCGTTCATTTTTCTCGTATCGTAGCATCTCCTTGGCGCGTCGCCAGGACAGGACACCACAAATACTTGCACGAAATTATTGCAAGACTGGCCGTTTAAATGGAATTCCAGCTTTTCCTGTGGATTTAGAACAAAAGAAAAACCTTTCACGCCGGAATTAATCAAGGCTGGTTTACTTGATTCAAACCTGTTGTGTGGTGACGTACATAATACCATAACGGTGTGTAATTTATTGAGTAATGAGTGTAATGAGTCCATACATAGAAGTTGGCGATTTTTTAAAAACAATGTACTGGTACAATGAGAGTGTGACGCTTCAGAACACGGTTGTCGTGGAAAAATAGATGCAGTTTATTAGCATTTCTGGAGTCTGTGGGGGAATTTTGCGTCCTGGATAAATGCACAATATTTATAAGTGGAAAATTCAATTTTTCCTTTGTAAAATTTTCCACTTCCATCCTAGGCGAAGAAGTTAAATGAGAAAGTCGTATGCATCGATAACGTCTTTATTTTGAGTTCAAAATCGGCCAATTATTTACCGAGATACTTTCAAAAAATCCCTCACTTATGCAATTATTTAAAATATTAACATGTTTGAACAAATCAATCGAAATGCCATTTGGTACAATTTCCAAGGGTTTCTGTGAGATCTTTCAATATACAGAAAATTTCAGCACGATCGAGTGAATAGTTCATAAAACATTCAAATTGTGAAATGTGTGAACAAATGTGTGGCTTCAGGAAGTGCTCGGAGAGGTATCTGATATAGACGAAATATATTCTACGGGGCGTGTAATATAATGTTAGATAAAAATAATTATTAGATATTATTCAAAATAATGGATGAAAACTGATTGCAATTCATGGGTAAATCTTACTTATAAACATTTAAATAACTCGGCAACCACAGGTGCGATCTTCGTTTTATTTAATACTCGCTTATTTGGTATTTTATCGATAATTCTCATGCCAGTTCCATTAAGAAATGGTAATTGTTTTTGTTTCAGATAATCATTACATCTTTGCTTGTTTGTATTAAGACTTGAAATTTACAACACAATTTAAAGAATACTTACGTTCTAAGAAAATATATGTAGCTCGGTGATAAAGTGATTCATTGTTATTCAAATAATCGGTATTGTATTGTAGGGATCCTACGGGAAAATATGGTTGTTTTGTACCACTGCAACCAATAGAAAAGTGGTATTAACTTTTTGCTATTGGCCACTCACGTGGCATGGTTTATTTATTTTGAGGTTTAGGGTGCGAAAAAATAGGTTTTTTTTCCTTATAGCTCAAACACTATTAATATAAGCAAAGAAAGTTCTGTATAAAAGATGTAGATATTTTTATTATCTACAAAATGAGCCGTGACATGTCAAAATTGATCAATAACATTTTGTGAACTATTCAATCGTTCGTGCTGAAATTTGGTATATCTTTCGAAAAATCCCATAGGGACCCTTGAGATCCAAAAGGGATGGTTCAAAGAATACAAAAGTAAGAATTTTGAAGGAGTTGACAGGAACAAACCTTTTCAAGGTCCTGTTGAACTTTAAAGGGACTTAGAAGCGTCAAGTAGTAATTTTGTGTCTTATTTTGAAAAAATTGGAAATCCTTCCGAATCCAAGAAAATCACAGTCATTCAAGATTTATATCTGAATTCTGCCATATATCCGTAGAAGTTGTGGATTGCGAATAGCCCTCTCTAAGACCGACTCTATTTCATATAGAAAGAGAATACGGAAATATCCTAGATTCTTCACTGATTAATAAGGTAGAAATGAGAAGAAAAAGGATGTTTCAAAGGATACAAAATTAAGAGTTTTGGAGGAATTGAGAGGAACAAATCTTTCAAAGGTCCTGTAGAACTTCAAAGGGACTTAGAAGCTTCAAGTACTAATTTTGTGTCTTAATTTGAAAAAATTGGAAATCTTCCTGAATCCCAGTAAATCAGAGTCATTTCAAATTTGTCTGAATTCTGCCATATATCCATAGAACTTCTGGATTGCGAATAGCCCTCTAAGACTGAGTCTATTTCATATAGAAATAGAAGACATAGAAATATATATCCTAACTCTTCTTATTAAGGTAGTAATGAGAAGAAAAAGATGTTTCAAAGGATACAAAAGTAGGAGTTTAGAAGGAGTTGAGAGGAGCAACTATTTTAATGGTCGTGTAGAACTTTAAAGGCACTTAGAAGCTTCGAGTAGTAATTTTGTCTTATTTTGAAAAATTTGAAAATCACAAAAAGTCACAGTGATTTAAGATTTATATCTGAATTCTGCCATATATCCGTAGAAGTTCTGGATTGCGAATAGCCATCTAAGACTGAGTCTATTTCATATAGAAAGAGAAGACATGGCAATATATATCCTAACTCTTTTTATTAAAGTAGTAATGAGAAGAAAAACGATGTTTCAAAGGATACAAAAGTAAGAGTTTAGAAGGAGTTGATAGGAACAACTATTTTAAAGGTCCTGTAGAACCTTTTTGTCTGAATTTTGCCATATATCCATAGAAGTTATGGATTGCGAATAGCCCTCTAAGACTGAGTCTATTTCATATAGAAATAGAAGACATAGAAATATATATCCTAACTCTTCTTATTAAAGTAGTAATGAGAAGAAAAAGATGTTTCAAAGGATACAAAAGTAGGAGTTAGAAGGAGTTGAGAGGAACAACTATTTTAAAAGTCCTGTAGAACTTTAAAGTCACTTAGAAGCTTCAAGTAGTAATTTTGTGTCTTATTTTGAAAAAAATGGAAATCCTCCTGAATTCCAGAAATCACAGTCATTTAAGATTTATATCTGAATTCTGCCATATATCCGTAGCAGTTCTGGATTACGAATAGCCCTCTAAGACTGAGTCTATTTCATATAGAAAGAGAAGACATGGCAATATATAACCCAACTCTTTTTATTAAAGTAGTAATGAGAAGAAAAACGATGTTTCAAAGAATACAAAAGTAAGAGTTTTGAAGGAGTTGAGAGGAACATCTATTTTAAAGGTCCTATTGAACTTTGAAGGAACTTGAAGCTTCAAGTACTAATTTTGTGTCTTAGTTTGAAAAAATTGGAAATCCTCCTGAGTCACAAAAAATCACAGTTATTCAAGATTTATATCTGAATTCTACTATATATCCGTAGAAGTTGTGGATTGCGAATAGCCCTCTAAGACCGACTCTATTTCATATATTATAAAGAGAAGACATAAAAATATATATCCTAACTTCTTCACTGATTAAGGTAGAAATGAGAAGAAAAATGATGTTTCAAAGAATCCAAAAGTAAGAGTTTTGAAGGAGTTGAGAGGAACAAATCTTTCAAAGGTCCTGTAGAACTTTAAAGACACTTAGAAGCTTCAAGTCCTCTCTTTCAAGGGCTCTTTCAAGCCCTCTTTTGAAAAAATTGGAAATCCTCCTGAATCCCAGAAAATTACAGTCATTCAAGATTTATATCTGAATTCTACCATATATCCGTAGAAGTTCTGGATTGCGAATAATATAGAAAGAAAAGACATAGAAATATATATCTTAACTCTGATTAAGGTAGTAATGAGAAGAAAAAGGATGTTTCAAAGAATGCAAAAGTATGAGTTGAGAAGAACAACTATTTCAAAGGTCCTGTAGAACTTTAAACGCACTTAGAAGCTTCAAGTAGTAATTTGGTGTCTTATTGTGAAAAAATTAGGAATCCTCCTGAATCCCAGAAAATCACAGTAATTCAAGTTTTATATCTGAATTCTGCCATATATCCATAGAACTTCTGGATTGCGAATAGCCCTCTAAGACTGAGTCTATTTCATATAGAAATAGAAGACATAGAAATATATATCCTAACTCTTCTTATTAAGGTAATAATGAGAAGAAAAAGATGTTTCAAAGGATACAAAAGTAGGAGTTTTGAAGGAGTTGAGAGGAACAACTATTTTAAAGGTCCTGTAGAACTTTAAAGACACTTAGAAGCTTCAAGTACTAATTTTGTGCCTTCTTTTGAAAAAATTGGAAATCCTCCTGAATCCTAGAAAATTACAGTCATTCAAGATTTATATCTGAATTCTGCCATATATCCGTAGAAGTTCTCAATTGCGAATAGCCCTCTAAGACCGACTCTATTTCATATAGAAATAGAAGACTAGAAATATATATCCTAACTTCTTCACTGATTAAGGTAGAAATGAGAAGAAAAAGGATGTTTCAAAGGATACAAAAGTAAGAGTTTAGAGGGAGTTGAAAAGAACAAATCTTTTAAAAGTCCTGTAGAACTTTAAAGTCACTTAGAAGCTTCAAGTAGTAATTTTGTGCCTTATTTTGAAAAAATTGGAAATTCTCCTGAACCACAGAAAATCACAGTTATTTAAGGTTTATATCTGAATTCTGCCATATATCCGTAGAAGTTCTGGATTGCGAATAGCCCTCTAAGACTGAGTCTATTTCATATAGAAAAGAATACGGAAATATCCTAGATTCTTCACTGATTAATAAGGTAGAAATGAGAAGAAAAAGGATGTTTCAAAGGATACAAAATTAAGAGTTTTGGAGGAGTTGAGAGGAACAAACTTTTTCAAGGTCCTGTTGAACTTCAAAGGGACTTAGAAGCTTCAAGTACTAATTTTGTGTCTTAATTTGAAAAAATTGGAAATCTTCCTGAATCCCAGTAAATCAGAGTCATTTCAAATTTGTCTGAATTCTGCCATATATCCATAGCACTTCTGGATTGCGAATAGCCCTCTAAGGCTGAGTCTATTTCATATAGAAATAGAAGACATAGAAATATATATCCTAACTCTTCTTATTAAGGTAGTAATGAGAAGAAAAAGATGTTTCAAAGGATACAAAAGTAGGAGTTTAGAAGGAGTTGACAGGAACAACTATTTTAAAGGTCCTGTAGAACTTTAAATGCACTTAGAAGCTTAGAGTAGTAATTTTGTCTTATTTTGAAAGAATTGAAAACCACAAAAAATCACAGTCATTTAAGATTTATATCTGAATTCTGCCATATATCCGTAGAAGTTCTGGATTGCGAATAGCCCTCTAAGACTGAGTCTATTTCATATAGAAATAGAAGACATGGAAATATATGTCCTAACTCTTCTTATTAAGGTAGTAATGAGAAGAAAAAGATGTTTCAAAGGATACAAAAGTAAGAATTTTGAAGGAGTTGACAGGAACAAACCTTTTCAAGGTCCTGTTGAACTTTAAAGTCACTTAGAAGCGTCAAGTAGTAATATTGTGTCTTATTTTGAAAAAATTGGAAATCCTCCCGAATCCAAGAAAATCACAGTCATTCAAGATTTATATCTGAATTCTGCCATATATCCGTAGAAGTTCTGGATTGCGAATAGCCCTCTAAGACTGAGTCTATTTCATATAGAAAGAGAAGACATAGAAATATATATCTGAACTCTTATTATTAAGGTAGAAATGAGAAGAAAAACGATGTTTCAAAGGATACAAAAGTAAGAGTTTTGAAGGAGTTGAGAGGAACAACTATTTTAAAGGTCCTGTAGAACTTTAAAGACACTTAGAAGCTTCAAGTAGTAATTTTGTGCCTTCTTTTGAAAAAATTTGAAATCCTCCTGAATCCCAGAAAATTACAGTCATTCAAGATTTATATCTGAATTCTGCCATATATCCGTAGAAGTTCTCAATTGCGAATAGCCCTCTAAGACCGACTCTATTTCATATAGAAAGAGAAGACATAGACATACATATCCTAACTTCTTCACTGATTAAGGTAGAAATGAGAAGAAAAAGGATGTTTCAAAGGATATAAAAGTAAGAGTTTAGAAGGAGTTGAGAGGAACAACTATTTTAAAAGTCCTGTAGAATTTTAAAAGCTCTTAGAAGCTTCAAATAGTAATTTTGTGTCTTATTTTGAAAAAATTGGAAATCCTCCTGAATTCCAGAAATCACAGTCATTTAAGATTTATATCTGAATTCTGCCATATATCCGTAGAAGTTCTGGATTACGAATAGCCCTCTAAGACTGAGTCTATTTCATATAGAAAGAGAAGACATGGCATTATATATCCTAACTCTTTTTATTAAAGTAGTAATGAGAAGAAAAACGATGTTTCAAAGGATACAAAAGTAAGAGTTTTGAAGGAGTTGAGAGGAACAACTATTTTAAAAGTCCTGTAGAACTTTAAATGCACTTAGAAGCTTCAAGTACTAATTTTGTGTCTTATTTTGAAAAAATTGGAAATCCTCCCGAATCCCAGTAAATCAGAGTCATTTCAAATTTATGTCTGAATTCTGCCATATATCCATAGAACTTCTGGATTGCGAATAGCCCTCTAAGACTGAGTCTATTTCATATAGAAATAGAAGACATAGAAATATATATCCTAACTCTTCTTATTAAGGTAGTAATGAGAAGAAAAAGATGTTTTAAAGGATACAAAAGTAGGAGTTTAGAAGAAGTTGAGAGGAACAACTATTTTAAAAGTCGTGTAGAACTTTAACAGCACTTAGAAGCTTCAAGTAGTAATTTTGTACCTTATTTTGAAAAAATTGGAAATCTTCCTGAATCCCAGTAAATCAGACTCATTTCAAATTTATGTCTGAATAGCCCTCTAAGACTGAGTCTATTTCATATACAAATAGAAGACAGAAATATATATCCTAACTCTTCTGATTAAGGTAGTAATGAGAAGAAAAAAGATGTTTCAAAGGATACAAAAGTAGGAGTTTAGAAGAAGTTGAGAGGATAAACTATTTTAAAAGTCGTGTAGAACTTTAAAAGCACTTAGAAACTTCAAATAGTATTTTGTACCTTATTTTGAAAAAAATGGAAAACTTCCTGAATCCCAGTAAATCAGTCATTTCAAATTTTTGTCTGAATTTTGCCATATATCCATAGAAGTTATGGATTGCGAATAGCCCTCTAAGACTGAGTCTATTTCATATAGAAATAGAAGACATAGAAATATATATCCTAACTCTTCTTATTAAAGTAGTAATGAGAAGAAAAAGATGTTTCAAAGGATACAAAAGTAGGAGTTAGAAGGAGTTGAGAGGAACAACTATTTTAAAAGTCCTGTAGAACTTTAAAGTCACTTAGAAGCTTCAAGTAGTAATTTTGTGTCTTATTTTGAAAAAAATGGAAATCCTCCTGAATTCCAGAAATCACAGTCATTTAAGATTTATATCTGAATTCTGCCATATATCCGTAGCAGTTCTGGATTACGAATAGCCCTCTAAGACTGAGTCTATTTCATATAGAAAGAGAAGACATGGCAATATATAACCCAACTCTTTTTATTAAAGTAGTAATGAGAAGAAAAACGATGTTTCAAAGAATACAAAAGTAAGAGTTTTGAAGGAGTTGAGAGGAACATCTATTTTAAAGGTCCTATTGAACTTTGAAGGAACTTGAAGCTTCAAGTACTAATTTTGTGTCTTAGTTTGAAAAAATTGGAAATCCTCCTGAGTCACAAAAAATCACAGTTATTCAAGATTTATATCTGAATTCTACTATATATCCGTAGAAGTTGTGGATTGCGAATAGCCCTCTAAGACCGACTCTATTTCATATATTATAAAGAGAAGACATAAAAATATATATCCTAACTTCTTCACTGATTAAGGTAGAAATGAGAAGAAAAATGATGTTTCAAAGAATCCAAAAGTAAGAGTTTTGAAGGAGTTGAGAGGAACAAATCTTTCAAAGGTCCTGTAGAACTTTAAAGACACTTAGAAGCTTCAAGTAGTAATTTTGTGCCCTCTTTTGAAAAAATTGGAAATCCTCCTGAATCCCAGAAAATTACAGTCATTCAAGATTTATATCTGAATTCTACCATATATCCGTAGAAGTTCTGGATTGCGAATAATATAGAAAGAAAAGACATAGAAATATATATCTTAACTCTGATTAAGGTAGTAATGAGAAGAAAAAGGATGTTTCAAAGAATGCAAAAGTATGAGTTGAGAAGAACAACTATTTCAAAGGTCCTGTAGAACTTTAAACGCACTTAGAAGCTTCAAGTAGTAATTTGGTGTCTTATTGTGAAAAAATTAGGAATCCTCCTGAATCCCAGAAAATCACAGTAATTCAAGTTTTATATCTGAATTCTGCCATATATCCATAGAACTTCTGGATTGCGAATAGCCCTCTAAGACTGAGTCTATTTCATATAGAAATAGAAGACATAGAAATATATATCCTAACTCTTCTTATTAAGGTAATAATGAGAAGAAAAAGATGTTTCAAAGGATACAAAAGTAGGAGTTTTGAAGGAGTTGAGAGGAACAACTATTTTAAAGGTCCTGTAGAACTTTAAAGACACTTAGAAGCTTCAAGTACTAATTTTGTGCCTTCTTTTGAAAAAATTGGAAATCCTCCTGAATCCTAGAAAATTACAGTCATTCAAGATTTATATCTGAATTCTGCCATATATCCGTAGAAGTTCTCAATTGCGAATAGCCCTCTAAGACCGACTCTATTTCATATAGAAATAGAAGACTAGAAATATATATCCTAACTTCTTCACTGATTAAGGTAGAAATGAGAAGAAAAAGGATGTTTCAAAGGATACAAAAGTAAGAGTTTAGAGGGAGTTGAAAAGAACAAATCTTTTAAAAGTCCTGTAGAACTTTAAAGTCACTTAGAAGCTTCAAGTAGTAATTTTGTGCCTTATTTTGAAAAAATTGGAAATTCTCCTGAACCACAGAAAATCACAGTTATTTAAGGTTTATATCTGAATTCTGCCATATATCCGTAGAAGTTCTGGATTGCGAATAGCCCTCTAAGACTGAGTCTATTTCATATAGAAAAGAATACGGAAATATCCTAGATTCTTCACTGATTAATAAGGTAGAAATGAGAAGAAAAAGGATGTTTCAAAGGATACAAAATTAAGAGTTTTGGAGGAGTTGAGAGGAACAAACTTTTTCAAGGTCCTGTTGAACTTCAAAGGGACTTAGAAGCTTCAAGTACTAATTTTGTGTCTTAATTTGAAAAAATTGGAAATCCTCCCGAATCCCAGTAAATCAGAGTCATTTCAAATTTATGTCTGAATTCTGCCATATATCCATAGAACTTCTGGATTGCGAATAGCCCTCTAAGACTGAGTCTATTTCATATAGAAATAGAAGACATAGAAATATATATCCTAACTCTTCTTATTAAGGTAGTAATGAGAAGAAAAAGATGTTTTAAAGGATACAAAAGTAGGAGTTTAGAAGAAGTTGAGAGGAACAACTATTTTAAAAGTCGTGTAGAACTTTAACAGCACTTAGAAGCTTCAAGTAGTAATTTTGTACCTTATTTTGAAAAAATTGGAAATCTTCCTGAATCCCAGTAAATCAGACTCATTTCAAATTTATGTCTGAATAGCCCTCTAAGACTGAGTCTATTTCATATACAAATAGAAGACAGAAATATATATCCTAACTCTTCTGATTAAGGTAGTAATGAGAAGAAAAAAGATGTTTCAAAGGATACAAAAGTAGGAGTTCAGAAGAAGTTGAGAGGATAAACTATTTTAAAAGTCGTGTAGAACTTTAAAAGCACTTAGAAACTTCAAATAGTATTTTGTACCTTATTTTGAAAAAATTGGAAAACTTCCTGAATCCCAGTAAATCAGACTCATTTCAAATTTTTGTCTGAATTTTGCCATATATCCATAGAAGTTATGGATTGCGAATAGCCCTCTAAGACTGAGTCTATTTCATATAGAAATAGAAGACATAGAAATATATATCCTAACTCTTCTTATTAAAGTAGTAATGAGAAGAAAAAGATGTTTCAAAGGATACAAAAGTAGGAGTTTAGAAGGAGTTGAGAGGAACAACTATTTTAAAAGTCCTGTAGAACTTTAAAGTCACTTAGAAGCTTCAAGTAGTAATTTTGTGTCTTATTCTGAAAAAAATGGAAATCCTCCTGAATTCCAGAAATCACAGTCATTTAAGATTTATATCAGAATTCTGCCATATATCCGTAGAAGTTATCAATTGCGAATAGCCCTCTAAGACCGACTCTATTTCATGTAGAAATAGAGACTAGAAATATATATATCTTAACTTCTTCACTGATTAAGGTAGAAATGAGAAGAAAAAGGATGTTTCAATGGATACAAATGTAAGAGTTTGAAAGTAGTTGAGAGGAACAACTATTTTAAAGATCCTGTAGAACTTTAAATGCACTTAGAAGCTTCAAGTAGTAATTTTGTGTCTTATTTTGAAAAAATTGGAAATCCTCCTGAATTCCAGAAAATCACAGTCATTCAAGATTTATATCTGAATTCTGCCATATATCCGTAGAAGTTCTGGATTGCGAATGACTTTCTAAGACCGAAAATATTTCAGAATGAGTTAAAGGCGTTTAGGCCTTGACGAGTCTTAACTGGAAGTCCCTCTGAGGAGCCTGGAATCCGCATTATCCCCGAACTGTTCCCGGATCTCTCCCTGCGTTCCCCACGCTTACACAGACGATCGCTTCTAATTCGATCTCTTCTCTCTGTCTCTCTCTCCCTCCCGTCCGACAACATGGATAACCCACAAGTTTTATTTTAGTTCACTCTGTCCTATATCGAGAATAGACGGCGTTTTCGCCTTTCGGTGCGTTTACCTTTGGACTTTTGTCGCGAAACGACACATACAAAATACACGAGAAACGTTCCCTTTATTCCGCGTGCCTCGTGCTCGAAGGGAATGGATGCGATCGACGGGACCGCTTGGAGTGAGTGCACACTTGCGTTAAGGGACCTAACCTAACTTTCCGGCTCGGTTCTCGTGTCCGGCTCGGATGGTTCAGTATTTTTATCCGTGAGAGAAACCCACACACACACGAGAATCGAGTTTGATTTACGGCGACCGTTTCTTCGTGAAAATTGTCTGTTTATTTTTGAACGCCGGGTGTACGCTTTGTTGGGGGAGATGGGGAATTAAGATCTTTTCGTCTCGGAACGTTACGTTCCAAATTCTGAAATGTAAATATGCACTTTCCATGATGTATAGAACATAAAACTAGAGTTTCCTGTACCGAAATAAATCGGTTTGGGGCGAATTACCTCGGAAACGCCTCACATAGAGCGCTGGACTTTAAACGCTAAACAGGCAACAGGTTTAAGTTTCCCCTCATCCGGCTCGAAGGACCAATGTTGCGGTTTGTATTGAACTTACGTTCGGTAAGTTCGCTCGAAGGACCAGGCGCAAGACGTTGATTCTTCTTTGCGTTGCACGTTGCCAATGCAACAAAGTGGCGCGTTTTCCTCCTCAACTAATCCTGGGTCCAACACGCCAAGTGTTCAAGCAGAGTTGCAATCCGCAACATTGGTCCTTCGAGCCGGGTGAGATTGACAGGTGTGAAATATGAGGAGTTGTACAAAATAATAAGTAACCAAAAGGATAACTTGTTGAAATTCGAACAGCCATCTTTGGTACGTAAATATCTACTTTTGAGTTGTTCAGGGATCATAAAAAGACTATCAGAGGATTATCCAGGAATCGGTAAGGGATCATCAATGATCTCTGGATCGCTTGATTCAGCTGATGTTTTTGGATCGATTACTCGATGATTAAACCGTTAAATTTTAATCAAAACTTCATATCTGTTGAAGTGGAATTGGTATTTTGGTAGTTTTTACCGTGTCCTTAGTCACCTTAAGAGTAATTTTGAGGACTTTTTGCGAGATTGGGATAAATTCACTAAAACCTGCTAGATTTTTGTGTAGCACTTAGGCATTTTAAAAACATGAGAAACCTGAGAAAGTTGTGGACCTTAGAATCATATAAGGCAATCTTAGATAATTTCAAAAAAAACTGCTGAATTTGTAGGTAACAGAAAATTACAGAATATGGAAAACCTAAGGAGGTAAACTTAATTTACATTCCAGGCGAGCATGCAAGATTTATAATTATTTTTTGGACAATTTCAAAATATGAAAATCTGAGGTAGTTACAATGATGTTGGAAACTTAGAAATATTCAGAGTAACCTGGAGTTATTTCAGGAAAACCTGCATCTGTACATATAACATTATCACAATCTGGAAAACATAGAGATACGCTCTCTTTGGAAACTTAAGAACCTTCTCGGCAACTTTGAATAATTTCAGGAAAACCTGAAGAAGTTGCAGTAATTTGAAAATTTGGAATGCCTGCAATATTTCTAGTTATCCATTGGGAATTTTCAAAATCGGGAAAACCTGACGAAGTTGCACCAACTTTCTGAACTTGAAGCCGTTTTAGGCCACCTAGGATAATTTGCAGTAATTTTGAGAATTTACGCATATTCAGGACAATCTGGAATCATTTCAGGAAGACCTGCAAGATTTGTAGTTAGCTTTTGAGAATTTTCAAAATAAGGAAAATCTGAGAAAATTACAGTAACTTTATCATTCAAGGCAACCTGAGATTATTTCAGGAAAACCTGCAAGATTTGTAAGTAGCATTTGGGAACTATTATTATAGGGAAAACCCGAGGATGTTGTAGTAATTTTTAAAACTTAGTAACATTCAATAAAATATAAGATAATCTAAGGAAAACCTGCATCTTTTGGGCAGTTTTGAAATAGTGTAAACCAGAGGAAGTTACAATAACTTCGTGAACTTGGAAACATTCAAGGCAGCCTTGGATAATTTCAGGAAAACCTGCATCAGTCGTAGATAACATTTAAGCATTTTCTAAATATAGAAAACCTGAAAAAAATTGCAGTAATTTTGAGAATTTACAAAAATTCTGCCACTTTAGGACAATTTCAGAAAAACCTGCAAGATTTGTTAGTAGCCTTTGAGCAGTTTCAAAATGGGGAAAACCCTAGAAAGCTGCAGTAACTTTGCGAACTTGGAAACACTCTAGGCAACCTTGGATAATTTCAGCAAGGCCTTCATTATTTAAGACATAGAAAATCTTCAGAATTGCACTAATTTTGAGAATTTAGTAGTCTTCAAGCCAACCTGAGATGATTTCAGGATAACCCGCATGATATGCAGTAGCTTTTGGGGATTTTTAAAATACGGAAACCTCGAAGAAGTTGCAGTAACATTGAGAGCATATTCAAGACAAGGCTGGGATTCAAAACAACCTGTGGTAATTTTAGGAAAACCTGCGGAATTCGTAGATACTCTGCAATTTTCAATATATGGAAAAGGCATTATCAAGGGATCATGTAAGAATCGCCAAAGGAAATTCATCTTGATCTTTGGATCTCTTGCTCTCTGAGATCCCATATAATCCAGAGTAATGATGTAATGATCCAAGAAGGATAATAACATTTATCAACTGGGCCACAATTAGACAGACACTTACTTATTGCGTCATACCCCATACCAATTCTGTCCCTCACTATATTTCCTACCTTAATCAATACCTTAAAAATTTCCAAAATCGTTCGACGAGTTGTTTTGAGGATCGTTTTCCAAATTTGAAAACAAAGCAACTTTGATGTAAATTAGATCCAGATCGATTTTCCAGGAATACTGGTCTTTTTGGTCTGGTATTGTTCAAGCACTGTTGAAGGAACCAAACATTCAATAGTGTCTCCTTCCTCTTGACCATTGAGTACCGGTACAGGAGAACTAAAGTAGCTCGACAAGCTGCACGTAAACGATGCAAATCCTCCAGATTCTTAAAGTAGCATTGCATGGTGAAGGATGTGTCCACTAGGACTGATCCAAGTGGACACTTCCACTCTTCTACGGATCGTAATTCTACGGAACTGTAGTGCAACCTTCAAGCACTGTCGAAGGAACTAGATCTTCAGTAGTGTCTTCTTCCTCTTGACCATTGAGTACCGGTACAGGAGAACTAAAGTAGCTCGACAAACTGCACGTAAACGATGCAAATCCTCCAGATTCTTAAAGTAGCATTGCATGGTGAAGGATGTGTCCACTAGGACTGATCCAAGTGGACATTTCCACTCTTCTACGGATCGTAATTCTACGGAACTGTAGTGCAATCTTCAAGCACTGTCGAAGGAACTAGATCTTCAGTAGTGTCTTCTTCCTCTTGACCATTGAGTACCGGTACAGGAGAACTAAAGTAGCTCGACAAGCTGCACGTAAACGATGCAAATCCTCC
Organism: Cryptocephalus moraei; assembly: GCA_946251905.1. Taxonomy (NCBI): domain Eukaryota; kingdom Metazoa; phylum Arthropoda; class Insecta; order Coleoptera; family Chrysomelidae; genus Cryptocephalus; species Cryptocephalus moraei. The sequence continues at coordinate 18,047,502 of OX276464.1, read as the reverse complement.
AGATTCTTAAAGTAGCATTGCATGGTGAAGGATGTGTCCACTAGGACTGATCCAAGTGGACATTTCCACTCTTCTACGGATCGTAATTCTACGGAACTGTAGTGCAATCTTCAAGAACTGTCGAAGGAACTAGATCTTCAGTAGTGTCTTCTTCCTCTTGACCATTGAGTACCGGTACTGGAGAACCAAAGTAGCTCGACAAGCTGCACGTAAACGATGCAAATCCTCCAGATTCTTAAAGTAGCTTTGCATGGTGAAGGATGTGTCCACTAGGACTGATTCAAGTGGACAGTTCCACTCTTCTACGGATCGTAATTCTACGGAACTGTAGTGCAACCTTCAAGCACTGTCGAAGGAACCAGATCTTCAGTAGTGTCTTCTTCCTCTTGACCATTGAGTACCGGTACTGGAGAACTAAAGTAGCTCGACAAGCTGCACGTAAACAATGCAAATCCTCCAGATTCTTAAAGTAGCATTCCATCATGTAGGATGTATCCACTTGGATTTTGATTCAAGTACACACTTCCACTCTTCTACGGATCGTAATTCTACGGAACTGTAGTGCAACCTTCAAGCACTGTCGAAGGAACCAGATCTTCAGTAGTCTCTCCTTCCTCTTGACCATTGAAAGCTGAAAGTGGAGAACTAAAGTAGCTCTACTAGGTGCACGTAAACAATGCAAATCCTTCAAATCCTTAAAGTAGCATTCCATGGTGAAGGATGTGTCTACTTGGACTGATCCAAGCGGACATTTCCACTCTTCTACGAAACTCTAGTGCAACCTTCAAGCACTGTCGAAGGAACTAGATCTTCAGTAGTGTCCCCTTCCTCTTGACCATTGAGTACTGGTAGTAGAGAACTAAAGTAGCTCGACTAGGTGCACGTAAACGATTCATGTCCTCAAAATTCTTAAAGTAGCATTCCATGATGTAGTCCACTTGAATTCTGATCCAAGTAGACGCTTCCACTCTTCTACGGATCGCAATTCTACGAATCCTCGTTCTACGGATCGTAATTCTACGAAACTCAAGTGCGACCTTTCTGTTTCAGGTCGATGCTGAAGCCGCAGCCGCCGGCGAAACCGCCCTCGATCGAGCTGCTCGCCCAGGCGCCGACAATGGACAATAACCGGCTGGAGAAGCTGGTGAAGAATTTCGTGGACGAGGACAAGGCGCGCATAGCGGCCGCGAAGAAGAGCCAGATGCCGTCCAGCATACAGTACGCCCTGCAGAAGTTCGAGAAGGGCAACGTCGACGAGGGCGACGGCAGGAAGCACGCCACGTTGCCCGGGAAGAAGACCCCGCTCTACGGGAGTAACTTCGTCGCCAATAACGTTCAGCAGGTACGTAAATTCTAGAACGCCGATTGGTACGCACGAGATTCAGTTAAATGACTGCGCATAGCCAACAAACATCCACTACTTGTACATGCGCAGAACGTTTTTTCTTGACACAGCGTTGCAAGTTTTCTTTGTTGGTGGTATTTTCCAAACAAAATACGGAATGTCATGTCTATCTATGTATACAGCCTTAATTCGTCCATTTTTGGACATATTCCTCTTCGTGCAACATCGTGATAATTTTGAAACTCTTAAGACTTCGTAAATTGAAACTTCCACCAGTTTTTTAGTATGCAAAATTGTAGTTTCACTAATTTTTATGTTGTTAACCCGACATTGGAACATCATGGAACAGTTCATCATATCTTTAAAAATCTAAGACGTTACGAATTGAGACTGTGCCAGTTCTTTAGTGAAACTTTAAATAACCAGTACATTAAATTTTTCTGAAATTGGAGTTTCACTAATTTTTTTTTAATTTAGTTGTAAACGCCTAATGAAACACCTCATGAAACATGTTGTCATATTTGTCAGATTCTTGGACGTAACGAATTGAAAAGTTGCCAGTCTTTTGGTGAAACTCTAAGAAACCTGCACCCTAAATTTTATTGAAATAGGAGTTTCACTAACTTTTTTATTAATTCATAAAGTTCGTCGTTAACGGGACATTGGTGGCTTCACTCGACAGATCGTCATAGTTTTTAAACTTTACGAATTGGAACTTTGCCAGTATTTTGGTAAATATATAAGCAATCAGTGCGATAAATTTTAACGAAAATTTTTTTACCACTTTATTTTAAATCTAGATGTTAACGCGAAGTTGAACACCTTGTGAAACATACTTTCATATCTTTGACATTCTTGGACGTTACTGATTGAAATTTTGCCAGTCTTTTAGTGTAACTGTAAGTAGCCAGTACCGTTAATTTTATCGAAATTGGAGTTTCACTAAATTTTTTACCGTTTTTAAAATTAGTCGTTACTACGAGATTGATGATCACGAAACAGATTGTCATAATTTTGGAACTCCAGCACTTCAGGAATTGGCACTTCCTGAATGTTTCAGTGAAGCATTAAGAAGCTCGTTGGCTGAATTTTACGGATATTGGGGTTTTACTAAATTTTTTAGCATTTTTTAAACTTAGTTGTAAACGCGAAGTCGAAAAGAGATTGTCGTATTTTTGAAACTCCAAGATATTACGAATTGAAACTTTGGCAGTCTTTTAGTGAAAGACTGTACAATCAATATGCCAATTTCATAGATATCGGAGTTTCATTAAATATTTTACCTTTTTTTTTAATTAGTCGTTACTACTAGGTTGATAATCACGAAACAGCTCGTCATAATTTTGAAACTCCAGAACTTCAGGAATTCGTACTTCCTGAATCTTTTAGTGAAACATTAAGAAGCTAGTATGCTGAATTTAACGGAAATTGGGGTTTTACTAAATTTTTTACCATTTTTTAAACTTAGTTGTTAACGCAAATTTGACAAGTGATTGTCATATTTTTGAAACTCTAAGACATTACGAATTGAAACTATGACAGTTTTTTAGTGAAACACCGTACAATCAATATGCCAAATTTCATAGCTATCAGAGTTTCATTGAATATTTTACCGTTTTTTAAAATTAGTCGTTACTACTAGAATGATAATCACGAAACAGACTGTCATCATTTTGGAACTCCAGCACTTCAGGAATTGGCACTTCCTGAATGTTTCAGTGAAGCATTAGAAGCTCGTGTGCTGAATTTTACCGATATTGAGGTTTTACTAAATTTTTTACCATTTTTTAAACTTAGTTGTTCACGCGAAGTTGATAAGTGATTGTCATATTTTTGAAACTCTTCTTAAGACATTACAAATTGAAACTTTGCCAGTCTTTTAGTGAAACACCGGACAATCAGTATGCCAAATTTCATAAATATCGGAGTTTTATTAAATATCTTACCAATTGTTTTAGTTAGTCGTTACTACTAGATCGATAATCACGAAACAGATCGTCATAATTTTGAAACTCCAGGACTTCAGGAATTGGTACTTCCTGAATGTATCAGTGAAGCATTAAGAAGCTAGTATGCTGAATTTTACGGAAATTGGGGTTTTGCTAAATTTTTTACCATTTTTTTTAATTTAGTTGTTAACGCAAAGTTGAATAGAGATTGTCGTATTTTTGAAACACATAGATATTACGAATTGAAACTATGGCAGTCTTTTAGTGAAAACAATCAATATGCCAAATTTCGTAGATATCGGAGTTTCATTAAATATTTTACCAATTTTTTTTAATTAGTCGTTACTACGAGATTGATAATCACGAAACAGATCGTCATAATTTTGAAACTCCAGAACTTTAGGAATTGGCACTTCCTGAATATTTCATTGAAGCATTAAGAAGCTCGTTGGCTGAATTTTACGGATATTGGGGTTTTACTAAATTTTTTAGCATTTTTTAAACTTAGTTGTAAACGCGAAGTCGAAAAGAGATTGTCGTATTTTCGAAACTCCAAGACATTACGAATTGAAACTTTGCCAGTCTTTTAGTGAAACGCCGTACAATCAATATGCCAAATTTCATAGATATCGGAGTTTCATTAAATATTTTACCGTTTTTTAAAGTTAGTCGTTACTACTAGAGTGATAATCCCGAAACACATTGTCATAAGTTTGAAACTCCAGGACTTCAGGAATTGATACTTCCAGAATCTTTTAGTGAAGCATCAAGAAGCTAGTATGCTGAATTTTACGGAAATTGGGGTTTTGCTACATTTTTTACCATTTTTTTTTTAATTTAGTTGTTAACGCGAAGTTGAAAAGAGATTGTCGTATTTTTGAAACTCCAAGATATTACGAATTGAAACTATGGCAGTCTTTTAGTGAAACACCGTACAATCAATATGCCAAATTTCATAGATATCGGAGTTTCATTAAATATTTTACCAATTTTTTTAATTAGTCGTTACTACGAGATTGATAATCACGAAACAGATCGTCATAATTTTGAAACTCCAGGACTTTAGGAATTGGCACTTCCTGAATGTTTCAGTAAATCATTCAGAAGCTCGTGTGCTGAATTTTACGGATATTGCGGTTTTACTAAATTTTTTAGCATTTTTTAAACTTAATTGTAAACGCGAAGTCGAAAAGAGATTGTCGTATTTTTGAAACTCCAAGATATTACGAATTGAAACTTCGCCAGTCTTTTAGTGAAACACCGTACAATCAGTATACCAAATTTCATAGATATCGGAGTTTCATGAAATATTTTACATATTTTTTTAATTAGTCGTTACTACTAGATCTATAATCACGAAACAGATCGTCATAATTTTGAAACTCCAGAACTTTAGGAATTGGTACTTCTTGAATGTTTTAGTGAAGCATTAAGGAGCTAGTTTGCTAAGTTTTACGGAAATTGAGGTTTTGCTAATTTTTTTACCAGTTTTTAAACTTAGTTGTTAACGCAAAGTTGACAAGTGATTGTCATATTTTTGAAACTCTTAAGACATTACAAATTGAAACTTTGCCAGTCTTTTAGTGAAACACTGTATGATCAGTATGCTAAATTTCATAGATATCGGAATTTCATTAAATATTTTACCGTTTTTTAAAGTTAGTCGTTACTACTAGATTGATAATCACGAAACAGATCGTCATAATTTTGAAACTCCAGGACTTTAGGAATTGGTACTTCCTGAATGTTTTAGTGAAGCATTAAGAAGCTAGTATGCTGAATTTTACGAAAATTAGTGTTTTGCTAATTTTTTTACCATTTTTTAAATTTAGTTGTTAACGCGAAGTTGAAAAGAGATTGTCATATTTTTGAAACTCCAAGGTATTACGAATTGAAACTTCGCCAGTCTTTTTGTGAAACACCGTACAATCAGTATGCCAAATTCCATAAATATCGGAGTTTTATTAAATATTTTACCAATTTTTTTAGTTAGTCGTTACTACTAGATCGATAATCACGAAACAGATCGTCATAATTTTGAAACTCCAGGACTTTAGAAATTGGCACTTCCTGAATGTTTCAGTGAAGCATTAAGAAGCTCGTGTGCTGAATTTTACGGATATTGGGGTTTTACTAAATTTTTTACCATTTTTTAAACTTAGTTGTTAACGCAAAGTTAACAAGTGATTGTGATATTTTTGAAACTCTAAGACATTACGAATTGAAACGTTGCCAGTCTTTTAGTGAAACACTGTATAATCAGTATGCTAAATTTTATAGATGTCGGAATTTCATTAAATATTTTACCCTTTTTTAAAGTTAGTCGTTACTACTAGAGTGATAATCATGAAACAGATTGTCATAATTTTGAAACTCCAGCACTTCAGGAATTGGTACTTCCTGAATGTTTTAGTGAAGCATTAAGAAGCTAGTATGCTGAATTTTACGGAAATTAGTGTTTTGCTAAATTTTTTACCATTTTTTAAATTTAGTTGTTAACGCGAAGTTGAAAAGAGACTGTCCTATTTTTGTAATTTCAAGATATTATGAATTGACACTTTAACGGTCTTTTAGTGAAACTTTATATGACAGGGATAAGTTTAATCAAAATTGGAATTTTACTATGTGGTTGTTTTACCATCTCTTAAAGTTAGTTTGTTTATCGTTGGGTGCAGTATTGGCATGGAACTATCTTTTATATTAAAAATATTGATATAAAATAGATGAAAAAAAAAATTGAAGGTTGAACTGTTATTTAGACTTGATATTATTTCTGTCATTAATACGCTGTTTTTGCAAATAGTTCTTCCAAAATTTAAATCTCGTATCTGGTGTTAGTTGATTTTATTTTATTAATCATCTTATTATCATTATATTGATTATATCATTACTATATATATCTCTATATATGTTATCGTTGCATTACGCATTACTCACTCTATTATCATAATTTCGCAGATACATTAGTGGTTAATTTGAATATTACCGATTGTTTGTTTCGGTCAATAAGCTCAGCGAGCATATTTAATTCACGTGAAACTCTCATCATAATTTCATACCTGTAATTATCCCTCATAAATCTCTAATCTCCTCATCACATTAACGCACGACGGGGTGGTAAAATTTTCAGGAAATCCCCCCATTATTATCCTCCACTATTACCTAGATTAGATTGACGTGACTCGAAGATTGATGACGGCGTAATAGTAACAAATTATCGCAAAACTGTACTATTTTTACTTCGCGCATTTTTCTCACGGCGAAGGACGCTCGTACCATTACCGAAATAATTTAATAATTAACTATCCTACGGCGTGAAGGTCGAGGACGATTAATATTTAATTAACCCCCTTTTCGCTTAATCCAATTGCGACGTCGTAACGGGGTTAAAATAGTGATCGGCGATTACGATAGTGAGGCTTCCCTGAACTAAATTTAAAAGGGAAAATCCCTTTAACAGGATTTCTCTCATCCCTTCGAGTAAGCGCCATTAGAATCGCTTAGATCGTAATAACTGGAAACGTGGAGGTTGCCGTGATTACTCGCGGACATGCGAAACGGCTGTTTACATGCGGAATTTACTAAAAAGGGTTTTTTTGGGAAATTAATCGAAATCGAGATTAGTCTCGAAAACCTCCCAAACGTCGATAAATCTCGGAATTATATCACCGTCTTCGTCGTCGTTAACACGCAATTAATCCTAATGAGATATTAATCAAGTAAGTTCTATGGCTAATCATCCGAAATTAAGTAATGTATCATCATCAAGACGTGAATTCTAAACGCGAATTAACGCGAACGCAAGTCAACGAGGTCCCTGGGAATGATTGTTGTGATGCATAATGTTTATTTAAGTTTGTTACGTAACTGCCATGAATACTTAGCGTGCGGTAATCGTGAAATATCACGCGCGTTTAATTTATTACCGCACTAGTACGGTAAAGGGACATTTTAACATGGTGGATTTTGGAATTTTCCAACTATTTTTTTTTAAGTTTAATATTATTCTACTATCGAATATGTGTAATAACGTTTTTAGCTAACTATTTTTCGCAAATATTTCGCAACAACTAGTTGTTTTATTCGATTTGGGGATATATCAAGAACATTCCTGACTTTTTAACTAACTCTTCTCTAAAGTACTTACAACGTTGCCAAATTTTCTGAATGTTGTGAATCTGTTAGGAGTTTTTGATTAATTGCTCTCTTTAAAGGAAAGTAATGAATTTTAATAAAAATCAATGGGAAATGGGACAAACATTAATTTGTAATCTTAAGATTTTCCCCAAGCAAAACGGCTGGCGGGCACGTAGGTCAATTAGGCAAAGTCACGGGATACTTGACTGGCTAGTCGATTACGATCGTCCGTATTTACTCAATTGACGAGGTTTATTATTGCCTGCGTGCTGCTTGGTTTCATTGAACATGCGTGCCTCGCCAGGAGATTCTTATACGAGGTTATGTTTTGGTAATTGCTGAGGGTGCTTGTCCTCGTTCTGGATTCCTGCGAGGACGATGACGACAATATACAGCCTTTTAATTCTCGTTTCTACTTTGAAAATACTGTAAAACGCCTTCTCCTTGTCCGCAGCCGCGGCCCTCTACGAAGCCGACCGCCGCCGGCCAGAAGCCGCAGATCGGGCCGAAGCCCCGCCTCGGCGACACGATCGAGATGACGCTGCCGCAGGACGTGCAGCAGCCGACCGGCCTGCAGACGTGGCCGCTGAAGAACCGCCTGATCTCGACCGACGCCGTGAAGAGGTCGGCCGCCGTCGACGTCGCCAACGGGAGGCCGCCCGGCGACGGCGGCGACGACGCCAACAACATCGACCGGCAGGTCGCGCTCGAGGAGAAGAGGCTGATCAACGCGCTCAAGAACGGCGACGTCGTCGTCGACGAGCCTCACAGGAAGAGCATCTCGCCCTCGGGAGGGAGGCGGGACGGTAACAGGGAGGGCCTCACGGTGAGGGAATCGGTAGGGTCGGTCGACGGTAGGGATGGGCGATGCCTTAAAGTACCGAAGGTATGAAGCTGGAATTATGAACTCTGAGGTCCAGGTTCAGTTGAGGTAGGGTGTGGTAAGGGTCCGTAGGGCCCGTTTAAGAAAACCCGAATTTACTCTTGGGGGATGGTTTTATTAATGCGCCTTCGTTTACATGTCGAACAAGACTCCCTTTTCACTAGACCTTGCTATCGTCAGCAATATCCGAGTAAAGTACAACTGACCGAGTCACTATTAAAGTCACTAGATGTATAAAGTACCGCAAACTCCGCCATTTTTGGGCAAAAATTTGGCGGCAAATTTGAATTGCTAATGTTAAATAAAAAACAATTTTATACTGTATTGTTAAAAAAAGCACAACTGTATCTGTATCAACATGCGTTAATAATTGAAATGCAGATAGTAAGGCAATTGATTAAAACAATCAAGCATTGTTTTCATTATTTGTTGTTAGCAATTCAAATTTGGCGCCAAATTTTTTGCCCAAAAATGGCGGAGTTTGCGGTACTTTATATATCTAGTGACTTTAGTCACTATGGAGTCCGATTGATTTGAGGTGGTCTGATGACAATGGAAATGCAAAGGTACATGTCTGTTAATTAGGTTAATAAAATAACTATTTAAGCATTCCTCGCGAGGGAACATGAAACTTGTGGATAGCACGCTATGATTTACATAGTTGCGTTGGCGAGGTTCTAAGTTCAGGTGAGGTTGGTTTACAGATGACAAATTTTTATGTTAGAGGTTCGTACCTCTAGCCAATGAAATGAATCTATAAGATCATGTGATCACGTCTGCGCAGAAACGCAGTCTAATAAAATGACGCAATGGAGTAGTTTCCTTCAAATGTTGGAAATATAGTGCATCTGAGAGCTCTTTTTTTGTTGTTTTAGCGATAAGAAAGAGTTCCTTCGTGTATTATTTTTCCTTGACGACGGAATGTAAATACGGTCATTTACATTCCTAGGGATATCAAAAGAGTAAATCAAGTTGATTTATCCCTAGTTACGCACTGACATATGTAAGTCTGATGTATGTCAGTCAACTTATGGCAGAGTGACGTACGTCTAAACTAAATGAAACATTTCATTTTTTGAGGAATTATGAGGAAATTTTCAACGGCAGCGTGAAAAATCTAATAAGTCACACGGTTTTATTTTTGAACCTTTTTGGTTATTACTATGCACTGTTGTATCAAAAATTATCTTGGTCAAGGGTTGCCATGGAATGTAAAACGGTTGTCTTAGCTTAAATCAGCCTAATTATGTCATTGTCAAGCTGCACTGACGTCATCAATAACTTACAAACGTGTTACCTACTTATTTCAACTGTAAATTAGTAATGAACTACAAGTTATGAAATACTACGTTTTTAGCCGTAATTCCAAAGCTGCTTAGGATTAGAAAACTTTAGCACAATGCCTTGACACTCAAAAAATGATTGACATGAATGTAGGATGGGAGCTACGACAATCATTTTAAAATCCATGACCAACCTTGACCAAGGTAATTTTTGATTTCACGGTACTATTATTAAATTTAATAATATAACGTGTTTAACTCAAATCGGGTAGTTAGAGCGGATTGGTGGAAAATTCCGTGGCAGTCAACGAGTTAAGGTCATCGGTATGTAAGGCAGCGCCCCTCCTTTCCGTCGAAGGACGACGAGTCCGTCTGTACGGACGAATAAACCTTTAAACATGCCGAAAGGCACACTTGCTCAGCACTTAACCTAACCTAACTTCCAACAGTTTCCGTCAGTCAAACCGGCGCAGCAGCAGCAACAACAACAGCAGCAACAACCGCAACCACCGGTGCTCATCTCTAAACCGAAAGAGCCGTCGCCGGCGGCGTCGGACGCGCCCCCCTCGACGTCCGTCGCGGCGCTGACGACGAAATGGGGCATGCGCGCCAACCCGCGTAGGCCGACCGCAGAGCAGGTGCCCCATCCGGAGCTCACGTCGAGCCAGAGGCAGCACCTGAGGCAGGCGCAGTCCTCGAACCCCGTCAGGCCGTTCCTGACGAGGGGCTCGGTCGCCGAGAGGGTGCTGATATTCGAGAGGTGCCCCAGCGACCTGCTGCTCGACAAGAGGGTGGCGAGGGCGCAGGCGCAGCATCACAACGTCAAACCGCAGGTGAGAGGGAGAGGGCAACATAGTGGGTTTTGGGGAATTTGGGGGATTATCATGTGCTCTTGTTCTAATGACTATTACCCTACTGGGTTTGTCGTTTTTCGTTCCCATAGCATTCTGTCGTTCCAATCTCCCTTGTGTAGGTCCCTTCCAGCCATCCCTCTTCTGATATATGACTCCCGACTGAGTGCTCATCTTCCTCTTTTTCTTCTGCCTCCTGGAGATCATTCCGTTATTCTTTTTTGGCCATGTATGCTTTGGCATTCGTTTAACATGACAGTCCAACTGGAGCGCTCGGTTTCTAGCGTTCGTTTGATAGAGCAAGAGACTTCCAATTGTCTCCAAATTTCGTCTGTTTTTGTTCTTCTTATTTTAACCATTCCAGTTTTCCTGAGGCATCTTCTTATGTAGCCTAATTCCACTGTTCTTATCTTATCTCGTACTGGTTTTGTTAATGGACTAGATTTTAGATCCATAGAGCACTATGTTTTCAACTATACGGTGAGAGTCTTTTTTTCGTGTTTCTGGTAATATTTCCATTCCATAATATACCATTCAGTGCTTTAGTGGCCTGTTTACCCATTGCAATCCTTGCGTTTATGTCGCTTTCACACTTACCTTCTTTGGTTATAATTGAACCTAAATATTCGAATTAGCTACATGCCTGGATAGCTTGGTTATCATCTATAATACATCTTTTTAATGACATTGATGTCTATCCATTTTTCTTTGACATTCGCTCTTCATTCCTATCCATATAGTTTATTCCTGAGACCGGTACCAATGCTTTTTCGATGTCAATGAATGTAACATGTGTAACTAATCGTTTAGACTTATTCTTCTCCATACCTCTCTAATACAATGTATATTATCTAAACATGATCTCTCCTTTCCAAAACTGCCCTGGATGATACTATGATGTGCTTCCGAAAATGATCGGCCCATTTGGTACTATGGCACCTTGATACTACCCATTTTCACTGTATGGTGGTACGATCTTGGTACCACCATTGGGCAAGGACAGTACAACGTTGTAGCTCAAAATCGTAATAGAAAATAGCGCTTTATACAAGAACAGTACTAAAATGGTAGTACAGTCTCGTACAATTGCATGTGGACAACATTAAATCCTCCGTTACATTAGGGAAAGTAACAATAGACAGTACAAAGTTGTCCATTGGATAAAGAGAGTAATAATACCAAGAGCACAATGTTACAAATGATAGTACAATGTTGTAGTACAAGCATGTAATAGAACGTTACAGTAATAAAATGGTAGCACAAAATTGTCCATTAGCCATTTGTCCATCCATTAAATACAGCGTTCATTGGATGAAGTCAGCACAACGTTATAGTACAAAATCATAAGAGAAATTCGTTCTCTGGACAAGAACAGTACAAAAAGGTAATACAAAATCGTACCATTCGATGTGAGTGATAAAGAATCATCTGTTGGATCAGGGAAAGTAACAATCGACAGTACAAAGTTGTCCATTGGATAAAGAGAGTAATAATACCAAGAGTCGTTCTTTGGATAAGGACAGTATAATGTTGTAGTACAAACATGTAATAGAACGTTCTTTGGACTATTACAGTAATAAAATGGTATCACAAAATTGTCCATTATATAAGGACAGTAACAAATACACCGTTCATTGGATGAAGTCGGTACAACGTTGTAGTACAAAATCATAAGAGAAATTCGTTCTCTGGACAAGAACAGTACAAAAAGGTAATACAAAATCGTACCATTCGATGTGGGTGATAAAAAATCATCTGTTGGATAAGGAAAAGTAACAGTCGACAGTACAAAGTTGTCCATTGGATAAAGAGAGTAATAATACCAAGAGTCGTTCATTGGATAAGGACAGCACAACGTTGTAGTACAAACATGTAGTAAAACGTTCTTTGGACTATTAGAATAATATGATGGTAGCACAAAATTGTCCTTTAGATAAGGACAGTAACAAATGGCTGTACTGCGTTCATTGGATAAAGTCAGTATAACGTTCTAGTACAAAATCATAATAGAAATTCGTTCTCTGGACAAGAACAGTACAAAAAGGTAATACAAAATCGTGCCATTCGATGTGGGTGATAAAGAATCATCTGTTTGATCAGGGAAAGTAACAATCGACAGTACAAAGTTGTCCATTGGATAAGGAGAGTAAAAATATCAATAGATTCGTTCTTTGGATAAGGACAGTACAATGTTGTAGTACAAACATGTAATAGAACGTTCTTTGGACTATTACAGTAATAAAATGGTAGCACAAAATTGTCCATTATATAAGGACAGTAACAAATACACCGTTCATTGGATGAAGTCGGTACAACGTTGTAGTACAAAATCATAATAGAAATTCGTTCTCTGGACAAGAACAGTACAAAAAGGTAATACAAAATCGTACCATTGGATGTGGGTGATAAAGAATTATCTGTTGGATCAGGGAAAGTGACAATCGACAGTACAAAGTTGTCCATTGGATAAAGAGAGTAATAATACCAAGAGTCGTTCTTTGGATAAGGACAGTACAACGTTGTAGTACAAACATGTGGTAAAACGTTCTTTGGACTATTACAATAATATGATGGTATCACAAAATTGTCCTTTAGATAAGGACAGTAACAAATGGCTGTACTGCGTTCATTGGATAAAGTCAGTATAACGTTCTAGTACAAAATCATAATAGAAATTCGTTCTCTGGACAAGAACAGTACAAAAAGGTAATACAAAATCGTACCGTTCGATGTGGGTGATAAAGAATCATCTGTTTGATCAGGGAATGTAACAATCGACAGTACAAAGTTGTCCATTGGATAAAGAGAGTAATAATACCCAGAGTCGTTCTTTGGATAAGGACAGTACAACGTTGTAGTACAAACATGTAATAGAACGTTCTTTGGACTATTACAGTAATAAAATGGTAGCACAAAATTGTCCATTATATAAGGACAGTAACAAATACACCGTTCATTGGATGAAGTCGGTACAACGTTGTAGTACAAAATCATAAGAGAAATTCGTTCTCTGGACAAGAACAGTACAAAAAGGTAATACAAAATCGTACCATTCGATGTGGGTGATAAAAAATCATCTGTTGGATAAGGGAAAGTAACAGTCGACAGTACAAAGTTGTCCATTGGATAAAGAGAGTAATAATACCAAGAGTCGTTCATTGGATAAGGACAGCACAACGTTGTAGAACAAACATGTTGTAAAACGTTCTTTGGACTATTAGAATAATATGATGGTAGCACAAAATTGTCCTTTAGATAAGGACAGTAACGAATGACTGTACTGCGTTCATTGGATAAAGTCAGTACAACATTGTAGTACAAAATCATAATAGAAATTTGTTTTCTGGACAAGAACAGTACAAAAAGGTAATACAAAATCGTACCATTGGATGTGGGTAATAAAGAATCATCTGTTGGATAAGGGAAAGTAACAATCGACAGTACAAAGTTGTCCATTGGATAAGGAGAGTAATAGTACCAAGAGTCGTTCTTTGGATAATGACAGTACAACGTTGTAGTACAAACATGTAGTAAAACGTTGATTGGACTATTACAGTAATAAAATGGTAGCACAAAATTGTCAATTAGATAAGGACAGTAACAAATACAGAGTTCATTGGATGAAGTCAGTACAACGTTGTAGTACAAAATCATAATAGAAATTCGTTCTCTGGACAAGAACAGTACAAAAAGGTAATACAAAATCGTACCATTCGATGTGGGTGATAAAGAATCATCTGTTGGATCAGGGAAAGTAACAATCGACAGTACAAAGTTGTCCATTGGATAAGGAGAGCAATAATACCAATAGAGTCGTTCTTTGGATAAGGACAGTACAATGTTGTAGTACAAACATGTAATAGAACGTTCTTTGGACTATTACAGTAATAAAATGGTAGCACAAAATTGTCTATTAGATAAGGACAGTAACAAATACAGAGTTCATTGGATGAAGTCAGTACAACGTTGTAGTACAAAATCATAATAGAAATTCGTTCTCTGGACAAGAACAGTACAAAAAGGTAATACAAAATCGTACCATTCGATGTGGGTGATAAAGAATCATCTGTTGGATCAGGGAAAGTAACAATCGACAGTACAAAGTTGTCCATTGGATAAAGAGAGTAATAATACCAAGAGTCGTTCTTTGGACTATTACAGTAATAAAATGGTAGCACAAAATTGTCTATTAGATAAGGACAGTAACAAATACAGAGTTCATTGGATGAAGTCGGTACAACGTTGTACAAAATCATAATAGAAATTCGTTCTCTGGACAAGAACATTACAACAAGGTAATACAAAATCGTACCATTCGATGTGGGTGATAAAGAATCATCTGTTGGATAAGGGAAAGTAACAATCGACAGTACAAAATTATTCATTGGATAAGGAGAGTAATAGTACCAAGAGTCGTTCTTTGGATAAGGACAGTACAACGTTGTAGTACAAACATGTGGTAAAACGTTCTTTGGACTATTACAATAATATGATGGTAGCACAAAATTGTCCTTTAGATAAGGACAGTAACAAATGGCTGTACTGCGTTCATTGGATAAAGTCAGTACAACGTTGTAGTACAAAATCATAATAGAAATTCGTTCTCTGGACAAGAAGAGTACAAAAAGGTAATACAAAATCGTACCATTGGATGTGGGTAATAAAGAATCATCTGTTGGATAAGGGAAAGTAACAATCGACAGTACAAAGTTGTCAATTGGATAAAGAGAGTAATAATACCAAGAGTCGTTCTTTGGATAAGGACAGTACTATGTTGTAGTACAAACATGTAATAGAACGTTCTTTGGACTATTACAGTAATAAAATGGTAGCACAAAATTGTCTATTAGATAAGGACAGTAACAAATACACCGTTCATTGGATGAAGTCGGTACAACGTTGTAGTACAAAATCATAAGAGAAATTCGTTCTCTGGACAAGAACAGTACAAAAAGGTAATACAAAATCGTACCATTCGATGTGGGTAATAAAGAATCATCTGTTGGATAAGGGAAAGTAACAATCGACAGTACAAAGTTGTCCATTGGATAAAGAGAGTAATAATACCAAGAGTCGTTCTTTGGATAAGGACAGTACAATGTTGTAGTACAAACATGTAATAGAACGTTTTTTGGACTATTACAGTAATAAAATGGTAGCACAAAATTGTCCATTATATAAGGACAGTAACAAATACAGCGTTCATTGGATGAAGTCGGTACAACGTTATAGTAGAAAATCATAATAGAACATCGTTCTCTGGACAAGAACAGTACAAAAAGGTAATACAAAATCGTACCATTGGATGTGGGTAATAAAGAATCATCTGTTGGATAAGGGAAAGTAACAATCGACAGTACAAAGTTGTCCATTGGATAAAGAGAGTAATAATACCAAGAGTCGTTCTTTGGATAAGGACAGTACAATGTTGTAGTACAAACATGTAGTAAAACGTTGATTGGACTATTACAGTAATAAAATGGTAGCACAAAATTGTCT
Organism: Cryptocephalus moraei; assembly: GCA_946251905.1. Classification (NCBI taxonomy): domain Eukaryota; kingdom Metazoa; phylum Arthropoda; class Insecta; order Coleoptera; family Chrysomelidae; genus Cryptocephalus; species Cryptocephalus moraei. Next base: position 18,031,555 of record OX276464.1, on the reverse strand, counting down.
ATTAGATAAGGACAGTAACAAATACAGCGTTCATTGGATGAAGTCAGTACAACGTTGTAGTACAAAATCATAATAGAAATTCGTTCTCTGGACAAGAACAGTACAAAAAGGTAATACAAAATCGTACCATTCGATGTGGGTGATAAAGAATCATCTGTTTGATCAGGAAATGTAACAATCGACAGTACAAAGTTGTCCATTGGATAAAGAGAGTAATAATACCAAGAGTCGTTCTTTGGATAAGGACAGTACAATGTTGTAGTACAAACATGTAGTAAAACGTTGATTGGACTATTACAGTAATAAAATGGTAGCACAAAATTGTCTATTAGATAAGGACAGTAACAAATACAGCGTTCATTGGATGAAGTCAGTACAACGTTGTAGTACAAAATCATAATAGAAATTTGTTTTCTGGACAAGAACAGTACAAAAAGGTAATACAAAATCGTACCATTGGATGTGGGTAATAAAGAATCATCTGTTGGATAAGGGAAAGTAACAATCGACAGTACAAAGTTGTCCATTGGATAAGGAGAACAATAATACCAATAGAGTCGTTCATTGGATAAGGACATTACTGAAATGGTAATGCAATATCATACCATTTCCCACGGGTAATACAAAATTGTCCATCGGATAACGACGGGTTAACAAGGATTATACAATCATTCCTTGGATAAGGTCAGTACGACATCATAATCGTAATAGATAATCGTCTGTTGGATTAGGGAAAGTAACAAATAATAGTACAAGTGTAACATTGTTGTACAAGCATG